>CAWUFW010001270.1:1200000-2400000 GCA_963921515.1 Calotriton arnoldi
ATTCCATGTCTCTCATGAAGGAGCTACCCTGCCTGAAATCTTAGTGTAAGCTGAAGGAAGCAGTGGCTGGTCAGAAATGAAATTCTGGTAACAGGTAGTGGTGCATTGACCCATCCTGAACAGACAAGTCATTCCTCACTCAACATCCCATGATCCCACCTGCCTGCAAGTGAATGATAGTCTTTGTCCCTCACGAGAAGCTCAGCCAGCGTGCATCAATCTTGGTCAGCAGTCCTGGGAGCATTACAAGATTGTCCTTGTTACTAGAGGCAGCCTGTTCCAGTCATGGGCTTTAACACACCATTACGTTCAAGTATAATAGTTTAATGAAGTGAATCAAGGCCACAAGACCCAGAAAGAATTAAGCTGCAGTATAAATGCACAGGACTGGCTATCACCATGAATGCCATATTCACAATAGTGAAGTCTGTGCCAGCAGCTTTGCCAGTGCACCTCATTCCTGGCCTGAAGCACTGTGACCTTGTTGTTCTAGGACCAGAGCCCTTACTAGAAGCTCTGCTAATGTGCCTAAATGCTGACCTGCAGCACCATGATCATCCCACTGTTCCAGAAAACAGGGACTTTACTGGCAGCTCTGCCAATATGCCTCAATTCTAACGTGCAGCACCATCACCATACTGTTCAAGAAACAGGACCCTCACAAGCATCTTTGCTAGTGTATCTAATTGATTCTCTGCAGCCCCTCCCCTGCTATGTCCCTATAGGACCTTTATAAATCGCTTTGCCAAATGCACCTGAATCTTTTCTGACTAAAGGCTGAGCTAGCAGCCAACCCTGCATGTGTGGAGGGACCTGAAGGCTGTGCATTTGTTGTCCGTGTAGTACCTCAGAAAAGTAGGCATAAGCATCCCCCACCACCATAGCACCAGGGGCCCTATCACACATACAGCACACTTTTCCTATTTGCGCCACGTCGCACCTTTAAGTAGGTGTGCCGTGCAGAAACAGGAAAAGTGCACCCTATTACAGTAAAAGTGCTGCCCCCAGGGCAGCTGCAAACTTGTGCTGCCCTGGAACCAGCACATTCAAGTGAAGTATGGAGTGGCTGCTTCAAAGCCGCTCTGTGTTTCACTGTGCAGGCGGCAACCCGCCTGCACTTTAAAGAGGGATTAGAGATCCCTTCGCTGGTGGGTGCAGTGAGTCACTGCACTCCCCTGCTTAGGGATGTCTGGGGAGTCCATAGGACCCCTTTTCCCCCTTAAGAAGGCTGCCATCAGGGGGTGCACTGACAGTGCTCCACCTTTTTGTGGCACACTTTCAGTGCACCTCCTGACAGCTTCTTTGCCTTTGCACCCACGTCCATAATATGTCACAGGCGAAGAGGTTACCAGATTCCCTCATTGCATGGGGCCACGCCCCCATAAAAATAAGGGAATGCCATCTTGAGATAGTGTTGGCGTAACATGTGCGCCAGCGCTATCTGTATTTCAGAAGAGGTGCCTATGCGTCTTAGGCCCCATCTGTAATACCAAAGTGCCCCAGGGGCGCACATGCCTGATGCACCCCTGGGGCACTTTCTGTAACATGGCCCCAGTTGTCCAAATCCAAAGTAAGAAGGCAGACTGTCCCTCTTCCCCATCCACCTATCCTCTCCTTCAATTATGACACTCCTCTCCCTCTTCTCTTTTAAATCAATCAATCAATCAATCACGGCATTTATAGAGCGCGCTACTCACCCGGGAGGGTCTCAAGGCGCTGGGGGAGGGGGTAAGTTACTGCTCGAACAGCCAGGTCTTGAGCTGCTTCCTGAAGGAGAGATGGTCCTGGGTTCGCCGAAGGTGAGTGGGGAGGGAGTTCCAGGTCTTGGCTGCCAGGTAGGAGAAGGATCTTCCTCCGGCGGTGGCTCTGCGGATGCGTGGTACGGTGGCGAGGGCGTGGCTGGTTGATCGTAGCTGGCGGGTGGGCGTGTAGAAGGTCATGCGGTCGTTTAGGTACTTGGGGCCCAGGTCGTGGAGGGCCTTGTGTGCGTGGGTGAGGAGTCTGAACGTGATTCTCTTGCTGACGGGGAGCCAGTGCAGGTCTTTCAGGTGTCCGGTGATGTGGCTGTGCCGGGGGATGTCCAGGATGAGTCGTGCGGAGGCGTTCTGGATGCGCTGGAGTCTTTTTTGAAGTTTGGCTGTGGTTCCGGCGTAGAGGGTGTTCCCATAGTCCAGTCGGCTGGTGACGAGTGCCTGGGTGACGGTCTTCCTGGTTTCAGTGGGGATCCATCTGAAGATCTTGCGGAGCATGCGCAGGGTGTTGAAGCACGAAGATGAGACGGCGTTGACTTGTCTGGTCATCGACAGGGAGGAGTCCAGGATGAAGCCCAGGTTGCGTGCGTGGTCCGTTGGCTTGGGCGCGGTGCCCAGGGCCGGGGGCCACCAAGAGTCGTCCCAGGCGGAGGGTGATGAGCCCAGGATGAGGACTTCCGTCTTGTCTGAGTTCAGTTTAAGGCGGCTGTTCCTCATCCAGTCGGCGACGTCTCTCATCCCGTCGTGTAGGTTGGCTCTGGCGGTGGTGGGGTCGTTGGTGAGGGAGAGGATCAGCTGGGTGTCGTCGGCGTAGGAGATGATGTTGAGGTTGTGTTGGCGTGCGATGGCTGCGAGGGGGCTCATGTAGACGTTGAAGAGGGTTGGACTGAGTGAAGATCCTTGTGGAACGCCGCAGATGACTTCGGTGGCCTCGGATCTGAACGGGGGAGGCGGACTCTCTGGGTTCTTCCGGCGAGGAACGAGATGATCCATTCCAGTGCTTTCTCTCGGATTCCGATGTTGCTGAGGCGCTTCACTAGGGTGCGGTGGCAGACGGTGTCGAACGCCGCGGAGAGGTCCAAGAGGATGAGGGCTGCTGTTTCCCCGTTGTCGGTTAGGGTTCTGATGTCGTCGGTGGCTGCGATAAGGGCGGTCTCGGTGCTGTGGTTGGCCCGAAACCCGGACTGCGAGGGGTCGAGGGATCCATTCGTCTCGAGGAAGGCGGCAAGCTGTCTGTTGACGGTCTTCTCGATGACTTTGGCCGGAAACGGAAGGAGCGAGATGGGACGGTAGTTCTTGAGGTCGGTGGGGTCCGCCGTTGGTTTCTTCAGGAGGGCGGTAAGCTCGGCGTGCTTCCAGCTCTCCGGGAAGGTGGCGGTGTGGAAGGAGGAGTTGATGATGTCCCGGAGATGGGGTGCGATGGTGGCGTCGGCTTTGTTGAAGACGTGGTGTGGGCAGGGGTCGGTTGGTGATCCGGAGTGGATGGAGTTCATCGTGCGGGTGGTGTCTTCGGTGCTGATCGGGGTCCAGTTGCAGAGGGTGGTGGTGGCGGGCGTTGGTTCGGCGGTAGGGTGCGTGGTCTGTGCGTCGAAGCTGTTATGTATGTCGGTGATCTTGCGGTGGAAGAACGCGGCGAGTGAGTTGCAGAGGTCTTGCGAGGGGGTGATGTCGTTGTTTCCGGCGCTGGGGTTGGAGAACTCTTTGACGATGCTGAAAAGTTCCTTGCTGTCGTGGGCGTTGTTGTCCAGTCGTTCTTTGAGTGCCGACTTCTTGGTGGCACGGATCATCTGGTGGTGTTTGCGGGTGGCGTGCTTGAGGGCGGTCCTGTTGTCTGTGGTCTGGTCGAGTCGCCAGGCTTTCTCGAGAGTGCGGCAGTTCTTCTTGGATTCCTTGAGTTCGTTGGTGAACCAAGGGGTTTTCTTGCTTCCGGGTCTGCTGGGAGGGTTTTTAAGCATTCTCTCTGTACTGACCCGCCTTCCACTTTCCTTCTCTCCTCTTCTACATCCTATCCTCCATTATCTAGAGCCTGTCTAGCAGAGGAGGGATCCTGGAATTATCTTTTAAAACCTGACCAGCGCTGCTCAGTGCAGGCTTTGAGAAGCAAACACACCAGGTTAGTGAAGAGTTACAATTCACTTGTATAATGCAACATGAGATGTATAAATGCTATGCATAGTTGCCAAATAGCCCATGCCATATGTGGCAGATTCAGGCAGACCTCATTCTTAAGTAACAGCATTTTTGTATTCTGGGACACGTGAAGTCCTATCTTTAAAATTGTAAATTTAGGCTCAAACATTTTAACATACAAAGTGCTGTTAACTAAAAATGGCTGATGGTGCCATTTTCAAAGGCAATGGGAGACTTGGGAATTTGTTCTTGGGGTTCCCTTCCACATGCTGCAATGTGGTTGCTGGACAGCCTTTGGTGGAGTCTTGAAGCCTTTTGTTGCTTGATGTTCTCCTGGCCATTGGAACTCTGGTTGTCTAGTCTTCTGCCCAGTTGGTTGGGCAGCTCGTTTTGTGACATCTTTTTTTGCCACTTCTCCAGGTCCCTGGCCTGCAGCTCTGCTCCCTGTGATTTGCATTCAGGGTGTCTCCAGTTCTTGGCCAGTGTACAGGAATGTGCCCTACACATGTACTCTGCTTTGATTTTAGCCTTCACTCCCCTTCTCTCCTTTTGTTGATCTAGTAGTTGCCTGTGTTTGCTTTATTGCTATTGTTTTAGTTTAGCTAAGTTCAGGTTATGAGCAGTTCTTGGGGGCTTTCCTTGAGGTTTGATTCCTCGAGTTTTCTCCTATGCAGTTTTGTGTGCTTCTCTTGGTCTGACCGTCTCACGTTGGTGTTGGCTTTTCAGCACCAGCTGGTTGTAAATGATTTTGTTTTCATCCAATGGCCTATAGGATTCTGCCTCTGTCTTTTCTTTGGATTTTCTTTGGTGTCCTTAGTGTTACTGTCCTGTCTGCTGTGCCTTCTCCACCATTTCGATTTTTGGAGCTACATTTCTTGTCTCGATGGAGAGGCTTCGCTTCTGGCTTAATTGTGGGTTCCTGCTCTCAGGTCTGGAGATGTTTCTCTTTTTTCTGACAGCCGCATTTTCTTCGATCCTTGGGCACAGCCCCACTTGGGGGTTGTCCCTTAACATGTCTGATTTGCTTGATTCTGACTGGATCTATGAGGGGTCCTGTTCAGTGTAAGCTTCTCTGCCATGGTTTATGTGGTGGTGGGTGGTCCATAGCTAGCTTGTGTACCACTTTTTACCATGCTCTTTCATCTTCTCCTGCAGCTTCTTCTGGCCTTGGTTAGTTTTGACCTCTTGATTGACACCATATTTCCAGGTTCATGCATGCCTGCTACTTGCAGTGATTGCTGTGTCCACTTTGGGGCACAATGGTTTACTGTATCCTGTCCTGCCCCTGCAATGGCTTGCCTGCATTTCTTCTTTGAGTAGGCTGCTTTCTGTGAGAAGGTCCATCATACCTGGTTGCTCAGTGGTCAGGCTGCTTTCCTGAAGGAGGGTCCCGTTGGTTGCATGGTTGTCTCTGACTTCCACTCTTTGTGCTTCATTAGCCCATCTCTTGTGCACTGCTGGTGGTTTGTTGGTCCTTTTGGCAGGCACCTGTGGTGCCCATCTGTCTATTAAGATGGCACATGTTGCCCTGTGTGCACGGATCCTGCTACTTCCATGATGGGCTTCCGTATGGCTGTTTTTAGGGAAGCCTGCATTCTTCCTCCTTATTTTATTATCTATGCTTGTTTGCTGTCTATCGCTTGGTCCTTTCCTGGGGGATTAGTCTGCAGGGTTCCATGACAGAATACCGTGGACAACAATATTGACCCACCAGAATATCGTTAAATAATATTGATTACAAAAATATCACCATCCTCTACTTAATCAAAGTAATAGAAATATCAATGACAACAATATTGCAGACAAACATATCAAACATACAAATATCAAAACACAAAATACCGTCCACTGTTTAAATATACAGACAATATAAAAAATATCAAAACACACAGTATCGGCTTCAATACTATCATAAAATATAAGGGAAAAATAATATTTGAAATAAAACTCCTTTTGAAATATAAAAATTAACAATAAACTCCTCAAATAATTAATAATGAATTAAAACAAGTATACAATATTTACATATATACCTATATCTATTAACCATACATTTACTAATAAACACATAAAAAAACAATATTACAATAAAGATAACAACATACATTAAAAAGAAATAAAAAAATTAACATGTGAAATAAATGAATAATACAAAAATGCAAAATATACACATATTTAAAATTAAAACAGAAACACTAGTTAGCGTCCATCAAAAAGAGTTAATAAGTGAAAACAATTCAAATTATACACAAAGCACCCGATCAAATTGACTGTAAATCAAACTAACCAATAGAAATATAATTAATTGAACACTATAAAAATGCACAAAATCTTACTATTGTTCATAGGAAAAACTTAACAACTGCAAGAAAAAGACAGTGCACCAGACTGCACGAAGAAAAGCCAGAAGTAAGACTTCAACAGAAGCAGCTTCACAAGTCAGTTTAAAAACTAGATGAACTACAATGTCATCCAACATAATTTTTTTAATTCAAATATATACATAAATTACTAAACTCTCCCTTTTATTATGTATATTAAGTCTTAGGGGTTGATTTCGATTGCGGTCGGACCGCACACCGACAGGCCATCCGTGGCTGTCGGACCGCGGACAGCCCTTTCGTCCGACTGCCGTATTTGAATGCTGGCGGTCGGACCCACTGCGGGCGGAGTCCAGATCGCCGCCTCCGACAGGATCTTAGATCCCGACCGGGCAGCGGTCGGAGTCATGGCCCTGAATGGAAGCGGTGCCAAGCAAGTCACTGCCGTCGGGATTTGGATATCCCTTTCTGACAGCCTGTTCATGGCGGGAAAACCGCGAGCTGCTTTGTGTATGGAGAACCCTTCTGTACTTCATGGGAGGGGCTGGAGAGGGAGGCGCATGGGAGAATTGGCTTGTTCCTCTCGATACGGTCTCGATAGGAGGAACAGATCTAGAAATAATCTCTAGCAGTTGCTTCAGTAACCCTGTAAGGCCACCTATCATAGGTCTCACAACCCCCACTTCTGCTCTCAGGTCGCTAATAAGCCGGCAGGTGTTCTGATCATGGTCTTGGGGATTTTGCACCAGGTCACCTGTTGCCTCTAATGCTGGTTGAGTATTACCATCCTTTGGGTCAGTGTTTGGATCAAAGAGAGGGGAGTATCTGTTGCTACATTGAATCCCTAAATCAGGCTAACTCTTGGTACAAATGCCAGTTGGTGGCGAGTGAACTCTTACAGTATGGCACATATCTCTCTGTTTGCTAGGGATAGAGTTCTTACTCTTTACTCGGCTAAACATTTTTGGAATAGCCGGCATAGTGCTGGAGCTGGTATTATTATTGGAAGGAGCTTGGCTAGCCAAAATACCAGTGGCATAACGAAACTTGAGAAGGTCCCCCTGCAAAGTGCAAGGTGGGGCCCCCTTACGGACTTACTTGGGAGCTCTCAGGCCGGGGTACTGCCCTGAGGGGGGCCCCTGGAGCTCGGGCCCCCTGCACTTCGGGGGCTGCGTGGGCCTTTGTTACGTCACTGCAAAATACATGGAGAAGTTAATGCTTGGGTGTCTAAGATGCCTTCGCATTCGTCTAACAGACAATCAATTTGGTCTAAAACAGAATTAGTACCAGCAGGTTTGGCCATTTTCTTAGCTTTTTTCCCATTCCCCTCTACCCCACCTCCCGTGCCCTCCACCGCTTTCCTTTTCCCCCTCGCTTATGCAACCAGGTTCAGCGAGGGAGCGGACTACTCCAGCTCTCTTATCCCACTGGGGGTCCTCGTCCCACCCAGGAGAGCAACAACGGAGAGCAGCAAATTTAGGAGTCCACCAATGTCCCGCGAATAATGTCCCGCATCGATACTAAGTAAGTTAGCCTTACAAATACTAGCAATTATTAGAAGATTACGAGTGATTAGACCAGGTAAAGAAGAAAAAAAAGAAAAATTCAGCAATTTTCACGTCAAAATAAGTGGCAGTTCGTAGGTGAGGAATTGAAGGTGACCAGATTGGATATAGCTTTGGTATCACAAATCAGAAACAATATGGGCACACTGTCCTCCTGAGCTTGGGGTAGAATTGTAAGACACAGTACCCTGAAGTTGTGGCTGCTGACCCAAAAAGACCTCCAGAGTCCGAAACGCAAGGAGGATGGCCCTGCCCTGTCTCTTCCTGGCAATGACGGGCAAGGACGGGCCCGCCCTTGGCTCGGGCTTCGCCCAGGCGTGGCCCGCGCGAGTCCCGCACAGCGGGGGTCAAGGCAGCGCTATAAGTGCGAGGTGACCACGCCTCTCCCCAGCAGCTGTGGCGGATTGCAGGCTTCAGTGCACCCTGGGACCGGGACTCCCACCAGGGTGAAGTGTGCAGAGGCGGTGAGGGGAAAGCAGCCCCGTTGAAGAAAATGACCCACACAGCGGGGGTCGAGGCCGCGCTCTAAGTGTGAGGTGACCACGCCTCTCCCCAGAAGCTGCGGTGGATTGCAGGCTTCGGTGCACCCTGGGACCGGGAGTCCCACCAGGGTGGAGTATGCAGAGGCGGTGAGGGGACAGCAGCCCCCCTTGAAGAAAATGACCCGCGCAGTGGGGGTGGAGGCAGCGCTATAAGTGCAGGGTGTCCATGCCTCTCCCCAGCAGCTGTAGTGGATTGCAGGCTTCGGTGCACCCTGGGACCGGGAGTCCTACCAGGGTGGAGCGTGCAGAGGTGGTGAGGGGAAAGCAGCCCCTGTTGAAGAAAATGACCCGTGCAGCGGGGGTCGAGGCAGCGCTATAAGCGCTAGGTGACCACGCCTCTCCCCAGCAGCTGCGGCAGATTGCAGGCTTTGGTGAACCCTGGGACCAGGAGTCCCTCCAGGTTGGAGTGTGCAGAGGTGGTGAGGGGAAAGCAGCCCCCGTTGAAGAAAATGACCCACACAGTGGGAGTCGAGGCAAGGCTATAAGGGCGAGGTGACCACGCCTCTTCCCAGCAGCTGCGGCGGATTGCAGGCTTCGGTGCACCATGGGACTGGTAGTCCCACCAGGGTGGAGTGTGCAGAGGCGGTGAGGGGAAAGCAGCCCCCGTTGAAGAAAATGACCCGCGCAGTGGGAGTCAAGGCAGCGCCTTAAACGCACGGTGACCACGACTCTCCCTAGCAGCTGCGGCGGATTGCAGACTTCGGTGCGCCCTGGGACCGGAAGTCCCACCAGGGTGGAGCGTGCAGAGGCGATGAGGGGAAAGCAGCCCCTGTTAAAGAAAATGACCCGCGCAGCGCGGGTCGTGGCAGCGCTATAAGCGCAAGGTGACCACATCTCTCTCCAGCAGCTGCGGCAGATTGCAGGCTTCGGTGCATCCTGGGACCGGAAGTCCCACCAGGGTGGAGGGTGCAGAGGCAGTGAGGGGAAAGCAGCCCCCGTTGAAGAAAATGAACCGCGCAGCAAGCGTCGAGGCAGTGCTGTAAGCGCGAGGTGACCACGCCTCTCCCCAGCAGCTGCAGCAGATTGCAGGCTTCGGTGCACCCTGGGGCCTGGAGTCCCACCAAGGTGGAGTGTGCAGAGGCAGTGAGGGGAAATCAGCCGTCGTTGAAGAGAATGACCCCAAATATATTCATAAAGTACAAAATAAGACTGGTAAATTAAAAATATTCTTTTTTTAATATTTAATTAAAAATATTATTAGGAAAACCAAAAGTCTAAAATATACAAAACATTTTAAAGTATAACATTTCCCACTCAAAAGTAAATAAAAATATTGTACTTACAGTTCCACTGCAGACGTTCTTGATCCATCGCCACTTCCCAAAAATCCAATCCGCAAAAAATAAAAACTAAGAAACCCCAAAAAATGCAAAAATGAAATGTCCAAATTAAATCCACAGTCATTGGGAACCATAAAAACCCAAAAGGTAAACACCCCTATAGGATATCCGAAAAATAAAAGAAAAATTTAAAAAAAGTTTGCTTAAATTAAACCAAATTACTTTCCTTTTAAAAATGCATTAAAAATAGCTGCAAACGTTGCACTCTGACTTCCAAACCTGTAAAAAAACATAACATACACACCCTCACCCTCAAAAGACATGCATCCTACATGCAATACAAACATAACATTACTACTCTACAAACACAGTACAACACATGAGTACTTCTACAATACAAACACAAACGACTACTACTAGTACCAAACTAGACTTGTGGAGAAGTGTGGCTCAATGGTTAGAGCGGCAGACCCTGATGCTGAGATCTGGCCCGGGACCAGGGTTCAATTCCCGCCTCGGTGGGTCTTGGGCTCAATTTCCTCGGACCTGATAATTCTCGCCTCGGTGCCTATTCTAATCATGGGTCCAACTCTGGGCAATAGCTTGCTCAATCTCCACAACGGCCCCACCAGCGCTGGGATGCCTGGCTTCACCTTGGGGGTGCCCAGGAGTGGACACTTCACAGGGAAAAGCCAGGAAGGGTTCCACAGCGGTATGCGTACAGCGCCGGGACACCGCAGCTGGGGTAGCCGTGCGCTTTACAAGTACGAAAATTTCAATTTTTTTTTCAACTATAGTTGGGCTCACTGCATTACACCACATAACAAAGATACATAAACTGCCACTAAAAAGTGCTGGAAAAAGTATGTAAAAAAACCCCAACAATTTATTGAAGAAATCAAATGTATAAGTAAAGTATAAATTAAACAGTACTATAAAAATAAAAATCTATATTAAATTTGACTAATTAGTAATTAGGTCAAAATGCATTAAAAATATGAAAATACAATGTAATATGCATAGAAAATACTTAAAAAAAATAATTATGTACCATTTGTGTATAAAGGTTTTAAAATATGCATCTCTTAAAGGTGTGTTTAAAATACAGTACATTTGATACCATACAAAAATGTTGTACCACTGTAACATGATGCATTTTTTCTTTGCAAAAAAGTGTTTATCAAAAATAAAAAATAAAAATGCACATTAAAAAAATACATAAATAAAAAATATGTAAAAACCCCAACATGTAATTATTATTATTCTAGAAAACTACACACTAGACAAAAGTACAAGCTACAAACAATTTTGGGGAAAGTACTCAGCACTAAAAGGGTAAGATTTTCTTTTCCCACTCCAATGTAAATAATTTTTGTGGAAGGTGTTGGGCACTACAGGGGTAAGATTTACTATTCCCACTCTAATGTAAACCATTTGGGGGAGGGTGTTGGACACAAAAGGGGTAACATTTGCTAGTATTACAATTCAATGCATTATTTCACAAACTCATATATAGCAATACAAATAAAATAAATATTATTTACAACAGGTATTTACAATTTACATAAATATTCAAAATTAAACATAAAACAACGTAAAATAAGACATAACAACAAAATGAACAGTATTTTAAAGGAAATAAAAACAAACATCTACAAATTATATATATTTAAAATATAAAGATAAAATATAAATAATAATATAAGTGAAATATTTATAAACAACACTTCATCAAAGTATTAGCTCGATTATAAACTAATCACTTAAAAATTGAACTTTATTTTTCATTAATTTAAAATATATATTTTTTAAATAGATAAATAAATTATTAAACTAAAATAATGTAATACAAAATTAACACAGTACAGACTTACAATAGTTACAGATCTACACAAATGTAAAATATATTTTAAAAAGATATAAAAGTTGAAAATAATTTAAATAGCAAAAATTGTTTAGTAAGCTATTTCAATTCTAATACAAATTTTAACAATTACAAAGTAAAAAATATTAAATATATATATATTTTTTAAATATATCTTTATTGGCATTTTAGTATAGTTACATGCACATATGTGTAAGAGCCCATAGGACTTTAATAAATAATTCCCATGCCACCTGCGAACAGTATTACATACATATCATCGGGTCCTGCGAGTCCGGACGACCGATTAAGATGCTTCCCAACATCGTTCGGTCGGACTCGCATTGACTTCAATGGGAGCCTGTGTTCCGAACGAGAACGCAGGCTCCCATTGAAAAAAGGGGTGGTTGGGGAAAACATTGCGCCCTGTGGCGGGCATCCCAGGGTGCCTGCCACATTGTGCATGGTTGGGAAGAGGAGTACCTTGGGTACCCCCACGGGCTACATTCGTACGTCTCCGGATGAAGGGGGGCCCGCAACAGGCGCCCAAAGACTGATTCCGGCAGCCATTTCGTCTTGGGCAAACCGAATCGGAACGGCTGTCCGAATCGGTCATCGTAATCGATCGTCCGGAAATGGTGTCCATGGTGCTCATAGAGCTGTATGAATCGTCTCTGAAAGACTCGGGCTGCCCGGATGCCTTTTAGAACCGATTCGGACTGCTCAAACGGTTTCCGGGCATCGTAATCGGTTGTTGGGAAATCTGTACGATTTGGTCTGATACAAGGGTTCCGAATCGGATTCTGCAATGCTGAATCCCAGCCAGAGCCTATCCTGACAACATGGTAATCGGGCCCTTAGTAGTAATGAATTAAGAAAATCATGCAACAAGCACAGCCATAAACATGAGAACAATTATGGCACCCAGCTAGGCTATATGGAAGGCACACCTTCAGGATTCCAGTGTGGGAGATTCTGTGTTTTGTAAGGATTTAGATAGTATTATGAGCTCAGGGGGGGGGAATGGTATGCTTCCACCACTAATCAGTAACATCAGCATTTCGAGCCTAGTATTTCTAGTGGTAAACCTCCAGGGGTCGGCCCGTGTGGTTCCTCATTCGGGGGTTCAGGATCGTCCTGGTCTGTGGCACCTCCCTGTGTACTGTCCCAAGCCCGTAATACTTCTTCCCACAGCCCTTCTATCGGGCGATGACGTAGACCTCTGGCATCCTCCCACATCAGTGCCCCTTTCTTCCGCCCTAGCCCAAACCTCTACATCTTGTTCCCAGGCTTCAACCGTGGGTCCCGCCTCCGCCTTCCACTTCAAAGCAATGCGCCGGCGCACCAGTACCAGTGCCAGGTCCACAAACCTGGAACCCACCTTTTTGGCTCTGGGTCGGGGAAGTAAGCCCAGAAGACAGACCTCTGCTGTGCAAGGAAGCATACGGGCCAGCACGTCGTTAAGCACAGACAGGACCTTGGGATCAATATTAAATCTTAAATTTCAAAATTAACATTTTTAAACAAAACTTTACAAAAACAATACTTAAAATGTAAAACATTTAATAAAATATAATAAATACTTCAAAAATGTCTCCTCTCTATTGTGGTACTTTTATGCATAAGTGCCAAGTTTCCCAGGTCCATGTGTGATGTGCTGCTCCAGTTCTGGTTTTTTCCATTGAATTCTGGGATTTATGGTCCTGTTGTATAATGCAGTAATCAAGACTACAAGCCACAGAATTCAATGAATAAAATGGGCCCGGAGCAGCACATCATGCATGAACCTTAGAAAATTGCATGGATGCTTATATATTTCTCCCCTATGGTAAAAGATCGGCAACATTTTTGTTTTCCCCTGGGGTGCGTGATTGCTTGTGGTAACATCAGAGAAATCCAAGGTAAAAACCAGCCCACAATCAGAAAAAAGCCGGCCCACATACTGACCTGTTAGGCAACTCCTTTGGAGAGTTCCAGATTGACCTATCGACCAGTCCGACCATGGCACTCTCACATTCTGGGGGTGGCCCATCCCAAGACACGCTCCAACACCCCTGGGGACAAGTATATTCTTGGGGCCGCCAATAACATCACTATTCTTCACCCACAGAGGAAAGCAAAATGGGCCTTTATCCACTGAACCGCTAGGGAGTTTGTAGGCCCACATAATTGGCATGCTGTTAGTGTTTATTTCCATGATATTTTACGACAGATATTGCCTGCAGGAAGTAGAAACACATACACTCTTCTACACCTACACTGCTTGTCATCAGTAAAACAATATGGGCCAGACATAGAAAGAGTTTCCCTCATATTTGTGTGACTTTTTCACGCATACTGAACACTAAGGGCCTGATTACGATGCTGGTTGGACTCTCATCCGACCAGCACCGTGGCGGAAGCAGGACCGCCCGACTAGAAGTTGGCGATCCCGCTGCCTTCACGGCGGTCGCAATGTGTATATTTTCTATTGCGGCATGTGCTGCGGGCTGCAGCACACGCCCCAATAGGAAATAAGCACATTTAAAACATCCCTGCACAATGTGGCAGGCACCATGGTGGGCCATGAGGGAAGGGGGCCACACTGGGAACCCCCAAAGTCACTTTCCTTCTGCCTTTTCTTGGCGGGTGAACCGCCATGAAAGGGCAGGCAGAAAGTGACATTGTAATTCCTATGGCGATGCCTGAGCAGGCGCCCCCTCTATGTAGAGATTACTGACCCTCCGATGCACCGAAACGTGGTGGGCGGTCCCTCTGCCAGATGCCTCTCCCCACCTTATCGTAATGCAGCGGGCGGACCGCAGGGGCCGATGTCGGTGGGTCCACCACCGACGAGCCGACATCGTAATCAGGCCCTATGTCCTTGTTTGGATTTTACAGAGCAAGCAAATGCTATTTGTGTTGCTTTGTGGAAAAAAATATATAACACAGCTCATTGTACTGCCTTGCGGCATTTGCGTCAGGGAGGCGTTCAGTGGGTGGTTCATGGGCGTTCCCATGCATACACCCTTAATCTTTGCCACAAATCCATATTTACGAAGTCTTGTAAACGTGGATTTGTGGCAAAATCTGGGGCCTGTCTGAGGCTGGTGTAACAAGGAGACATATATTTTTCCTTGAGGAGAAATCCGCAAGGGGTGGTTTTTATGCAGGAAGAGGTCACTTCCTGCACAAAAACTATCCTGACCATAACGCAAACACCTTTGCACAACTGCAAAGGTCACCAAATTTTAGTCAATGGGAGAGATAGGCCTTACAACAGTGAAAAACAACGTAAGCATTTTTGGCTACCAGGATATATAAATCTTCAATACACATGTCCTACCTTTAAGTTCAGTGCATCCTGCCCTATGAGCCTACCTTAGGGGTGACTTAAAAGTAATAAATGAAAGGGTTAGGCCTGGCAAAAGGTTTATTTTGTCAGGTTGAAGTGGCAGTTCAAAACTGTTCTAAAGGCTGCAGTCGCAGGAGACATGTTTACTTGCGTTGGCGCAAGGCAGCACATAGTGCGCCACCTCATGGAGAGAGCAGAATTACGCAATTTCTTTGAAGCCATAGTGCAGTTCTGCTCTCCCCAGGTGACACAGTGCAGCTACTTTGCTCACTCCATTGCACCATTTATCCCATGAAGAATGTTGTAGTACTGTGAATGTGGCATGTTGAAGTAATAGTCTGGGATTTTTGTTTCCTTTTTGGTATCCTTTGTAAAGCTGCAGCAGCATCAAAATGTTAAGTGTTTTTTTGCTTTTTGACTTTTACACTTTGTAACGCACCCATCAAATATATCACAACCACCCACTTGTTAAGAGACATTCTTCTTCCTTCTACATAGGACAACGTGTTTTTGAAGGAAGGTTTTATACAGGTTTTAGATAGTCTACATCGATGGCGTCTCAGTGGATGGCTGCTGCCCAGGCCCTAACTCGAGTAAGGAGGACAGCTTTGCCGCAGCATCAGATACTAAGACAGCATCTGTGGGAAAGGAAAATTAAAACATTGCCAAAAACAACAAAAACTATTTTAAAATTTACATATAGATATTTGAAATGTAAAATTTCAACAACAAAAAATTACTAATTAAACTAGTGATCTTATTCTTTACACAAATATAATTTAAAAGATCTCCCCACCCTCTTCCTCTGTAAATTGCACATCCTAGTACTAAAAATGTTATTAGACATATACTTTTATTTTTTTTTTAAATCAAGCAATACATTTTAAAATTAAATACAATAAACATTACATAACATCAAACTATCTTAAAATTAAATACATAAAATAAATGTCATAATTAACACAACTACTTAACAAAAATATCATAAAAAATCACATTATATACAATGATGTTTAGTAAACAATATATTGTGAGACATTAAAAACAAGGCTAACAATGATATATTTACCAGTGATATTTATGTCAACAATATTTTTGACATCACAACATATTTATCATCATGTTATATTTATATCATGATATGTATCACGATATTCCTGTAATGATGTTTTTAGATCGCAATATTTTTTATCTGTCTGTGCAAACACCGTCTACAAGAGTATGTGAGTGGATGGGACTGGGGTGCTGATTGCTTCTCTCATGGCTCTCTCTTGGGATTTTTGCTGGACTTCCCCACAGGGCTTTAAGTGGGTTGAAAAAAGTGGGGGTTTCTATGATTAAGGGCATTGCTTAAACATGTAAACTAAACTTCTGCAATTCCTAGTGTGTGCCACCCAACCGGTATTTTGGTTCCTCCCTGAGCTTTCTGCTATTATATCCAAATATATAACACAACAATTGGCACACCAAGACCAGCCACGACTACTAGCTTTGTCAATGGTTGTTAGCTGTTTAAGATAAACAAATAAGAACAATGATTTTGTTGCAAATAATTAATATTCAAAATGTTTCAATTCTGAAATTGTGAGACTATTGAATGTCTAAATCTCTTCCGTTATGTTCACTCTATGTTAGACAAGTTGCCCTTTTTCTGACCACATCTTGTCTATCTGCATATCTACACCTCTTTTCACTCCCTCCTGAATGTACTCCATTGCATGTTCTTCACTTCACCACCCCCAAACATATACAATGCACCCACTCACCGGTAAGAATTGCATTTTCTTTTACTTTCACCTTGTCAATATTTTGACAACTGTGTATCTCCTTAACACACATTTTCACAGAATCACAATTGCAACTGGGAACATGTGACTATTGCTCTGTGCGCTCTTCAGAGAGGTCAAGAATTAGATGACCATGAATTCTGAACACCTTTTTGACCCACTGACAAGCACAGTGAGAAACTCACACTGCCTTCAGACTCAACCCCAGAGAGGTCATCCTGAAAATAGCTAACCGTCTTAGGGAATGCAAGATTAAGTAAATCATGGGAAATATAAACAGGAACTAAATTGCTGACATTACCTTATCCTTTTTACATTTATTGTTCAGTATTCGACCTTTGCTTTTGCCAATACCACTTCGGGCATGAATAGAGGGCATGATAGAGACCCGTTTCAATGTCCATTTTTAATTACTACTGGGTCTCAAACTCGGAGGGACCTGGCCCACTTAAAGCCCTGCTTCCCTACGCTCTCCTTTTTTTTCTAACCCTGGTGGCAGTAGGTGTAGGTGGTTTTTGGTATTTCAGTCTTGCATACTGTAGAAAATTGGATTATTGATTGAGGGGCTGGAAACCCTTCTGAAGCAGCAAACAGGGGAGAGGATGTGGCCTAACGGCTAGGGTGGTCGACCTCAAATCTGGGGAACCAGGTTCGAGTCTAGGCAACGACGCTCAACATCCTGTGATTCTGGGCAAATCACTTAATCTCCCTGTGCCTAACAAAAAAATGAATGTGTAACGCAACTGGTGCTCATGTAAAGCGCTCTGATACCCGATACCTTCGGATCAAGTTCGCGCTATATAAAACTCCCAAAAAAATAAATAAAAAAACACAATCCTTTTCAGGGTGAATCCCAAAAGTCACTAAATTAAAATATACTTAGTCCTCTAGTAACTTAGCACAAAAGCAGTCTGGCTTAACTTAGAGGTACTGTGTTAAGCATTTATGATGTATACAAACAGTAATGAAGTGAAAAGACAACACAGAAAAAAAAACAAATCAATTTAGAACAGAGTAAAATTTAAAAAATAAAATGACTCCAAAACAAAGTAAATCCAATCGGTAAAGTATAGTGCCCAAAAGCACAAAGCCACTCACAGTCACCTGGTCATGCTAAACCAGGGGAAAGTCACAAGTTCAGGCTGACTGCAATGGAAGCAAGGCCAGATACAGGGACCAGGCTAGTCCCTCTAAAAAAGCTACCTTTTCAAAGTCCGGCGTGAAGACTTCCATTTGTGGTAGAGGAGGCCGCGAGGAGTAGGGAGAGCATTGTGGATGGTTGTCACTGTAACACGAAGAGCATGACTGGTAACAAGGACAATTGTCACTGTAGCACGAAGATCCAGTCATGCGTTGTGGATGGTCATTCCTGGAGCTTCGCATTGGTGGTCACCGCGGGCTGTCGTTGCTGTAAAATGCAAATAATCAGGTTCACTGGAGCTTCGCGTTGGTGGTTGTCACGGGTGGTAGATTATCAACATGAATGGGCCTGTTTGCGGTCGCCAGGAGCCCAAATGTCAGACCTTTCACCTATTCTTCAGGAGTAGTATACTCTGTTGCCAGCCAAGGGTCCAGGACCCGGGTGGCAACTTTTAGGGAGCCGGGACTCACTCCAGCATAGGCCAGCAGAGCTCAGACGGGTCCAGTTGCGCAGGTAAGCTAGGTAGTTACAACAAGGCCTTTAAAGCTTGTTGTGGTACTGGAGCTAATACAGGAGGTCACCTGGTTAGTCTAGGATGAAGTCAAGCAGGTCCAATCTTCCTTCTCGGAGAGCAAAGCAGTCTTTCAAGCAGAAGAGCTGACCTCTGACAGCAGGGCATTCCTTCTACTGTAACCTGCACAGGTCCAGGAGTGTTCTGAAGAGTAGCTCTGGGGGTCTAATATTTATATCCAGTGCCAGCCTTTGTGTGGTTTTGGAAAGTTCTTCCCCTGTCAAGAATCCAAACTGTCTGGGGGGTAGAAAAGACAGGGCAGGCCTGGTGTCATATTCGTTTGTGTGTGCAGGAGACAAAGCCCTTTGAAGTGTAAGTGGGGCTGGGTACAGCCCCACACCAGTCATCCTACCAGGATGGCCCATCCTGTCCACACCTAAGCCTCCATTTTCTTACTGTCTGGAAGCAATACACAAACCGCAACAGCAGAGCCATTTACAATCAAGTACTAGCAGAAGGCACAAATGATTCGGACAAGAAAATGGCGACTTTCTAAAAGTGGTATTTTCAGAATTCTAACTTAAAATGCAATGTTACTGTTAAAGAAGATTTTAAATTACAATACAATTCATTTGAGTGTAAACAGCATATTTCTATTTGCTCCCAATCCAAAGTTATCACTTATTAAATGTAATAAGGTCACCAAATTTTAGTCAATGGGAGAGATAGGCCTTACAACAGTGAAAAACGACGTAAGCATTATTGGAACCAGGATATATAAATCTTCAATACACATGTCCTACCTTTAAGTTCAGTGCATCCTGCCCTATGAGCCTACCTTAGGGGTGACTTAAAAGTAATAAATGGAAGTGTTAGGCCTGGCAAAAGGTTTATTTTGTCAGGTTGAAGTGGCAGTTCAAAACTGTTCTAAAGGCTGCAGTCGCAGGAGACATGTTTAAAAACAATACTTTAGTTAGTGGCACAATGACTGCTGCAGGCCCATTAGTAACATTTCAATTGCAGGCCCTGTGTACATGTAGTACGATTTACTAGGGACTTACAAGTAAATTAAAGGTGTCAATTAGGTGTAGGCCAATTTTACCATGCTTGAAGGAGAGAGAACAAGCACTCTAGCACTGGTTAGCACAGAGTCCTGAGCCAACAAAAGCAAATTCAGAAAATCAGGAGGGTTGACGACATGTTTGGAGGAATATCATGCCCAATATGTCAGGTCTAACATGCTTCTTAGTAATTTACAAAATATGTATATAATTAACACATTGTTCCTCATTTTTGTGGATTGGGGGAGGGGTCCTGTATACTTCTGATATCAGACATAGAAAAGCTGGATATGTTTACTATAGGATACCCAATATGCTGTAAATTCATAACGTTTCATAGCATTTTTAATATAAATAACTGATTCATTGCTCCTCACTGTTGCATTACTGTGGATTGGGAAGTTCCTTGTGTATATCTGATACATTAGACATGCACATTATTTCATTTACCCCTTCTTAATGCGTGATGGAATATGTATTTCAAACAACATGGTTGATTTAAAATTACATTTACACTATTTTGATTGTGGTTTTTCCATTCTCACAAATACATAAATGAATTGTATTTCAATTTGACATGTTAGGGAACCCAATAATTTTGTTTAATGCTCTTCATTGACAAAACCTTGAAAGTAGGTTTTCCATGTCTAGACACTGCACTATATGTTGTTCACAGCCCATTGGGCTTGTATTTGAGAAACGCTGTTGTAGCCAAAACATGTTGTTGTAGACACGTGAAATATTTTTTTTTTACCATAGTGGAGTGCCATTGTACATTCTCTTTGGGCAGCGCAAATACATGTCAGGTCTGTAGCCCGATCACGCCACCAGTATCAGCAAGTGGATGTGGGGAAGTGTTGCGGTTCCAGTCGGATGGCCATGTGTGGTGCTTGACTGACTCCAAGACTGGGGTGAAGTACATTTGAGCCTGTTTTGACACCTTTAGGGCTGTAGTAACTTTAGAAGTGTATTTTGAAGAGGCAAGATGGCGGCCGCGTAGAGGCCGATTGCAGCACTAGCGACGCTATCCTGGGTTAGGTTTGGAACTAACTACCCCTGGTAAAGACCCCTATCGGAATTCCCGAAAAAGACTCTGCACGCTGGTCACAAGAATCGGGCTCCGGATTATTAGGCGCTCTATCCTCAAGGCTCTCTCTTACCTGGCGAGTCGAGGATCACGGAGTAGTGGAGGAATGGCGCCAAAATCGGCGGCGAATGCCGCGGCCGCTAAAGCAGCAGCGCTGCGAAAACTGCGTGGAGAGTTGTCCGTGAGCTCAGCGGCGCTGGAGCAGAGTAACCCGGAGCAGGCACTGAACGACCTGCAGCAGACACGCACGCCGGAGCAGCCAAGGAGGGGGAGAGGCGGGGCATCTGGAAAGAATTGTCCAGCTGGCCCCTCGGTGGCTGACATGTTGATGTGTGGAAAGAAGCAGCATACGGAGGCAGCAGGGTCAGCAGTAGTGCGTATAGCAGCTCCTAACACAGAGGAAAATACCAAAAGGAAACAGAATGAGGAGGTGAGTCCAGCCGGACCGAGCAAAATTTCTCAGAACCTGAAAGATAACTTGGAGGCTGGGGATCATAATAACATTGTCCCATCTGTTGTAGAGCCCCCATGTAGTGACAATGATATCAGTCATGAGGGGAATGTCTCATTGGGAGATAAGGTGAGGGGGGGCAGTACAGCAGCTCTCCCCGATGTATCACGGAATATAGAAGCAAATCGCAAGACTGCTGATATTTCAAAAATGGCTTCTATCTCCGAAGAAGTAACAGGTGGCAAGGAGTTACATCAACCCGACCCAACATTGGGGACTAATGATTCAATGTGGGTAATGGATCCTCCAGGAGACAAGGACAGGCCTGATCCTGATAAAGACCCCAGTGACTGTTTTTTCTCAGTCTCTGAAGGTGTCCCTGAAGGTGCTGAATGGTCTGATGACGACCGGAGTTCATCATTATGGGGCAGTAATTTGGATTCAGACCAGGAAGATAGTGATTTAGATCTCCCCACAATAACTAAGAAGTTCAATACACAGCCAGATGTACATGGCCGAGGAAGAAAGGACCTGAGATGGGATTATTCATCCGCTACCCCGCTCTCTGGAAAACCCTCTTCAGGCACTTCAGGCACTGATTCCATCCCCCTATATTGGAGGTTATACACCAGGCCATTCTCTCTCATAGGGAAGAAACGCGTCAGGACAGTCGTAAGGCGCAGGCTGCTATGAGAAAAATGCAAGGGGTTGTCAGGAAGCTTTCCAAGGTATGTTTTAATGTAGGTAAGAGAGTGACGAACCTGGAGGAAAGAATAGTTGCGACTGAGGCAGAAGCAGCCAGTGCATCAACTCAGGTGGAGGCCCAAAGCTCACAGATTAAGGACATACAGTGGAAGCTGGAGGAATTTGAAAATAGACAAAGGAGGAACAACCTCAGGGTATTGGGGGTACCAGAGGGAGTGGAAGGGTCGGATACTAGGGTATATATCATCGAATTGTTTAAATCCGCCTTTCCCGAGCTGATGGAATGGAACTGGACCGCAGAAATACAAAGAGCTCATCGCACTCCATTTAAACGGCGTGTCCCAGCTAAGGAGGGGGACAAACCACGAGCAATTTTGGTGTTCCTAGGGAATTTTTTATTGCGGCAGGCTATCTCAGAAAAGGCCAGACCTGAAAATAAGAGTGTCATTTGGGGGAGTGTCATTTTTCGTTCGCCCTGACTTCTGTCACTCAAAGGTAGAAAGACGCTGGAGGCTGAGACAGCTAATAAAACCATTTCAGGAAAAGAACATCCAGGTCTATTTGATTAACCCGGCACAACTTAAGGTGATTCATGGGGGACAGACATTGTATTTTTCTTCTGAGATAAAAGCCAGAGAATATTTGGACGTTGTGGACAAATAAAGCTTGGGTCTACATTGAAGAAAGGGTGAGAGGGGGGAAAAAGAAGATGTTTTGATAGGATAAAGGGGGTAGGAGATAGCTATGATTGGTAGGTTTAGAAGGACCCAGGTCGCTAATGCTACATACATCATATGCACAGACCTAGGTCTGAGCGCTTCACTAGGGTGGTGGGGATGGGGGGAGGAGTGGGGGGTGGATGGGGGTTGGATGGGGTGGGGGTAGAGAGGGGTGGGAAGGATGGGGGAAAACTGAAAAGAGGGAAAGTATCTGGTGTTATGTTTTTTGTGATTTTTTTGGTGATTTAGGGCTTGTGATATATAAACAGATGATTGAGCTGGTTTCGAAGAGAAATGTTATCTTAGCAGGGCTAAATGGGGAAACTTAAGATATGTACCCTTAATATTGGGGGCTTAAATAATTGGAAGAAGAGGCAAATGATGGGGCATTTTGTAAGATCAAACTATATTGATGTCTTATGCTTACAGGAGACCCATCCTCCATGGGCAAAAAAACATTTATTGAGGATAAGGGGCTTTGAGTTGTTAGCTTGCTCCTCACAGACTTCTACAGTTAGAGGGGTGGCAATATTGGCTAGATCTGTGCTGGGAGGAGCTAAGCGTCATCTGGTAGATTCCCATGGGAGGTGGGCACTGGTGGAACATGATTTAGGGTTTACAATATGTACAATTTACGGCTCTAATCAGGACGACCCGGAGATATTCGAATATCTTGAAATTGAATTATTGAATTGGCCAAGACCTATTATAGTATGCGGAGATTTGAATATCTCTGCTGACTTTACAAATAATACTGTTTATATAGGTCGTAAACCCAGGGTATTTCGAGCAGCGACCTCAATATGGGAATCGCATGGTTTGGTAGACGTTTGGGGTTGTAAGGAGCCTACTGACCCGGGCTTTACGTATTATTCATGCCCCTTCAAGAAATATATGAAACTGGATTATTTTTTGGTTTCTATATCAGAATTGGAGAGGGTTAGTATTATGAAGCTCCCGAGGGTGCTGTCTGATTACAGCCCATTAATTTTGGAGTATGAGATAGATATTCTAAATAAAAAACACTCAAGGTGGACTTTTGAGAGGAAGCTTCTAGCTGATCACAAATTTATAGAACATCTGAGGAAGTGGGCCCAAGCTTATTTTGATGCGAATCGTTTTAGCTCATCCAGAAATAATGTCTGGGACGCGTTTAAGGCAGCCTTGAGAGGCGAGACGATCAGCTTCTCGGCTAGGTTAAAGCTAGAGGCTCGCCGAGAAAATGAGAGACTGGTCTGTCAATTAGTAGAAGCAGAGGAACAACATATAAAGGATATTGGGCAAGGGTGTGAGGCTGCAGGGAGTCAACAAAAGATTCTTATTATAAAAGCAGAGCTGCATAAGTGGTTAGCTCAGAAGGCAGCCGATGAGTATCATACATATAGGGGCAAGCTGTATGAGACGGGAGAGCAGGCAGGTAAGCTATTAGCACTTTGGATTAAGCAAGAAAGTAGTAGAAATATAATATCAACAATACAAGAGGAGGGTCGGGACTATACGGAGCCAGCCGATATATTGGAAGTTTTTAAAAACTTTTATCAAACATTGTATAGAGAAGTGGGTGTCTCAGATGATGGTAGTTTAGGCTTTGAAGATATAGGCCCCCAGCTGGATAATCTGGATAGAGAAATGCTGGATAATGATCTGGTAATAGAGGAAGTAATAGGAGCATTGCAGGAGTTAGCAGCAGGAAAGGCTGCAGGGCTGGACAGTATACCACTTGAAGTATATAAGAGTATCCAGAACGAGATCGCCCCAATGTTATTGGATTTATTTGATGGTATAATATGTTCCGGTCAAATCCCTGAATCCTGGAAGGAAACAAATATTATTGTGTTTCACAAGAAAGGGAAGCCTAGGGAAAACCCTGGTTCATATCGTCCAATATCCCTCATAAATACGGATACAAAGATCTATGCCAAGGTTTTGGCTGGAAGGCTTGGAAGGGTCATGGGCGGTCTGGTTTCCCCGTGGCAGCATGGGTTTGTCCCAGGTCGAGGAACAACTGATCACATTAGGCGGGCCATTTCACTTTTTGATGTGCAAGCTGCCACGGGGGGAGGATGGCCATGATCCTTTTAGACGCAGAAAAGGCTTTTGATCGCGTCACGTGGAAGTATTTGTGGGGGATATTGGAACGAAGGGGCTTTGGCCCTAAAATAATGGGGGCTATCAGGGCCATGTATCTTGATCCAAAGGCTAGAATCCAGATAATGGGAGGCAGTTCGGAAAAAGTGTATATCTCTAGAGGGACGCGTCAGGGTTGTCCCTGCTCACCGATTCTTTTCGCCCTGTACATAGACCCTCTAGTAAGGAAACTATTAGGATGCAATGAAATTAAACCGGTAGTTTTTAATCGATATGAGACTAAGTTGCTGGCATATGCCGACGATCTGGCCATAATTACACCGGAACCAGATACGGCATTGATAGCTATTACAGGGATTGCTAGTGAATTTGGACACTGTTCAGGGTATCTGTTGAATGAAAGTAAAACTCAGATAATTTGTACTAAAAATATTAGAAGGCAGGATGCAAGATATTCTGATTCAGCGGTTTATCTGGGAGTTAAAATAGGTTCGGCAACAGATACCATTATAAAAGATAATTTTACCCCACTTTTAAAAACAATGGTAATTGACCTTAAAAGAATAGATGCCTTACACTTATCTATAATAGGGAGAGCAAATGTACTTAAAATGACTATGCTCCCTAAGGTACTATATTTTTTTCGCTCTATCCCGTTTATGATTGATGAAGGCCTATTAAAGTCAATAGAGCTAGTCTTTATGAATTTTATCTGGCAGTATGGTAAAATCAGGCGCTCCATGAGATATTTGTCTCTCCCACAAGAAAAAGGAGGGCTTGCAATCCCTAATATTAAATATTACCTGTGGGCTTGTTTGTTAAGTCAGATGGCGATTTTATTTGATTCAGCTTCAAATCTATCTGATATTCCACCTGGTAATAATAATCCTCCTTCCATTTATGAATTATTACTAGGTAGAGAAGCTCTGGGGCTTCTGCTACGGAAAACCGATAGGCGTTATTATAAGAAAATGCGATATAAGGTTTTAGATGCTGTTTGGGAGGTTTGGAAACAGGTGAAAAAAGTTCTAATAATTCCTAAAATTAGTTATTATACACCGGTGTGGAACTGTAGTATGTTTCCCCACTTTAGCAATGATAAAATATGGAGGCTCTGGGAGCAGCAAGGAATCAAAAGAATAGGCGATATATATGATGGGGGCAGCTTGATGAGATTTGAGGACATTCAGAAGAGATTTGGTATTCCGGATAATTTAGGTTTTAAATTTCTTCAGATCCAGGATACACTGAGGGGAATCAGACCACGGATTATCCCTGGGGGCAGAATTGATATATTGGATTATTTATTAGGGGTGGAATAAAGATCAAAAAGATATATGGGTCTCTGTTATCAGGGACTCAGGATGATTTGGAGAAATTTGAAACTGCATGGGTAATGAAACTTGGGGACCCAGGTGTTGATATAGATAGAGCATTACAACTTGCAGGGAAACTCTTTCGTTCCACAAATTTGAGAGCCCAACACTATAAGACTCTTTTTAATTTATATTTTACACCAGCCAAATTATTTATGTGGGGCAAAAAGGAGGACGATAGATGTCCACGGTGCGGGGAAGGCCCTGCTGACCTGCTGCATATGTTTTATCATTGTAGTAAATTAAGTGTCATTCAAGGAGAAATTGGGAAATTTTGGGAGGGGCTGCTAGGAGTTAAGATCACCCTATCCCCTATCCTAAGGATAATGGGATTTGATAGTAATTTAGGGCTTAATAAGGAAAAAGAAGCATTTGTATTTATATCTGTAGCGGTCCTCAGGATATTGCTCGCGGCAGGATGGAAGGATACGGTAGCTCCATCCTTTCAGATGTGGTTGGCCAGACTTCTCGGGATTCATAATATTGAATCTTCTCTATATATACACCGGGGTAGGAAAATGAGGGAATTAGGAATGACTATTTGGGCTCCCATGAAGTGGTGGAGGGATGGTTGCTTGGAGGAAGCTCCCGAGTGATTCCCTATATCTGGATTTTTATGTTAATCAGTTCGGATGGGTGTTGGAGGGTTATTTTTTATCTCTGTATGGATTTATCAGCCCAAATTTACTATTTAACAATGAAATATTTCGTAATTTTTATCTGTTTTAGAAACTCATGCCCAAATTTATTTACTTTATAATATTGTATGATGTATGTATAGTGGTTTTTTAGTAATATTGTAATGTAATTTGTATTTATTATTAAATGTACCAGGTATTTTTCTAATAAAAAAATAAAAAAAGAAGTGTATTTTGAAAATTGCAATTGGCTTACTCTTTTAATGGGTGTGTGTTTGGTAGTAGCACGTTGCTCTCAAACCCCTCCTTAAATTTCCCTTAACCGCCCCAATTTCTCACAACTCCCCCGGTCCTTCATACATTTTCTACAAAGCAGAATACTTATGCATGCAGAGCTTTCCATACATGTGGTGGAGACCAAAGCATAGAAAAGATAGTGAGAGGTCTCCAAATGTAGGTTTGTGACTAGTTTTTGTAGTACATGAGCTGTACTACTTTATGAACGACAAAATTTAGTTTGTGAATCTTGTCCATATTCTCTTTAGAGAAAGGCACTTTCCGACTTTAAACTGGTCGTCTGCATAAGAAGACATCTGGAAGACATGTTTGCACTGAGTAGTTACAGTGTGCATTTTAGAGCTAGTGCAATAACGGTGAAAACCTTTATTTAATGATTCAACTTGATTGATCCAGTGGTGTTGCAACGTGATCTGCATCAATTCTTTCTTCTTCGTTTACGTTCAATTGTGGTTAATCCTGTTTTATACTGCATCAGTTCGTGTTTACTTTGCTTTGGCTGCAAGTTTGATTTCTATAATATCTTGTACTCACCTTTAAGATAATGACTCTGGCAATTACATTTTCATTGATTTCATACATAAATATGATCGCAAAACAATCCATTTTACTACTTGTTTTTATTTATAAAAACAGGAAAAATTAAAAACAGTCTATTCGATTAGCTCCTCACATGTTTCCAGGCCCTGTGTAGATTAACAGCATTCAGAGGGTAAACAAGTTCAGGTTAAGCCGGCACATGTAACCTGCCACTGTAGCACCTTTTACTTCTTTTGCACTTCAAACTTTATCCCACATCGCAAATTGAGATGTGGTAACACTGCATCCTGTATTACAGCTACTGTGGGAATTGGTAATTTAGAGATGCAGAATTACTGGGGATCGTGAGTTATTCCTCATAGATCTCACCAAAGAATGGGGACTATCACAGGGAAAATCGGTGATACTGCAGCCCTCACATCAGCATTGAAAACCCTCTTGTAAAGTGGGTGTGGTAGCGACAGTCAGACACTATGTAATGTATTACAGAATGTAATATATTTTCAAGATGACATTCTGCTCTTTGGATAGACTATTGAGAAACATAATATAGTGCTGCAACAAGTACTCGAACAAAGCAAACGCAAGGAGATGATGGACGGAGCGCTGAAACTTTTCCGGAACTCAACCCCTGTCACAGATCTGGGTTGAATCCATCATCGTTCTTTAGCTCACTTCGCCATCCCAGTTCAGACCCAGCTAAAGAACGATGATGGTTTCAACCCAGATCGGTGACTGGGGGTGAGTGTCTGAAAAGTCTCAGTGCTCCGCCCATCATCTCCTTGTGTTTGCAACAAGTACTCGGTCATGGCAGCCACTAGGCCAACACCACTGAGCAACTGCCTCATAGTCAGATGTAATCACTCTCAAGCAGAACACAGAATCATTCTACATTCTAACCTGTACATGGCTGACTCAGCTACAGATATAGCAGTGGACCTTATTCTGACTTACAACATCTCACCCCATATCCTCCAAGTAAGAGGCATGCTCCATTTGTATTACCAAAGTGAGGGTGGGACAAGAGCTGTTTTTTTGACACAAACATATTCACAATTCGGCCTAATGCTGGATAAAGCATACATCTTGTACAGTTGCGGTGGACTTCAGTCCCCGTGATCTTAGCCTAGAAACTTTGTCACTAGCACTAATATTTTCAGTGCTTGGAATGGATACTTTCAGTTTAAAAACGTTTTTTGTTTTTTTTAAATAAGAATGTTCTATCAACTTGCAATGCCAACTGTGTTGTTTTACTGTTTTTGGCTCTTAAATAGAGGTGGGAAAGCCCTGCAGGCAACAAGCCCCATGTGCTTTTTGGAATAAATAAATGTTGACAATACTAGTAAAACATATAGTTTTCACAAACAAAAATGAATGTGGATATAACATAAATTAAATAAGTATGAATACAGACAGAAAGATGTTGTAACACCAATAGCCTTCCTTATAAAGTACATATTTTAGGAAATGAATTTTTTGTATTGTTGAAATTAAGGGGAATGACCAAAATATTGTTTCAAAAATATTGTGGTGCAACACTAGTGTGTCAAAAATATAATCAAGTCAAAAATATCAAGAGACAATATAAAAGCTAAGAATATCCTTTTTTAGGTATATAATATCATTTTGAAATAACGTACATAATATTGTTTACTTTAAATAGCAGTAATAAATATTTTTTAAATTATTTACTATACATTGGTTATGGTATAATGTTTTTAGGTATTAGTATCATTGTAATAATTGTTGTATTTTTGGTACAGTTTGTAAGTTTTAATGTGTACATTTTTTTACATTTAATTAGTAATTTATAATTTAATAGCGGGTGGTCAGTTTTGAAAGGGAATAGGACGAGGAGTTATTTCAATTAGAAATTGTTTTACTTACATATGTTTCTTAAATCTTTAATTTGTAATTAACCGTGTAAATTATTTAATTGATTACTTGTTGTTTTAATCTGTATGTGTATTTTGTTAATTTCAATGTGTACTTTAAATGCTGTACAGTTTAATTGTTAAACTATAACTTAGTAGTAGGTTGTTGGGTTTGTAGTGGAATAGGGTGGGATATTACTATTTTTAACCCCTCCAAAGTCCAACACTTTTCCTACTGTTGCTTAGATTTGGAGCGATACAAAAGGGGATGATGGATGGAACGTTTGAGCCAATCAAACACTCACCCCCAGTCAACTGATCTGGGTTTAATCCATCATCATTCTTTAGCTCACTCCACCACCCCAGTTCAGACATGGCCATATGCAAATCAGTCTGACCCTGTGCCTCATGGGAACAGTCCAGCCCGAACTGCCAAGCCATGTCTTCCCTGGACCGGAAACAAGCATCCTAGGACCGGTTTCTGGCATTCCAGCCGTCATCAGCCAGGCTTGCTTGAATCCAGTGGCAAAGTGAGCAAGGGACCCACGTCTGGGCATACCCCCGCCAACTTAGGGCGAACAAAGCGATACAAAAGGGGATGATGGACAGAACGTTTGAGCCAATCAAACACTCACCCCCAGTCAACTGATCTGGGTTTAATCCATCATCATTCTTTAGCTCACTCCACCACCCCAGTTCAGACATGGCCATATGCAAATCAGTCTGACCCTGTGCCTCAAGGGAACAGTCCAGCCCGAACTGCCAAGCCATGTCTTCCCTGGACCGGAAACAAGCATCCTAGGACCGGTTTCTGGCATTCCAGCCGTCATCAGCCAGGCTTGCTTGAATCCAGTGGCAAAGTGAGCAAGGGACCCACGTCTGGGCATACCCCCGCCAACTTAGGGCGAACAAAGCGATACAAAAGGGGATGATGGACGGAACGTTTGAGCCAATCAAACACTCACCCCCAGTCAACTGATCTGGGTTTAATCCATCATCATTCTTTAGCTCACTCCACCACCCCAGTTCAGACATGGCCATATGCAAATCAGTCTGACCCTGTGCCTCATGGGAACAGTCCAGCCCGAACTGCCAAGCCATGTCTTCCCTGGACCGGAAACAAGCATCCTAGGACCGGTTTCTGGCATTCCAGCCGTCATCAGCCAGGCTTGCTTGAATCCAGTGGCAAAGTGAGCAAGGGACCCACGTCTGGGCATACCCCGCCAACTTAGGGCGAACAAAGCGATACAAAAGGGGATGATGGACGGAACGTTTGAGCCAATCAAACACTCACCCCCAGTCAACTGATCTGGGTTTAATCCATCATCATTCTTTAGCTCACTCCACCACCCCAGTTCAGACATGGCCATATGCAAATCAGTCTGACCCTGTGCCTCATGGGAACAGTCCAGCCCGAACTGCCAAGCCATGTCTTCCCTGGACCGGAAACAAGCATCCTAGGACCGGTTTCTGGCACTCCAGCCGTCATCAGCCAGGCTTGCTTGAATCCAGTGGCAAAGTGAGCAAGGGACCCACGTCTGGGCATACCCCCGCCAACTTAGGGCGAACAAAGCGATACAAAAGGGGATGATGGACGGAACGTTTGAGCCAATCAAACACTCACCCCCAGTCAACTGATCTGGGTTTAATCCATCATCATTCTTTAGCTCACTCCACCACCCCAGTTCAGACATGGCCATATGCAAATCAGTCTGACCCTGTGCCTCATGGGAACAGTCCAGCCCGAACTGCCAAGCCATGTCTTCCCTGGACCGGAAACAAGCATCCTAGGACCGGTTTCTGGTATTCCAGCCGTCATCAGCCAGGCTTGCTTGAATCCAGTGGCAAAGTGAGCAAGGGACCCACGTCTGGGCATACCCCGCCAACTTAGGGCGAACAAAGCGATACAAAAGGGGATGATGGACGGAACGTTTGAGCCAATCAAACACTCACCCCCAGTCAACTGATCTGGGTTTAATCCATCATCATTCATTAGCTCACTCCACCACCCCAGTTCAGACATGGCCATATGCAAATCAGTCTGACCCTGTGCCTCATGGGAACAGTCCAGCCCGAACTGCCAAGCCATGTCTTCCCTGGACCGGAAACAAGCATCCTAGGACCGGTTTCTGGCATTCCAGCCGTCATCAGCCAGGCTTGCTTGAATCCAGTGGCAAAGTGAGCAAGGGACCCACGTCTGGGCATACCCCCGCCAACTTAGGGCGAACAAAGCGATACAAAAGGGGATGATGGACGGAACGTTTGAGCCAATCAAACACTCACCCCCAGTCAACTGATCTGGGTTTAATCCATCATCATTCTTTAGCTCACTCCACCACCCCAGTCCCTTGCTCACTTTGCCACTGGATTCAAGCAAGCCTGGCTGATGACGGCTGAAATGCCAGAAACCGGTCCTAGGATGCTTGTTTCCGGTCCAGGGAAGACATGGCTTGGCAGTTCGGGCTGGACTGTTCCCATGAGGCACAGGGTCAGACTGATTTGCATATGGCCATGTCTGAACTGGGGTGGTGGAGTGAGCTAAAGAATGATGATGGATTAAACCCAGATCAGTTGACTGGGGGTGAGTGTTTGATTGGGTCAAACGTTCCGTATATCATCCCCTTTTGTATCGCGTTGCTTAGATTTGAGCATGAATAATAAATCTAATCCTTCCAAAGTCCAACACTTTCCCTCTTTTTACTTATGTTGGAGTGGGAATAGTGAATGTCACTTCTTTAAATTCCAACACTTTGCTAGTTTAGTTGATTTTCAATTGTTGTTTTTTACTTTTTTACTTTATTCTTTATATTATTTATTAAAAGAATTGCAATTGTTTTATTTACATTATATTTTTGCTTTTTATGTTAATTTTATTTTTAAGTGTGATATATTTTTGTTAAGATATGTTTGTTAATTTTAATTTAATTTCAAAGTTATTGTTAATATTTTAATGTCGTTTTTTAAAATTTAATTTAAATATTTTTTCTTGTTCAGGCAATATCACAATTTCTATTGCTAATTAAGCTTCCTAAACTGTTCTTTGATGATCAAGAGAGTTTGGTTACCTCTGTAACATCTGAAGAGATTTTGAAAGTTCTGACATCATTAGCTAATTCAAAAGACAGTGGATGAGATGGTATACAAAGACTTTTTGACTAATTTTCAGGATTTTCTTTTCCTACTTTAACACCCCAATTACATGCAGGCATTGTGAACTGCTTCATCAGATATTGGATAGCATTACGATTACTATTGCTGACCAGAGGCGCCTTCCACAGGGTGCAGGGATGTTCAGGGGGGCACCACAGTTGTCCCCCAGGGCCCATAGCAGAGAGCCACGGGGGAGAGGGGCCCTGCTAGGGCCCCCAAAAAAGCCTTTCTGACAGCTTTTTCACATCGGAAGAACCGATGTGAAATGGCTGTTGGAAAGGTGGTTTGTAATCCCTACGGCAGTGTCTGAGAAGGCACCGCATCCAATGTGGGGAATGCGATCTGCCTGACGGGCTCCTTGAGCCTGTCGGAATCTGTCAGTCGGTCCCTGGCCAAATGCGGTCCGACCGACCGCATCCTAATGTGGCGGTCTGACTGTGGTTAGAGATGTCGGTGGGACCAGCACCGACGGCACGTTGGTGTCGGTCCCATCGACATCGTAATCGGCCCCATAGTTTGATTTGAACATGCATTAGACAACCATATTGGAAGCTTTTTATTGTATAGCTTCTGAACTGTCTTGGCTTGCTGCACCAGCTTGCATCAGAAGGAAAAAACTAGCACAACAGCAAAACAATAAAGAAAGTCTCGGAATTGTACAGTCATAAAGTCATATGTCAAAATTTACTCGCAGGAAGTTAATTTTGACACTAGATTAGATCTTGTCAAATTAGGACTAGGGTCTATAGGGAAATTGTGGTGGAGTAATAAAGACTTGCTGAGGGGCATCGCATTGAAAGGGTGGCATGATAAGACTCCTTTTCAAATGGCTTAAGGATATTAAAATATCTTAAAGTGTTGGCTGGAAGCCTGGGGTCAGCGTCATTTCTGGTGTGGATTGGTTTCAGTGCCACTGGTTCACGCTACTATTTCTCACAAGATGCCACCTCCCGCCCATGGAGGTTGGTAAGGCCCGAGGCGGGGGTGTCAGAGACTGGTGGAGGCAGGAGCCTTTGAGTGGGGAGCCAGAGCACTGAGACTGCTGTGCCAAGATCAGGCGGGAGGCTGAAGGCCTCGTAAAAATAGATGAGCAGACTCAAGCATGAAGGTAGGAGGTAGGAAGGGGAGAGTGACTGAGCTGGGCAACAAAGCAGGATAATTTGAGATTGGCGTGGTATGCCCACTGGGCATACCACGCCGGGACACAGCAATAACAAGTGTGTGGGATGCCCCATTCCTTCATTTGACATTTTAGCAATAAAGCTACCATGGTAGCAGTGGCCTCATCAGGTGTGGGAAGAGTAAAAATTGATCAAATGGACACTACAAACTCATCCCCAGAGAGGCGATAGTGAGTAATGCTGACAAGTCTGAGGTGATGACATTGAAAAAAAGCAGGACATGCCCACTAACCGCATGGGAACCCTATCTCAAAATGCTGCTGCCGCCGTAGGTTCAACCTCTCAAATAAGGCCACCATGGCTGCCTCTAATTGACTTTGCACCCTGGTGCAACCAGGGGCACCCTCCTTCCTCTGAACCACAATAACACCATCTAACACCATGGAACATTACCTAGCAGCCAGCAAAGAGAGGACTAGCTGATATAGCTGACAAAACATACAGAAAAGACAGTATCAAATTTCTTAGAGGCCAATAGACAAAGGGACAAACCACTTACCTCGCAGCCCAAGACTGTTACAGCCCAAAGAGATTACCATAATGTGCAACATGTCCCTAACTAAACCAGACTTAGGGCCTGATTCCGAGTTTGGTAGTCTGGGGACCGCCAAATCCGGGGTGGCGCAGCGGTGGCGGTGCACACTGGCAGTCCGACCGCCGTATTCTGAGTTTGGTGGTCTGACTGTCATTGGACCGCCGCAACCGTGAGGGATCCGTGATCCCTTAGCAGTGACGCAGCGGTCTGAGGCCCGCAATATGCTGCCAGTGCTGCTGTGGCACCGCCAAGAATATTATGAGTTTCCTCACCGCCACAGTTTTCATGGCGGTGAGCCTGCCATGAAAAGTGTGGTGGTGAAGAAACTAAGGGCGCCCTACAGGGCCCCCTGGTGTCACAGGGACATGGGATGCATGCAGGGGGGCACATGGCATGCCACCCCTGTCTGCAGGCACCCCTAGTTCCTGCACGGCATGGACTTAACAGTCCATGCGGTGAAGGAACTTGTTTTGGTGTTCCCATTGCAGTGCCTTTATAAGGTTCACCGCCTGGGACCGCCCAAAAACCGCCCGCCAGACCAGGAGAAAACTCCTAACCTGGCGGGTGGTCTCAGTATGGCTTTGGCGGTGTGGCAGCGGGGCACTGGCATGGTGGCCCACTGCCACACCGTCAAAGTTGTAATCAGACCCTTAATAACCAGCCTGCAAATCTTTAAATCTGAGCAATATGAAGAAAATAAATCAGACTTTGCAAAATAACCAGTGGATTTACATTCATATTAAGCAATAAGATTGCCATGCGATGATGCAATGGAGATGTTGCTGGGACTAGAGACATTGAAGCTAAATGTAAAGTTCAACAACTGGAAGAGATCAACCAAAACCTCCACAGCAGCTGTTGTGACGCGTGCCGCCTGTGCAGTTTGTACTCCGGTTCCTACCCTATCTGCCCCTCTCTGGGATAAGGACAATCTGTCCCCGGGGCCTTGGTTGCTGGTATGTCCACCCCTGAGGGCTTGCTGGTGAGTACACCCGCTCATGGGCATGATGCTCCATATGTTTATACCCGGGGCCACTAATTAGTCCTTATGTTTATCCCTTGGGCCGCTAATAACATGTCTTTCATGCTTAACAGACCACAGTGTTGGTACATCAATTGTACAGAATGCTCTAGAGGACACGCCCGTACTGAAATCTCGAGAAATTTTGGGAACGGCGGCCAAATTGGGCGCTGTACTATTTATACAGCGCACAGGTCTCTTCAGGCCTTGTGTGGATTCAGAGCTTCTAGAGAGTAAGGAGCTCCCACTTCCTGCATTCTTACCTGTGAAAGACAGCACTAAATCCTGGTCCAGGTTAGTTCCTTCTTCTCTCCCAAACTGTGCTGGCATCCCAGAACCTAGAAAAGAAAAGAGAAAACAAGAGTTAGCACTAAGAGCGGTAAGAGAAAATGATTGTGTTGCAACAGCTCAAACTATAATTCAAGAGTTGTGTAGAGAAACAACTCAGAACTCATATTGCACTCTGTGAAGAAAGACTTTTCTTGGTTACTTGAGAGACTTGGAACCTTCATGGAGACTGTGTTCAAGATTCAGATAACTGCAAGTTTGTGTGTGTGAGTCTAGAATAGGTTTTGTACTGGAATGGTTCCTTTCCAGTGCAAAATACTATGCCTAGACAAATTTTAAAACGTTTCTTACTTTGTATGTGTGCTGTTCAGTGCAGCAGACATGCAAAGTTAGAAAAGAAACGAGAAATGAGAACATTTCTCCTTTTAACACCTGCTTTCAAGTGGCATTCATTTGTTAACGCAAAACCCTCTCTACCATTGTTAATAGTTAGGGTTTTGCATGGGTGGCAGTATGGGAACGCCCATGTACCACCCATGTAACGCTCCCTTGATGCTAAGTAATGCAAAGTAGTGCTTCACAAATTTCCAGCGCAAAACTTGTTAATAAATAACAAATTAAAAAACATTTTGTACTGGTTTACGTCACTATTGTGATGCAAACCCAGCGCAAAATGTTAGTAAATCTAACCCTTGAAGTGCTGCACCTGACTGAAAAATGTTAGGATATGAGGCCTCCAGGAACAAAAGGGCAAGAATCTGGAAATATATCAGGGAGGCGAGACTAGCTATTGTAGCGTTCATAGAAACTCACCTTAAGAGAATAGAAGGGACTCGGTTTCTAAACAAACAATGCCCTCAGGCCTTTTATTCCTCAAAACATGCTAGACACAATGGAGTATCTTTGTTTACTCATAGGCCCCTACCATTTGTTGGTTTATTGTTACAGACACCAAAAGAGATAAAGAGGAGAGAGTGTCCATGATTAAAAGACACTAAGGGGACGATTACGAGTTTCGGCGGTGCGTGAGTGGGCGGTCCGCCCCTCCACCAGATTACGACTTAAAAGTGGTCTGGCGGGCGGGTGGTGTGGTGTGGCGGTTCTGCAGCGGTGCCTTTGAAAAAGGCACCGCAATGGGACCGCACAACAAGGTTCCTGCACGTTATGGACTTGAAAGACCATGCAGGAACTGTTGTGCATGCACACAGGGGAGCACATGTTGTACGGCTGTGTGCATTCACATGCCGAGGAGTCTTAGTTTCCTCTCCGCCACATTGTACATGGAGAAGGAACCTCCATGACGACCCCGGCGGAGAGGAAACTCGTAATACTCTTGGTGGGGCCGCTGCAGTCCCGCCAAGCATATTGCAGCCTCTGACTGCCGCAACACCGCCAGGGAACGGCCGTTCCTTGATGGCGTTTGCGGTCCCAGGGGGGTCCGACCTCCCAACTCGTAATGGGGCAGTCGGACCGCCGGTGCGGAGGTGGCTGGACCACCACCACCGCGCCCCCAGGAGTCTGGCGGTCTTCGGACCGCCAGGCTCATAATCAGGCCTTTAGATGGGAAAAAAGCTAACAATCTTAAAAGTTTATGTCTCCAATGCAGGCCAAGATACTTCCCTTCATAGTCTTATGGAGCCTGTGCAGGATTTGCTGAAGGAGACATTATCTTTCTAGAATATTTTAATGCTGTCTGGGATGTGAGAGCAGCATAGGGATCAATTAGGCTACACTGTTTTTCACATGTTTATAGTAATACCTGAAAATCAGTTATATATTGATCAGCAGTACTCTAGTTGGTATAACTACACACTCAGATCAGGCTGATCACTGTGTCTGATCATGCTCTCCTGATAGTTGAGATGAATTGGCAGCATAAATTTAAAAACAGCGAAGATGGATATTGCATCCCTCATTATTGCGAGACCCTGTCTTGAAAAGTGAACTGCAAGCACAAATCCAGAAAAACTTCAATAACAATGAGAATGGGGAAGTGTAAAAGGTGGGTCTTTAGGGTGCCTTTTCAGCAGACTATGAGGCACTTGTATTGGAGCAATGGCTAATGTTAGAAAATTGAGGTGCCAGCAGAGTGAGTGCATGTCTTGAGGAAGACCTGCGGAAAGCTGCATAAAGGTACTCCCTCCCCTCATGTCCTCAGGCTCTTAACGTCAATTAGAGGGCATATAAATGTGTTAGATACAAATTGAGAAGAATTAATTCCTTCACCACTTGTAGAATGCACAATATATATCTAAGGAAATAAAGTAGTTCCATACTTAACAAGATAACTGAGGCGAAAGCAATAGAATTGTTTTAAGGAAATTTGACTAGATCTAGGAAACACAATGCTAAAGCAAGAGGACACATTGTTGGCATTTTATGACTTCTATTTATGCCTATACACTCCAGAGTTGTTCTCAGAGACAGTTCAGTCTGAGTACCTAGACAAATGACAACTGCCAAAGGTAACTCCAGAACAGGGAGACAGCCTAGAATCTCCTACATCAGAAGAAGAGGTTAAGGCAGCATAAAGATGCAAAAATTGATAAAACTCCAGACCTCGGTGGTTTCACTGGAGAGTTTTATAAAGCGTTCTCAATCCTTTACAAAGTGGTCGGGAGTCACACCAACGATGGCTGAAGTTACAATTTCCCTGATTCATAAACGTGGCAAAGATTCCAGGTTTTGCTTGTCATCTAGGCCAATACTGCTACTTAATATAGATGTTAAAATCTATCCTAAAATGTTGACAACAAGATTAGAAAACATTCTTTCGGATTTGATCCACATGGAAAAATTCGGATTCTTTACAAATCAGCAAACCCACGACAATCTACCTGATTGACAAGGCAAAAAAAGGTGATACCAGTGTATAAAGTGACCTTAAGATGCAGAGAAAACCTTCAACTGAGTGGACTAGAAATTTGTAACAAAGGTGTTCCTAAAAAGCAGCTTTTCCTCCAACATCAAGGCAATTTCCCTGGTAGGCTATACAACCCCAACTTCCAAAGTAACACTCAGTGGAGGACTTTCCCAATCTTTTTGATTGGGTAGGGGAATGCACCAAGGATGTTCCCTATCCCCACTATTGTTTGCTATCAGTATAGAGCCCTTTGCAAGAAAGATCAGTAGAGATGAGGACATAAAGAGATTGAAATTTGGCCAAGACACACACAAAATAATGCCATTTGCAGACGGTGTCTCATTGACATTGGTACCCCCGGGCACTTCTGTTCCTTGATTGCAAGGGCTGGTAGAAGAGTATGAAAATGTCTCAGGTTTCAAAATAAATATAATTGAAATATGCGTTCCCCCGCTGGGGTCCGTCCCCTTCCGCACTGCCTGGTGCCCCTCTACACTGAGGGTTCTTTAATCATGAATAAATCCCAAAATCATCCAATTATTGAGAAATGTAGTTTTAATTCATTGAATCCGTGGTATTTTAGTGCATGATACCACTTTTGTTCAGAATCTTTGATTCATTCTTTGTTCATCACAAATAACATTCAATTTCATGTTATTTCGTCCCGTCCCAATGCATTTCGGGCTATAAGAAGTCCTTCATCAGGGGAACGTTTTCAGTAACTGCTAAAGAGCACACGGACGTGCTGACCACAGTGTATGATTTTGGGATTTATACATATTTAAAGAACCCTCAGTGTAGAGGGACACCTGGCAGTGTGGAAGGGGACGAACCCCAGCGGGGGAACGCATATTTCAGTTTAATGATTCTACACTCAAGGATCAGAGAGTGTACCCTCTTGCATGCTCTAAATTGAACTACTATTTAAAGTTTTTGAATACCTTGGAGTGCGTAACCCTATATAATAGTGACTCTTCAAAATAAATATGCCAGAATCAGAGCTCTTCAATCTGACAGTTCTGCAAGCTGAAATAAATTCCCTCAAAGAACACCCACCCTTGTGCTGGGTCACAAAAAAATATTAAATACTTTGGAGTTTCCACTACCTCAAAACCAATAGTTCTGTATAAGGCCAATTACCTTCCTTCACTCTCCACATTAAAAGAGGAACTACCAAGATGGGCAACGCTCCCTAGCTCAGAGTTAGGTGGAATAAACTGTAGCAAAATGACCATCCTCCCAAATTCCCCTTATCTTTTCGATGCCTTACCTTCTGTGATACCCCAAAAGGTTTTTGCTGTATTTCAAATCATACTATGGAAGTATATCTGGAGGGGATATACTGTTTAGGCTTAATTGGATAATGGAAACTGGGGGGAGGCGGGGGTGGGCTGTGGAACAGTCTGGCAGCTCCTGTTTCCGGATTAATCAGCACGCAGCAGGTGTTCTGAAGTGCTAGTCAGTCTGCTTACTGTTCAGGACAAACACCATGGAGCTGCTTCTCGTTGCTATCCAGATCTGCAGTAAGTGCTCCGGCTCCTTTGACTGGCTTTTGTGTCAGGGCAAAACATATCCACTATGCTCTGACTGGTACTGTCAGCAGGGGCGTAACGGAGGCCCCCGCAGCCCCTGTGGTGCCGGGGGCCCCCAGGTTTTCTTGTTTTGGAGGGGGCTCCCTCGCCCTCTAAGCCATGCCATTGCATGACTTGAAGAATGCGCGCAATTGCATGGAATAAGAAATAGTTAAACGCCTGGGAAAACCACTCCCTTTCACGTGCAGGCCCATGCAGCATGGGGGTGGGTGCACAACCGTTCAGGAGGCCTCTGTTGAGCCCAAAATCAATGAATATCTGTGCTATCTGGGAGACACCAGGGTCCTTCATCATATTCTGCAGAGGGCCCCATCATTTTGCATTATGCCACTGACTGTCACATGCATGCCAATAGACCCGATTCTGGCGAGAAAACCCGATTTTGTACATCAAAAATGGCTTTATTTTGGCTGTGTCCCACCTGAAATTGCCTGTGCTTGAATAGAAGTCAATGGGAAAAATGCATTCTCTGGATTATTTTTTTTTTTTAAATCACCCACTTTCCTCTTCTAAAATGTTGGCATTGTAGTGACGGCGCCACCCGGCCCATTCACGCATGGCTAGCACGCACGCACCCCGAGTGTGGGCTCGCCCAAGGGGTTAAATAAAGGGGCGCAAGACCGCTCGGGGTCTTGGCCCAGTGATACTAAGTATGTGTGGTCATCCCTCATTGCTGCGGTAACACGTCTGAGGCCTATCCTCGCGCAGCGCGTGTCCAGCTAGGCCTGGACACTACACTGGCGACGAGGCGGGTCCCACCCACGCCTAGTGTGTGCCTCACCTGCCTTTTCCATCTCCAGTGCTCGTGGTCGCGGCTGGCTGCCGTCGCGAGAGAGACCCGGGTGGTGGTGTGCGGTCCACTCCGCCGGATCTGTGTGTGCCGCCCTAGCGGGAGCCCACCCCGCACAGCATTGCCGTCCATCGGAAGGAGGTGCACCGGCGTGTGCATCCTCGGCGGGTGCCCACCCCGCACTGCACCGCTGCCTGCCTGCGGTCATCGGTGCCTGGAGCAGCGCCCCCAAGGTGAGGCCGACCCTACTCTGCACGCGTCCGCGCTGGTTGTGCTCGTCGCCCCGGCCATCAGAGGGATCACGCCGGCGCCCCGGCAGTGTCTGTGCCCTGCCACGCTCCCACGATCACGTGGTCGAGCCGGCTGGTGAAGCGAGCGCCTATCTCGGCGTGCAGCAGTGTTGGGCCCCGCGGCGCGTCATCTCCACAAGCGCGTGCCCATCGCGCCTGGCCCCCTACGCTGGAAGAAGAGTCTGGGCCACAAGAGGGGTGATAATTGAAGTGAGACGATCACAGCCCACGTCCCTGACTTTAAGAGCACGCGCTCCTGCGACCCCTTTGATCCCTGCAAGGTCACGCCCTCCTGCATCACGAAGCTGTAAGGACCTGGGCCTACCACGCTCCACAGGCTGCCCCGTCAGGCCTCAAAGAAGCACCAGCCCAGCGCTGGCATCAAGGGAACAGCCCCGCTACATTGGGAGCCATCCCTGTAGGAAGCACACACATCGCTTACCTGCCCCCACTCGCCCAGCAGCGGCAGTACCGTCGGTGGCCCACGCCACCCTGCACCCAACAGTATACCCTGCCGCCACCACCCAGGCCCATTAGCACGTGCGCTGACGGCCGAAGATGAGTGAGCAGAATGCAAATGGAGGGGGCGGTGCCCCTGCGGCGCAACCGCCACTTCCTCAGCAGGCGGACCCACCTGCCCACGCCTGGCCTGGTCAGGCCATGGCTGCCCCTCCGTTCAGCGAACTCTCCGACCCCTCCACAGCCGCGGCGCACTGGAAGTCCTGGATCAGCCACCTGGACCATTACTTCGTGGGCGTGCGAGAGACTGATGGGAGAGTAAAAAGGTTGCTCCTCATGTGCTACGGAGGAGGCGAGCTGTATGATCTATTCGAGACATTGCCCAACACAGGGGCGGACGACGACTACAACGGGGCGGTCGCAGCCCTAAACAGGCATTTTGACCCCCAGATATATCCCGACTTCGAGCGTTTCAAGCTCCGTCAGGCACGGCAAGGGGAGGCCGAGACCATTGATGTTTTCTACGCTCGCCTACGGAAGCTGGCGAGTTCCTGCACGTTGCCGGACCAGAGGGAGGAGATCAGGGCGCAAATCATTCAGGGGTGTCGTTCGGTAACGCTACGCCGCCTGATACTCCGACAACCGGGCATCAGTTTGGACGAGATCCTCGTACTCGCCAGGTCCCACGAGCTGTCCAATGCTCGCGCGGACGAGATGGAGGCGGCCCTCAACCGACCTCCGCCGCACCCCACATCGACACGACCGCCCGTGGTCAAGGAAGATGCGGTTCAGAGACGGCCGGCACTATCAAGGGGACCCACGAGACCGCCCCAGAGAAGCGCATGCAGGAACTGCAGTTTGGACCACCCTCCAGCCGGGAGGTGCTTTGCGAGGGGGTAAACGTGCTCCGCAGCTTCCTCGGAATGGCCACGTACTGTGGCCGATTCATCCCCAATCTGGCGTCCCTCTCCGAACCACTCCGAAATCTCATGAAGTCTGGTCAGCCGTGGGTCTGGTCCGCGAAAGAAGATCTGGCATTTCAAGCCGTCAAGGAGGTCCTCATCGACGACAAGGTGATGGCGTACTTTCGCCCCCATCGGCGCACCAAAGTGGTGGTGGATGCAAGCCCCGTAGGGCTGGGCACAGTCCTGATGCAGGAGACAGAGTCCAAGGAGTGGGTCCCAACGGCATATGCAAGCAGGGCGCTGACCGGAACGGAGATGCGCTATGCGCAGATAGAACGCGAGGCCCTGGCCATCAAGTGGGCGTGCCAGTATTTCCACCTCTATTTGTATGGACACAAATTTCGAGTGGTCACGGACCACAAGCCTCTCGTTCCCCTCTTCGCCGGCACATCTCGGCTGGCTCCTCCCCGAATCGAGAGGTGGGCAGTTCAATTGCAGGCCTATCACTTCGATGTCATCTTTCGTCCGGGGGTCAACAACCCTGCCGACTTCCTGTCGCGGCACCCCGGCCCGCCAGTGACATCCAGGCCACTGTCTGATGAAGACTGCACCGAAGAGTATGTCCGGATGGTCTCCCTCGAAGCATGCCCAGTTGCCCTCACGCTAGAAGACATTGGGAAGGCAACCGGGTCCGATGAGTGCCTCGCCAAGGTCAAGACCACGTTAGCCAACAGGAACTGGCGTCATTTCCTCGACGGAATCAGTGCACTGACAGCGGATGAAAGGCTGTTTCGGCAACAAGTGTGGAACGTTCAGAGTGAACTCAGCGAGGGACTTCATGGAGTTGTGCTGCGGGGCACCACCCTCGTGATTCCGAGGAGCCTTCAAGAGAAGGTGGTCCAGTTGGCGCACCAAGGGCATCAAGGGATATCAAAGACTAAAGCCAGGTTGCGAAGCAAGGTTTGGTTTCCAGGCATGGATGCCATGGTCGAGGAGGTCATCCGCACCTGCCATGCATGCAACATCACAGGAGGTGACCCTGCACCCCATCCGGTAATCACGGAGGACCCATGCCGGGAGCCCTGGACAAAAGTGAGCCTCGACTTTGGGTCGTTTCCTGACGGCCGAAGCACCTTGGTTCTTGTCGACTCCCATTCAAAATTCCCGGTGGTGGAAGTAGTGTCGTCAACAGCGTTTCAACACGTCAAGACCGCACTGGAGCGTGTCTTTGCTATGATGGGACTGCCCGAAGAGATCAAGTCAGACAATGGCCCACCGTTTCAGGGAAGAGAGTTCCAAGAGTACCTGGCCTTCCGTGCCATTCGGCACCACAAAATCACGCCACAGTGGCCCCAGGCAAATGGCGAGGTGGAATGGTTCAAGCGAACGATGAACCGAGCCCTCAGAATCGGAGTGGAGAAAGGGGAGGATGCCGAGCAGTGCCTTCAGCAATTCCTAAGTGCCTATCGTCAGACACCACACTGCACCACCCGGTGTGCACCGGCCCACGTTATGTTCCGAAAGGCGCCGAGGGACAGTGTCCCCGCGGATCCCTCGTGGAGTCCCCCAGCGCTGGATCAAGAGGCTGCCCAGGCTCGGCGAAAAGCGACTAACGTCAAGGCGAGCCAAGATCGCAGAGCACAGCCGATGAGCATCCGAGTGGGTGACAGAGTCATCGTGAAGGATCGATACCCCGGCTGGAAGTGTCGCACCCCGTACGAGCCGGAGGTGTGGGAAGTCATCAACGTGCACGGCACCATGGTGTCAGCCATGCGGGGGACCCGCGTGGTCACAAGGAACACTTGCTGGTTCAAATGAGTGGTGCGTGAGCCGCTGCCAATGGAGGATACTGCGGAGGAGGTGGAGGAAGGTGAAGGGGCGGCTCCAATGAACACCCCCGTCTGCAGCCCAGGGCATGCACAACGTCAAAACGGAGAAGAATCGAGGGTGGAAGAAGAACAGCAGAATCCCGGTACCGCGTCCCCCGAGTCAGAGAGAGGGACAGAGGGGTCTAGGGTGGAGAAGAACTCCCGGAGCCAGAAGTATGGTCTTCGGCCGAATCCAGCCCCCAGCCAGAGACTCAAAGACTTTGAGTGGTGCATGAAGAAAGACTGAGAGTGCAAATGTAGATGATCCTAGTACCTAAAAGATTGGAGGGATGTAGTGACGGCACCACCCGGCACGTTCACGCATGGTTAGCACGCACGCACGCACCCCGAGGGCGGGCTCGCCCAAGGGGTTAAATAAAGGGGCGCATGACCGCTCGGGGTCTTGGCCCAGTGATACTAAGTATGTGGCGAAACGGGTGGAGTTCAAGTCCCTCTGCTTTGCGTTCAGGATCCTGAATTCCCCTGCCCCTGGCATCTTAGCGGGCCTGCTTTCCGCCTACGTTCCTACTCGTCATCTTCGCTCAGTAGGTCAACACCTGGCAGTTGTCCTCCGGATCAGGAGGGCTCGCACCGGTGGGCGCTCTTTTCGCACACTGGCAGCTAAACTGTGGAATGCCCTTCCTGTACACATCCGGAGTATGGATAACTATCTGACATTTCGGAAAGCACTGAAGACATATCTTTTCCCTTCTTTTTAGGTTTTGTAATCCAAGTCCTTTTGTCTGTCTCTGTGGCTCTTATTGGCCCTCTGGCTTTTTCTTTCGCTCGTCATGATGGGCTCCTTGCTGTTAGCGGCCTTTACTGCTTTTAGCGCCGGGACGCCCCTTTGCTGGGGCAGCTGCGCGCTCTACAAGTCAGCCTAACATAACATGTGTGGTCGTCCCTCATTGCTGCGGTAACACGTCTGAGGCCTATCCTCGCGCAGCACGTGTCCAGCTAGGCCTGGACACTACAGGCATGTGTGCTGTCAGTCATAAGAATTCAATGCGCTCAAGGGCACTGTCAGGAGACAGCGCTGAGCGCCCCCTCTCATTAAGCCGTCCATCCATAGATGAATACCTCTTTTTACCAGTATAATGAATTCCCTCATTTTACTTCTGAGTAAAGGCTTTGATAAGTGCTTGCCAGCGACGCTTTATTTGTTAACTTAAATGACAGCATTAAAAAAACATCCTGTGCTTATCATGCTTGAGTTTGTGGGGTACTCGAGCCAGCTGTCACAGGGTGCACACGAAGCCTCGTTTGTAACCTCTTCAAACCACATAAAGATAATAACGGGAGCGAATAAAGGGGAGGGAACGTGGCGTAACTGCCAGAGCTGCCGGCCTTGGAGCTGGGGAACGTGAGTGAGGTTACATATATCTCAACTCTGTGTTGCGAGCTTTTCCAATCCTTTGCATTCTGGGACTCATAGTTCTTGTTTCATTGAAGGGCATTAAGAAAGCACCAAGTTCCAGAATGCAAATAAAAAACCTGGACTGGGACAGGCAGGCTCATATGTACCTAGAAACTTGGCAGGGCTGGCATGGGTAATGGCTTGTTCTCGCACCCCATCCCATTCAAATTTTACCAGCCGCCACTGCTTCCTGTTAGAGGCGTCGCCATATGATCATAATATATATATATATAGACAAAAATGGCGGAGACTGGTGGCAGTGGCATGAACAGCTATCAAGTGGGTACACATATGGAGAGTTTTGCATAAACATGTAGGAGGCACCCTGGGGAAGGCGGGGCCCATCATAAGCTGCTACTGGACTAGTATCTGTTTCAGCAAAAAAACACAAGGTTTGGCCAATTAGTATCCGAAAGGGTTGGACGGGATGTGACATGGTGGGGGACTTAAAACAGATGTGGTGGGATTGTCCGCGGATTAAGTCTTACAGGATAGAAATAATGGATGCATTACAAGCTATCCTGAGCTATCCTGTTCCACTAGACTTCCATACGGCTCATAGGAGCCTGTGCACCTCGCCTACAATTTCAAACCAAAGCAGAGAAAATCTTACTCTGGAACTGCCTGAGGGTGCCAAAGCTCGCACTGGCGGCCCATTGGAGAAAGGCAGATCTATCACTCATCTCACATTCCCACATAGGATATGGAACCTCATGGCTATGGAGAAACTAGAATTTAACATGGAGGAGAGGCCAATAGATATTGAACCTGTATGGGGCCTGCTATCAATCTACCTATAAAAAGGGACTCTCTTTGTCTTATTCTCCTAGATTAAATATTATTACACATTAATTGGTGGTAAAATGTGGGCTTTTTGTGTGCTGATACCTGATGACTGGTTCGACACTTCAGAGTTGACAATACTAGACTGTGCTCATGTAGGTGACAACCCTGCTTAATTAAAAGCAAAGGGTTGTGATGGAACTTGAGTTAAGATTCTACCAGGAGAAAGCTTTCCTTCAAGGTTGGGGTGTGGGTGGCAGAGAGGGTGGTGGGCGTTTCTCAACTTTTTTGTGTTTTAATGATGCTGGAAACTTGTCACTATGACTCGAGATGGAGCAATAATAGACTTGTCATGGAGATACTGAGACGTGCTTGGGAAACTGTTTTTGTGTACCTGACTGTCTTTTGTACTTACACAACTCAATAAAGTTGTCACTGTTATAAAAATTAATTGCCCGCGGTGTTCAATATGACTCCGTAATCACCGTAAGGTCTTGCATACATGGATTTGATGACCCCTCTCTCCTGCCTGGACTGCACCAACAAAGTGCAGGTACGTTTCCAGGACAAATATCTTTCCAGTCTAAAAGAAAGTTTACATTGAGCATTAACTGAGCTTCATATTTTTAAACAACGTGAAAGTGTATGACAGGTAGGACCTGTCTTAAAAGTCCTAATCAGTGCCCAATTAAGAAATAACTCAGTAGCAATCCCCAGATCATTGGCACAGCTGTCTATGATGCAAGAGATATATTGCCACTGGGGCCTGGAACCTGAGGGGCCCTCTGAACCCAGATATTTGCTGAATTTCATTACGAAATCAGTAGTCAGGAGGACCATTTTACTCGCCTCCTCGTTTTTGCCCTATACCTCATAGCAACATAGTTAATGCCACTGCGCTAAATTCAACCTGTAATACCCCGATTTGTGCTCCCATCTTGCAAATGCCGCCATGAGAGGTATTAAAACAAACATATGAGTATTAAGTCGTTTTATTTGCCTTAATATTGCATAGATGCATCTTACAACATGTATGCAGCTACTCTCTGTTATCTATGTGTTTGGAAATATCAAGGCCGCTAAACCAGTTAACGTTTGGTATTATGCTATGTGAGTTAAGACATAGTATCATATCTGTGGCACTTTTATTGGGATAGGTTTGTTGGTACATTGACTTTTATTTTTGCTATATGTTGGTTTGTCTTGTGATTGTGCAGATGAATTAATGGGGACACAGGTAAGGGAGGTAAGAAGACTCACAGTGGTTGGTGTAAAGATCCTTAGTAGCAGAAATTATACGCACAACATACAATGAAAATAGATAAAATTGGCATCCATAATAGTAACAAATATTTTTGAATTGCACAGGGAGGTTGCCAGCGACAATCTTAAAAATTAGTAAGGTGCACCTTGTAACAATCAACCTTTGCTCCTTCTCAACTCACATTTTCTTGCTGTTAAAGAAGACACTTTTATCAGGCAGTGTTAAAAAATACTCTCAGCTGAGATAGTGCATGATAATGTGGATGCATTAGGCCTATTTGTGTTGGTTTCTGTAATAGTCTGTAATATGTAATGGCCCTCAAATTAATTGAATAGGTACACTCTCAGCTATGGCTCTAGCCCTTCGGCACAGGAAGTAAGCAATCTATCAATTTTCTATTGGCACCTGGGGGTGTTTTAGGACATAAATGTACCCAGTCTGACTACAGTAAGTAACTATCCAATCAGATTTAGAAGTTATGTGGGAGATGCTCCTAACTCTATGTTCTGTTATTTCGGATTATTTTAAGAGCTACAAAATCCACAGAGAAGCATTCACTATAATCCACTGAGGATGTGTGGTTACTCAAACAAGATATTGCCTTCAACACGGTCATACCAAAATATCTTCAAAAATGAAGATTGCAAACAAAACTCGTCGACAAACAATGTAGCATATGCTGCTTGAAGGTTTACAGAAAGGTGAAAGCAAAATAGTAAATAATATTTAAACAAAAATCTTCCTCCTTAGATATATGATATAGAACGTAAGGCAGCGTTTTGTAGAAAAGACCACCATGATTAATTCTGTCGGTCATAGAATCAAGCTCAAACAGGCATCTTTTTCATTAGGTCCTTTACCGTTTACTGCTTTGTGGGTAGACCTGGGGAAGCAAATAGTGTATATACTATAGTTCCAAGTACAGCTGGAATTGAAAATATCACATTTAAATCTTTTAAGATTTGTGACATCGCCTCCCTGTAGGCTGTCTGGCAAAATGAGTTCCTTATAAATGACCTTGCCAGACGATTGGGTAAAAGAATGGATTCAAGTGTCAGGGTCAAAAACATGTTGTGGATCGCTACAGAAGATGAAACAAACAGGTAAATATTTATTCATCAATTTATTTGAAAAGATTGGGAACCATATATAACCAAGCCTTTATAGAGGAAGCATTGAAAGGGTATAGAAACTGAAAAGTATGCGGTTTCTGAAGCGTCACAGAAAGCACCTAAATGTTTATGTGGATGCTTAGGGCTGCAAAAGACCTATTGTGGGTTTACCAAGAATTTACATAGGATTAGAGCCCGCCCATTGCTAACCATTGGTTGGCTTCATTGTCATTCTCATGTTTGCTTCTTATTTAATGGCTTTCCTTGTCTCAGCTTGTCCATCTTTTTTTGACTTTCCCATGGAACATACCTTCTTTACCATCTCATACATGCAAACATTTCAGAAGAGGAAATTGGGAGATTTCAACAATTTCAGTCGGAAGTCACCTAAATTAAAGTCATTTTTGGCTTTAAAAAATGGGGAGTCTCACGCCTGAACCGGGTCTATTGGCATGCATCCCTCTAATCACCTGGCTTTATTCTTTCACTGTAGAGACGTTTTAAGGCATGGGAAAAGTGGGTCATGGCCTGGGCCCCAACCTTTCAGGCCCCCCCATACCCTTCTCAACAGTCTGTCTGAGCCAGATGTGCTCTGCAGACAGTCCAGCCTGATGACCTTTAGATTGTTTTAAATAACATACTTTTTTATTTATTTCAGTAAGAATGATCTGTGGGAGTTCATTACAGAAATCTTGCGGAGAAATGTTGTGATTATGTTTTTTAAAGCCATGCAACATCCATACAAAAGATTTGTTTAAATCGAAACAGTACCTCACTTATGAGAAATGGGAGGGTCACACAGATTATTTTCAATAACTTTAGTGAGCTGCTGTTGCATGGCACTATATTGCCTTCTGGTGCACGTATTTTGAATATTAGATGTAAACACATGTAAAACTTGCATTTACATCCAATGCGTGGCACATATTTACGTATTTTTTTTGCATATTGCATATCACCAATTTTATGTTTCAGCATATTTTAACATTAATAAAGCATGCATATGCGTCTCTACCATCACAAGAGCCGCCTAAACAAGAGCTGTTTCTGAGAGCACCTTTCTCTATAAGTTCAGTTTTTTGATAATATATTCCTACAAGGAAAGACAAAGAAATGCAGTTCAGTGCAGGGTCCACGCTCCACTTTCAAGCGCAGTGGACAGCTGTTCTGCTCTATTTGCTTAGACTCTGTCACTTGAGCGAGGGAAGCTTGTCTAGTGTCTAATCAGTGTGTTGAACCAGCTGTATGTATGTATGTTTGTGTGAAGTTTACAGTGCTGCTGCCCATACTGTACCAGTGGGAGTAGGGTATGCACCTGCTTCTGCCTGTGCTGTGAGGGATGCTTCAACTATTGGTGCATTTTCCTTGTATCAGAGACATGTGCATGTGCTGGTGTCCACATTAGTCTGTTGCTCATATGAAGGGATCTTGCAAACTTGATCCTTTGCTTGGTCAGATCGGTCTTTCACTTCAGCTTTCACTGGAGATGCCTGTTTGGTGCCCGAAGAATTCTCTCACTGTTGCTGCCTCTTCTAATTGTGTCTTTTTGCGCTACTGCTAAGGATGTTAACTCTCCTGTTGTCTCTACTGTCACTGTTCTGTTTCTCAGAAAGGCTTGCACTGGGACCCCTTCCAGCACAAAAACTATTCTGACCGCATCGCAGACACTCTACCACTATTGTGCAAGGATGCCTGCATTGGTGCACGAAGTGCGCCAGTGCATGGATAGGGCAGTGCCTGCGCCATGTCTTTATAGATACGGTATGGCTCTGCTCTCTCCAGTTGAGGCAATACAGCAAAGCAACTTTGCCTGCTGCCATGCGTTGTATCAATTCCTAGTAAATCTGGCTCTCAGTTTTCTAAAGCCAGGTCCTGTAATATTTATGTGGATGCCACAAAACTCTACCTAAAAATCTGTAGAGCATTCAGATATTTAAAAAATGCAGTTAGCATAATATGGTCCTGAGAAGGATTCAATACATCCTATTTTTTTGTTAATCAAATTACTTTTTTAATAAAGCCTTCTTTTTAAGTTTACTGATGATCAAATCTGCCTCCTATGTTTGACTCTGGTTGTAGTTCTTGTAAATCAATGAGTTCTTCTAAATTGTAGTCCTTCTTTCTTAGCCAGGAATTCATATGGGGAATTACATCTTAGAGGTGTGCAATTTTACCACTTATTAAGTCTAAACTTGTCTAAAAATATGGCCACTATTTTTGTTTGTGCCCAGTACCCAGTGAACTGCCCTAAAAGGGTATGAAAGAGTTGAAATTGGATAATAAATTCAAAGATGTTCTGAACAGGGACCCCACAAAATATGTTTGGCTCAAGGCCGCCAAAATCCTTAAGAAGTCCTTGTTCCACTGCTCACTTTTAGGGAACTACTTTTTTATTTTTGTTTAGGCACTCCATGAGAATGCATGTGTTTTTCGTCTCTCTAGCTGTGTGCTTCTCTCCTGCCAAATGCCTGCCTCACGCATCCCTTGTGGCAGTCTCCCTGGCATTGAAAGCTCTCTCTCATGTGGTTCTCCATCCCTCCAAACTCCCAGCCTCTCCCATGCTCCAAGTTACTTTCTGATGGATGGGCTTCGCGCCCCTCAAGCTGCTCTCCCTCATGTCCCTTCCTGCACAAAAACAGTCCTGCCTGTAACCTAGGCACCCTTGTACCATGGTGGAAGGGTGCTTACATTGGTGCTAGGCAGTACACGGCGCACCAGCATTAGGAGGTAGCAGGAATGGGCCATATCTTAGTTGATGTGGCGTATTTCCGCTGTCTTTCTTTCACGCAATGCAGCACACTGTAACAATTTTGCTTGCTGCAGTGGCTGTGTGAAAAATTTGTAAATCTGCCCCACAGTGTTGCTAAATTGTTGGCTTTGGTATTTGAAAAGTCATCTTATAATGCAAAGGTTGACACTAGACCAGTAACTCAGGGAAACTAATTTATCACCCTAGGCTTCAATGTATAAATACGTTAAAAAAAAAAGCCTCATTGTACTAAGCCAATTAGGGATTCGATTCACATAGCTTTTCTAAACCCTTAGTCGGGCTGGGGCATTGAAAAATGATAAACCTCCAATGCGAAATTGACACAACTCATAAAGCCAAATATATGTCTTTACTACGCATGCTTTACATCGCATGCCATTACAACGCGGTCGTTACATCGCAAACCATTACATCGCAAGTCGTTACAACAACTTGCTGTAGGGGGCGCGCTGGACTTAGGAATAGTATAATTTACTATTCCTACTCCAGTCTGTGCAACAGCAGGGAAGGTGTTGGATTGTAAATCCAACGCCTTCTGCCCCCTACAGCAAGTCGTTGTAACGACTTGCGATGTAATGGTTCTCGATGTAACAACGCGGTCTTTGTAACAACCGCGTTGTAATGGCATGCAATGTAAAGCATGCGTAGTAAACGCTGTTTCCCCATAAAGCCAGTATTGCAAGAAGAGGTGTCACTCACTCAGACGGAAATTCCACTACTCCTCCAAAGGTTCCTAATTTGTTAGTGACACCTTGCGATGGTGTAGTGGGCATTACCAAAATCGTGTCGGGTAAAATACTATTTGGATGAAGTAACGTCTAGCCAGTGCCAGTTACGTCCCTGCTTCTCAGCTGCTGTCCTGGTTTTACCATGCACTAATTTGAGCCTGGGAAAACTTAGGGGCGATTCACAAAGGGCTTCTGCACTCATGGTGGAGGCCCTCACTCGTGGCAGGGGGGCCCGCACTCGTAGCAGGACCTCCACAATGGGTAACTGCAGTACGGAGGTCCAGCCACTAGTGCGAAAAACCTCTTTAAAATGTTTAACTATGGTCGTGCCCGGTGATAGTTCAATATTTTCAGGAGATACACAATGTTCTGGCCACTATATTACAGAGCCCGACAATTCTAGATCCAAAGATGGTGCTTCTGGGAGAATGGAGGGATGGACCGGCTCAGAGTCAGAGGATGCTGACAGGTATAGCTTTTCTGGTGGCAAAGCACGACATTGCGGGACATTCAGAGGGCGATGGAGCCCCCCACCCCCGGTAGTATGGTTTAGAGTTATGAAGCACTGTGAGGGGACAGAAAGGAAAATTTATAAATGGAGTGGGTGTGCAAAAAAGTATCTAAAAAATACGGGGTCTGTGGACCTCTCTTCATGCAGATTGTGTCTAGTTGTGAATTCATTCGACAGATTGGACTTTATGTACAACAAGGCTATATGCTCTGGGAATTGTCGATCTTGCTATGTCTCATTTTTATTTCATTACTGTATATGGTGCATGTTTACTGGTTTATCCAGAGTTTGGGACTTGTTATATGACTGTTTCTATGCAGAAAATAATAAAAAATATATTAAAAATGTCTCCTAACCCTGCACATGAGGGTTCTTTTGAAGGCAAACATTCCTCAGATAAAGAGTTATAATGGAAAAACAAACATTGGCAAATCCAATAGTGCTCTCCTATGCAAGATCTATTGGCTTTGCCAACATGTTTTAGCCATGTTGTACACCAATGTGGCTGCTGTTCAGCATGGCTAAAAGTTAGTGGAATAAAAGAGAAAGGCATGGAGAGGAGTGGGGTGGAGTGTTATAAAGTAGTAAAGTGGAGTAGAGTGGAGTGTTAAGGAGTGGCGTAGAGTGGTGTAGAGGAGAGTTGAGTGACGTGGAGTGGCATGGAGTGTTGTGGAGGGATTAGAGTGTTGTAGAGTGGAAGGGAGTGGAGTGGAGTAGAATTGAGTGGCATATAGTGGAGTACAGTGTCACAGTGGAGTGGCATAGAGTGTCGTGGAATGGTGTAGAGCAGAGTGGAGTGATTAGAGGGTGTTGAGTAGAGTGCTGTAGAGTAGAGTAGATTGTCGTAGCGTGGAGTGGCATAGAGTGGAGTAGTGTAGGAGAGTGGACTGTCATAGAGTGGAGTAGAGCGTTGTAGAGACAAGTGGCATAGAGTGGAGTGGAATAGAGTGGCATAGAGCAGAGTGGCATAGAGTGGAGTGGTGTAGAGTGGAGTAGTGTGTCATAGAATACAGTGGAGTAAAGTAGCATGGAGTGGCATAGAGGGAGTTGCATTGAGCATCGTAGAGTGGAGTAGTGTTGTAGAATGGCATACAGTGGAGTAAAGTGTTGTAGAGTGGAGTGGCATAGAGTGGAGAAGAGTTTAATGGAGTACGGCGTCATAGAGTGGAGTGTCATAGAGTGGAGTGTCGTGGAGTAGAGTGGCCTAGATTGAAGTGCCGTGAAGTACAGTGGTGCAGAGTAGATTGATTTAGAGTGCAGTGACATAGAGTGCATTGGTTTTGACTAAAGTGGTGTAGAGTGCATTGGCATAGAGTACAGTGACATAGAGTAGAGTGGCGTAGAGTGCAGTGAGGCAGAGTAGAGTGGTGCAGAGTAGATTGGAATGGCTTAGAGTGCAGTGGGGTAGAGTGCAGTGAGTAGAGTAGATTGTTTGAGAGTAGAGTGAAATGGAGTGGAGGTGTAGGTTAGAGTGGCATGGAGTGTAGTGGCATAGAGTAGAGTTGTGGAGAGTGCAGTGGCGTGGAGTGCAGTGCAGTGATGCAGAATAGATTAGAGTGGCCTGGAGTGATGCAGAGTATAGTGGCATAGAATGCATTGGCATTGAGTGCAATAGAGTGGTGTAGAGTTAAGTGGTGCAGAGTAGAGTACAGTGGCATAGAGTGCAGTGACAATAGAGTAGAGTGGTGCAGAGAGCAGTGGCATAGAGTACAATCAAGAAGGGGTGGGAGCACACTGCTGACCTCCCAGCACAGTTCGCCCCTTAGCATTATGGTAAATGCAGTTTGTAGTGCACGCTTACTTGGTATTTTGCTGGGGTGTACCACCAAAGTTGGTGCAGGTTAGTGCTGTACATCTCTAGACATATGTGTTTCTGGATTTTATCCGTCATCAGTAGAGATCAAAAACGATTTTCATCTGGGGTTGCTGAGCAGGCTGCCACAATTCTTACAGGTCTCAGTACCTCTCACAGGCGCACAGGTGCATCTCCACAAGCTCGTCAGCTCAATGGCTCAAGGGAGCCTTTTCAAACAAGAAGGGTGGGAGCACACTGCTGACCTCCCAGCACAGTTCGCTCTTAGCATTAGTGGTAAATGCAGTTTGTAGTGCACGCTTACTTGGTATTTTGCTGGAGTGTTCCACCAAAGTTGGTGCAGGTTAGTGCTGTACATCTCTAGACACATGTGTTTCTGGATTTTATCCGTCATCAGTAGAGATCAAAAATGATTTTCATCTGGGGTTGCTCAGCAGGCTGCCACAATTCTTACAGGTCTCAGTACCTCTCACAGGCGCACAGGTGCATCTCCACAAGCTCGTCAGCTCAATGGCTCAAGGGAGCCTTTTCAAACAAGAAGGGGTGGGAGCACACTGCTGACTCCCAGCACAGTTCGCCCTTAGCATTATGGTAAATGCAGTTTGTAGTGCACGCTTACTTGGTATTTTGCTGGAGTGTTCCACCAAAGTTGGTGCAGGTTAGTGCTGTACATCTCTAGACACATGTGTTTCTGGATTTTATCCGTCATCAGTAGAGATCAAAAACGATTTTCATCTGGAGTTGCTGAGCAGGCTGCCACAATTCTTACAGGTCTCAGTACCTCTCACAGGCGCACAGGTGCATCTCCACAAGCTCGTCAGCTCAATGGCTCAAGGGAGCCTTTTCAAACAAGAAGGGGTGGGAGCACACTGCTGACCTCCCAGCACAGTTCGCCCTTAGCATTATGGTAAATGCAGTTTGTAGTGCATGCTTACTTGGTATTTTGCTGGAGTGTTCCACCAAAGTTGGTGCAGGTTAGTGCTGTACATCTCTAGACACATGTGTTTCTGGATTTTATCCGTCATCAGTAGAGATCAAAAAATGATTTTCATCTGGGGTTGCTCAGCAGGCTGCCACAATTCTTACAGGTCTCAGTACCTCTCACAGGCGCACAGGTGCATCTCCACAAGCTCGTCAGCTCAATGGCTCAAGGGAGCCTTTTCAAACAAGAAGGGGTGGGAGCACACTGCTGACCTCCCAGCACAGTTCGCCCCTTAGCATTATGGTAAATGCAGTTTGTAGTGCACGCTTACTTGGTATTTTGCTGGAGTGTTCCACCAAAGTTGGTGCAGGTTAGTGCTGTACATCTCTAGACACATGTGTTTCTGGATTTTATCCGTCATCAGTAGAGATCAAAAAACGATTTTCATTTTGGGGTTGCTGAGCAGGCTGCCACAATTCTTACAGGTCTCAGTACCTCTCACGGGCGCACAGGTGCATCTCCACAAGCTCGTCAGCTCAATGGCTCAAGGGAGACTTTTCAAACAACAAGGGGTGGGAGCACACTGCTGACCTCCCAGCACAGTTCGCCCCTTAGCATTATGGTAAATGCAGTTTGAAAATGCTTGTGGCAGCCTGCTCAGCAACCCCAGATTAAATTCGTTTTTATCTCTACTGATGACGGATGATATCCAGAAACACGTGTCTAGAGATTTACAGCACTAACCTGCATCAACTTTGGTGAAATATTCCAGTAAATATCCAAGTAAGCATGTACCATGAACTGCATTTACCATAATGCTAAGGGGCGTAACTGTGTTGGGAGGTGAAGCAGTGTGCTCCCACCCCTTCCTGTTTGAAAAGGCTCCCTTGAGCCATTGAGCTGACGAGCTTGTGGAGATGCACCTGTGCGCCTGTGAGAGGTACTGAGACCTGAAAGGATTGTGGCAGCCTGCTCAGCAACCCCAGATTAAATTCGTTTTTATCTCTACTGATGACGGATGATATCCAGAAACACGTGTCTAGAGATTTACAGCACTAACCTGCATCAACTTTGGTGAAATACTCCAGTAAATATCCAAGTAAGCATGTACCATGAACTGCATTTACCATAATGCTAAGGGGCGAACTGTGCTGGGAGGTGAAGCAGTGTGCTTCCACCCCTTCCTGTTTGAAAAGGCTCCCTTGAGCCATTGAGCTGACGAGCTTGTGAGAGGTACTGAGACCTGAAAGGATTGTGGCAGCCTGCTCAGCAACCCCAGATTAAATTCGTTTTTATCTCTACTGATGACGGATGATATCCAGAAACACGTGTCTAGAGATTTACAGCACTAACCTGCATCAACTTTGGTGAAATACTCCAGTAAATATCCAAGTAAGCATGTACCATGAACTGCATTTACCATAATGCTAAGGGGCGAACTGTGCTGGTAGGTGAAGCAGTGTGCCCTCACCCTTCCTGTTTGAAAAGGCTCCCTTGAACCATTGAGCTGACGAGCTTTTGGAGATGCACCTGTGCGCCTGTGAGAGGTACTGAGACCTGAAAGGATTGTGGCAGCCTGCTCAGCAAACCCAGATTAAATTCGTTTTTATCTCTACTGATGACGGATGATATCCAGAAACACGTGTCTAGAGATTTACAGCACTAACCTGCATCAACTTAGGTGAAATACTGCAGTAAATATCCAAGTAAGCATGTACCATGGACTGCATTTACCATAATGCTAAGGGGCGAACTGTGCTGGGAGGTGAAGCAGTGTGCTCCCACCCCTTCCTGTTTGAAAAGGCTCCCTTGAGCCATTGAGCTGACGAGCTTGTGGAGATGCACCTGTGCGCCTGTGAGAGGTACTGAGACCTGAAAGGATTGTGGCAGCCTGCTCAGCAACCCCAGATTAAATTCGTTTTTATCTCTACTGATGACGGATGATATCCAGAAACACGTGTCTAGAGATTTACAACACTAACCTGCATCAACTTTGGTGAAATACTCCAGTAAATATCCAAGTAAGCATGTACCATGAACTGCATTTACCATAATGCTAAGGGGCGAACTGTGCTGGGAGGTGAAGCAGAGTGCTCCCACCCCTTCCTGTCTGAAAAGGCTCCCTTGAGCCATTGAGCTGACGAGCTTGTGGAGATGCACCTGTGCGCCTGTGAGTGGTACTGAGACCTGAAAGGATTGTGGCAGCCTGCTCAGCAACCCCAGATTAAATTCGTTTTTATCTCTACTGATGACGGATGATATCCAGAAACACGTGTCTAGAGATTTACAGCACTAACCTGCATCAACTTTGGTGAAATACTCCAGTAAATATCCAAGTAAGCATGTACCATGAACTGCATTTACCATAATGCTAAGGGGCGTAACTGTGCTGGGAGGTGAAGCAGTGTGCTCCCACCCCTTCCTGTTTGAAAAGGCTCCCTTGAGCCATTGACCTGACGAGCTTGTGGAGATGCGCCTGTGAGAGGTACTGAGACCTGAAAGGATTGTGGCAGCCTGCTCAGCAACCCCAGATTAAATTCGTTTTTATCTCTACTGATGACGGATGATATCCAGAAACACGTGTCTAGAGATTTACAGCACTAACCTGCATCAACTTTGGTGAAATACTCCAGTAAATATCCAAGTAGGCATGTACCATGAACTGCATTTACCATAATGCTAAGGAGCGAACTGTGCTGGGAGGTGAAGCAGTGTGCTCCCACCCCTTCCTGTTTGAAAAGGCTCCCTTGAGCCATTGAGCTGACGAGCTTGTGGAGATGCACCTGTGCGCCTGTGAGAGGTACTGAGACCTGAAAGGATTGTGGCAGCCTGCTCAGCAACCCCAGATTAAATTCGTTTTTATCTCTACTGATGACGGATGATATCCAGAAACACGTGTCTAGAGATTTACCGCACTAACCTGCAACAACTTTGGTGAAATACTCCAGTAAATATCCAAGTAAGCATGTACCATGAACTGCATTTACCATAATGCTAAGAGGCGAACTCTGCTGGGAGGTGAAGCAGTGTGCTCCCACCCTTTCCTGTTTGAAAAGGCTCCCTTGAGCCATTGAGCTGACGAGCTTGTGGAGATGCACCTGTGCGCCTGTGAGAGGTACTGAGACCTGAAAGGATTGTGGCAGCCTGCTCAGCAACCCCAGATTAAATTCGTTTTTATCTCTACTGATGACGGATGATATCCAGAAACACGTGTCTAGAGATTTACAGCACTAACCTGCATCAACTATGGTGAAATACTCCAGTAAGTATCCAAGTAAGCATGTACCATGAACTGCATTTACCATAATGCTAAGGGGCGAACTGTGCTGGGAGGTGAAGCAGTGTGCTCCCACCCCTTCCTGTTTGAAAAGGCTCCCTTGAGCCATTGAGCTGACGAGCTTGTGGAGATGCACCTGTGCGCCTGTGAGAGGTACTGAGAGCCGAAAGGATTGTGGCATCCTGCTCAGCAACCCCAGATTAAATTCGTTTTTATCTCTACTGATGACGGATGATATCCAGAATCACGTGTCTAGAGATTTACAGCACTAACCTGCATCAACTTTGGTGAAATACTCCAGTAAATATCCAAGTAAGCATGTACCATGAACTGCATTTACCATAATGCTAATGGGCGTAACTGTGCTGGGAGGTGAAGCAGTGTGCTCCCACCCCTTCCTGTTTGAAAAGGCTCCCTTGAGCCATTGAGCTGACGAGCTTGTGGAGATGCACCTGTGCACCTGTGAGAGGTACTGAGACCTGAAATGATTGTGGCAGCCTGCTCAGCAACCCCAGATTAAATTCCTTTTCAAACAAGAAGGGGTGGGAGCACACTGCTGACCTCCCAGCACAGTTCGCCCCTTAGCATTATGGTAAATGCAGTTTGTAGTGCACGCTTACTTGGTATTTTGCTGGAGTGTTCTACCAAAGTTGGTGCAGGTTAGTGCTGTACATCTCTAGACACATGTGTTTCTGGATTTTATCCGTCATCAGTAGAGATCAAAAAATGATTTTCATCTGGGGTTGCTCAGCAGGCTGCCACAATTCTTACAGGTCTCAGTACCTCTCACAGGCGCACAGGTGCATCTCCACAAGCTCGCCAGCTCAATGGCTCAAGGAGCCTTTTCAAACAAGAAGGGTGGGAGCACACTGCTGACCTCCCAGCACAGTTCGCCTCTTAGCATTATGGTAAATGCAGTTTGTAGTGCACGCTTACTTGGTATTTTGCTGGAGTGTTCCACCAAAGTTGGTGCAGGTTAGTGCTGTACATCTCTAGACACATGTATTTCTGGATTTTATCCGTCATCAGTAGAGATCAAAAACGATTTTCATTTTGGGGTTGCTGAGCAGGCTGCCACACTTTACAGGTCTCAGTACCTCTCACGGGCGCACAGGTGCATCTCCACAAGCTCGCCAGCTCAATGGCTCAAGGGAGACTTTTCAAACAACAAGGGTGGGAGCACACTGCTGACCTCCCAGCACAGTTCGCCCCTTAGCATTATGGTAAATGCAGTTTGAAAATGCTTGTGGCAGCCTGCTCAGCAACCCCAGATTAAATTCGTTTTTATCTCTACTGATGACGGATGATATCCAGAAACACGTGTCTAGAGATTTACAGCACTAACCTGCATCAACTTTGGTGAAATATTCCAGTAAATATCCAAGTAAGCATGTACCATGAACTGCATTTACCATAATGCTAAGGGGCGAACTGTGTTGGGAGGTGAAGCAGTGTGCTCCCACCCCTTCCTGTTTGAAAAGGCTCCCTTGAGCCATTGAGCTGACGAGCTTGTGGAGATGCACCTGTGCGCCTGTGAGAGGTACTGAGACCTGAAAGGATTGTGGCAGCCTGCTCAGCAACCCCAGATTAAATTCGTTTTTATCTCTACTGATGATGGATGATATCCAGAAACACGTGTCTAGAGATTTACAGCACTAACCTGCATCAACTTTGGTGAAATACTCCAGTAAATATCCAAGTAAGCATGTACCATGAACTGCATTTACCATAATGCTAAGGGGCGAACTGTGCTGGGAGGTGAAGCAGTGTGCTTCCACCCCTTCCTGTTTGAAAAGGCTCCCTTGAGCCATTGAGCTGACGAGCTTGTGAGAGGTACTGAGACCTGAAAGGATTGTGGCAGCCTGCTCAGCAACCCCAGATTAAATTCGTTTTTATCTCTACTGATGACGGATGATATCCAGAAACACGTGTCTAGAGATTTACAGCACTAACCTGCATCAACTTTGGTGAAATACTCCAGTAAATATCCAAGTAAGCATGTACCATGAACTGCATTTACCATAATGCTAAGGGGCGAACTGTGCTGGTAGGTGAAGCAGTGTGCCCCCACCCCTTCCTGTTTGAAAAGGCTCCCTTGAACCATTGAGCTGACGAGCTTTTGGAGATGCACCTGTGCGCCTGTGAGAGGTACTGAGACCTGAAAGGATTGTGGCAGCCTGCTCAGCAAACCCAGATTAAATTCGTTTTTATCTCTACTGATGACGGATGATATCCAGAAACACGTGTCTAGAGATTTACAGCACTAACCTGCATCAACTTAGGTGAAATACTGCAGTAAATATCCAAGTAAGCATGTACCATGGACTGCATTTACCATAATGCTAAGGGGCGAACTGTGGTGGGAGGTGAAGCAGTGTGCTCCCACCCCTTCCTGTTTGAAAAGGCTCCCTTGAGCCATTGAGATGACGAGCTTGTGGAGATGCACCTGTGCGCCTGTGATAGGTACTGAGACCTGAAAGGATTGTGGCAGCCTGCTCAGCAACCCCAGATTAAATTCGTTTTTATCTCTACTGATGATGGATGATATCCAGAAACACGTGTCTAGAGATTTACAGCACTAACCTGCATCAACTTTGGTGAAATACTCCAGGAAATATTCAAGTAAGCATGTAACATGAACTGCATTTACCATAAGGCTAAGGGGCGAACTGTGCTGGGAGGTGATTTGAAAAGGCTCCCTTGAGCCATTGAGCTGACGAGCTTGTGGAGATGCACCTGTGCGCCTGTGAGTGGTACTGAGACCTGAAAGGATTGTGGCAGCCTGCTCAGCAACCCCAGATTAAATTCGTTTTTATCTCTACTGATGACGGATGATATCCATAAACACGTGTCTAGAGATTTACAGCACTAACCTGCATCAACTTTGGTGAAATACTCCAGTAAATATCCAAGTAAGCATGTACCATGAACTGCATTTACCATAATGCTAAGGGGCGAACTGTGCTGGGAGGTGAAGCAGTGTGCTCCCACCCCTTCCTGTTTGAAAAGGCTCCCTTGAGCCATTGACCTGACGAGCTTGTGGAGATGCGCCTGTGAGAGTTACTGAGACCTGAAAGGATTGTGGCAGCCTGCTCAGCAACTCCAGATTAAATTCGTTTTTATCTCTACTGATGACGGATGATATCCAGAAACACGTGTCTAGAGATTTACAGCACTAACCTGCATCAACTTTGGTGAAATACTCCAGTAAATATCCAAGTAGGCATGTCCCATGAACTGCATTTACCATAATGCTAAGGAGCGAACTGTGCTGGGAGGTGAAGCAGTGTGCTCCCACCCCTTCCTGTTTGAAAAGGCTCCCTTGAGCCATTGAGCTGACGAGCTTGTGGAGATGCACCTGTGCGCCTGTGAGAGGTACTGAGACCTGAAAGGATTGTGGCAGCCTGCTCAGCAACCCCAGATTAAATTCGTTTTTATCTCTACTGATGACGGATGATATCCAGAAACACGTGTCTAGAGATTTACCGCACTAACCTGCAACAACTTTGGTGAAATACTCCAGTAAATATCCAAGTAAGCATGTACCATGAACTGCATTTACCATAATGCTAAGGGGCGAACTCTGCTGGGAGGTGAAGCAGTGTGCTCCCACCCCTTCCTGTTTGAAAAGGCTCCCTTGAGCCATTGAGCTGACGAGCTTGTGGAGATGCACCTGTGCGCCTGTGAGAGGTACTGAGAGCCGAAAGGATTGTGGCATCCTGCTCAGCAACCCCAGATTAAATTCGTTTTTATCTCTACTGATGACGGATGATATCCAGAATCACGTGTCTAGAGATTTACAGCACTAACCTGCATCAACTTTGGTGAAATACTCCAGTAAATATCCAAGTAAGCATGTACCATGAACTGCATTTACCATAATGCTAATGGGCGAACTGTGCTGGGAGGTGAAGCAGTGTGCTCCCACCCCTTCCTGTTTGAAAAGGCTCCCTTGAGCCATTGAGCTGACGAGCTTGTGGAGATGCACCTGTGCACCTGTGAGAGGTACTGAGACCTGAAATGATTGTGGCAGCCTGCTCAGCAACCCCAGATTAAATTCCTTTTCAAACAAGAAGGGGTGGGAGCACACTGCTGACCTCCCAGCACAGTTCGCCCCTTAGCATTATGGTAAATGCAGTTTGTAGTGCACGCTTACTTGGTATTTTGCTGGAGTGTTCTACCAAAGTTGGTGCAGGTTAGTGCTGTACATCTCTAGACACATGTGTTTCTGGATTTTATCCGTCATCAGTAGAGATCAAAAAATGATTTTCATCTGGGGTTGCTCAGCAGGCTGCCACAATTCTTACAGGTCTCAGTACCTCTCACAGGCGCACAGGTGCATCTCCACAAGCTCGTCAGCTCAATGGCTCAAGGGAGCCTTTTCAAACAAGAAGGGGTGGGAGCACACTGCTGACCTCCCAGCACAGTTCGCCCCTTAGCATTATGGTAAATGCAGTTTGTAGTGCACGCTACTTGGTATTTTGCTGGAGTGTTCCACCAAAGTTGGTGCAGGTTAGTGCTGTACATCTCTAGACACATGTGTTTCTGGATTTTATCCGTCATCAGTAGAGATCAAAAACGATTTTCATTTTGGGGTTGCTGAGCAGGCTGCCACAATTCTTACAGGTCTCAGTACCTCTCACAGGCGCACAGGTGCATCTCCACAAGCTCGTCAGCTCAATGGCTCAAGGAGACTTTTCAAACAACAAGGGGTGGGAGCACACTGCTGACCTCCCAGCACAGTTCGCCCCTTAGCATTATGGTAAATGCAGTTTGAAAATGCTTGAGGCAGCCTGCTCAGCAACCCCAGATTAAATTCGTTTTTATCTCTACTGATGACGGATGATATCCAGAAACACGTGTCTAGAGATTTACAGCACTAACCTGCATCAACTTTGGTGAAATATTCCAGTAAATATCCAAGTAAGCATGTACCATGAACTGCATTTACCATAATGCTAAGGGGCTGAACTGTGTTGGGAGGTGAAGCAGTGTGCTCCCACCCCTTCCTGTTTGAAAAGGCTCCCTTGAGCCATTGAGCTGACGAGCTTGTGGAGATGCACCTGTGCGCCTGTGAGAGGTACTGAGACCTGAAAGGATTGTGGCAGCCTGCTCAGCAACCCCAGATTAAATTCGTTTTTATCTCTACTGATGACGGATGATATCCAGAAACGCGTGTCTAGAGATTTACAGCACTAACCTGCATCAACTTTGGTGAAATACTCCAGTAAATATCCAAGTAAGCATGTACCATGAACTGCATTTACCATAATGCTAAGGGGCGAACTGTGCTGGGAGGTGAAGCAGTGTGCTTCCACCCCTTCCTGTTTGAAAAGGCTCCCTTGAGCCATTGAGCTGACGAGCTTGTGAGAGGTACTGAGACCTGAAAGGATTGTGGCAGCCTGCTCAGCAACCCCAGATTAAATTCGTTTTTATCTCTACTGATGACGGATGATATCCAGAAACACGTGTCTAGAGATTTACAGCACTAACCTGCATCAACTTTGGTGAAATACTCCAGTAAATATCCAAGTAAGCATGTACCATGAACTGCATTTACCATAATGCTAAGGGGCTGAACTGTGCTGGTAGGTGAAGCAGTGTGCCCCCACCCCTTCCTGTTTGAAAAGGCTCCCTTGAACCATTGAGCTGACGAGCTTTTGGAGATGCACCTGTGCGCCTGTGAGAGGTACTGAGACCTGAAAGGATTGTGGCAGCCTGCTCAGCAAACCCAGATTAAATTCGTTTTTATCTCTACTGATGACGGATGATATCCAGAAACACGTGTCTAGAGATTTACAGCACTAACCTGCATCAACTTTGGTGAAATACTCCAGTAAATATCCAAGTAAGCATGTACCATGAACTGCATTTACCATAATGCTAAGGGGCGAACTGTGCTGGGAGGTGAAGCAGAGTGCTCCCACCCCTTCCTGTTTGAAAAGACTCCCTTGAGCCATTGAGCTGACGAGCTTGTGGAGATGCACCTGTGCGCCTGTGAGTGGTACTGAGACCTGAAAGGATTGTGGCAGCCTGCTCAGCAACCCCAGATTAAATTCGTTTTTATCTCTACTGATGACGGATGATATCCAGAAACACGTGTCTAGAGACTTACAGCACTAACCTGCATCAACTTTGGTGAAATACTCCAGTAAATATCCAAGTAAGCATGTACCATGAACTGCATTTACCATAATGCTAAGGGGCGTAACTGTGCTGGGAGGTGAAGCAGTGTGCTCCCACCCCTTCCTGTTTGAAAAGGCTCCCTTGAGCCATTGACCTGACGAGCTTGTGGAGATGCGCCTGTGAGAGGTACTGAGACCTGAAAGGATTGTGGCAGCCTGCTCAGCAACCCCAGATTAAATTCGTTTTTATCTCTACTGATGACGGATGATATCCAGAAACACGTGTCTAGAGATTTACAGCACTAACCTGCATCAACTTTGGTGAAATACTCCAGTAAATATCCAAGTAGGCATGTACCATGAACTGCATTTACCATAATGCTAAGGGGCGAACTCTGCTGGGAGGTGAAGCAGTGTGCTCCCACCCTTTCCTGTTTGAAAAGGCTCCCTTGAGCCATTGAGCTGACGAGCTTGTGGAGATGCACCTGTGCGCCTGTGATAGGTACTGAGACCTGAAAGGATTGTGGCAGCCTGCTCAGCAACCCCAGATTAAATTCGTTTTTATCTCTACTGATGACGGATGATATCCAGAAACACGTGTCTAGAGATTTACAGCACTAACCTGCATCAACTATGGTGAAATACTCCAGTAAGTATCCAAGTAAGCATGTACCATGAACTGCATTTACCATAATGCTAAGGGGCGAACTGTGCTGGGAGGTGAAGCAGTGTGCTCCCACCCCTTCCTGTTTGAAAAGGCTCCCTTGAGCCATTGAGCTGACGAGCTTGTGGAGATGCACCTGTGCGCCTGTGAGAGGTACTGAGAGCCGAAAGGATTGTGGCATCCTGCTCAGCAACCCCAGATTAAATTCGTTTTTATCTCTACTGATGACGGATGATATCCAGAATCACGTGTCTAGAGATTTACAGCACTAACCTGCATCAACTTTGGTGAAATACTCCAGTAAATATCCAAGTAAGCATGTACCATGAACTGCATTTACCATAATGCTAATGGGCCAACTGTTCTGGGAGGTGAAGCAGTGTGCTCCCACCCCTTCCTGTTTGAAAAGGCTCCCTTGAGCCATTGAGCTGACGAGCTTGTGGAGATGCACCTGTGCACCTGTGAGAGGTACTGAGACCTGAAATGATTGTGGCAGCCTGCTCAGCAACCCCAGATTAAATTCGTTTTTATCTCTACTGATGACGGATGATATCCAGAAACACGTATCTAGAGATTTACAGCACTAACCTGCATCAACTTTGGTGAAATACTCCAGTAAATATCCAAGTAAGCATGTACCATGAACTGCATTTACCATAATGCTAAGGGGCGAACTGTGCTGGGAGGTGAAGCAGTGTGCTCCCACCCCTTCCTGTTTGAAAAGGCTCCCTTGAGCCATTGAGCTGACGAGCTTGTGGAGATGCACCTGTGCGCCTGTGAGAGGTACTGAGACCTGAAAGGATTGTGGCAGCCTGCTCAGCAACCCCAGATTAAATTCGTTTTTATCTCTACTGATGACGGATGATATCCAGAATCACGTGTCTAGAGATTTACAGCACTAACCTGCATCAACTTTGGTGAAATACTCCAGTAAATATCCAAGTAAGCATGTACCATGAACTGCATTTACCATAATGCTAAGGGGCGAACTGTGCTGGGAGGTGAAGCAGTGTGCTCCCACCCCTTCCTGTTTGAAAAGGCTCCCTTGAGCCATTGAGCTGACGAGCTTGTGGAGATGCACCTGTGCGCCTGTGAGAGGTACTGAGACCTGAAAAGATTGTGGCAGCCTGCTCAGCAACCCCAGATTAAATTCGTTTTTATCTCTACTGATGACGGATGATATCCAGAAACACGTGTCTAGAGATTTACAGCACTAACCTGCATCAACTTTGGTGAAATACTCCAGTAAATATCCAAGTAAACATGTACCATGAACTGCATTTACCATAATGCTAAGGGGCGAACTGTGCTGGGAGGTGAAGCAGTGTGCTCCCACCGCTTCCTGTTTGAAAAGGCTCCCTTGAGCCATTGAGCTGACGAGCTTGTGGAGATGCACCTGTGCGCCTGTGAGAGGTACTGAGACCTGAAAGGATTGTGGCAGCCTGCTTAGCAACCCCAGATTAAATTCGTTTTTATCTCTACTGATGACGGATGATATCCAGAAACACGTGTCTAGAGATTTACAGCACTAACCTGCATCAACTTTGGTGAAATACTCCAGTAAATATCCAAGTAAGCATGTACCATGAACTGCATTTACCATAATGCTAAGGGGCGAACTGTGCTGGGAGGTGAAGCAGTGTGCTCCCACCCCTTCCTGTTTGAAAAGGCTCCCTTGAGCCATTGAGCTGACGAGCTTGTGGAGATGCACCTGTGCGCCTGTGAGAGGTACTGAGACCTGAAAGGATTGTGGCAGCCTGCTCAGCAACCCCAGATTAAATTCGTTTTTATCTCTACTGATGACGGATGATATCCAGAAACACGTGTCTAGAGATTTACAGCACTAACCTGCATCAACTTTGGTGAAATACTCCAATAAATATCCAAGTAAGCATGTACCATGAAGAGCATTTACCATAATGCTAAGGGGCAAACTGTGCTGGGAGGTGAAGCAGTGTGCTCCCACCCCTTCCTGTTTGAAAAGGCTCCCTTGAGCAATTGAGCTCACGAGCTTGTGGAGATGCACCTGTGAGAGGTACTGAGACCTGAAAGGATTGTGGCATCCTGCTCAGGAACCCCAGATTAATTTTTTTTTATCTCTACTGATGACGGATGATATCGAGAAACACGTGTCTAGAGATTTACAGCACTAACCTGCATCAACTTTGGTGAAATACTCCAGTAAATATCCAAGTAAGCATGTACCATGAACTGCATTTACCATAATGCTAAGGGGCGAACTGTGCTGGGAGGTGAAGCAGTGTGCTCCCACTCCTTCCTGCATAGAGTACAATGGTGCAGAGTGGAATAGAGTGCCATAGACTGCCATGAGATGGAGAGCAATGGTGTAGAGTACCGTGCAGTGGCTGAGAGTGCAGTCTTGCACAGTGGAGTGTCATTGACTGCAGTGTCATAGAGTGGCACAGAGTAGAGTGGCACAGACTAGTAGAGCAGAGTAGAGTGGTGCAGGGAGCAGTGCAGTGATGTAGTGGCATAGCGTGCAGTGATGTAGAGTGTTGCATAGTAGAGTAAAGCGGCACAGAGTGCAGTGGTGCAGAGTAGTTGGCGTAGGGTGCAGTGGCGCAGAGTGCATTAGGTTTGAGTAAAGTGGTGTTGAGTGCATTGGCGTAGAGTGTAGTGGTTTAGAGTGGAGTGGCGTAGAGTCGAGTGGTGCGGAGTAGAGTAGTGTGATGTACATTGGCACAGCATAGAGTGCAGTGGTATAGAGTGGTTTAGAGTGGAGTGGTTTAGAGTGGAGTGGCATATAGTGCAGTGATATAGAGTAGATTGTTTCAGAGTAGAGTGAAGTGGCACAGAGAGGAGTGGTGCAGGGTAGAGTGGAGTGGTGCAGGGCAGAGTGCAGTGGTGTAGAGTAAAGTGGTGCAGAGTAGAGTAGAGCGGCATAGAGTGCAGTGGCGCAGAGTGGATTTAGTGGCGCAGAGTGTAGTATTGTGGTGTAAAGTAGATTGTTTCAGAGTAGAGTGCAGTAGCATAGAGTGGAGTGGTGCAGGACAGAGTGGAGTGGAGTGGCGCAGGGTAGAGTGTAGTGGCATAGAGTGCAGTCGTGCAGATAGGAGTGGCGTAGAGTTCAGTGGCAGAGAGTGCAGTGTTGCAAAGTAGAATGGCATACAGTGGAGAAGCATAGGCTGGAATTGTGCGGAGTAGAATGGTATGGTGCAGAGTAGAGTGGAGTGGCATAGAGTGCAGTGGTGTAGAGTAGATTGTTTCAGAGTAGAGTGCAGTGGCATAGAGTGGAGTGGTGCAGGGTAGAGTGCAGTGGCATAGAGTGGTGCCATACAGTGCAGTGTTGCAGAGTAGAGTGGAGTGGTGCAGGGTAAAGTGGAGTGGCCTCGACTGGAGCAGTGTAGAGTGCAGTGGCAAAGAGTGCAGTAGTGCATAGTAGAGTGGGGTAGAGTGCACTGGTATAGAGTATTGTGGTGCAGAGTAGAGTAGAGAGGCATAGAGTGAAGTGGTTTAGAGTAAAGTGTCACAGAGTGCAGCAGTGCATAGTAAATTAGAGTGGCGTAGAGTGTAGTGGCATAGAGTGCATTGGTGTAGAGTGCATTGACGTAGAGTACAGTACAGTGGTGTAGAGTGGTGCAGAGTAGAGTGCAGAGGTGTAGAGTAGGGTGGCATAGAGTGCATTGGTGTGGAGTGCAATGGCATAGAGTGGTGCAGAGTAAAGTCACGTAGAGTGAAATAGTGTAGGGTGTAGTGGCATAGAGTGCAGTGGCGTAGAGTGTATTGGTTTTTTAGTAAAATGGTGTAGAGTGCATTGGTGTTGAGTGCCGTGGTGCAGAGTAGATTGATAGATAGTAGAGGGGCTTAGAGTGGATTGAGGGTTGAGTGCAGTGGCATAGAGTGAAGCAATGCAGTGTAGAATAGAGTGGAGTCGAGCACAGTGGCATAGAGTAGATTGTTTTAGAGTAGAGTACAGTGGCGTACAGTGCAGTGGCATAGAGTGCAGTATCGTGGACTGCAGTGGTGCAGAGTAGATTAGAGTAGATTGGTATAGAGTACAGTGGTGGGGAGTGGAGAGATGATGTAGAGTGGCGTAGATTGTTGTGGCTTTCAGTGCATTGGGGCAGAGTGTACTAGAGTGGTGAAAAGTAGAGTGGTGCAAAGTAGAGTGCAGTGGCAAAGAGTGCAGTGGTGCAGATAAGAGTGGTGTAGAGTTCAGTGGGGAGAGTGCAGTGTTGCAGAGTAGAATGGCATATAGTGAAGTGGCATAAAGTGGAGTGGTGCAGAGTAGAGTGGAATGGTGCAGCGTAAAGTGGAGTGGCATAGAGTGAAGTGGCATATATTGCAGTGGTGTAGAGTGCAGTGACATAGAGTGCAATGGCATAGAGATCAGTGGCAGAGAGTGCAGTGTTGCAGAGTAGACTTTCGTAAAGTGCAGTGGTGTATAGTAGAGTGGTGCAGAGCGCATTGGCGTGGAGTTTAGTGGCATAGAGTGGTGCAGAAAAGATTAGCATAGAGAGCAGTGGTGTAGAGTACAGTGGTGCAGAGTAGAATTGAGTAGCATAGAGTGCAGTGACATAGAGTACAATGGCATAGAGTGCAGTGGCATAAAGTGTTGCAGAGTAGAGTATTGTGGCGTAGAGTGGAGTGGTGCAGAGTAGATTGGCATAGAGTGCAGTGGTGTAGAGGGCGTTGGCTTTGAGTAAAGTGGTGTAGAGTGCATTAGCGTAGAGTGCAGTGCAGAGATGCAGAGTAAAGTGGAGTGGTGCAGAGTAGAGTGGGGAGGCTCTGAGTGGAGTGGCTCTGAGTGCAGTGGCACTGAGTGCAGTGGCATAGGGTAGAGTAGAGTGGTGCATGGTAAAGAACTGTGGCATAGAGTGCAGAGTAGATTAGAGTGGCGTAGAGTGGAATGGCTTGGAGTGCATTGATGTAGAGTGGAGTGATGCAGACTTGGGCGGTGTAGAGTGCAGTTAGTAGAGTAGAAAGGGGTAGAGTGGATTGGCGTAGAGTGTTGTGGAGAGATGCAGAGTAGAGTGGCGTAGATTGTAGTGGCATTCAGTTCATTGGGGCAGAGTGTAATAGAGTGGTGAAAAGTAGAGTGGTATAAAGTAGAGTGTGGTGGTGCAGATAAGAGTGGTGTAGAGTTCAGTGGGGAGAGTGCAGTGTTGCAGAGTAGAATGGCGTATAGTGAAGTGGCATAGAGTGGAATGGTGCCGAGTAGAGTGGAATGGTGCAGCTTAGAGTGGCATAGAGTGGAGTGGCACAGAGTGCAGTGGGGTAGAGTGAAGTGACATAGAGTGCAACAGCATAGAGATCAGTGGCAGAGTGCAGTGCTGCAGAGTAGACTTTCGTAAAGTGCAGTGGTGTATAGTAGAGTGGTAGAGAGTGCATTGGCATGGAGTGCAGTGGCATAGAGTGGTGCAGAGTAGAGTGGCATTGAGAGCAGTGGCGTTTAGTACAGTGATGCAGAGAAGAATTGAGTGGCGTAGAGTGCAGTGATGTAGAGTACAATGGCGTAGAGTGCAGTGGCATAAAGTGTTGCAGAGTAGAGTATAGTGGCATAGAGTGGAGTGGTGCAGAGTAGATTGGCATAGAGTGCAGTGGTACAGAGGGTGTTGGTTTTGAGTAAAATAGTGTAGAATGCATTAGCGTAGAGTGCAGTGATGCAGAGTACAATGCAGAGATGCAGAGTAGAGTGGAGTGGTGCAGAGTAATAATAATAATAACCCTGTATTTGTAAAGTGCGAACAATTACCCCTAAGGGTGTCAAGGCACTGGGGGCCGTCGGGAAGATTGAGCAAGCTATTGCCCAGAGTCAAATGGTGCAGGGCTAACCTGCCGCCCGCAATCGAACCGTGAGCCCCCATGTTCCGGAGTCAGCCGCCCTGGCCGCTGCACCACACCTCTTCCACAGTAGAGTGGGATGGCTCTGAGTGGAGTGGCTCTGAGTGCAGTGACGCTGAGTGCAGTGGCATAGAGTAGATTGGTTCAGAGTAGAGTGGAGTGGTGCATGGTAGAGTACTGTCGCATAGAGTGCAAAGTAGATTAGAGTGGCGTAGAGTGGAATGGCATGGAGTGCACTGGCGTAGAGTGGAGTGATGCAGAGTTGGGTGGTGTAGAGTGCAGTTAGTAGAGTAGAATGGGGTAGAGTGGATTGGCATAGAGTAGATTAGTGTGGAGTAGAGAGGCTTAGAGTGAAGTGACATAGAGTGGAGTGGTGCAGAGTAGAGTGCAGCGTGGAGTGGCATGGAGTGGAGTGGAGTAGAGTGTTGTGGAGTGGTGCAGAGTGGAATGAGGTAAAGTGGAGAAAGCATGATGTGGTAGCAGACTGCCATTACAGACAACACATCTTCAATTGAAAGGACCATTACAGTTTTACTGGTAAAAGTATACATCGCACAAACGATAATGTGTGGAAATGTAATCACCTAGTGTATTGATTTGTTTTGATCGTATTAAAATATTTGTTTCCACCACACTACAGAGTTACCAAAAGAAATGTGCTTCTTTTGTGTTTTTCTAACTCTGATGTATTCTGAAATATCTGCACAGTTCATTTACAAACATTTAGATTTCGTTGTGTGCTAGAAAACAAAATAACATCCTACAACCTTCCTCAAGCACACACCCAACAGCCAGACAATTGACTTAAGCTCAGCACAGACAAGACAGAAGTCCTCATCTTCGGCAAGCACACCACCCTATGGAACGACTCCTGGTGTCCGTCGGAACTCAATCCCACCCCCACTCCAAAAGACCACGCCCGCAACCTCGGTATCATCCTCGACAGCAAACTTTCCATGAAACGTCAAGTAAACGTAGTCTCCTCAGCCTGCTTCCACACACTCCGCATGCTCCGAAAGATTTTCACGTGGCTCCCCACCAACACCAGGAAAACAGTAACACAGGCCCTCGTCACCAGCCGACTGGACTACGGCAATGCACTCTATGCCGGCACCACCACCGAACTCATGCAGAGACTACAGCTGATACAGAACACAGCGGCCAGACTGATTCTCAACCTTCCCAAGAGATCCCACATTACCCAGCTCCTGAAGGACTTCCACTGGCTACCAGTCCAGAAGAGATGCCTTTTCAAGACCCTGACCCATGCCTACAAGGCCCTCTATAACCAAGGACCCGCCTACATGAACCACTGCCTGCACTTCCACCAGCCAAACAGGGACCTCCACTCAGCACACCTTGCCTTCGCAAAGATACCATGCATACAACGCAGCCACACCGGAGCACCCTCCTTCTCCCACCTCACTGCCAAAGCCTGGAACAACCTATCTCTCCATGGTCACACTGCACCATCGCCGACCGCCTTCAGGAAGCGACTCAAGACATGGCTGTTCGAAGGAGATCAGTAGGAAGTGCCTGGATACCCCCAGGGTGACAAGCCACGCTCTACAAATACGACTTGATTGACAGCCAGCATGATTGTCACAAAAAATCATCTTACTTTGAAGTAAGAGAAAGAAAAGTAAAAGTACAAAGCTTTCTGGCAGACAGAACCTGACATTTGATCTCTGTCTTTGAATTCACAGCAAATGTGACAAGATAAGAACAACATTTTAAGGCCTGTTTACAGAAATCCGGCACTGGTGGAAGAATACAGTAAATACGGTTTGGGCAACGGAAGGGACAAACTAAAGCTGGACAGCCTAAAACAAATAGAGCCAGCAAATAGAAAGAAAGCAAATGTGAGTTACAAACCACAAAGCCAATGGTAAGCAATGGGCGGAATGTATTCTCAGGGAAGTTTTCTGAATGTCCCCAAGATGGCGTTAGCAAATTAGACAGATGCATTGTCTGGTAGGCTTCGACCTAATGAGTACTCCAAAAGTGCAACCGATTTCCCAGGACATGTCAATCTAAGTGTACACACAGCTTTACAGATGTGCCTGGGAGTCTTGTGAATCAAAAGAAAAGTCATAAATCTCCACAGCTCGTAGTCACACACCCAGGACCGGCGTATCCATAAGGCAGGGTAAGGCAGTAGTTTACAGTGCTACCAGCAGGAGGCAGTCGGGACTAGGAAATTACAGTTGGAAGGTGCAAATACCAAAGCCAATTCTACAATATTGCCTTTTCCTTGAGGTACCATAAACCCTTCCACTGTTCGGTCACATACCCCCCAATCTCAAATACAAAAAATACAAATAAGTTATGACAGTTCCAAGCCCAATGATTCATTTTTTTCTTTCGTTGCACTTTAGATAAAGTGATCTGTCTCAGAAACCAAATTTCTTTATAGATCATATGGGCTGCCTTAGAGGAAGCCAAATAGTTACTGCTAATCACTTTAAATAGACCACAAGGCTCTTTAATGATGTTTTTATTGCGGAATTATGCAGCGGATAAAATTTACAAATGAACTCGTGTACAACTCGTCCAGTTGATGGCAGGAAAACAGGCCGGAGCAATTTTATTTTCACTAAGGGTAACATTGGGGGAGGTGAATTTGGAAAGCATAGCAAAATTTATATGTGATGCATGTGTTTGCAATTCATTTCGTGTAAAATAACTTTTCCTGGCTTATGAATAGTAAACAAATGCAGCAAACTCATTTTGTGTTATGACTGCTGTTTACCTATTCCAAAATCAAATAAAATGTTTTTGCATCAGCTTAGCCTCTCCTGTCACATCTGGTATATGAAAAAATAGATGTTCTGTATACTACATAAAAAACACGCACTCGTTTAGAATCAGTTTGTTCCATTTTTTGTTGTAGTGCAAAGAAGTTTATGTAAAATGGACTTGTTAGAAATGGGGGTCTCTAGTTGGCAGAGGTAGGTACCTTTGTCCAAATAGTGACCCTTGCTTCTAGTCAGGGTAAAGGGGATACACTTCTAAAATAACCCCTGCTCACCCCCTCGGTAGCTTGGCACGAGCAGACAGGCTTATCTCAGAGGAAGTGTGTAAAGCATTTGTGAACACATACAGTAATACAGTGAAAACACTACAAATGGACACCCCACCAGTTTAGAAAAATAAGTAATCTTTATCTAAACCAAAACAAGACCAAACAACAAACATCCACAATACAGTAATAAAAATATGACTTTCAGATGGTAGAAATAGTTCAGTTCAAAGCAAATTGCAGATGCAACACTTTTCACACAAAGTACCTGGGATGCGTCACGCAAACAAACAAAACGTGCCGCAAGGAAGGTGTTGCATCGGTTCCTTACACTCAGGGAAGGTGATGCGTCGGTGCCTTGCTCCGGGGAGGTGATGCGTCGGTTCCTTACTGCTGCGCAGGGGAGGTGATGTGTCGGTTCCTTACCAGAGAGGAGGTGATGCGTCGGTTTCTTACTGCGTGGGGAGGTGATGCGTCGGTTTCTTACTGCGTCCCCCAATGATGCAACAAACTTGGCGCCTCGATGCGATGCGACGATCCGGGATGATGCGTGGATTCTTCCAGCTCCCAGCGGAAAACAGTCTCTAGAGGTCCAACAGCAGGCACCTCTTTGCAGGTCAGAACTCCCAGCAAGGAAGTTCAGGGGAGCTGGTGGTGAAGTCTTTGTGTCCCTGAGACTTCAGAACAGGAGGCAAGCTCAGTTTCAAGCCCTTGGAAATGTTCCTCGAGCAGGGGACACAGCAAACAGCAAAGTCCTTTTCTCCTTTCCTTGGCAGCAAGTAGCCACTGCAGGCTAACCCCAGACAGCAAACAGCACAGGGGCAGTATTCCTCCTCAGCTTCTCCTCTCCTTGGCAAAGGTTCCTCTTGATTTCCCAGAAGTGATCTAAAGTCTGGGGTCTGGGCCTCTCTTTTTATACCCAAAAATCCTTTGTTCTCTGAAGGCAGAGAGTGTCTGTACTAGGGGTGGGCGGAATTTGCGTAGTCGCGTTACGCAAATCTCCGCGAAATTGTTAAAAATCTCCGCGAGCACGTAGAAATTCCGCGAAGTCGCGGAATTGCTTGTCCCGCCCGTTCGCGATGTGTTTTTGCGTGCTCGCGGGGAAATATATCGCTAACTTGCCCATGCGGTCGCTAATGGGCGCGGTCATCTTGTTTTTCACTTGTCCCGCCCGCTCGCGATGGTTATTTCCTGTTCCGGGTCGCGTATTGCATGCTCCCGCCCGTTCGCGATAAGTATTTCCTGTTCGGGAACGCGCATTACGTGTTCGCGATGCTTTTTGTGTGCTCGGGGGGGATATATCGCGCGAACTTGCCCATGCGGTCGCAATGGGCGCGGCCATCTTGTTTTTCACTCTATTGCTATGGTTCTAGGCCTGCTTTTCAATCCTCCCTCTATCTTTTCAATCCTTTGTTTCTGTAAACTTTTTTTTGGTCTTTTTTATTTATTATCTATCTCTCTATTTTCCTGATTCTATATTTTGAGTTTTTTTCTACTTTTTGTGTGTTTTTAACTACTTTTTCACACTTTTTCTATTACCTGCTTTTTAATTTCTTTTACTTACTTTTTTTAATTCCTACCTTTTCTTTTCCGCCCCCCGCCTACCCAGAACCATGGCAAAGGGCCACAGCCACAGGGCTCGTAGTCGCAGCCAGAGCCGCGACCGCCTTCCTTGCGGAAGGCGGCGCCAAAGAGGGGTGCAGGCACGGGCCTTATTCAGTGAGGCGGAGGTGGCCGCACTGGTTTTTTTTGTTCAGCGCCACCTCCCCTTAACCCTGGCAGCAGGCGGAAGGCCTGGGTCCGGGTACAGGCTCCGGGAGCGTCGGCAGCAGTGGGACAAGGTGCGTCGGGCAGTGTTTCGCTGCTCTGGTGTCCGGCGCACCAATAATCAGCTGACGCACCAGTGGTCCGATATTCTGGACCGGGAGCAGGACCTGCTGGACTTGCTAGGAGTGGAGGTCCCGGGGCTTGGTGACAAGCTATTTAATATTACTACTTTGTGTTCTTCTGCTCTGTGTTATATATTGCGAATATTTTTTTTTCCGACCAGCAAGAATGCTGCTGCTTACATTGCAGGTCAATTACGTTTAAAAATCTGAGATTGTTATGACACAGGCGCTCGGCGCTACTAATCTTACTTGTTTGCAACTTTGCGCTCGCTTGGCCTGATGATTATGTAAGAGTTTACTTTAGAGAACTTAAGTGACGTAATGCTAGAGAGAGTAGTCCTTCCTTTGTCCTCCTGCCACTAAGTAGGGATAGTGGTGGATTGATAGGTTTAGTTACTTATTAGTTGGTAATTTTTAAGTGGTGTGCGTGACGCATCCTCTGTCACGTCACGTGCTGCTGAGTGCTGCTTACCCCAGTCCTTAGTAGAACCTTTTGTAGTTTGTTTACTGAGTGTTAATGTTAATAGGCTTATATCATCACTAGCAGAACATCAGCAGCAACCAGCCAACAATTTGGTGTATGCAAAAATGTATGCATGTGTCCTCCATCTATGCATTTTTGAGGACTAAAATAAATGGAAATGCAGACTTACTGAACAATTGGCCCGTCTGGATTGGAATAGGTGGGCTAGGTCAGGTGGTAGTTAGGCTTGCTAGACGGTCCGTGAATCTCGCAATACTACCAGTCGATCAGATTAGATAGGTAAATTTTATTGCAATTGTTGTTACCCCAAAAATGTTTTTGGTGCGTATTTGAAAATATTTTATTTATTTCACACCAAACTTTAATTTTTGTCTCTTTCTTTATGAAATCTTACATGATCAGCACCCAGGGGCAAGAAGACGGGGTCACAGCCGGCGGGCCAAGAAGATCTCCAAGATGCCTCCCAGGGACAGGACCGCTCCTCTATCGAGGGCTCTGCTGCTGGCCCCAGTAAGTCCTCCAGTGGTTAATATTAATAATTATATTTCCCAAACTTTTCCTGCACCTTATTTTTTCCGAACTATTATTTCAGTATCCTAATTATAATTTTTACAAATTCTTCTTTGATCTATACTATCTGTTTCTAAATTCTTGTTATCCCTGCCTCTAACTGCGTCTGCTATGACTCTCTGTACTACTACTATTAGTCTGTCTGTAGCTAAGCTTGCCCAGTTGGCCACTCTTTATTTAAAATATTTTAAATAAAACTCAGATTCACCAATAGCTCTAGCCATTGAGTCCAGTCCTTTGGGTTGTCCTCTTCTACTACTTCTAGTCTTCTTAATCTTGAGGCTTTTCGACAATTCCCACCAAGAAAATGCCCAACCACATTTTACAATTTTTGATAGGATAGGACATACTACTACTGTTGTAGGGATTCTGCACATACAGAACTTTGCACAAGAAAATAGGACGTTGGTGATGGGAGGTTGGACCTTCCTCACACCTCAATCAGAAGCCACCACAATCCCCTGACCGACTAGTTATACTGTCTCATTAGGTCTCCGAAACCCCCCCCAAAATACCCAATGAGTAGACAACCCAGAACATAACACTCCCGACCTCTGTCTCGGAAGCAATGCACACCCTTTCGCTCACTCTCTCGTGTAAGTCCACACCAAATACCACCGAGTCTATGTAAGTTCAAAAGGTTTATTTCCAACTGACAAGCTCTGTACGTTGTTCTATAATGCAGCAGCAACAGCAAAATGCATAAGATTAAAACAATAAACATTGTTACACTTACAACTACAAGTCCATAGAAGCCAAAAGGCGAGATCATGATAACTGAACAGTGGTGGAAGAACCACCCTCCCCTTCGTAGGAATCTAGTTTATATAAAATTATAAATGGAGATGTGAGAATTCTGGGGACCCCTCACCTTATAAGAACCTAGTACTGGTTACATCATAAGCTCTGCAAAGCTCTGCTTCTTCGTATAAGGGAATCTTCCGTCTGTTATGAGAAAAATGGTGCGCGTTAGTATAGTGCAAGCATTTCTCAGTCATGCCAAAAAGTGTAGTATTTTTATGGATAAGCAATATGGACTAACACCAGAACTCCATAACAAAGTGGCTTGTTTTTCGACCTTGTACGCAGCGCTCAGACAGTAGCAGTATGAGCTCATGTGGGCTCAAAGGCGTCTTTCTCAACAAGCTGCGAGGTAACTTGCGCAAAAATAAAAGACACAAAGCTAAAATGGTTGCATGGCTCGGGGTAACTTAGCAAAGACTAGAATGACCCTAGGGACCATATAACACTTACACTACTAGTGTCTACTCTACTACCTGATTTGTACTACTGATGTATGTTGTATATGTATTATGTATGTATTAACTTTTTTTTCAATCTTGCTAGTGAAAAATAGGGGGAGGTGTATATGGCATCTGAAAAATGTGTAATGTTTTTTCTAGGCGTACTACCGACCACCAGTACCGGGGCCAGCGGCGAAGGTGACGCGGCCGCTGAGGGTGCAGGTGATGCGGCAGTTGTAGGAGGAGCTGCAGGGGGTGAGCCAGCAGCAGTGGCGGGCGGTGGTAAGTTATATTCCTAATCCTTACTTATTGACATTACACTCGCTGCAAGGGTGTAATGTATACTGTACTGTTGAGACTTAAGTAAGAAGTTGTTGTGAACGGTTGAAGAAGACACCCTTTACTTAGCATTAGCAATGGGAGTGTACTGAGTAACCAATGGCCTCTTCTATCGGACTTCAACTCAGCTGTGAAAGTTTTATGGAGAAGACTAAAAGTCAGATCAGATGACCTTGATGGATGGGTTGAACGAAAAGAGAAAGAAGGGTGGAAGGAGGAAGGACGGGCGAGATTTTATATTTATGACTGGCAGAGAAGGATACGTGGGATGCATGCATAGGTGTCTGATAGGAATCAGATGCATGGGTGGTGGAATGCCTGAAACTCCCACAAATGTTCGAGGCAGTGGGAGGATAGATACATACCGCAAATGTTACGTACTGTGCTTGCTAGTGCTACTGTGCCACTATGTGTAGAATGAATTTGTCTGACTGCTTTGCTAAGAGTATATTTTACAATAGTCTTGTTGTTTCTTTATAGCTACTCCTTCCAAAGGTAAAGTCGACAGGAAGGAGTTGGCAGCCATGGCCCGGTGCCGGAAGCTCGAGGCCATACAGGCTGAATACCAGCGGCTGGTGGTTCTAGAGGAGGAGGAGGAGGAGGCGGCAGCAGCTGCAGCCTCCTCCAATGCCCCGGGCCCCAGCCCCCCCCTCCAGTGTTACGGCGCCACCACCAGGCAGCCCCCCCCCGCCACACTGCAAGAAGCACTGCTGCCCCCCCCCCTGTGGATGCAACTGCCGCGCGCTGAAGCGCCGCGTGGCCCGCCTAGAGGAGCGCATCCGTGTCCTGGAGAGGCGAGCCCGCTGAGACCCCGTTTATTTATTGCCCCTTTTTTATAGCTTATTTTGGTGGGTGGGAATCGGGCGTTGGGTTTTGGACTATTGGACATTTGTTGGACTTTTTCGTTCCGGGACATGGACATTGGTTGGGGTTAGGGAGAGGGGTGGGTCAGGTGTTGTGGGATTTTTTTACATAGTTTATTTTTGTTAGGGTATTAAATTACATATTTAGACTTTATATACGATGTTGTTAATGTTTTGTGGGTGGGGTTACTGTTTTACGTTACACTGTTTCCTTGCTGGTGCAGTGCCACAGCCAGTGTTTGATTTAAATAATTGGCTGAGTTACTAAGACACAAACAGACAGATGCGGTACCCCTCACTGAGGGACTTGTCCTACTAGTACTGTCAGTCTCTCCTCCTAATCTATGCATTCTGCAACTGGACTCAAAGGGGTGTGTGAAATAGAATTAATGAAAAAAATTCCGTTATTAATTATGCCTCCCCCAAACTTCTTCTCTTACCTGTGCTTGATGTTTAACTTGGGCACGGCGATGGCTGCATGGTGATGATGGTTTTCTTTCCCAACATGCCATGGTTGTGGTGGTAGTAGTAGTAGACCCTGGCAGTAGCATTTGCAAAAAAAAGAAAATGAGACAGTCAGTCGCCTGAGAGAGACTGTGGGAGGAGTAGTAGAACGAAGTACAGTACGGAACTTACTGCCAAACAATAATATGCCAAAATACAAGGAAACATAATGGTGGCGGGGATAGCCTAGTACATAGAGTTACAAACTCTAGCTGTGTCGAGTCACTCGACTAGGCCTACAGTACACTCGACACAAGCGTAACCGTTAGTGCTGTTTCGGAGGATGACAACAAATCCAATCTATGCCGGCAATTAATGCTGATGGATTAGGTTCCTTTGGTAAAAAAATTATCTCGCAAATATACTGCTCATAGGTGGGCAAGCAGAAGAAGATCCTCGCCCTGCCTTGAAAATGAATTTTTGTTGCTTTAGCCACATCCGCCCCAGCAAGCGTGTGATAAATTATTGGTGTACATTTAATTTAGTCACACCTCAATAAGTCACACAGCCCGGGGGAAGAGGGTTAGGGTTTGATGAATGGTTGGGAAGGGGGGTTTTGGGAAAGGTTTGACAAAGAAAAACAGTACGCATGGACAACAACAAAACACAATCTTGGCAGACAACCATATCCATAAATCTGTTAAGGGAGAAAAAGGAAATGCATGCATGATGATGATAACTTGATGGTTAATGATAGTACTTACTAACTACTACTACTAGACAATTAAAAAGGTACAGGGCAGCAGTATATTATGCAATTTGCCTTGCCTGTCTGCCCTCAGAGAGACCCGAATTACATACAGTTTCTGTTCTGTTGTACCGGCCCGGGCTTAAAGATAGCAAAGAAAAGTCAAAAATAGCTGTAGGGATGAATTGAATTATAAGCAGAGAGCAAACATAATAACAACAACAACAACACACAGTAGTAATGATTGAAGACAAAAAATGAATCAAATTTAAAAGATGATGAAAGTTGATACTGTTACTGTATGTTATCCTGGTCAAAATGGGGAGTTGCATCTCGGCATTCGTCTTGGTCCTCCCTTCCATGGACGCTCCGGCCATCAATCTTGGGTGACGCCACTGCCTGCCTGGCAGATGTAGATTCATTGGTAAGGTAAGTGAGAGTTGTTTTTCCCAGTGTAGCACAGGGTAAGGGCCGGGCTGTAATTGCAGATGGGAAAACAAAAGGGATATTGAAAAATCAAGTAGAAAAAAAATGCCTAAATTACGGTGGAGTGCAACAAGAACACTTTCAGAGGCGGCATGGATTTGGATACATCATGTCTACTCTAGTCTGTTTCCAGCATTAACCTCCAACAACAACAGGACAGAGCAGGCCCACGGCACCCTTGACCCATCCTCCATTTAGCGTACCTTTTTTGACAGAGGCAGACAAAGCAGATATACAGCAACATAGCATTTTACAAATTAAGTGACTAAATCAATGCCCCGCTGTCAGTCATACCACCACACTCGACTCCACCACTACACAGACATGTAGGTCTGCAGTGGTTGTTGTTGACTTGGTTACCTTTAATGCACTCATGAAACGCACTGAGTTATTCCATCAATCATCTCGGATCGTACTGAGTGACTGCGAAGATATTATGTCACTGTGGTCATCATCATGGTGTGTTGTCCAACTCAGTGTGCAGTAGTGTACAGATTGAGTCCCCTTTCCATATTCAAAATGCAATGGATCGGCCTGCAGTAGAAGTAGAAAATTGTTATTAAAAAACAAGAATGGAAACAAACATTGCATTGAGTTACTTTTAGTGTGTAGATTAGATAATAGTACATGCACTACAAACAACAACAACACAAATCACTCAGTCAGCGTCCAATGCATGTCATCATTCATTACCTGTTCCTTCTCATCTTCAGTTAATGGGCAGTCTGTATCGGCTCGGAAAGGAGGATAGCTATAGTAGTCATCATCATGTTCCACTTCTTTTGGAGAGACTCAACGAGGCAAGATTTTAGTTTTTCTTCGATTATGCTACATCCAATCATCATCTGGCTTGAGGGCAATAGATTTAGGTCGATTCAGGAGGATGGAGGAGCAGGACTTGGAGGAGTGGACTGAAATGCAGACAGCTGAAACTCATATAAGGCAATAAAATACGAAGATGGTGGTGATGGATTTGTTGTGATTTGAAGTTTCCAAACAGAAAGACAGACACACAAATAGAAGTAAATAAGGGAGAACCACAGTAAGAAGTGGAAGCCTAGTTGTCAGGGAAGTATAGCTCATCCTCAAACTCTGGGGGTTCAACCAGAAGTAGGTAATCAGCATCCAACACGCTACTTCCGTCACCTGAGCCGCTGTCCTCATCTTCCTGTGTTGATTCATGTATTGTGTAATTCGGTGGTATAAATTGCTGATTCATTTTGATCATGGTTAACCTCTCCACGTTTTTGGGTGAGAGACTGGTCCTTTTCACTGTTACAATGGAACCAGCAGCACTGAAAACACGTTCAGAAGAGACACTTGCGACAGGGCAAGCCAGATAGTTTATCGCCAGCCTGCTGAGCACTGGCCATTGGCCCCTTTTGCCATACCAATACCGCAATGGGTTTTGATCAATGTAGACCTCTGTTGGGTCATCCAGGTAGGCCTGGACCATTCGGTCAATGTTCAGGGGTGCTACACTTTGTTCGGCCTCTTTTGTCTTTGCATCAGCACTGGACCTAGCAAGTCCTTGCTGTAAATACCAATCCTGTGCCGTTTGTACTGGGGCTGATGATCCGGTTCTTGCTGTTGTCGATAGTGTTGGTGACAGCTGTGAACCAAATGCACTGCCCACAGGCTCTGAAGTTGAACTTGACGCCGGATGCCCTGCTGCAGTACTTGACGTGGGTTTGAGGCCTTTAATTAACAGCCGTTCATTTTCCAATGTACTGGCTGCCTCAGCTATCCAAGTTTTGTACCGGGCAACATCCACTTCTGAAAAAGGGAGTAATGTCTTACTGTGCAGTGCCGATTTGTACCGTGGATCCAGAATTGTGGCACAAATGTAATGTTCTTCTGACAGAATCTTATTTTGCACCCTTGCATTTTCACTTAAGCGACATGATAAGCTCTCCACCAACTCATATGCTTCTTTTTTTCCTCCACACCTATGTACGCTTCAGACACCTCCTTCAGCTGTTGCTCTAGCATGTGCAACAATGGGATAGCTTGGCCCATAGTACAGTCCTCCTTGCTGACTTCACGTGTGAAGACCTCGAAAGGAAGAAGCATCTCTGTAAGAGATTTAACTAGGCACCATTGGTCCATCTGAAGGGTCATGCCTTTCACAGTAGCATCCGCCCTTCGCATGACATATTCATTGATTGGTCTGTACTGCTCAAACAGACGGTCAAGCATGTAATACGTTGAGTTCCAACGTGTTGCCACCTCCTGGATCAGTGCTTTGACTGGCATTCTATAGTCACGTTGAATGATCCTCAGCTGCTTCCGGGCTTTAAAAGAATGGCTGAAATGCGTGCATATTCTGCGGCAGGTGGTCAGTAAGTTGCTGACTATGGGTTCTTTTTTCAGAAAGTCTTGAACTATAATGTTAATGCAGTGCGCCAAACACGGGACCCTGAAATAGGCACCAAGCGTCATGGCCTTAAGTATATTACTGCCATTATCCGTGGCAACAAAACCAATGTGTAGCCCTCTGGGGCGCAGCCATTCAAAGACCTTGCTGTTAAACTCTTCCAAAATGTTTGCTGCAGTATGAGATTTCTCCATGGCGAACATGGCTACAGTTGCATGTTTCCGAGAAGCATTAAAAATCTCAGCTGTGTCAACAGCACCTACTTCAGATAGCTTTTCTCTAACCCCCACAAAAGAGACCCAGTGTGCAGTGATGCACATGTAATCAGTGGCTTGGCAACTGGTCCACATGTCTGTTGTCAGGTGGATTTTGTGAACAGCACTCTGCTGCAAAGCTTGTCCAACCAATTCCAGCACATCGTGATGTAGTGCTGGAACAGCAACTCGGGCAAAATAGGACCGGCTGGGAACCTTCCATTTAGGGCAGATGGCTGACACAAATTCAAGGAAACCCACCCCTTCCACAAATGAAAAAGGGAGAAGGTCAAGCGCTAACATTTTAGCCAGCTTCGCATTGTACAACCGTGCCGTTGGGTGGTTGCGTTGGTACTGCCCCTCCGACCTAAGCATGCTGTCAATGGTAGGCTGGAATATTTTCCTTTGTGGTGCACCCTTCTTCTTGAACCCAGTTAGGCTCAACGACGCCGCACTTTTGCTCATTGCAGTGCCCGGTTGCCTTGGTGTCTCAGGCTGACTCTTAGTACGGTGCCACTCAGATGTTGCTGAGGATGTGGGCGTTACCACTACACTGCTGAGGGTAGGGATAGAAATGTCTCCCTCTTGTTGACCTTCCACCGCGATCATATCTTCCCCTACTTCTTCATCCCCAACAACAGCAATGGGTCCAGTTTTACTTTTTTCTAAGTGAAGTAGGTGAGCCTCCCACTTGATACTGTGGTGTTTTTTGAGATGACTTGTTTGTCCTCCGGTACCATAGTTTGTACCAAGCTTACCCCGCCTAACAGCCTGCCGACAAATTGAGCATATAGCAATGTTCTCCTCCTTACTGCTAACCGAAAAGAAGTCCCAAACTGGGGAGGAGAACTTTCTGGCGCTGCTGGAGGTGCCACTTACAATACCAGATGAACTGGAGGGTGTGCCTGGAATTTGACTCTGTGCACTTACATTAACCACCACCTACTGAGGTGGTGGTTGAGCTGGATGTAGGTCGCTGCCGGGCCTTTGCAAAGGCAAATATGGAAGCTGGAGGTCGTGTTGGCGTTACCTGTGTTGGTGGTATCCGTGCTACATCCCTCGCAGCGATTTTGGATAGTCTAATAATGTTGGTCTCCATCTCCGCAGGCCCAGGGGTGATGTTCATGATGACTCGCTCTTCATCATCATCATCACCCCCCTCGTCTACATCTACCTCCATAACTCTAAGGCTTTCTGGAACCTTCCTTTTCACTAGCCTTGTCTTGTGGCGTGCATCACTCTCAGGCTGAGCTGGTGGCTTCCAAGTGGCATCTAGTTCATCAGAAGCGGGGCTTGAAGAAGAAGTTGATGGACTAACCCTCCTTTTCCTTGCTGGGGGTCTGGAAGACAATGGATCTTCTGAAACAGTGGCTTGCTCCTCTTCGTCTGCAAAAAGCTTGATTTCCTGAACTGCCCCTACTTCAGGTGGAACAACTACTATTGTGGGCTGTGGTTCCGGCTGCGGCTGTGGTTGCGGCTGTGGTTCCGGCTGTGGTTCCGGTTGCGGCTGGGGTTGTGGCTGGGGTTGCGGCTGGGGTAGCGGTTGCGGCTGCGGTTCCAGCTGGGGTTGCGGCTGGGGTTGCGGCTGCGGCTGTGGTTGTGGCTGCGGCTGTGGTTGCGGCTGTGGTTGCCCACTTATCTGCTGAGTTTCCGCCTGCATGGATTGGGTACTACTTTGCGATAATGACATTTCAACATCACTGGTCGTTAGTAGACTGGCTACCTCTGCCACAGTCATGGGCTTGGGCCTAGGTTGCTGGGGTGGGCCCGCTGATGCGGAGGTGCTGCTCCCAGCTTGGTCCCCGCCAGACACCGCTGCTGCAGGCGTAAGTTTTTTTTTGCCAAAAAACACATCGGCCGGCACACCAGTCTTGGTAAGTGCCACTTCCTTCTTCTGTTCCTTCTTCTTCTCACTGGCAACTTTCTTGGTACTGGAGGACCTGGTACCTTTCTTTGGGCCCATCTTCTTCAGATGTCAGCAGGACGCAGGTGCACAAGTTGCAGAGTTGTCTGTGGTGGTCACACGTGGACGTGACGCGCAGCAGGACTTCTGCCTGGCAGTACAACGGGTGATGATGATGACACCTCCTCCTCTGTCTTTTTGTGCACCTAAAAGCAAAGAAGCCAGGAGAAGAACATCAGTGAAATGTTGCATTTGTTGTTGTGGTTCAATTACTAGTAGTACAAACAAACAAATAAAAGATATAAATTAGTGTAGCCATTTGTGAGACTGTCAACAAGGGCTTTCATGGTATACTGTGTGTACACTGTCAGGAAGGATAGAAAAGATGAGGAACAACAACAAAAATACAAATGTAATAGAAGTGGACCCTGTTTGGCATTAAATTATTTGCTCATCACATCATTCAGGGAGCTGCAGCTGGCAAAGGGGATGGATGCAAGCAGTAAGTCAAGAGGAAAACCATGCAGGCCTAAATGGCAAAAGCAGCACACTTATAACTCCCACCAGAAATGGCCACCAGCCACATGGACACTCACAAATCACAAGCAACAAGCATGAGGCCTGGAAAACAATGTACTGAAAACAGGCCTACGATAGCCAGGCAAAGGCTGCATGCTAAACCACACTGCTTTGCCTGTAATGCAATAAAATGCAAAAACGAAAATACACAGGGCTAAACAAGGCCTGCAGCACACCACACACAACTAAGGCATGTATTTATTTAACACACAGCCCAAAAAGGTGAAATACACCCAAAAATACACATTTTGCAATTCAATCCAATGCCATCCATGTGCCCTCAATGATGTTTAAAAATTCAACAGAACACACAGAAACAGTTGTTTCATGCACCCCTGACTACCTCTGCGCCTACTGGATGAAAGGCCTGTTGGCAGACTAGGCCACAAGCTTGCAGGACTATGGATAAAAGCACACTACCGGGCTTCACAATGGCCAGGCCCACAACAACAAGAAACTGAAGACAGACAATGCAGGCCTATGGCAAAAAGCACACCGCCTGGCTTCAAAATGGCCGCCAGCCTCATGGCCAGGCCCACAACAACAAGAAACTGAAGACAGACAATGCAGGCCTATGGCAAAAAGCACACTGCCTGGCTTCAAAATGGCCGCCAGCCTCATGGCCAGGCCCACAACAACAAGAAACTGAAGACAGACAATGCAGGCCTATGGCAAAAAGCACACTGCCTGGCTTCAAAATGGCCGCCAGCCTCATGGCCAGGCCCAGAACAAGAAGCCTAGACCACAAAGGAAACACATGCAGGCCTTAGTATATGGCAAAAGCAGCACACTTATAACTCCCACCAGAAATGGCTACCAGCCACATGGACACTCACAAATCACAAGCAACAAGCAGGAGGCCTGGAAAACAATGTAATGAAAACAGGCCTATAATAGCCAGGCAAAGGCTGCATGGTAAACCACACTGCTTTGCCTGTAATGCAATAAGATGCAAAAACGAAAATACACAGGGCTAAACAAGGCCTGCAGCACACCACACACAACTAAGGCATGTATTTAACACAGCCCAAAAAACTGAAATACACCCAAAAAAACACATTTTGCAATTCAATCCAATGCCATCCATGCCCCCTAAATGATGTTTGAAATTAATAAATACATCACACAGCAAAGGAACAGTTGTCTCATCATGTTTCATCATGCACCCACCCATGACTAGCTCTGGGCCTACTGGCTACCCACAACTATTTATTTTTAAAAATGATGAAAAGTACAAAAATTGTAGTTGCAGCAACTGCAATGCCCCAATCAAACAACACCAACTTACTTGTAAAATCTCAAATCCCAAAATCCTCAAATCCAATAATAATGATGCAGCAGACACAAAGAGTGATCCTTCCAGCTCAAATCAAAGTGAAAAATGAACAGGAGATGGACAAAGCACTGGGAGGAGCCTGCTGGACAGGAACAGGAAGTAGGAGACTGTGTGGCACTTCCTCCCTCTCCCCCCCAAAAAATTTGGACAAAAAAGGACAGCCAAATATCAATCTGAGGTTTTTTTTTCATCCAAATCATCAATTTATAGAAGGTTTTATGCTGCTTGCGATGTTATTGTTCTCCAGATTGAAAATTTTGCGTGTTCGGGATCGCGAGCTTGACCAACATTCCGCCGGATGTCCGATGGCACTCCCGAATGACGTATTCGCGATCACAATTTCTCTCGCGGTGCACGATGGCGCGGCGAATGACGTGTTCGCGATTGCACACTCTCGCGTTGTCCGATGGCGCGGCGTATGACATGTTCGCGATCGCAAACTCTCGCGGGATAACGCGGCCGGCTACCGAAATCTCGTGGCGCACGCGAACGGATAGGAAAACCTGTCGGCGAACGCAGGAATCCCGGTAAGTCGCTATCGCGCGCGCCAGAACGCATTTTAAAGCGCGAACAAGAAAATAATTCTGCTACGCCGCGGATCGCGGAATTGTTGGCAATTCCGCGTTCTCCGCGGAACGCGAAATTGCCTAAATTCCGCAAATTCCGCGTGCGGAGCGGAATTGGATGCCCAGGGTTAGTCTGTACCCAGCCAAAACCAGTTCAGTGGGGCACTTTGCAAGTGCACAACAACCTCCATTGTCAGTGTGAGCCCTGGCTCTAAACACACCACAGGGGGGCGCAGCCATCATTGTGGAAGGCAGGCACAGCCCTATTCAGGTGCAGGTGCTACTCCTCCCACCACTCCAAATGCAGACCAGGCCTATCCAGCCCAGCCCTGACGCATCAGGCTCTCTGGAGCCACTGCCCCTCTCCAGCCCCTGTCATCCAAAAGGCAGGCATGCAATACACAAACCTAGCTGAGGCACCCTGGATGGTTAAGCAAGAAAATACCTACTTTCTAAAAGTGGTATTTTCAAACACAGAATGTAAAAATCACTCTCACTAAAAGATGCATTTTAACATTCTGAGTTCAGGCATACTAAACTTTATTTTTCTACCTTGTTCCCAGGGGCAGTTATGTTTATAAGATGTTATAAACAAACTCCCCATTCTGTCCTATGGGAACAGGCAGCCTTGCAATAGTGAAAAACGAAATTGGCAGTAATTCACTATCAGGACATGCCACACACACAAGGGCCTTTCACCCTGCCCACAGGGTTCCCTTGGGCCTACCTTAGGGGTGACTAATATGTAGAAAGGGGAAGGTTTAGGGACTGGCAAGTGGGTGCACTTTCCAAGTTGACATGGCAGTACTAGACTGCACACAGACTCTGCAATGGCAGGCCAGAGTTACATTTTACAGGCTGCTTCTGTGGGTGGCACAATCAGTGCTGCAAGCCCTCTAGCAGCATTTGATTTACAGGCCCTGGGCACACACAGTGCACTGTACTAGGGTCTGACTAGTAAATCAAATAGCCAATCATGGAAACACCAATGCATAACAACAATTTACAGGGAGAGCATATGCACTTTAGCACTGATCAGCAGTGGTAAGGTGCGCAGAGTCATAAAACCACCAACAACAGGTCAGAAAAAATACAGGAGGAAGGCAAAAAGTCCTGTGATGACCCTGCAAAAAGGGCCAAGTCCAACAGGACTGTAGAAAAAAAGTTTGCTTATTTTGTTATCATGGTGATAAGTTTATAGAGCACATTCTGCAGCAAAATCTGTTTGTCCCGTTCTCTACTATGCAAGTAGCAAAATTGATGCAAATTGCTCTGTTTGACACCCGTGCATACCTGGTCCCAACTCAGCTCACGTGTCTGAAAGAGAAAAAGGTGAGGGCGAGGACATAGAGCTGGCACACCCATGCCTTAAGAAACAACATCAAAATACACGGATCAGTCAATCCCAGGCTCCCGTCCTGCACTTGCAGTGCTTAATTTGTAAAAAAAAAATAATGAGTGCCAGTGCCCGAGATTTTTTCAGGTCACCTCACGATGGAGGGATGGCTTGACCCTGTGGTTTTATTATTATTTTTAAAGTATACTGAACCCTTTTTTTTATTTATGAGCTCTGCTCAAAAGTAGACAGCGCCACCATGAGGTGGACTGTCATAAGTAACTGCTGGTGTTTGGAAATAAATGCTGGTCCTAAGCACCTGCAAACACCGGCACAAATTAAGCACTGAGTACTTGATGCGTAAAAACATAAATGCAGGGTCCCACATTCTTTCTTAGCAGGGGTCTAGCCCCACCTAGTCTTGATTCCACCTCATATCTCCTTCTTCCAACCCCTACACTTCTTCCCTTTTTTCATCTCACTTTTACGGTTCTCTTTTCTTGTTTTAAAGTATGATGGTGAAAAATAAGTTCTGGTTCCCAAAACAAATGCTGGTGCCCGCCAAATGCAAGCACCTGCGGAGATTGAGAACTGCCCTCCGTGTATCTAACCAATTTTTCAATTCCAAAATCGTTTTGTTTTCTTGCAGGATTGATGTAGCATTACAGGAAGTTCTCATTCATTTTTCCTCCTGCTCTCTCTTCAGTTTCAGAACAGGACAGAACATGATATTTCAGAGCAAGAACACAAACTGTTTGACATCACTGGAAAGGGAGTTAGGATTTCTCTCAAAGATTTTTTGGGGGAAAGCATGCAGCAAAGTTTGTATTTTGAATCGTATCTGGGGTATTCCACCAAAATATTTATTCCAAAATATTATCTGACTATACTATTATGATTAAAATATCATGACTACAAAACTATCGTGGATCAAAATATTGAAGGTATATATCTCGGTTTTTAAGTGTTTTAATGTAATATAAAAGTTTAAAATATTGTTTACTTAAATATCGTTTTTGTTGTGGTAATTTATGTATTGTATTTTTATTTGAAATGTTATTGTTATAATTTGGGCAGTGTTTTTAAATATATCAATTGAATTAAATTAATTAATTAGCTACTTTTGTTACATTGAAGATTTTTATATATTTCATAAATTATTTAATTATGAATTAAATTTTACTTGCAGGTGTATTGGGGGATTTCATAGGTAGTGCTTTTTTAATTTATGTTAATTACTGTGTTGATTGTTATATTTTAATTGTTAATTATTTGTTCAATTGTTGAATACATTTTTAAATTATGTATTTTTTGTTTCAGGTTATGGGACTTATTTGGCTATTGGATGCATAGTGTTTTTATAATAAATATTGATCGATTTTAATATATTTATATGCTATTTTTCAAGAAACATTTTCATTAGTATTTATATGCTTAAAAGTAAAATATTTATAAAATGTGTATTATTCTTAAATTTGGGTTTTGGGTTATTGGGGGATTGGATGGGTAGTTTTTAATCAGAATATTTTCAATGTCCTCTATGTGATTAATGTCTTCAATAAGCTAGTTTTAAATTTGGTAAATCATTGATTGTATTTATAATTAATATTTAAATTTAAGAACAGTCCTTTATATATTTTCAAAACTATTTTTTTCTAAATTGTTGTGGGCTAAGTTGCGGGTTTCGTTGAGTTTTTCTTATTAAAATAATTCTATTTTGTAATTAAGTTAAATTGTTATATTAAAAGTTTAAAAAAATATTTAAAGTATTCTTCTATGTTATTGAGAACATGTTTGGTGCGTGTTTGTTTTATGGGTTAGTTTGAAGTATACTTTTTATTTACAAAATATTACATTTTAATATAATTTTAAATACATTTACAATATTTAAATATATGTTATTTTTTCTCAAATATTATTTTGTAATAGTATCTTTATGTTTTTCTTTTAAATGGATAGTTACATTACCTGAGTGTAGTGACTGCAGGGGCAGCTCCTCCGCTTTGCGGCGGAGCGTCGCCCCACTGCTTTGAGCAGTGTAAAGGAAAGGAAATATAAAATGATAATAACTTTTAGTTATTATCATTTTATGTTTTCTTCCTTTGTGGGCGGGTGGGTGGGATTGCTCTGCTCACACGGAGCAGGGCAGGAGAGGAGTGGTTTGCCCTCTCCTAAGTGCGCAATGACTGTTTGGTCGGCCCTCTCGGGCCGTCCAAACCAGTCATGCACACTTTCCCCGTTCTCCATGCAGGCTGCTTTACAGCCTGCATGGAGAACAAGCCCAGGCTCCCATTCCCTGGTTGAGCGCCCCAGGATGCTCAAAACCAATCACAATGCTGCAATGCAGCGTTGTGATTGGTCAGGGGAGCCTGGCTTCCTGTCACACGATGAGAGCAGGAGCAAGGAGCAGAGAGACGGTGGTGGGACCGGCGGCAAGGTAAGTGTTGTAGTTTTTTAAAATTGTTTTTCATTAAGCTACCCAGCACCCCCCCATGTGCCCGCCCCGCCCCGCCACCCGCAAAACATTCCAGCTGCCACTGAGTGACTGTGATAATCAGAATATATGCCTTGTTCGCAATGTTTGTTAAGCTGGAGTTAGAATAATAAATTTATCCTGCCCTTTACCCAATGTACGTCCCTTGCCCAAAGTAATAACCCTGCTCTTCCCCCCAGTCTATGAATTTACTCACATATTGATTAGACTGGAGTTGGAATAGTAAATTCAGTAGTCCAACTGCCTCAAGCTGAACTCAGACAAGACAGAAGTGGTGGTCTTTGGGAAAGATGCTTTGCCATAGGACTCCACCTGTTGGCTTACAAACCTCAGCTCTACCCCCACACCCAGCTCACAAGCAAGAAACCTCAGAATCATTTAGACAACAAACTGGACATGGCCGCCCAAGTCAATGGATGCTCAAGAAAATCATGAAGTGGCTAGTGGAATAGGAAAACGATCGCCCAAGCCCTGATCACTAGCAGACTGGACTATCAAAACACTCTGTACACAGGGATAGCAAACCAGCTAACAAGAAGACTTCAGACCATCCAGAATGCAGTAGCCAGATTAGTCCTCAACCTCCCATGTCGAGCCCACATCACACCACACCTTCGGGAACTCCACTGGCTTCCGATACACAAGCGTGCACACTTCAAAGTCCTCACCCACACCTAGAAAGCACTCCACAGCACAAACCCTGTCTACCTGAACAGCTGTATTCATTTCTACCAATCTTCGAGACACCTCCTCTCTGCCAGACTCTCACTAGCACACACCCCACATATACAAAAAAGCAGGGCAAGAAACCGCACCTTCTCGTACCTGCTCCTAAAGCCTGGAACGACCTGCCACAACACATGACATCAGAGCATCCTCCTCTCTTCTTGACTTCCACAAGAAGCTGAAGACATGACTCTTCAAGTAAGCCCTGTGGCCTCACACGCCAGCTACAAGTGCCTGGATACCCTTTCTGGTGGTTAGAGCAATATTAAACTACTGATAACATAACGTAACATATATCTGCCTCCCACCCCCAATGTAAGCATACTCCCCAAAGTTTGTTGGTCTGTAGTTATAACAGCTAATCTTACCTTCCATTGTATGCATTTATCCCAATGGATGTTGGACTGAAGTCAGAATAGTAAATCTCACCTTCCCATGTATGCAATTTCCACAATTTTTGTTAATCTAGAGTTAGAATATTAAATCTGACTACCCCTAATAGTTGCACTTTTTCTATTGTTTATTATACTGGATATACAGTAGTAATCCCCCACCCCCCAATATATGCACTTTCCTCAATGTTGGACTAGGACTTTAGTTAGAATGATTTGCCCCCATCCTAATGTATGCAATTTTCTCAATGTTTGTTAGGCTGGAGTTAGAATAGTAAATCTGCTTCCCCCATGTATACACTTTCCCCAACTTCTGTTGGATTGGAGTTATAATATTAATTATAACTCCCCCTCCTATGTTTAACCTTTCTTGTAGAATGGAGTTAGAATAGTATGATTTACCCCTCCCCAGTGTATGGTCTTCCCCTGACTATTTTTTATATTGGAGTTGCAATAGTAAATCTGCCCCCTCAATGTTTACACTTTCCCCAATGTTTATTAGAGTGGAGTTAAAACAGTGTAATGTTGAGCAGGCCCAGTGTGTGACTTCCGTTGTGGTACCATCCTCTTGGCTGCTTCATGATCTTGAGTGTACAGATACCTATGTCTGAATGGAGCCCATCACCTTTGTAGTGCGACTGTGGAAAGGAAGAAGGGACTGTATCAACAGTTCTCATTAGAGCTGCTATCTCTGTGATTGGGCATGCCCAATATCACTCAGCATGGCTGCAATATTTTCCACGGATGATAACATAACTTCACCACAGGAATGCCCTAATTATAATGGGAGATAACACCACTTGTCAGCAGGCTGCTATACCTTTCAAGGAGCATATCACCAGCAGTTCTGTAAAAATCTTAAATGTAGAGTACCAGTATGTCTCAAGCGAACTGCAATACCTTAAAAAAAACAATTTGATTAGCCATTTCTGGTCGGGCTGCTATACATTTCACTGCAATGTTAAATTTTTTTATCAGGACTATGATACTTTTATCGGACAGTTTCAGTATAGTGAACTCTCAGCTGACATTTTGTAACCAAGTAATAGAACATCCAGTGATGGTTCCACTTCACCTGTGTGGTGCCACATAATGCTCTGAGCCTTTGCCCACACTGCTGATTATTTACTTAGCAGTGTTCATGAAAACAAGGCTTTCATATTTCCATGAACACTACCAGTGCGTAGGTCAGTCCTCTCGGCCCCTGCTGCATGCCCCTGATGACAGGAGGAGGATGCAGAGGGGGCTGAGAAGGATGAGCAACGATCTATCTACAGAGAGTTGTTTAAAAACACATCACTCACTATCTGAATTGTGCATGTGAGGAGTGTAGCAAACCTACAATCCCCTCACACGGGTACAATCCATCTTATTTAGCAGACATACCGCGCATGTCTCAGGCAACACAGAATATATGTTAAAATGGGGCTGTCAGTTGATCGGGAAATTATCCCTACATAATAAAATTGCTCCTTCATTAATCCAATCTAAATTCTTCACATTAAATCTTCTACATTGGACCCCTGCTCGTTTACATAAGTTGAAGTTACGAGATAGTGATCTTTGTTGGAATTGTAATTTGTCACCAGGCATCCATCAACATATGTTTTTTGAATGTAGGCTATTAAATTCTTTTTGGGGCCTGATACAGAAACATTTATCACTAATCTTTAATACATCTATAGTTCTCTCTTTACCTGTGATTTTGCTAGGTCCATGGGCTGCAGTTGTTCCTTTACCTCTTGACAATACGGATTTGGAGCTCCTAGACTTGCTTTTATCCATTGCTGTTAAAATTATACTCACAGAATGGAAATCTTTTCATCTCCTGTCCTATCATACCTGGTGGGCATGGGTTTCATATCTTCGTGGAGCTCATACTTTTGTTGAAAAGAAGCATTATTCACCTTCAATCTCTAGTAATGTTTGGCGGTCTCTGGATAACTATATGAACTTGTTCTCTCAGGGGTTGGTAGCTCAATATCCCTTTGATTCCATGTCTTAATTTATTTTCTTAGTGATGAAGCAGGTGTCCCTTCTTCCCCTTTTCTCTAGTATTCTTTCTTCTCTTTCCTTTTCTTCTCTTTTCCCCTTTTTCTTTCGCTGATGTTTCTTATCCATCAAGCAATACTACAACCATATGTCTCTGTTGCGATATATGTTGTTGCCTCATTTGTTCCATACTTCTGGGATCTATATTCAATATTTGATGGATTTATAATATTTATTACTCGTCATGATATTTATCTGATCATTTTAAAATGGTAATTTTGTTATTTCCCTTATCCCAGTTTAAGTAGTTCTTGGCAATGAAATTCTTTTTTAAAATTCTTCGTTACTATTTACTGTATATTGAACTCTGATTTGCTGTATTGCTACTGTACTACAAATGTATTTCTTTTTAAATAAGCAATAAAGATATTTGAACAAAAAATGGGGCTGTCAGGACGCATCCTTGAGACAAATGTGGAACCACACAGAGAAGCAGGGGAGGACCCTCAGCACCATCCCAGCTGTGAATGAAGGAAAGAGAATGAGATTTGGTGAGATGGCTTGTGTTAATTTAGTGTGTTTGAGAGTATGAATTAGAGTGAAAGAGTGTGAGAATTAATGAGTGAGTGTGTGAATATGAATAAGTGAAAGTTAGGGAGTCAGTAAAGCAGTGTGAGTGAGTTAGAATGAATGAGTGAAGGGGAGATTGTGAGAGGAAGTGGGAGTGAGTTAGGAGTGCTACTATTAATGCTGCAACAGGTTCAGTTGCTCCAGAGCCCAGAGGCCTGCAGACCCTACTGGAAACTATTTATTAAAGCTGAGCACCTGTACCTGAAGGCCCTGAACACCAGTAGTTGTATTTGATGGTCAATGTTTGTGAAAGAGTGAGTATGTGTAAGGGCGCTTGTGAGTGAGAGTGTATGGGTACATTTGTGTGTGTGACAGTGAGTGGAAGTGAGTATGTATCAGAATGATAAGTGAGAGAGTGTGAGTTAGAGTGAGTGAGGAAAAGAGAGAGTGAATGTCATAGAGAGTAAGTATGACTGAGAGTGTGTTTAAGTGATTAACTGTGTTTGTTAGCATGTTTTATAATTCAAGATAATTCTTGACTTATGGGGACACCCAAGATATTTTGCTGCCGCTGGCATATTAAAGGTAATTCTTGCATAAGGGCACCCACTTACAAATGTAGGCCCTGACAAACTGGTTGTAATGCTTGCTATACGGGGTCACATCTATGGCAAAATGATGGAGCTGGAATACTGGGCGTAACACTAAGCAAACATGGCACATTGGGGGTGGGAGGTCTGGTTGAGTGAAACAAACAATGAGAGATTGCTGGCTCTGACATACAGGTGGTAATTTGGGGGGGAAAAATTCACAAACTTTATTGTGTTTTCATAGTTTATACATTACATAACAGTACCACAGGAAAGCACTCTAAATATGACCAAGTATTTAACCGTTTACATATGTCGCGTATAATGTCAATATGGAAGTCTATAACAGACATGTCATCAATACAGAGTTCAGTATTTGTGCCTTGAAGTGTATTATATTCATTGCATTACTAGCCTAAACGTAGTAAACTTCGAACTCCCTCCCACTTCCCCCCTACTGGCGGCATTCGTCATTCAGTGTTAGGACTCGAGTATGGCTTGCTGTATTATCACTACCTTCCCATTTTAATCACACATAAACATTTATATTATCACAGTATGGTATGTGAAAGTATCCGGTGCATTACAGAATGTGCAAGTATGTGTATAGTGCATCCATTTTGTTATTTCCGGTTGTTAAACTATCAGTCAGAACCTTTCAGATGTCAGCATGAAGTACAGCCGGGCAGGGGTCATTAGATGCAGCGTTCAGGTACTTGGCATGTTTAGGGCTTTAAAGGATTCCAGCAAGGTATCCCATTCCATGGCTATCGTTTTTTCTGTAAACCCTTGTATTCCTCCCGGTGGGGCGCGCCACTTTCAGCCATACCACATCGTATAACATCTTCCTTCCAAGTTAACATGCCAGGAGGGGATGTTGATTTCTATCTTTTGGTTATCAGACACTTCGCAAGGAGAAGTGCCAGGTCTACAAACTTTGCCTGTACCCTATAGTGTTTTGGGCGGGAGTACAGGCCCAACAGGCCACTTTCTGCTGTGCGCCAGTTAGTCCCTCCCGTTATCACCTCTAATATACTGATCTGTGCCCAATAGGATGAGAAAGTGGGACAGGCCCATAACATGTGTAATAGACCTACAGCCTGTTCAAGGCATCTAGGGCATGCTGCAGAGGCCCTTGGTAACATAGTCTGTGGGGTGTGAGGTAGGCTCTATTTAGCACCATGTATTGTATGAATTTGAACCTGGAGTTACGTGAGACTTTCTTAGGGAACTCAAGAAGAGCATTCCATTCCCTGTCCTGTAACTCCCTGCCCAAGTCAATCCCCATTTTTCACGCAGTTGTGCCAAAGGTGTTGCAAAATGTGTTCGTAGGCCTCGGTATAGCAACCTTATCAAGTGCCATTACCCATTAAATATAAGGAGTGTACAAATTTGTGCGTTGTAGGTTCTGTTCCGTCCGGTGCCCAGTGTAGCTTGACGTTCCGTGTGATATTTGCATGTGTAAAGAACAGCAAGTCTGATAGACCCTGCTCATGTACGAAGTCTGCGTGGTTAAACAACATGCCATCTCCAAATAGTGCCCCCACCGTTGACATGTCTGCCTGCTCCCATGAGCGCAGTCAGAACTGTGTCAGTGCAAACGTTTGGGTAGGAAGCCCCAACAGTGGCATATTGGGGGCATAGGGAATAGTCTGTGCAGTATATTTCAGGGCCAGCTTCCAGCAAGTAATGGCGACCTTTTGTAGCAATGGAGCTGTAGTGGGGGTCTGTTCTCAGGGACATAGCAGTTTGTGTAGCGAATCTTGAGCGAGCATGCGAGGCGTGTAGGATATCTCATGCCGATTGTGGCCAGCTAACCAGTATGAGAGCCACTGTAACTGACCCGCCTGGCAGTATGACTTGAAATCTGGCACCCCCGTACGACCACTATCAGATGGCAACTGTAGTTTTGCTAAACCTATACGCCTCTGGCCATTTCCCCAAATCAGGTCTATCAGGAGTATGTTCAGTACTTGAAAGTAATGCATCAGGACTACTATAGGCAAGTTAGTGAAGAAGTACAATATATGCACGAGCATTGCCAGTTTTGAGATTGTGAGGTGCCCCGCTACGGAGAGGGGAAGAGATGTTCAGAAAGACACCTGGGGGCGCAATGAGGATATCGCTTTCTGGAGATTTCCTTCTAAAAGATCTTGAGCAGTCCTATACACCTGGATCTCTACGTATTTAAATGTGTTGGGTGCGACCTTTATTTATCTGATCTCCAAATGTAACTGTCAGAGTCTGGGAATTATTACCAAGGAAGAAGGCGTGGGATTGATCCACGTTCACTGCCAGTCCAGAAATATGTTTGAAGAGGGAGAAAGTGCGGGCTACTGTCTGCAAATTGTCATGGAGGTTTTTGATGTATAAAATTATGTCATCCCCATCGAGTGACAGTGCATTGATTGTGGGGCCCTCGGGGATGCCCCATTCTGGGCCCTCCTGGCGCAGCCACTGCGCCAGAGGTTCCAACGCAAGCACGAATAACATTGGGGATAGTGAGCATCCCTGTCTTGTACCCCTGTGCACTGAGTATGGGTTTGATATGTGAGCTCCAGTAAGCGCCCTCACGGTGGGGGAGGTATATAATAGTGTAACCCATCGGAGAAAGCCGGTGGGGAAACCAAATTTGTGAAGGGCAGCCAGCATGTACTCCCAACCTAAAGTGTCAAAAGCCTGGTGTAGGTCAAGTGCAATATGTCCTGCCACCTGGAGTGTATCAGGGGTTGCATCCATTACATGATAGAGTATCCGTATGTTCAGTGATGTGCTGCAGCCCGGTATAAAGCCCCATTGGTCTGTATGTATAAGTCTCTGCAAAAGTGGGAGGACACGGTGGGCCAACACCTTACTCAGCTCTTTCGACAATGATAAAGGTCTGTAAGTCGTGATGTCAGTGGGGACCTTGTGGCAGTCACAGGTGCTGCCAGAGCCTCCCTATCCTCAGCTGTGATCCGCAGAATTGCTAGATTATTCAAAAATCATCAATTGCTTGGGGCTCTACCGCAGGGGGGCCATATAGGGGCTCATAATAGCTATGAAATGCAATATTAATCCCATTCTGGGTGGTAATGTGGGTCATAGTCGGTGTGTTAATTTCAACTATAGGGACAGATGAGTATTTCTGATCATTTGGGCGAGCAGTGTACCTGATTTGTCTGTTTCTGCATGCAGTTTCTGAGTATAGGATCGGTGATTGATTACGCGCAGGCGCTCTAGTAGTTCTTCGTATTCAATACGTGCTGTTTGAAGCTCTGTTACCCTATCTGTGTCCGTCACTGCGGGTCTTTCCAGTGCTCCCAATCTCGCTTCCACCTGCCTCAGTTCGCGATTCACCTTTTGGCGTGCTCCCACCACTGTGCTAATCTATGTTCTCCTTATGACAACATTGAATGCTTCCCACTCTATCAAGTGTGAGGAGGCTGTGTCAGTGTTATCCGTGATGTAATTGTCTATAGGGGTGGCTATAGTGTCACAGAATACCCCATCCTCTAAAAGGCGGGGGTCTAGTCTCCATGTAGGGACTGGCGTGGGGATCCGGCCCCAGGACAAGGCGAGTTCCAGGGGGTTGTGATCAGAGAGCGTTTACCCAAGGTAGGTGGTATGCGTTACCCTGGGCAGGAGTGCGGTGGTACATAGTATACGATCAAGTCGTGTATGTAGTGCAGGCGGTGGGGAATAATAAGAGTATTCACGCATGCCCCCATTCTTACTACGCTAAGCATCCGAGATTGTCCATCTCTGAATCCAAGTACGGAGAGCCGTAGCCTGGCGAATGGAGGCCGCACCCGGTAGAGGAGGATGTGAGTGGTACAGCTCGACAGCCAATACTGCATTGAAATCTCCCCCTAATATCCAAGGGTACATTGACTAGTCAGCCAGTACTGAGTTAAGTTGTGTGAGGAACATATCTTGTTCTGTATTCGGGGCGTAAATGCTTCCTAGTACTACAGGAGTTACCCCGGAGTACAGTATACCTGCCATTGCTGTCTATTAGTTTATCCAGGACTTCCAAAGGGACCCCTGTTCTTATCCACGCTGCTGTCCCCCTTGCAAACGCAGATTAGGATGTGTTAAATATTTTCCCCCTCCATTTTTCTGCAGTTTTGTCATGTCCTTTGGGATAGTCCGACCTTGTACATACAAGCTACATACAGTTTGTCCCATCCACACGACATAACGGTTCTATATATGTGACCTTTTTTAGTAGCTTCCTTCTGTCTTTTCGACAATGGGCTCTTGGCAGCCTATCTTAATCCCTGTACCTGACGTACATGAACATGTCCTCCGGCACAGCAGATTTATTCTGTACAAGGGTCACCATTTTTTTCCATCCATGGCCAACAGCCAGCTGTGCATGAGTATTTGTTTTAGAAAAGGATTAACAAGGGATTAGTGAATGTTTTCAAAACAATATCGATTCTCGAAAAACCCAGAGTGGTCACTTTAGTATAAAAGACCCTCACTCCCCCATAGAGAGGCAGAGGAGAATTCCTTCCAGGCTGGACCAAGACTCTGCAGGCTGATCCTCCGGACAAGCAGAGACCTGACATCCCTTGCGGGGTGCCATCCTCGAAGCAGAGACGGGGTCCTTCATTCAGAACCATCAGGTGAGGAGTTAGCACTTACCCGGGGAATTCTTGGCTCCATTAGGATCCACTAGGATCACACTAGCACTTACATACACATGCTTCACATACACATCTAGCCTAGGTAGGCTACGCATCGTGGGAGTATGCCGAATGCTACTATTTTATGTAACCAGCTTTTATTCATGTTAATAGCAATATGATAGAAATGTATCTGCTATTTACAATATTGGTACTAGCGATCACATTTGTCTGCTCCTGTCTTTTGATTGTCGCAGCTAATATGTTCCACACTAGACTGATGCTTGAACAATAAATATTTCATTGAAACCTTTCCAATCGTCATTCTATGTACTCTGTGAAAAGTAAGCACGAGTGACTGAGCAAAAGATATCATATTGTTTCCACGATACCTGAGGAATCAGGGTTGTCATGTTCGGTGGTTGCCAGAAGCTACACACCCCGCTGTAAAATACAGGGGGATGGTAGTGGCACCATAGAGCTAACTGGTCTAACGGCTGACTCATCCTGTGGGGGTGTCCAGAGTCTGTCTGCACACCAAGCCCTCAGTTTAGGTCATCCAAAACGCGCAGGTCCTGGGGGGTCCTAGGAACTACACGACAGATTGAGCGCTTCCGAATTAGTTAAGGGTTTCAAAGAAAGGGGAGTGATTCTACTCTGGACCACAGAGGCTGGAATCAATTCTACAATACGGTTTAACAAATGCCTCTCGGACCATAGATTTTGAAATCTTTAACTTCGCTGGTCTCCTATTAGTACCTACGAGTATATTCACTTAATGAACTGTAGTTACTTCAATACTTTTTAAACATCATACATTTGTTTCTCCATTTTTGCATCAAAAAGTACAGCAAATGAGTATTATATCAAAAGAGTTTTGACTTCAATCTTTTTTTCATTATATTTATCCTTTGATCGAGCATTCAAGCTAGCACAGCTACAATGACTTAAATGGATTCTGCACATAAAACTATATACAATACATACAAGACACTGATAAATCAGAAAACATACAAAAAATGCAAATATGGGCTCGTATGGATCTAAACTGTCCTACTGTATTTGGATGTATCGGGACCATTTGTCTATGACTCCTCGATACTTGTTTAATGTTAGGTCCAATAGGGAGAGGTCAGAGAACACCTGTGTTAGTCCATAGCTAAGCCGGCTAGATCAGGCTTAGACTTTCTATCCTTAGACACTTGGTTGTTCTAGACGGGGATACTCTTGGCCTCAGTGTAGGGTGTGCCGGCGCGTTTCGACCTTCGTGTGGGGACCATGAGGATTTTCAGAAGGTCTTCCTCAGGGCTGGGGAACTTTGTGTAGGACACTGTAATTGAATAGTAGGAAAAGGCGTGTTAGTCTATTAATACTAGTGGGCATAGACCATGCTGGGGTGTGCTTCATTTCAGACACTCAAATACCATACCTAGTATGTGCCATGCTGTTTCTTGACCTGGCATAAAAGTCCGAAGGAAATGGCAATGCGTCTAAACGGTATATTCTCCTTTTTCGTGTAATTTCTTATCTGGGGATTAAACAGAGGGAGCAATGATTTAGAAGGTGTTCTGTTTGAAGGGTAAGACCAAAAAACTCATGCTTTGGCACGCATCTTTTTTAGTTCTAAAGAGGTCATGCAGTGCCTTAGGTGAGGGGGAGTTTCTTTTCAGATTTATGGTGGCAGTGCAATTCGTCGTGACTTGAAAACATGCGGAGTCAGTGATTGTCAAGATGCATGCACTGGGTCTGTCAGTGACGGTGTTACTTTTAGCCGTCCTATTCGGCTGTTCGGTAATTGTCTATATTCGTGCATAGGGACTTCCTTGTGTCATCCCGTGACAGAGTTGCTTTAAAGCATCCTCTTATGCTGGTAAAGGTGGGGGCTCCATGCGGGGTTTCGGGGACCCGGTGCAAGTTTACCTTGGTATGCTTAGAGTTCGTCTTTTCTTTCTGCCTGGGACCCGTACTTCTCTTCTTCGTACTTTCTTTCGGTCTCGGATGGCGTTCTGATTACCGGCGTTTAGGCGGCGGCCAATTTCATAATCTGGGCCATACGCGGTGACGTGTAGTGCAGGTGTACATGTTGCCTGACTCGGTGCCTGACTTCCGGTTTGGTTGCCAGGCTTTCGTCGTTATGGAAGTGCAAAGTGACGAAAAACACCCGTTTTTTTGAGGAAGTATGTCTTGTGAGTCAGATTCTCATGCTTGACTTACCACATCTCAGGGAAAGGGGACTCCCCCCTTTCCGAAAGAAAGTACGAAGAAGAGAAGTACGGGTCCCAGGCAGAAAGAAAAGACGAACTCTAAGCATACCAAGGTAAACTTGCACCGGGTCCCCGAAACCCCGCATGGAGCCCTCACCTTTACCAGCATAACAGGATGCTTTAAAGCAACTCCGTCACGGGATGACACACGGAAGTCCCTATGCACGAATATAGACAATTACCGAACAGCCGCATAGGACGGCTAAAAGTAACACCGTCACTGACAGACCCCGTGCATGCATCTCGACAATCACTGACTCCGCATGTTTTCAAGTCATGACGAATTGCACTGCCACCATAAATCTGAAAAGAAACTCCCCCTCATCTAAGGCACTGCATGACCTCTTTAGAACTAAAAAAGATGTGTGCCAAAGCATGAGTTTTTTGGTCTTACCCTTCAAACAGAACACCTTCTAAATTATTGCTCCCTCTGTTTAATCCCCAGATAAGAAATTACACGAAAAAGGAGAATATACCGCTTAGACGCATTGCCATTTCCTTCGGACTTTTATGCCAGGACAAGAAACAGCATGGCACATACTAGGTACGGTATTTGAGTGTCTGAAATGAAGCACACCCCAGCATGGCCTATGCCCACTAGTATTAATAGACTAACACGCCTTTTCCTACTATTCAATTACAGTGTCCTACACAAAGTTCCCCAGCCCTGAGGAAGACCTTCTGAAAATCCTCATGGTCCCCACACGAAGGTCGAAACGTGTCGGCACACCCTACACTGAGGCCAAGAGTATCCCCGTCTAGAACAACCAAGTGTCTAAGGATAGAAAGTCTAAGCCTGATCTAGCCGGCTTAGCTATGGACTAACACAGGTGTTCTCTGACCTCTCCCTATTGGACCTAACATTAAACAAGTATCGAGGAGTCATAGACAAATGGTCCCGATACATCCAAATAGAGTAGGACAGTTTAGATCCATACTAGCCCATATTTGCATTTTTTGCATGTTTTCTGATTTATCAGTGTCTTGTATGTATGGTATATAACGTTTTATGTGCCGAATCCATTTAAGTAATTGTAGCTGTGCTAGCTTGAATGCTCGATCTAAAGGATAAATATAATGAAAAAAAGATTGAAGTAAAAACTCTTTTGATATAATACTCATTTGCTGTACTTTTTGATGCAAAAATGGAGAAACAAATGTATGATGTTTAATAAGTATTGAAGTAACTACAGTTCATTAAGTGAATATACTCGTAGGTACTAATAGGAGACCAGCGAAGTTAAAGATTTCAGAATCTATGGTCCGAGAGGCATTTGTTAAACCATATTCCGAATTAGTTAAGTGCGTCTCTTGTAGGTATACTATATGTGCCTTGATTCTGTGGCACTTATAGATGGAACCCATTCCCGGACATTCCATGTGGTTATGTTATATTGTCCAGTAGTATCCATGGAGGTACATAATATGTTGTGTTACTTCCTAGTATGTATGTGAGTAAGACACTCGGTATGTCCCTAGTAACAGAAAAAGGCCTGCCAGTTAGTTTAACTAATTCCAAAAACTTCTGTGTCCCCAATACAAGGTCTGACAATGGAACATTGTCAGACCAAACATTAAAGGTCAACCATATTAACTGTGATAAACACTGTGCATTTGCTAGTGGGGCTGCATTTAGCATAGCAATTAACGCCATAGCCAATTGTGTTCTGCTGTTATTTATTGTTAAGGAGTGCCTCCCCGGGCCGTGGACCTAACCATTACTGTGTGGGTGTGGGTGTGGGTGTGGGTGTGGGTGTTGGTGTTGGTGTTTAAAGCAGTACCAAGCCCCAATATGACAAATACCAATGTATGCGGTAAAACATGAAGCGGTGTCTGAAACTCTAAACAAAGGGGATACATACTTCCCTTACTGACATTTACATAGGTGGCGTGCACATTCATCTGCATAGCAGAGCAAATAAATCATCATACTTTACCACCTAGCGCACGACATGAATGTTCAGTGACTTATTCATCAGCCCAATAAGTCATCGACCGTTTGTGGCGTAATGGAGGGAAAAAGTGCCAGACTGTTCTCAGAGTCAGAGTGCATCCTAGTGTCCGCTGACGATTTGTCCGTTGGGAACGGTCCTGTGTCTCGGAGTGTGGTAGCCATCAGGATCACAGGCTCGCCAGCCCTCCAGTACCTGCTCCTGTGATGGGGTCATTTCGACTTTCCTTTGTGGCGCCTTTGTTCGGCGTCTTTTCCCACGTTCGTTCCGCTGAGACCGTGAGGAGATGCCGTTGAGCCTGGATGAGGGATCGATCAGGGAAGGTGTCTTTAATTCATGTCCATACAACTTCTGGATTTTCAAAGAAGTCGCTCTTTTGGTCAGGAAGTACCTTAAGCCAGGCTGGGTACAACAGGGCATATTTCAGGTTTAGTACCCTCAGTTGTTTTTCCACCTCTTGCCAGGAAGCCCTCTGGCGTTGTACCATTAGTGTATAGTCCGGGAATAAGGAGATGCAAGTATTGTCTTAGGTTACAGGCACTTTCTCTCGGCCACATCTGAGAAGTGTGTCTCGATCTTTATAATTGAGGATGCGAGCCACTATTGGGCGCGGTGGCACACCCAGAATCGGTTTCCTGGCTGGTACCCTGTGGGCTCTCTCAATGCAGAATAACTCTGTGAGCCCCTCTGGGGCCAACACTTCACGCAGCCATGTTTCTATAAATTGAGTGGCATTGGGGCCCTCACTGTTTTCGGGTAGGCCAGCGATCTGCACATTGTTGCGGCATGAACGTCCTTCTGCATCTTCCACTCCGTCTTGTAAAGTGGTCACCTGGCGTTGGATTTCTGCGATCTTGTCAGTGTATTCTTTCTGCCAAGGGGTTATTTCGACCAATACTGACGAATTGTCCTTAACTGTGTCCGCGAGTTTTCTATGATCAGCTTTGAGAAGACTGAGATCCGTAGTGAGGGCCCCTAGCCGTTGCTCAATCGCTATCCGAGATTCACAGATTTCTTTCAGGATGATGTCAAGCTTGTCAAGTGGCGAGTCCATCGCTGTGGGGTGCACACAATCTTCAGTGATCGCAGCGGGGGAGCTGTCCGACCTGCTGGGCTGCAAGTGTCCGGGGTCAGCCAGATCTGCCATCTTCCCTCTTGTGCGGCCCATATCGCCACTTCACCCCGCACTCAGAGGCTATCACCAGTATTCAGACAGTGTGCTGAGGTACTCGTAATAATAGTAACAGATCCATGAGGCAATCGCACCTCTGCTCAGTCCATGCACCAGGCCCAAGTACGGGGGGGTCAAGGACAGCCCCGCATTACAATATTACTTCACCAGTTTCCCAGTCCGTTCCTCTAGTAATGGTAGTGTTCATCCATTTCATAGGCATATGGCAATCTTTTTTTATGTTGGTCCTGGTCACGCCCACGTGGAGGAACACTGCCATAGCAAGTGAAAGGTCGGGCCGGGTGTCACCTCTCGCCGTGCTCACTTCATTAGGCCCGTCAATGCCGTAGACCCTCCATCTTACGCTTTCCTATGGTTCCCAAAGAAGGCGGGCAGACCAGAACAATAAGACACCAGTAAGTTCTCAGGGGCCCCGCATGGACCAGCGTAGAGAAACAGGTGAGCGAGGGGGGGAGGGGACCAGGGTCAGCAGTGGCTTCATAACGGTAGCAATACTTCTAGATGGCCATCTTGAGTGCCACCCCCGTAGCTCTTTTTCCAGCCCAGCTCAGTCTGCCCAGGCCCATGCAGGGGCTCAGCTGCCGCCACGGCCCAATCACTGCACAGGTAATTCAGATAAAGGCCCTCCCATGCAACATACTGCAGGGTCAGTCTCTCACCTTGGCCTCCGAGGCATCGAAGGGTGGCTCCAGCAGGAGGGCTTCAACCACGTCCGCCAACGTCCGGTCACCACAGTCTCCGTCCGTCAGATGAGCCAGTGCACCGAGGCCCCGTCTGCAATTGGAAACTTTCAGTGCATGAGGCCGATGCCAGCACCACTCGGAAGAGGGATGTAGCCGTTCGAGTCCGGGCTCACCCCCGGCACAGCTCAGTACAGGGCCGCCCCCGTGCAGGCCCCATTCGGGGGACCCGTCCAAGCACGAAGGAGCCCGCTGCTGCAACTCTGTCGCGTTGTTAGTCCCTTGTCCTCCAGGGAGCTGGCCTCTGAAGGTCCAACCCGGTTGGTCATCTAGCTTGTTGCTGCCGCCGCCGCACCTCCAGTCCCCAAGGTCCACTTCTCACCTCTGTATGCTCTTGTTGCTCCAGGGGCCAACTCTCACCGGCAGCAGCGTCCGCATCAATCCTCACCCACGCAAGGCCCAAGAGAAGGCCCACAGCTCAGGGGCAGCCGCTCTCCACTGGTCACGCTGCGCCACAGGTACAGGGACTTCAGCCAGCATCAGTTTCGGGTCGGGGGTCTCCGCACCCCCCAGTCCCAGCCGACATGGCTCTCACCCGGCAGCTGGACACCCCAGACTACGTTCTTCACTCAGTGATTCCACCACGCTGCCAGCAGGGTCGTATGCCAATGTATTCTCGAGTCAGCTCGGCAGTTAAAGAGTTTGTAGTTTCGGCATGTCACTAGTATGGGCAATTGGAGGCTACGGCACACATTTCCAAAGGTGGATGGCTTCCGCAAAGCCAGATTATGACACAATTATCAGGCTTGGCCCGGGAGCGCTCACTCTGTGCGTCCTCCATCTTTGGTGGTTAGCCACGCCCCTAGGTGGTAATTTTTGACATATGGGTCATCCATGGTATATGGGCGGTATCAATGGCAAAATTCTAGTACTGACGTTTTGTATGTAATTCTTGGCATAAGGCGGTAAGCATGCCAAAATGCTGGCATCTCACATGAAACAAAATGCATTGTCCCTCCTTTATGGGCTCACCTTGGGTCCTGCTCGCTCAATGTAATTTTACAAGTGCCTTTAGAATGGACAAAAAAACTTCCAGATAACAGAATGAACCATAAGACTAGGGATAAACCCTTACCTCCATTGTGCCCCATTCTAATGTGTACTCTTCGTTTTCCTACAATACACAGCAGCTCACATTCTTATGCATGAAGGTTGATTGAAAGAATATACAGATCTACAGTGAGGTAGCTCAGTTGGGTTAGGGTCTGCTGCTTATATCTGTGTGTTAACTGCAGGGTGCAGACTCAAATCCTAAGAAGAATGGCTCCCCCTGTGGTTAACTGGATAATAATTGCAGTGGTCTACTTACAGTGTATGGGTAATAGCACAATGGGCATAGCACACCCAACAGTGGGACAACTGTGTTTACTTTCCCTCATACCAATCAGTAGGGCTGCATGACTTTTCTGCTCCTGGTTCCTAGTAGGGTGTTTCTGGCGGGCTGCTGCAGGCCCTGGGTGACTTAGGTCCAATGTTGGGGACTGGCAGAGGAAGCCTCTGGCTTACCTTGGTGTGCCAAGACACAAGCTGGAGCCGAAGAAGGGCGCGAAAGTGAGGGTCCACCCACCCCTGCCCCTGTGGCACCTCCTTGTGTGCCCTCTGTCAGTGGGAAAGCCACCTAAGGCCCCAGAGACAGGCACTGGCTAGCTCCGCCATGTTTATAGTGTGTTAAATGGATAATTGATGGCTGCTATATACTTTAACACACTTCACTTTGATCAGTGATGTATGCAGGGTTTTTCGGGTGTAAAATAGCGTTACAGAATATTTTCTTTAATGAATTAGCTCCATAGCTTGATGCTGGTAATTATTAAAAATGTAAAGTGATTTTTCTTGAATATCGTTTTACGTAAAACCCCTGAAACATATAGTATATTGCTTGAATTTTAGATAAATGGCATTTCACTAAATTGGTGCTGTTAGTGGGATATTCGGCAGATTTGATGAGACTCGTCGGCTTTGCTCAGAAAGAATGATTCACTCCCACCCTGGCCTGCTAGAAGGCTTTTGGGTAGCATTAAGAGAAATATCTCTTGGTATGAGGGTTCATCTGGAATGACTGACGCCTAGGGCTGTATTACAGTAATGGCGCACTGTCCCTGTTTGCGCTGCGGCGCACCTTTAACTGGGTGCACCAAGTGCAAACAGGGTAAGTGCGCCCTGTTGCTGATATTGCACTGCCCCTTGAGCAGCAGCGCACTCAAGCTGACCTAGGGGCCGTGCATTAGTAAAGGACAGAGCGGCTGACTGATGCTTATGTGGGCCGGAGCTCTCTGTATTACTGAAGGGGCAGCATGGAGCTTTTGCACCCCCTTTCTGAAATACAACAGTGCCCTTGGGCACATATAACTGAGTACATGCCTTCTGCACCAGCGGGGCACTGTGTGCGATACAGCGCCTGGGTGACAGTGCACTAGTGAAAAGTGGAGCAGCTGGGCTGCCTTTCACAGTGCAGGCAGCACGCGGCCTGCGCTTTCAGATCGGACAGAGATTCCCCCTATAGCGGCGTAGTGAGCCCCCCACTTTAGCAGCTACAGCGGGGTGAATTCCTTGATGGGGCTATTCTGTCTGCAACTCGGAAGAGAAAAGCTCATAATTAACGTGCACAGGTGAGTGAGTGTATGGATGAGTGAAAGGGTGGATGAATAGATGGATGGATGAATGAGTGAAATAATTGATTTTAGAATGAATGAGTGAAAGAAGAAATGGACGAGTGAAAGGGAGAATGGGTGGATGAAAGGGTGGATGGATGGATGAGTGAAAAGATGGATGGATGAGTGAAAGAGTAAATGAATGGATGGATGGGTCGAAGGGTGGATGGATGAGTGAAAAGATGGATGGCTGAGTGCAAAGGAAGATGGATTTTTACCTATTTGGGAACACCGCTGGAGACAGAATATAGTAGTGATTTCCCAAGGTCCTGAAGAATAGCCAATAGGGGTATGGCTAGAAACATGTCGACCGTTTAGGAATTAGGAACATTGCCCCTTTTTAAAAAAAATCTCCCCTACTTTTAACCATACCGACTAGGGGGTCAGAATAAAAACAAAACCTACTAGCCAGGTATTTTTTTTAAAAACTTCACTTCAGCTTATATCACAATCCCCCCTCCCCCCACTTCTCCCTCCTAGATTATCTTTTTTGTCATTGTATAGTCACTCAAAGTGCTCCCGCGTAACTCATAGGTCGCAGCACTCCCCGTTCCGCAGCAGAACGGGAAGGACCCAATGATGAAACATGGTGGGTGAGGGTTTTACAAAGAACTTTGTGCTTTTTCTTAGGGAGGGTTAGACTCCTTAGAATTGCTGGGTGCTTGTTTTGTGTTATAAACCTGTTTTGGAGGACGGACCCAGCTCATTCCTCTCACTCCCTCTTTACTTTTTGGTACAAATCACTGGTACCTTGTCACAGAGTGCGTGGGGTCAGCAGTCTCACTGAACCCATCCCACTTTATGACGAGTGAGGGTCTGCTGCCTTCCCTCATTGGCTGGACCTTATTTCTGCCTCCTGGGACTGCCGAGGAGGAGCTGCGCAGGGAAGTGTGATTTTTAAAAAATGTTTTTATGTTTGGTGTGTGCATGAATATTTAGGAGGGAGTGTTGTGAATGGATGTATGTGTGTGTGTGTGTGTGTGTGAGAGCGCATGGGTGTGAGCTATTGTTTATGTTTGTGAGTTTGAGACTTTATGTCCTGTTTGCCCCCCTCCCTGCTACCATCTGCCACTGGACACTACATCAACAGGAATGTCCATTACAGGGCAGCACCATGTAAATAGACAGGTCTAATATACCGATATTCACTATAAATACAGCAACTTAAACTAATAGAAATCTTGAAACATTACCTTTGTTAGGAGCCAGTACGCTACTTAAGTCTTTAACTCAAGGTTGCCCCGAATGCAAGCACATGGAGCGAATGCGATTTGGCTAAACAAATATCTCACTGAGATGAAACGAGAGGAGAAAAATTGACGCCTAACAGACTGCTTCATTTTCAGTGAATGGATTAGTGGAGCTGTCAGTCGTCTCCCTCTATGAAGAGTGAGGCATTGTGTTGCATTTTCATACACCCATGAAGCCAAGAAGTGTGAGCCAGTCACTCATGGGTGACCTTTTCATCGTAAATACAGCACTGTGACTGGCCCCGCCTCCTCCGACGTTACTAAGGCGTTAGCACGTGCCTGTCACTCTGTGGCTTCATTCAGAGCCTCCGACTGCGGTGTAAAGGATGACACGGAATAAGTCATGCATGCATAGAGGGCACGATGGATGCTAACGCTGCATACCACTCTACTCCGTGGAAAATTAAAAATTTCAATACCTTGGCTGTGGAAAATTCCAAACGTTTATGGAGGGTCTTTTGAAATTAAGGCTCATAATAATCTATTCACATTTTATGGAGATAAACTAAACACGGATTCCAAGAAAACTAAGCGTTTTTGTGCTTTGCATAATTGAAGGATTCTAGGCTCTCGGCAGAGGCTCTGAAAATCTTTTCAACGAATTAAATATATTCAAGTCTTTAACAGTGTTTTGATCAATTTTCTCACAGGACTAGGTGTAAACAAATGAACTCCTATCGTGATGACTGCAGAATTCTTAAGAAACAAGGATTTGGGGTATTAGTACAAACAGTTGCAAAACAATGTTCAAATCCTCATGTCTCCCTCATTATATTTTCATATATTTCTCGCATTTCAAGTTTATCTTTGGGGGTGAGGGTTGTTTTCCCTGCCATCCAGCAAATGTTTGAAACTTTGAGATCCCCCAATCCAAAAAGCGTGCTTACCCACTTAGCTACACTGTTCCACTCCTCTTGTTATCTGTCCACTTTCTGATCCTTGCTTCCATATACATCAATACAGTTCAGCATGGAAATAACATGTTTGGTTTCCTTCTGGTGAACTTCCCTCAGAATTGAGGTATCAAGAACCAATTTCCTGACCTGTTGGCCAATGATTTTAGATCAAAGTTTCTTGTTCTCAAAGTTTTTCATCAGTTTTTCACCGACGATCTTACCGCATCAGACTGCTTAATACAGCAAAATGACGAAATTTGGTTAATTGTTTATATTCTCGTTCAACCCTTTGACTTTGCCATCCTGTGATAGAAGAGGATGTTTACTTCTGAGAAGCTTACCTTTGACACAATTTGAAATCCCACTTATCAAAGGCCAGTAGTGATGCAGAGACCTAGGGGGGGGCGTGGCCAACTGCCGAGCATGGAGGATTTGAGCTGAGAGAGCTCCGTTCCCTGCCCTGACATTTGGCAGAATATTCTGTAATTGCCTGGACCCACGGAGCAGAATCGCCCACCTTCGTGCGGCGGACCGCCTCTGGACCCCGTGGCGGTGTTTCGAGCGCTGCTGACCCGGAGGAATAGGGTTAATCCTGAGCTGCCTCTGGACGGAGCCGGAGCCATGGAGCGACGGAGGGCGGGGCGGCGCATGCGGTGAGGCGATCCCGCCGACCTCGCGGCTCCTGCTGTGACTCCAGCGATTCCGGTGGAGACGGCGTGGGGCCCGCGGACGCTGCTCCCGGACCGGGATATTGTAATCAATCAATCAATGAGGGAATTGTAAGCGCGCTACTCACCCGTGAGGGTCTCAAGGCGCTGAGGGGGGGGGGTCCGCAGATCTGTTTAGCCGAAGAGCCAGGTCTTGAGGGTCTTCCTGAAGGTGTTCAGGGAGGGGGCGCGTCTGATGTCTGCCGGTAGCTCGTTCCAGGTCTTGGCTGCAATGTGAGAGAAGGATCTTCCGCCTGCTCTGGCTCTGTGGATGCATGGGGTTTCGGCCAGTGCGAGGTTGGAAGATCGGAGGTTTCTTTTGGAGTACGTGGAAGTTGATTCTGTCGTTGAGGTATTTGGGTCAGTTGTTGTGTAGGCATTTGTAGGCGTGAGTGAGGATTTTGAAAGTGACTCTTTTCTCCACGGGGAGCCAGTGGAGACTTCGTAGGTGTTGGCTGATGTGTTCGTGTCGGGGGATGCCGAGGGCGAGTCTGGCGGCGGTGTTCTGTACTGTCTGGAGTTTGCGGAGTAGGGACTTGTTGATGCCGGCGTAGAGTGCGTTTCCATAGTCCAGTCTGCTGGTGATGAGTGCGTGGGTGACTGTCTTCCTTGACTCAGGGGGATCCACTTGAAGGTCTTGCGGAGGATGCGGAGGGTGTTGAAGCAGCTGGAGGTGACGGCGTTGACCTGTCGGTTCATGGAGAGTGATGAGTCGAGTACGATGCCGAGGTTCTTGGCGTGGTCTGAGGGGGTAGGTGGCCTTCCGAGGGCTTTCGGCCACCAGGTGCTGTCCCATGCAGAAGGGGTGGTACCGAGGACGAGGACTTCTGTCTTCTCGGCGTTGAGCTTCAGGCAGCTGTTGGTCATCCAGACTGCGACGTCTTGCATTCCTTTCTGGAAGTTTGAGTTTGGCAGTGGTGGGGTCTTTGGTGAGGGAGAGGATGAGCTGGGTGTCGTCGGCGTAGGATACGATGTTGAGGCCGTGTTGTCGGACGATGGCTGCGAGGGGGGCCATGTAAATGTTGAAGAGGGTGGGGCTCAGTGATGAACCCTGTGGGACTCCGCAGGTGATTTTCGTGGGGTCAGAGAGGAAGGGTGGGAGTCTGATCCTTTGGCTTCTTCCGGTGAGGAATGATCGGATCCAGTCCAGGGCTGTTCCTTGTATGCCTGCGTCGTGTAGTCTGACGACTAGTGTGCAATGGGAGATGGCGTTGAAGGCCGCTGATAGGTCGAGTAGGATGAGGGCTGCGGAGTGGCCTTGGTCCAGGAGGGTGCGGATGTCGTCGGTGGCGGCGAGGAGGGCGGTCTCTGTGCTGTGGTTGCTCCGGAATCCGGATTGGGACGGGTCGAGGACGGCATTTTCTTCAATGACTCGTGTCAGTTTCCTGTTGACTGTTTTCTCTGCAACTTTGGCTGCGCAGGGGAGGAGCGAGATGGGCCGATAGTTCTTGAGGTCGGTGGGGTCAGCTGTGGGCTTCTTGAGCACGGGTCTGACTTCTGCGCGCTTCCAGTCGTCTGGGAAGGTGCCTGTTTTGAAGGTGGTGTTGATGATGCGTTGTAGTTCGGGTGCAATGGCGGCCACGGCTCTGTGGTAGATGTGAGGGGGGCAGGGGTCGGTGGGGGCCCCCGAGTGGATGCTTTTCATGGTCGAGGCAGTGTCTTCGGCCGTGATCGGTGTCCAGTTGGAGATGGTGGCTGGCTGGTGTTTCTGGGAGGCGGGGGGCCGTCTGTGGCGCCTGATGGATGGTCGTTGAAGTTGTCGTAGAGGTTTTTGATCTTGAGGTGGAAATAGGTTCCAAGCTTGTCGCAGAGGTCTTGGGATGGGGTGATGTCTGTGGCTTCGCTGCGTGGATTGGTGAATTCTTGAATGACACTGAAAAGTTCCTTGGAGTTGGTGGAGTTGGCCAGGATTTTGTTGTGGATGAAGTTCCTTTTGGTGGCTCTGATCTGGTTGTGGTAGTCCGTCATGGCGTCCTTGTAGGTGGTGTGGTTTTCGGTTGTCTTGGTGTTTCTCCAGTTCTTCTCCAGGCGACTGCAGGTGCGTCTGGCTTCTTGGAGAGCGGTTGTGAACCAGGCGGCTTTCCTGGGGCGTTGTCTGTCGGGGTTGCGTAGCGGGGCGAGCTCAGCTGCGCAGTTGGAGATCCAGGTGTGGAGTTCTCTGGCTGCGTCGTTTGCGCTGTTTGCGTCGGGTGCCCAGGTGTGGTTGTCTCGGTTGAGGGTGGAGTTAAGTTGCTCGTCGGTAACCTTGCTCCAGTTCCTTCGTGGTGGGCGTGGGGCTGGTTTGGGTGCCTTGGGTTTGTTGATGGCGAAGTGTACGCAGTGGTGGTCGGTCCATGGTGGCTGCGTTGTGTGGCTGAAATGGACGCTGTTTCCTGCCGCGAAGATGGGGTCGAGGGTGTGTCCTGCTGTGTGGGTCGGTGTGTTGACGAATTGTTTAAGTCCGATGCTGGCGAGGTTGTCACGAAGGATAGTGGAGTTGGGGTCACTGGGGTTGTCGAGGTGGAAGTTCAGGTCTCCAATGAGTATGTAGTTTGTTGAGGCGATCGCGTGGGGTGCGATGAAGTCGGTGATGGTGGCGGCGAAGGGTGTTCGGGGGCGGGGTCTGTAGACGAGGGTTCCTCGGAGTGTGGCTTTGGGGGTGGTCTGGATCTTGAAGTGCAGGTGTTCGGCGGAGGGAAGGTTTCGCTGGAGGTGGTGAGGCGGAGGGTGCTCTTGTGGGCGATGGCGAGGCCCCCTCCTGGGTGGTTGGGGTGGTCTTTCCTCTGGATCTTGTATCCGTCTGGGATGGCGGTGCTGATGTCGGGGCGGAGGATGCGTTGGTCCAGGTCTCTGTGAAGAAGGCGATGTTGGGCGAAAGAGAGTCGAGTAGGTTCCAGATTTCCATGGCGTGTTTGTGTACGGAGCGTACATTGAGGAGGATGCATTTAGGGTGTCGCCGGTGCTGGCGTCGGCGGTGTTGGAGGCCGGGGTGGCGGTGAGGGTCTGGCGGCAGTGGAGGCAGGAGAACTGGCCGTGGGTCGTGTTCGGCAAGGCCTGTTGGCATTCTCTAAGTCTTCCAGGGTTGAGTGCGAGGAGGGTGGTGGTGTCGTAGCGATGGGTAGTGGGAGGGCCAGGGTTCCTGGCACTGGCCGCGGTCGGGTCGCGGACGGGCGCAGACGGGCTTGCCTTTGGCTCGCCTTCGGCGCGCTGGCGGCATGCCCACTGCACGCGGCCACCATTAAGTAGGGGAGGTGGGAGGGAGGAGAGGCTGGGAGGCGGGAGCAGGGGAATTCCGGGGGGAATTCCGGGGAAAGTTCGGAGGGGAAATTCCAGGGGGGAATTCTGGGGGGGGGCACAGGGGCAGCAGCGGCAAAAGGCAAAAGGAACAGGCAGGCACGAGAAAATAAAAACAGTGGTGGAATTAGAGGCAAGACACAGATGGGCACAATAACAGTGGCACAACAGGGAAAACAAAAAATTTAAGAAAAAAAGCGTCTGAGAAAGGTTACGGTGGTTGGAGGCAGTCTGGTCCCAGTTGGAGCGGGCAGCAGGCGCAGGAGCGGGCAGCAGCCTCGAACCTTCCAAGGAGGAGGTCGGGGTCTGGAGGCAAGAGACGGCACAGCGGAGCAGTGGGGAGAGAGTGGACCTAGACTGAGGGTCGGAAGAGGAGGCTGCGGCAAGCGGTCGTTTGCCTGGTGTGCTGCGCCACCATCACCCGCGAGATCAAAATGGCGGATGCGGCCGGCTGCGGCCCTGACAGCCGCGAGTGCCGGTAAACGAGAGTGGCGCCCTGGCGACTGTGCGAGCAGCGGAGGGGGATCCTGAAGATGCGAAAAGTGAGGCATGCAGACGCTCTCCCCCCCCCTGTTGGGGTCCTACACTGCAGACCGAGGTGAGCCTGTGCTAAGAGGAGGGGCTCGTGAGCCTGTGTGGGGGCACCCTTGACCCTGGGCTGGACATCGCTGCTTTCCCGCTGCCCACGGAGGGCCACGCGCTGAATAGCGGCATTATTTCCAAAGTACAGACCGGCGCGCTGCTGCGGAGCGTTCTTTACTGCATTGGCACCCCTGCCCCCGTGCTTGGGCCCACAGGTGCCGGAGAGGGTGAGGCTCTCAACCCGCTGACTACACTAGCCAAAGAGGAGCACCCGAGGCTGGCCTGGAAGTACACTGTGGTCACTGTCACTGATTACATGCCTGTGGATGGTGCAGTGACCAGCGTCCCTGGCAGTGCGCGCGGGAGGTGTGGGGTCGGCACATGGATGAGACAGCGGACCCGTGACAAGCGGAGCTAGTGCCTACAGGCGTAGTTGCGAGCGCCAAGGTCCTGAACTTGCCTGCGAGTGTGCAGCTGCAAGGTGTGGTGCCTGGTGGCCCCCACGCGTGACCATCCTGGAGCAAAGACGAGTGGGCGGACGCCGTGGCACGATGGGGCGCAAGACCAAGCAGGCGGATGCAGCCGCGGATGGCGACCTGCAGCTCACATTCGGCAGCGACCCCTCCAGTGCTTCGGACAACGATGTGATACCCCCACTGGCACGGATCCCCACGAGGCTAAACTGGACTTAATATTAAAAGAAATACGGGACTCAAGAACGGCACTGGAGGCACGCATGGGTACAATGTCCACCAGTCTCGGCCTCCTGCAGGCGGACCACAAAAGCTCGCCGACAAGGTGAAATCGAACAAACTGTCATTGGATGATCTCATACCCCAGCAGACCATGCACTCCACTCAACTCGAACAAGTTCAACGCCAACTGAAGGGCTTGCAAGACAGAGTGGACGAGGCGGAGGGGAGATCCCGCCGCAATAACGTTCGTATACTTGGTATACCGGAGCGCAGCGAGGGGTCCAACCCCACCCGCGAGATCAAAATGGCGGATGCGGCCGGCTGCGGCCTGACAGCCGCGAGTGCCGGTAAACGAGTGGCGCCCTGGCGACTGTGCGAGCAGCAGAGGGGATCCTGAAGATGCGAAAAGTGAGGCATGCAGACGCTCTCCCCCTGTTGGGGTCCTACACTGCAGACCGAGGTGAGCCTGTGCTAAGAGGAGGGGCTCGTGAGCCTGTGTGGGGGCACCCTTGACCCTGGGCTGGACATCGCTGCTTTCCCGCTGCCCACGGAGGGCCACGCGCTGAATAGCGGCATTATTTCCAAAGTACAGACCGGCGCGCTGCTGCGGAGCGTTCTTTACTGCGTTGGCACCCCTGCCCCCGTGCTTGGGCCCACAGGTGCCGGAGAGGGTGAGGCTCTCAACCCGCTGACTAGACTAGCCAAAGAGGAGCACCCGAGGCTGGCCTGGAAGTACACTGTGGTCACTGTCACTGATTACATGCCTGTGGATGGTGCAGTGACCAGCGTCCCTGGCAGTGCGCGCGGGAGGTGTGGGGTCGGCACATGGATGAGACAGCGGACCCGTGACAAGCGGAGCTAGTGCCTACAGGCGTAGTTGCGAGCGCCAAGGTCCTGAACTTGCCTGCGAGTGTGCAGCTGCAAGGTGTGGTGCCCTGGTGGCCCCCCCACGCGTGACCATCCTGGAGCAAAGACGAGTGGGCGGACGCCGTGGCACGATGGGGCGCAAGACCAAGCAGGCGGATGCAGCCGCGGATGGCGACCTGCAGCTCACATTCGGCAGCGACCACTCCAGTGCTTCGGACAACGATGTGATACCCCCCACTGGCACGGATCCCCACGAGGCTAAACTGGACTTAATATTAAAAGAAATACGGGACTCAAGAACGGCACTGGAGGCACGCATGGGTACAATGTCCACCAGTCTCGGCCTCCTGCAGGCGGACCACAAAAAGCTCGCCGACAAGGTGAAATCGAACAAACTGTCATTGGATGATCTCATACCCCAGCAGACCATGCACTCCACTCAACTCGAACAAGTTCAACGCCAACTGAAGGGCTTGCAAGACAGAGTGGACGAGGCGGAGGGGAGATCCGGCCGCAATAACGTTCGTATACTTGGTATACCGGAGAGCAGCGAGGGGTCCAACCCCACGCAGTTCGTGGAAGACTGGCTAAGAGACCATGTGGCGACGACGGGACTAACATCCTTGTACAGTGTGGAGAGGGCGCACCGAGTGCCTCCCAGACCTCCTCGGCCAGGTGCGCCGCCCCGCCCGCTAATAGCACGCATACTACATTACAAGGACCGCAACACAATCCTACGGGCTGCCAGAGAGAATGCTCCCATACGATTTGAGAACAAGACAATTTCCCTTTACCCGGATTTTACACCGGCAGTCCAGAAAGCTAGAGCCACTTTCCTAGGAGTGAAGAAACATCTACGGGAACGTAATCTGAAATATGCACTGCTTTTCCCAGCTCGTCTGAAAGTTGTCCACGGACAAAAATCATATTTCTTTGAAGACCCAGAGGAAGCAGTGGACTGGCTTGAAATAACTTTTACCCCGGAGGATTCTCAGACCTCACTACCGTCAGGACAGCTACGTCGTGCCTCCCCGATACGAACGACTGGACTACCCCGATCGGGATGTGGCAGTAATACAAACACTGCGGCACTGGCCCAACATTGGAACAGATCACGAACAGCCAGAAAGAGGCACTCCTGACGGCGGCGGCGCTGGCTGCCCACGATGCCCAGACTGCGGCGACCTCGGAGCGCTCATCGGATGCAGCCACAGTGCGCTCTGACTCTGAAGCAAGTATAACGCTGTTTCCCCCGATTACGGCTCAGATCGCCAGAGACCTTTAATGTGGTGTTCCGGGAGGTCCGGGAGCGGGAAAGTATACTGGGGTTGTACCGGATGTGTGCTACTGCGGGTGGATGCTTTAGTGGGTCTAGTGTAACTAAGCTATATAGGGAAGTATACTAATATACCTAAGACATTTTCGAATGGGCAATATGTTGCTTCTACGAACTGTTGCAGTTCTGGCCTTCACCCCCCAGGCGATTGCGATAAGGCATTTATTGTTTAGAATCCATGTTGGACTTTTGTTTTACGTTTGGTCCTCTGATGTTCAATGGGAGAACCTAGTATTGGGGAAGTTATGTGATAACGCATGCTCAGCTCATAGGCAGTTTAGGCTTCATGGGATCCGGTTTCCATATGTCACATGGCAACTACGCTTTTTGCACCACGATGGCGTTACATAATCAATACACCTACTGCACCTGGAACGTGAGGGGCATGGGATCCATCCATAAAAGACACCGTATTTTAGCGCAACTCAATAGGAGGAAGGTTGCTATAGCTTATTTGCAAGAAACTCACCTTAATACTGACGAGGCAGCCAAGGTGTTAAAGAAATGGAGGGGGCAACTGTTTGCCACGCCATACTCAGCTTTCTCCAGAGGGGCGGCGGTGTGGGTGCGAAATAATGTCCCTTTCAGACAATTAGAACAAAAAATAGACATCAACGGCAGATATGTGTTGCTCCATGGCTTGTTGGACGGGGCTCATGTGGTTATGGGATGTATATATACACCAAACATTGACCAGGATAAATATCTGGCTACACTGGGTGCAATCTTGACAGACTGGGCCGAATACCCTTGGGTGATAGGGGGCGACTTTAATGCTGTATTAGACGTTGGCTTGGACAGGTCGCACCCCCCACTACACGCCACAGAAAGCAAGAAACAGGCAGAGGCACTTAGGGGCTGGACGGAGGGATGGGAACTCCACGACGCATGGCGGGCAAAACATCCAGGGTACAGGGAGTATTCCTTTTATTCCCCACCACACAAATTGCACACTCGGATTGACCGGTTCCTATGTTCCGGCACCCTGCTGGCATCCATTACTTCCGTGCTCCATATGGGGAAAACCCTATCGGATCATAATCCGGTGGAATTAACCCTGCAGTGGGGCAAGATTCCAACTCCGATACCGACTTGGAAACTACAGCCTGCGATGCTGGAGGATCCGGTCTTCCGCAATGCCCTCTCGGAAGCGATTGCCCATTATTTTTCGGAGAATACGGGGTCTGCTAGCACTCGCCAGATGGAATGGGATGCCTTTAAAACGGTCATAAGGGGAGTGGCAATTAGCACTAGGATAGGAGTCTGGCTCGCTCTAATAGAACGCCTTACGGAGCTAGAGGGTAATTTGGCTGCGCTGGAAGGGGAGGCTACTGGGACAAGTGAACAACTGACACAGCTAAGGGAGGCTAACATTCAATACGCAGAGCTGCTGGAGGAGCTCCGTGTTGTAGACCACCGGCTATACACACAGAAACAACACACACAGGCTGACAGATCAGGGCCGCTACTAGCACGGTTGGTCTGCGACGCCCCTTTACCAACACCCATATTGGAAATCCGGAACAGTCTGGATGTTGTGGTGAACGCGCAATTGGACATTAATACTGCATTTAGGGACTACTACGAGCACCTTTACGGTCCACTGCCGGGACTTACTGACACTGATTATGAACCCTTCTTCGACGGTTTATGCTTACCACAACTCACACAACAACAGCGTGACGAATTAACACGACCAATAACAGGGGCGGAAATCCGACAGGCGATTAAGGCTCTACCGCGCAATAAAACCCCAGGGAATGATGGCCTGCCGGCTGAATTTTACGCGATATATGCCGACTTGTTGATTCCTCGTTTGCAATGTATCTACAGCGAATCGTTGGAAAAAGATGGGCTCCCCACTACTACATTGCAAGCGTTAGTGGTTTCTTTATTAAAACCTGGAAGGGATGGTTTACTCATTTCAAGCTACAGACCCCTATCGCTCCTTAATACGGACTATAAAATCCTGAGTAAGTTGTTGGGCACTCGCCTTGGTCACTTTATCCCCACGCTGGTACATACGGATCAGTGTGGGTTTGTACCTGGTAGGAACACAGCACTGAACATCAGACGCCTGCACCAGGTCATGTTGGGCACACCTGGCACGGGAACTAAAGAGGGCTGCATATCGCTTGATTTGAGGCAGGCATTCGACTCCTTGCACTGGGACTATATGTTCTATGCCCTTGCACGGTTCGGTATACCTGGGGACTACATAGCGTGGGTGCGCTTACTATACACGAACCCCACTGCGCGCACACGGGTCAGCATATTTCAGGACAATATACGGTGGCCCGGGGAACCAGGCAGGGCTGCCCCTTGTCACCGCTGTTGTTTATCCTAGCACTGGAACCGCTTCTACACAGACTCCGAGCCTTTGCGGCCTGTAAGGGAATAGCGCGAGGTTGTGTATCCCATACTGTCTCAGCTTACGCAGATGATCTCATCCTTTATATCACAGACATGGATGCGGACCCGCACCCAGTGCCCTCCATCTTCGAGTCCTTCCAAGACATTTCTGGCCTGGCTATTAATGCTGCCAAGTCGTACGCGTATTTCTTTGACAGCGCTGCGAGCAGTGGTACCTTTACGTTTGGTTCCTGGACCTTCCACATAGCGCCTGATACCTTTAAATATCTTGGAATACAGATTTATCGCACTGCCACGGACCTCCTAGATGGCAACCTGGCGCGCGCGATCGCGGCTCTCAAATTTCAAATCTAATTTTGGGTTTCACTGCCCCTATCAGTAGCGGGCAGAGTAGCCATCACAAAAATGGTGTTGCTGCCACGGCTCCTTTACTATTTCACCAATCTACCGATACTGGTTCCCTCAAGGATCTTTAAAGTATTGAACTCTCTGGTAATAGACCTGATATGGGGCACAGGGCGTAGGCGTATTAGCCTAGCGAAATTACAATTACCCACAAAACAAGGGGGGATGGGGGTGCCGGATTTGCGTGCATACTGTTACGCTAGTCAGTTGCAGTGGCTAGCATATTGGCTGGCAGGACGTAACTTACAGGAGTTGGGTATGACTCCACGGGACAGGGACAAGGGGGTCATCCACAGGCTCTTACTACCTCAGGCCCTCCTGCCGACATCGACGCCACATTTATTGAAGTTAGCCATTACTTATTGGAGGAGCGCAGTGAGATACACTGGACGGACGACACCGTATGCCCCCACTATTCCACTACTGGGTATCCCTACATGCTCGGGACTGCTCACTGACCGCGCGCTGCAAGCATGGACGGAAGTGGGCGTTACCACGGTAGGAGAGTTCTTTTCGGAGGGTGTCTTAATGACACATGACCCGTTTGTGCGTGTAGCTGGTGCCCCCGATACGCTGTTCCTATTACACGCATATATATCCAGATATACACGCACTACATGGTCACCAGAGGACGCTGAACCGACCACGAACACACTACTTACTATGCAATACCTAATGGGGAGTGGGGCACACTTGACGAGATGGCTAACCTATGGGATCCGGACTGAGGCAGCGCTCTCCTTGCGACTGTTACGTGACAAGTGGGAAAGGGACGTAGGCCGTCAATTTACAGCTAAGGAATGGGACACTATAGTGGGATTCCCCAAGAAGGTTTCTCGTAATCCTAAATTTAAATTTATTCAATTGATGTTGCTACACAGGGCTTATTTAACCCCATGCAGACTAAGCACTATGTTCCCGGGAGCAAATGATGCTTGCCCGCGCTGCCACGCACCCAACGCGGGGTTGATACACATGATATGGGATTGTCCCCGACTAGGGCATTATTGGGCGACGGTATGCAAAATACTGGCGGATATAGCCCCGGTGCGCCAGAACGCCACCTTGGAATATTGTATACTGGGACTAGAGTTCCGTGGAAAGAAAGGTAGTCCCGCCTCTCGTTTTGCCAACCTTGCGCTCCTTCTAGCTAAAAGAGTCATAACCACACGATGGAAAGCCACTAGGGCCCCGTCCCTACAGGACTGGCATGTGGAGGTGATGAAATGGGGCAGGGCAGAGGGAGCTGAACTACAAAGAGAGGAATATAGAGGCTTAAGGAAAATACCGATCTCGTTGAGTTGGAATACAATGCTGGAGGAATATGCTACGATAGATATTTTATCATACTAAGGCGTAATGTGACTATAGATTGGGGACTCCGCACATGATTACCGGACAAATGGGCTCCTTACACTATCCATGGGTGGTATTATGCAAATCAGCAGAGCTGTGTGGTTCGTCTACGACAGACTAGGAAACCGAGATACACACGAATTCAGATATGTAAATGTGCTAAAGCTAATGTTAGATACTTTGGATTGAGCATGCGGGGGGGGGGGTTGGGTAAGTTCTTGTTAGGTTGATCTAAATGTAATGGGACCTGCCTGGTTTGTTTCACCATGATATGATTTGCTGGACTATTATGCAGACGAAACTGCTGGGATTATCTGTACTGGTGTACTGTCAGAGACTCATTTCACGATTTCAGATCTTTATGAGATGAGATACAGGGGCTCACATAGAACTATGGCATTATTGAAGTGTAATGTTCTAGATGGGTGGTAAACATTTGTGGCTATGCTATGTACTTATATGATCATGTACCGCTCTACAATACCTGGCTCATTGCTATGCAAAATCAATAAAAACAAGTTAAAAAAAAAAAAAAATGATGCAGAGACCTAATGCATTATGGAAGAGTGCCTTCAAGTGTACCAGTACAGAACCAGTCTTGAAAGAGGAGTTGTTGATAAGTTTAAATGATGAACTCCTGATTTTAATTTCTGTTGCTTTTCTAGTCAATGCAGCTCTTCAAAACAGAGGAAGCTCAAATCAATTATGTGGCCTACAGAGTAACCTCGTTAATCAGCAGACATGGCACAATTACGTTTGAGGACTCACGAAAAGCCCAATGCATCATCAAACGTTGATACACGCACATAGACAACAACTATCACGCACCTGCCACTTGACGTACACCAGTGACGACATTTATAGATCCATCTTATAAATCAATCGTTGTATGTTTGTGCACTTTTAGTCCATATGTGGAGGTCAAATAACCAAGGCTCACAGGAGAATTGTTGTGTAACATATGGTGAATGGAAAATGAGAGCTAATGGTGCATTTTCTCCCATAAAATTATCACGTGGCTCGATTTGTTTTGCTATTCTACATAGCCCGAACTCGACCTGAAGGTATTGCAGCGCTTTACGTGAGCACCGGTAACATTACACAAGGTCACGTTCATTTTTAGGCACTGGGATGTTAAAGTGCTTTGCTCAGAATAACAGGATGTTGAGCTGACCCAGAGTCTCAAACTTAGGGGCATAGGTACTAGTAAAGTGGCGAAGCGTGTCGTTAAGCCAAGAAGGCTAACAACATGCTCCGTCACTTTAGAAACGCAGGGCTGCACCATATTTACAAGAATATGGTGCAGCTCTGCGTTTACCCCTGTGCTGGCGCTAAATTTAGCTGCCTAGCGCCAACGCAGGCACCCTTGCACCATAATGCAAGGGTATCTGCGTTGCAAAGGAAGATTGTTTATGTGCAGAAAGGTGTCCCTTAATGCACCTAAACAATCTTTAAATGGCATTTTGTAACTTCTATGTGTGCTGCTCAATGCAGCACACATAGAAGTTGCAAAACGGCATTTTTTTTTTTAAATGATTGTTTATGTGCAGGAAGGGACGCCTTCCTGCACATAAACAATCATTGGCATTTTGCTGTTTCCATGTGTGCTGCACAACGCAGCACACACGGAAACAGCAAAAACGAGGCAAAATTAAACATTTCTCCTCATTTCGCTAGGGTAAGACCAGGTTTTCCTTGGTCTTAATTTTGGCAGTGCCCCATATTTATGCCACCCTTGTAAATATGGGGCAGCATCAAAATGAATGGGTGTTGTGGTGGAACGCCCACAGCAACACCCATTGCCCTCCCCTTTCACACTAAGTATAGCGTGAAAGGGTGCCTTATTTACAACGTGGCTTAACGCTGCCTTGTAAATAAGGTGAAGCCCCTATCGCCACCACAACGCCCTGAAAAGTGACGTTGTGGTGGCGATAGGGGCATGTAAATATGCCCCCTAGTTCCCCAATTCCAAAGTCGGCAGCTTTTATGTTAATATTACGCCGCATCCTCTAGAGTGTCCTAGTGTAATAAATAAGCCATACCATTCGAACGAGCCTTCCGGTTGAAGCTCAGCTGTCTCTTTATTGCCATTGTCGCTTTCACTTTGTAAGATTCTAGTTATGTAATAGTTAAAGATTCCAATTCCTCGGAATTCAGAGTCAGTGTTTACTTCCTACTTTGTTCAAACAATTTCATGAAGTATACTCAAACTATTCACCCACCTTGGTATTTATTGTTTTACTCTGACAATAGCCCCTGGTTCCCATTTTGAGGCTGATATTGATTGCTAGATTTTAACTATTTAGCGGATCTTATGCCTCTGGGCCAGCTCCCCACTGCTGCTGCAGGCCGGTGCCCTCTGCTCGAACCTGCACCACGCTGCCAGTCCTAACTTCCTTGTTTTTCCTCCACCGAATCTGATATCTTTTGACCCCTTCTCCCCCTTTACACCGTGACTGAAACTTTGCCTCCGTTTTTTCGTAACTTTTACCTCCTTTTTCCAACATCCACTTTAACTTTTGCCTAATCTTTCCAACCTAATTGTAACCTTTGACTCCTTTTTTTCCAACATTAACTTTAATTTCTGCCTCCTTTTTCCAACATCCACCTTAACTTTTGCCTTTTTTTTCCAACCTAATTGAAACATTTGACTCCTTTTTTTCCAATAGTAACCTTAATTTTTGCCTCCTTTTTCCAACATCCACCTTAACTTTTGCCTCTTTTTTCAATCCTCATTGTAACCTTTGCCTCCTTTTTTCCACCATTAACCTTAACTTTTGCCTCCTTTTGACAGTCTAACTGTAACTTGCCGCCTCCTTCTTTCCAGCCTCAATCGTGACTCTTTTCCTTTTCCCCCGAAACCGCTTTTCTTCCACCCTCTCCCCGCTTGCTCTTCCTCCCGCTTTCCACTTTCTTGTGACATTGCCCAGCTCCCTGCCCCCTCCTAAGAACCTACCTAATGCAGGCCGCAGTACCAAAGGCAAGCCTGTCTGTGCCCGTTTGCGCCTGGACTGTGCCTAGTGCCAGAACACCTGGATCCCATCTACCCACACCTTCACCAGTGCCGAAAATAACGGCCCTGAACCCCGGGCCACTCAGCAACCTCAACGACCTCTGCAGCCACACATCCCTACGATCAACGGCAGGACCCTTCTCCTGCCGCCATTGCCACTTCTCCTGAAACGTCAGAGCGCTCTCCCATGGACCCCCTCCCCTACCACCACTGAACCAGGAGAAATCCAATGCCTCCGGATCAACTTCTGTTTGCTCCATCGACATCTGGGAGACCATCACCTCCCTCACCCCGACGCCATCTTCCTGACAGAGAACTGGCTCAACCCCGCATCAGCACCGGACATCACCACCGCCACACCAAATGGATACAAAATCATACACCAGGACCGTCCCAACAAACACGGGGTGGACTAGCCCACGGGAGTGAAATAGCATCATCCACAAAGAATCCCTCCACTGCACAGCCGCCACCGACAATACCACCCCCATCATGGACCACCTCAATTTCCAGCTCAACACAGATGGCAAGACCATCATTAGAGGCACCCTGGCTTACAGACCGTCAGGACCAGGGCCCGCCTTCTGCGAGGCTATCTCTGACTTCATCGCCCCTCTGGCCATCAACTCCAAGAACTTCATCTTTCTCAGGGACCTCAACTTCCACATCGATGACCCCAACAATGCCAACACAGCCAACCTAATCGAGAGCATGAACAACCTAGGCCACACCCAATGAATCACCGACCCCATGCACATCGCCGGGCACACACTGGACACCATCTTCACAGCGAGCGACAGAATCAGGTACAGGCATGACTCCGTAATCACATGGTCTGACCACTCAAACATCCACTTCTCCATCACATCCACCCTCAACACCCCCTCCAACCAGACCAGCGCCTCCAACAGGTGCTGGAACAAGGTAACCAAAAATCTTTGGACCAACACTCTCACTGCCTCCTCCACCCTTGAGGTGGGCATCAAAAACTTCAACTCATGGATCATCAAATGCCCCAACATAGTCACCCCCCTCAAACCCACCAGTCCAGGCAGACCCACCAAACACATCAGCTGGTTCAACCCAGAACTTAAATCCAGCAAACACACCTGCAAATAACTGGAAAGGATCTGGTGCACCAGCAAAGAGCCTAACGACTGAGCCAACTTCAAACTGGCTCTCAACAAATTCCACTGACTCCTAGAGAAAGCAAAAAAGGACTCCCTGACCACCTGCCTCGAAGCCAGTTCCAACCAGAGCAAGGAACTCTTCAGCATCATCAAAGAGTTCTCCCACCCCCTAGCACCCATGCAGACTTCTTTTACAGCAAAATCTCCACCATCTAGTGGGATTACCTGAAGACTTGGCTTTTCAATCAGTAGGCTCTTCTTTCCTTTCTCTCATCTTTGCTCGCTGGACCAGCGCCAAGACACCACCGGATATACGTTGCGCTCTACTTTGCGCTCTACAAGTTTGGTAACATAACATAACTTCTACAAACACTTCGACCCCCAACCACCCATTACCAGCATCCACAGCCTCCTCAACCTAACAGACTCCAGCTCAAACCCAAGGATCACAACATGGGACCATCTCACCACGCAGACTACTGCCACCATCACGAGCTCCATCCAGACAGGAGCACCCAGAGACCCCAGCCCACACCACATGTTCAACCTGTGGAATAGCACCATCAGCAAGGAACTCACCTCAATCCTCAATGCATTCATCACCTCTGCCTCCTTCCCAGTGGAATGGAAGCATGCGGACGTCAAACCACTCCTCAAAAAACCTTCCGCAGACCCAGAGGAACTCAAGAACTACCGGCCACTCTCCCTGCTCCCTTTCCCAAGAAAACGTCTAGAGAAGGCAATCAACCAGCAACTCAAAGACTACCTTTAGAACAACAACCTTCTGGACCAATCCCAATCAGGGTTCAGCTCAAATCACAGCACAGAAACTGCCCTACTCGCAGCCCTGACGACATCAGGTCTCTCCTAGACCAGGGAGAAACCGAAGCCCTAGTCCTCCTAAACCTCCCAGCAGCCTTCGACACCGTGTCCCACTACACCCTCTTAAAAAGTCTCCATTAGATGGGAATCCAAGGGGATGCCCTCTAATGCATCGCATCTTTCCTCACCGGAAGAACCCAGAGTGTCTTCTTCCCACCCTATACCTCGGGCCCAAAGAATATCATCTGCGACGTTCCCCAAGGGTTCTCACTGAACCCAACCCTGTTCAACACATACATGACCCCTCTGGCCAGCCTGGTCAGATCCCACGGCATGAACATCATATCATGCGCTGATGAGACTCAGCTCATCCTCTCCCTATCCACAAGACCCCACGAACACCAAAGCCAACTTCCACAGGTGCATGAGCAGCATCGCCAGCTGGATGCAAAACAACTGCCTCAAACTCAACACTGACAAAACGGAGATACTCATCTTCGGAAGCAACACATCCCAGAGGGACGACCCCTGATGGCCAGCAGAGCTTGCCCCCCCACACCCTCAGAACACGCTAAGAACCTTGGCATAATACTTGACATCAAGCTCACCATGAAAAAACAGATAAACGCAATGTCTTCAGCCTGCTTCCTCACTCTCCACATGCTCCGGAAAATCTTCAAGTGGCTCCCCATCAGCACCAGACGCACCCTCGTCACCAGCCGTCTAGACTATGGCAACACCCTCTACATTGGGGTCACCTCTCAGCTGCTGAACAGACTTCAGACCATCCATAACGCAGCAGCCAGGCTCGTCCTCGACCTCCCGAGGGGAACCCACATCACTGCTCACCACAGAACACTCCATTGGCTCCCAATCCACAAGAGGTGCCAGTTCAAAATGCTGATCAACGCCTACAAGGCCCAGCAGAACGAAGGAGGGGCCTATGTTAACCACAGGCTGAACTTCCACCAAGACCGTCAGACCTCTGTGTTCCGCTGCCCTCTTGCACACCTACACTCCCCACTTCCGCTATAGCAGGAGCGGCAGCCGCTCCTTCCTAGACCTGGAACAGCATCCCCCTCCACCTCCTGACCTCCCCATCCCTGCAGGAGTTCAGAAGCGGGATACCAACCTGGCTGTTCGATTGGCTAGGCCTAGCAGCTGCTACCCCCGGTGCCTGGATATCCTCACGGGTGATAAGCAGCGCTTTACAAATCCGAATTGATTGATTGATTGATTATGTGTCAACATTTACAAATGATGGCTCATATCTATTTGTTGGGGCCATTGAAGTTGCTGGTGTTCAGTCCACAAAGTATGGGCAAAGTGTGCAGCAGCTGACCTATTCTCTATTTTGAACACAACAGTGCCTGCACTTCAAATCGGAATCAGCTTATCCTCTATTTTAGCAATGTTGGTGGCATGTTGCTCGAACTTTGGGTATTTTTTTTCCCAAACTCTTCCACTTTTGAGTTATCGCTCCCAACCAGAGATAACACAACTTTCCCAGAGGCCCTGCACAAATATAGCACCTCTCCATTAGGGGAAAATCTTAGGGCCTAACTGACAGTCCATGCCCCCCACTTGCCCAGTGTTCGGAATTTATCAGGGGCAATAATTATCAGCCATTCCAAGTTTGGCTTCCAAAGAGGGGACCCAACTTACATATTTTGGTGCTTTCTGCACCAATGTTGTAGTAGCCTCAGGATGAAATGCACAATAGCTTGTGTTTTTGGTTGGCCTACCTACTTCATCACCTGAATTCAGGGCATTCAAAACACAGCTGTCCATATTACTTGACCTACATTAGCAACATGATTATGTCAGCACAACTATTGGATCAATGAATTAACTAGCTAAATTGAAAATATTTCAAATTATGTTGCATTACATATCTCATCAAGGCTGTCATTTTTCTAAAAAAAATAATTGTAGGAAAAATGTGTCCTAATGAGCTACAAAAATTCTATGCTGGCAGGGCCTTCCCATTCAATGAAACACACCAGGAACTCGCTATCTCCACCACCTCAGCAGCAACTAAGCACCAATGCAGCACCACTGCAGCATTAGCGCAGCACCACCTCCGCACCAGTGCAGCATCTCCTCAGCTCCAACTCAGCATCACCTGAGCACCACCTCAGTATCACTCAGCACCACCTGAGCACCACCTCTGCACAAGCACACCACCACCTCAGCACCAGTGTAGCACCACCTCAGCACCTGCACAGCATCAGTGTGGCACAATCTCAGCATCAGCACAGCACCACCTCAGTATCAGTGCAGCACCACCACAGCACCACCTCCTCATCATCAGTGCACCCCTACCAGTGCAGCATCAACTCAGCATCAGCGCAGCACCACTTAAGCACAAGTGCAGCACCACAGCACCAGCGCAGCACCATCTCAGCATCACCACAATACGACCTCCGCATCAGTGCACCATCACCAGTGCAGCCCCATTTCCGCATCAGCACAGCACCACTTCAGCATCAGCGCAGCATCACCTCAGCACAGCACCAACTCAGCATCACATAGCACCCCCTGAGCACCAGCTCACCACCACCTGAGCACCACCGCAGCACTACCACTTCAGCATTAGCGCAGCACTACTTCAGCACCAGTGCAGCTTCAACTCAGCACCAGCGCAGCATCAACTCAGCATAACTCAGCACCACCTGAGCACCAGCACAGCTTCACTTGAGCACCACCAAAGCATCACTCAGCATCACCTCGGCACCACCTTAGTATCATTCAGCACCACCTCCGCACAAGCTCATCATCACCTCAGCATCAGCGCAGCACCACCACCGCAGCACCTCAGCATCAGCACAGCGCCATCTCAGCATCAACACAGCACCACCTCCTTTCAGTGCTCCACCACCAGTGCAGCACCAATTCAGCATCAGCCCCACCTCAGCACCAGCACAGTCCCACCTCAGCAGTGACTCAGAACCAGCACAGCCCCACTTCAGCATCAGCACAGCTCTACTTCAGCATCAACACAGCATCGCCTCAGCATAGCACCTACTCAGCATCACTCAGCACCACCTGAGCACCAGCACAGCAGCACCTGGGCACCACCAACACATCACTCAGTACCACCTCGCGCAAGCACAACACCACCTCAGCACCATTGTAGCACCAGCTCAGCACCTGCACACCATCAGCATAGCACCACCTCAGCATCAGCATAGCACGACCTGAGCACCAGTGCAGCACCACCTCAGCACCACCTCAGCACCAGCACAGCACCACTTCTGCATTGGTGCACCACCACCAGTGCAGCACCACATCAGCACCAGTGCAGCCCCACCATAGAATCAGCACAGCACCATCTCAGAACCAGCTCAGCACCACCTCAGCATCAACGCAGCACCACCTGAGCAGCAACTCAGCACAAGCACACCACCAACTCAGCACCAGTGTAAACCTGGTATTTGTAAAGCGTAAACTAATCACCCCTAAGAGTCTCAAGGTGCTGGGGGCCGCCGGGGAGATTAAGTCAGCTATTGCCAGAGTCACGTGATGCTGAGCTGATCTGCCGCCGGCACTGGGGAGTGAACCGTGAGCCCCGTGCTCTGTAGTCAGCTGCCCTGGCCAGTGTAGCACCACCTCAGCACCTGCATAGCATCAGCATAGCACTACCTCAGCACAGCACCACCTCAGTATCAGTGCAGCACCACCTCAGTATCAGTGCAGCACCACCAGAGCACCACCTCAGCATCAGCATAGGACCACCTCCTCATCAGTGCACCATTACCAGTGCAGCCCCACATCAGCTTCAGCGCAGCACTACCTCAGCATCAGCGCAGCATCACCTCAGCACAGCTTCACTTGAGCACCACCAAAGCATCACTCAGAACCCCCTCAGCATCACTCAGCACCACCTCTGCACAAGCACATCATCACCTCAGTACCACCTACGTATCAATCAGCACCACCTCAGCATTAGCGCAGCACCACCACAGCACCACCTCCGCATAAGGACAGCACCAACTCAGCATCAGCATAGCATCACCTCCTCATCAGTGCACCAACACCAATGCAGCTCCACCTCAGCACCAGAGCAGTCCCACCACAGCAGCAACTCCAAACCAATGCAGCACCACTTCAGGGGAGATTAAGTCAGCTATTGCCAGAGTCATGTGATGCTGAGCTGATCTGCTGCCAGCACTAGGTAGTGAACCTTGAGCCCCGTTGCTCTGTAGTCAGCTGCCCTGGCCAGTGTAGCACCACCTCAGCACCTGTATAGCATCAGCATAGCACCACCTCAGCACAGCACCACCTCAGTATCAGTGCAGCACAACCTCAGTATCAGTGCAGCACCACCAGAGCACCACCTCAGCATCAGCATAGCACCACCTCCTCATCAGTGCACCATTACCAGTGCAGCTCCACTTCAGCTTCAGCGCAGCACTACCTCAGCATCAGCGCAGCATCACCTCAGCACAGCTTCACTTGAGCACCACCAAAGCATCACTCAGAACCCCCTCAGCATCACTCAGCACCACCTCTGCACAAGCACATCATCACCTCAGTACCACCTCAGTATCAATCAGCACCACCTCAGCATTAGCGCAGCATCACCACAGCACCACCTCCGCATAAGCACAGCACCAACTCAGCATCAGCATAGCATCACCTCCGCATCAGTGCACCAACACCAGTGCAGCTCCACCTCAGCACCAGAGCAGTCCCACCACAGCAGCAACTCCAAACCAATGCAGCACCACTTCAGGGGAGATTAAGTCAGCTATTGCCAGAGTCACGTGATGCTGAGCTGATCTGCCACCGGCACTGGGGAGTGAACCGTGAGCCCCGTGCTCTGTAGTCAGCTGCCCAGGCCAGTGTAGCACCACCTCAGCACCTGCATAGTATCAGCATAGCACCACCTCAGCACAGCACCACCTCAGTGTCGGTTCAGCACCACCTTAGTGTCAGTGCAGCACCACCAGAGCACCACCTCAGCATCAGCATAGCACCACCTCCTCATCAGTGCACCATTACCAGTACAGCCCCACTTCAGCTTCAGCGCAGCACTACCTCAGGATCAGCGCAGGATCACCTCAGCACAGCTTCACTTGAGCACCACCAAAGCATCACTCAGAACCCCCTCAGCAACACTCAGCACCACCTCTGCACAAGCACATCATCACCTCAGTACCACCTCAGTATCAATCAGCACCACCTCAGCATTAGCGCAACATCACCACAGCACCACCTCCGCATAAGCACAGCACCAACTCAGCATCAACATAGCATCACCTCCGTGTCAGTGCACCAACACGAGAGCAGCCCCACCACAGCAGCAACTCAGCACCACTTCAGCATCAGCACAGCACCACCTCAGCATCAGCGCATCACCTCTGCACTGCACCAACTCAGCATCACTCAGCACCAGCTCAGCACCACCTGAACACCAGTGCAGCACACCACCTCAGCATCACCACAGTATCACTCAGCACCACCTCAGCATCACTCAGCACCAGCACAGCACCACCTCAGCAACATTGCAGCTCCAGCACAGCACCACCACCTCAGCATCAGCACCAGCACAGCATCCTCACCGCCACCACAGCATCACTCAGCACCACCTCAGTACCAACTCAGCACCAACTCAGTATCACTCAACACCACCTGAGCACCATCTCCGCACAAGCACACTACCACGTCAGCACCACCTCAGCAGCAACGCAGCACCAACTCAGCATCACTCAGCACCACCTTAGCATAAGCACAGTACCAGTGCAGTACCAATTCAGCATCAGCACAGGCCACCTGAGCATCAGCGCAGCATCACCTCAGCACAGCATCAACTCAGCATCACTCATCACCATCTGAGCACCACCTCAGCACCACCAGAATACCAGTGCAGTACCACCACCTCAGCATGACTCAGCATCACCACAGCATCTCTCAGAACCACCTCAGCATCACTCAGCAGCAGCACAGCACCACTTAAGCACCATTGCAGCTCCAGCGCGGCACCACCACCTCAGCATCAGCACAGCACCAGCACAGCATCACTCAGTGCCACCACAGCATCAGCACAGCACCACCTCAGCATCAGTGCAGCACCACCTCAGCACAGCACCACCTGAGCACCACCACAGCACCAACTCAGCACCACCACCACACCACCTCAGCATCAGCGCAGCACCACGGCTGCAGCACCTGAGCACCACCACAACACCAGTACAGCACCACCTAAGCATCACTCAGCCCCAGAACAGCATTGGCGCAGCACCACCTCGGCACCAGCACAGCACCAACTCTGCATCAGTGCACCACCACCTCAGCACCAGTGCAGCCCCACCACAGAATCAGCCCAGAACCATCTCAGAACCAGCGCAGGACTACCTCAGCACCAGCGCAGCACCACCTGAGCATCACTCAGCACCACCTGAGCACCAGCACAGCACCACCTGAGCACCACCAAAACATCACTCAGCACCACTTCAGTATCACTCAGCACCAGTGCAGCACCACCTCAGCACCGCACCAGTGCAGCACCACCTCAACATCAGCACAGCACCACCTCCGCTTCAGTGCACCACCACCAGTGCAGCCCCACCTCAGCACCAGGGCAGTCCCACCTCAGCAGCAACTCCAAACCAATGCAGCACCACTTCAGCATCAGTACAGCACCACCTCAGCATCAGCGCAGCATCACCTCAGCACAGCACCAACTCAGCACCACCTGAGCACCAGCTCAGCACCACCTGAACACCAGTGCATCACCACCACCTCAACATGACTCAACATCACCACAGCATCACTCAGCACCACCTCAGCATCACTTAGAACTGGCACAGCACGACCTGAGCACCATTGCAGCTCCAGCGCAGCACCACCACCTCAAAATCAGTGCAGCACCAGCACGACATCAACTCAGCACTACCTCAGGATTAACGCAGCACCACCTCAGCACGAATGCATCACCTCAGCACCAATGCAGCACCAACTCAGCACCTGATCACCAGCACAGCACCACCTTAGCACCACCAAAACATCACTCAGCACCACGTCAGTATCACTCAGCACCACTCAGCACCACATAAGCACCACCTCCACACAAGCACACCACCTCCTCAGCACCACCTCAGCACCAGTCTAGCACCACCTCAGCACCTGCACAACATCAGCGTAGCACCACCTCAGCATCAGCACAGCACCATCTTAGTATCAGTGCAGCACCACCACATCAATACCTCAGCATCAGCACAGCACCACCTCCTCATCAGTGCACCATTCCCAGCGCAGCCCCACTTCAGCTTCCTCAGTACCAACTCAGCATCACTCAGCACCACCTGAGTATCACTCAGCACAACCTGAGCACCACCTCCGCACAAGCACACCACCATGTCAGCACCACCTCAGCATCACTCAGCACAAGTGCAGCACCACATCTTCACCAGCACAGCATCAGCACATCACAAACTCAGCATCAGTGCAGCACCACCTCAGCATCAGCACAGCACCTACTCAGCACAACACCACTTCTTCATCAGTGCACCACTACCAATGCAGCACCACCTCATCACCAGCGCAGCACCACCTAAACATCAGCACAGGAACACATCAGCACCAGCACAGCACCACCTCACCATCAGCACAGCACCACCTCCGCATCAGTGCACCACCACCAGTGCAGCTCCACCTCAGCACCAGCACAGTCCCACCTCAGCAGGAACTCCAAACCAATGCAGCACCACTTCAGCAACAGCACAGCACCACTTCAGCATCAGCGCAGCATCACCTCAGCACAGCACCAACTCAGCATCACTCAGCATCACCCGAGCACCAGCTCAGCACCACCTGAACACCAGTGCATCACCACCACCTTAGCATCACTCAGAACCAGCACAGCACCACCTGAGCACCATTGCAGCTCCAGCGCAGCACCATCACCTCAAAATCAGTGCAGCACCAGCACAGCATCACTCAGCACCATCACAGCATCACTTATTACCACCTCAGCACCCCTTCATGATTAACACAGCACCACCTGAGCACGAGTGCAGCAATACCGCAGCACCAGCTCAGCACCAACTCAGCATCACTCAGCACCACCTGAGCACTAGCACAGCACCACCTGAGCACCACCTGAGCACCACCAAAACATCACTCAGCACCACCTCAGTATCACTCAGCACCAGCTCAGTACCACTCAGCACCACCTAAGCACCACCTCCACAGAAAGATACCACCTCCTCAGCACCACCTCAGCACCAGTGTAGCACCACTTCAGCACCTGAGCAGCATCAGCGTAGCACTACCTCAGTATCAGTGCAGCACTACCTCAGCACAGCACCACCTCCTCATCAGTGCACCATTACCAGCGCAGCCCCACTTCAGCTTTCTCAGTACAAACTCAGCATCACTCAGCACCACCTGAGTATCACTCAGCTCAACCTGAGCACCATCTCCGCACAAGCACACCACCATGTCAGCACTACCTCAGTACCACACAGCACCAGTGCAGCACCACCTCTTCACCAGCACAGCATCAGAACAGCACCACCTCAGCATCAGTGCAGCACCACCTCAGCATCAGCACAGCACCACCTGAGCACCACCACAGCACCACCTCAGCATCAGCGCAGCACCACTGCAGCAGCACCTGAGCACCAGTACAGCACCACCTAACCATCACTCAGCCCCAGCACAGCACCACCTCGGCACCAGCACCAAATCAGCAGCACATAGCACCACCTGAGCACCAGCGCAGCACCACCACTTCAGCATTAGCACAGCACCACCTCAGCACCAGTGCAGCATCAACTCAGCACCAGTGCTGCATCAACTCAGCATCACTCAACACCACCTGAGCACCAGCACAGCTTCACTTGAGCACCACCAAAGGACCACTCAGCACCACCTCAGCATCAGCACAGCACCACCTCAGCATCAGCACAGCACCACCTCTGCATCAGTGAACCAACACCAGCCCAGCACCACATCAGCACCAGTGCAGTGCCACCTCAGCAGCAACTCAGAACCAATGCAGCACCACTTCAGCATTAGCGCAGCATCACCTCAGCACAGATCCAAGTCAGCATCACTCAGCACCAGGTCAGCACCACCTGAACACCAGTGCAGCACCACCACCTCAGCATGACTCAGCACCACCACAGCATCACTCAGCACCAGCACAGCACCACCTGAGCACCTTTGCAGCTCCAGCGCAGCACCACCACCTCAGCATCAGAGCAGCACCAGCACAGCATCACTCAACGCTACCACAGCATCAGTCATTACCACCGCAGCACCAACTCAGCATCACTATGCACCACCTCAGCACCAGTGCAGCACCACAGCACCAGCGCAGCACCAGCGCAGCACCACCTTAGCACCACCTCAGCACCAGCACAACACCACCTCTGCATCAGTGCACCAGCACCAGCACAGCACCACCTCAGCACCAGTGCAGCCGCACCACAGAATCAGCACAGCACTATCTCAGAACCAGTGCAGCACCACCTCAGCACCAGTGCAGCATTACCTGAGCAGCAACTCAGCATCAATGCCGCACCACTTCAGGATTAATGCAGCACCACCTCAGCTTGAGTGCAGCACCACCTCAGCATCAGCACAAGCGCAGCAACAACTCAGCATCACTCAGCACCACCTGAGCACCAGCACAGCACCACCTGAGCACCACCAAAACATCACTCAGCACCACCTCAGTATCACTCAGCACCACCTCAGTATCACTCAGCACCACCTGAGCACCATCTCCACACAAGCACACTGCAACCTCAGCACCACCTCAGCACCAGTGTAGCACCACCTCAGCAACTGCACAGCATCAGCGTAGCACCACCTGAGCACCAACTCAGCACCACCTGAGCACCAGCGCAGCACCACCACTTCAGCATTAGTGCAGCACCACCTCAGCACCAGTGCAGCATCAACTCAGCATCACTCAGCACCACCTGAGCACCAGCACAGCTTCACTTGAGCACCACCAAAGCATCACTCAGCGCCACCTCAGCATCACTCAGCACCACCTCAGCACAACCTCAGCATCAGCGCAGCACCACCTCAGCATAAGCACAGCTCCAGCTCAGCCTCAGCACAGCAAGACATCCTCATCAGTTCACCACCACCACTGCAGCACCAGCGCTTCACCACCTCAACATCAGCACAGCAAAATCTCAGCATCAGCACAGCATCACCTCCGCAGCAGTGCACCAACACCAGTGCAGCCCCACCTCAGGACCAGCACAATCCCACCTCAGCAGCAACTCGGAGCCAACGCAGCACCACTTCAGCATCAACACAGCACCACCTCAGCATCAGCGCAGCATCAACTCAGCACAGCACCAACTCAGCATCACTCAGCACCACCTGAACACCAGTGCAGCACCACCACCTCAGCATAACTCAGCATCACCACAGCATCACTCAGCACCACCAGAGCATCATCGCAGCTCCAGCACAGCACCACCACCTCAGCATCAGCGCAGCACCAGCACAGCATCACTCTGCGCCACCACAGCATCAGTCAGCACCACCTCAGTACGTTATGTTATGTTATAACAATTTGTAAAGCGCACTAATACCCTTAGGTGTCTAGGCGCTTATGGTCCGCATACTGTGAGAGGGAAGCTAATTTTTAAAAAGCCAAGTCTTAAGGTGTTTCCTAAATTCAAACAGGGATGGGATTTTCCTGAGAAAAAGTGGCAGAGAGTTCCATATCCTGATAGTACTATGTCTGAAATTCCTCCCACCCCAGTTCATCCTTTTAACTCTGGAGGTGGGCATTAGGAAAGCATTGGCCGAACGTAGTGATCTGCTAGGAGAGTACCAACTAAAAGCGTGCCAAAGAAATTGTGGACCTTCTCTGTAAAGTGCCTTGTGTGCGATACAAAGTGCCTTGAATTTCACGCGCTGGCCGACTGGCAGCCAATGTAACTCTTGAATCCCAGCCCTAATGGACTGGTGTTTAGGGACATCTAGCACTAATCTGGCAGCGGCATTCTGTACCGATTGTAATCTTCTGAGTTGATTGGACTGTAAGTTAATATATAAGGCATTACAGTAGTCCAACTTTGATAAAACCAGGGAGGTTAAAACTGTTTTTCTGGTCTTTTTAGGAATGAACGGAAGAATTTTACGCACGGTTCTGATAGTAAAAAATGCAGAAGACCCCACCTTTGAAATCTGAGATTTAAAATTAAGCTTCTCATCTATTATGACCCCCAAATTTTTAGCTTTTACTACCGGTATAGGAAGGGAACCCAGAGTACTTGGCCACCAAACTGGTGACCATAGAGGAAAAAGCTTTCCAAATAGCACCACCTCGGTTTTACTCGAGTTTAACTTCACGCAATGCCTACTCATCCAATTGCTTAAGGAGACCATACAATCATGAAGTTTGATGGAGTAGTTAACATCCTTGTCTATCGTTGAAATAACCAATTGGGTGTCGTCGGCATACGAGGTCGGGATTAGATCAAAACTTCTGATCAAAGGTGCTAATTCGGACACATAAATATTAAAAAGCGTAGGGCTCAGTGAAGAGCCCTGCGGTACCCCACAAGGCAGGTTAAAAGGTGCAGATTTAAAATCGCCTAATTGCACTGTTAAAAGTGAAAGGGCCTTTCCTCCCAACCCTATAGTCTTTAAACATTCTATCAGCAAGGTGTAGTCTACGGTATCAAATGCCGCGGACAGGTCAAGGAGGATAAGAGCCGCCGACCCTCCGCCATCTAATGCGGAGCGAATTTCCTCTGCGGTCTTTATCAGAGCTGTCTCAGTGCTGTGCCACGGCCTAAATCTGGCGTACTGTGGTCCAGGCCCTCATCACCTCTAGACTGGACTACAGTAACATTTTGTATTTGGGTGCCACCAAGGATGTGTTACGCAAGCTTCAGGTAGCACAGAATGCTGCTGCGAGGCTGCTCTGTAAGATTCCTAAAACTGATTCCATCTCTGGAACACTTCGAGATCTCCATTGGCTCAGGATTGAGAGCCGCATTAAGTTTAAGGCATTGAGTCTTATGTTTAAGATAAAATCTGGAAAGGCACCTCCCTACTTGAAGACTCTTGTTCACCCCTATGTACCATCTCGTGCACTCCGCTCAGCCACCCAGGCCAAGTTTATTGTTCCTAGGACGAGACTAGTGCGTATGGGCGATCGCTCCTTTTCGCATCTGGGTCCTTCTTTATGGAACTCCCTTCCTGCAGGTCTCCGAAGTGAACTTTCTTATGAGAATTTCCGGAGGGGCATAACAACTTGGCTATTTAATATGTAGATCTCCTTCGCTTTTGCTTTTGACTCCTTTCAGGCGGCGCCGGGAAACCCTAGGGTAGCTGTGCGCCTTATAAAATTAAAATAACAATAACAATCCAAACTGACTGTGGTCTAAAATGTGCATCACTCAACACCACCTCAGCATCAGCACAGCACCACCTGAGCACCACCACAGCACCAACTTAGCACCACTACAGCACCACCTCAGCATCAGCGTAGCACCACCTCAGCAGCAGCACAGCAACACATCTGCGTCAGTGCACCACCACCAGTGCAGCACCACCTCAGCACCAGTTCAGCACCACCTGAGCAGCAACTCAGCACCAATGCAGCACAACTTTAGGATTAACGCAGCACCACCTCAGAATGAGTGCAGCAGCACCTGAGCACCAGTGCAGCACCAACTCAGCATCACTCAGCACCACCTGAGCACCACCAAAACATCACTCAGCATCACCTCAGTATCACTCAGCACCAGCACAGCACCAACTCGTCATCACTCAGCACCACCTGAGCACCAGCACAGCACCACCTGATCACCACCAAAACATCACTCAGCACCACCTCAGCATAACTCGGCATCACTCACCATCACCTCAGTATTACCCAGCAACACCTGAGCATCACCCCCACAACAGCACACCACCACCTCAGCACCAACTCAGCACCACCGCAGCACCACCTCAGCATCAGCGCAGCACCATTTCAGCACCAGTCTGTTTCACTTAGCACCACTTCAGCACCACCACCACAGCAGCACCTGAGATTCACTCAGCAGCACCTGAGTACCACCACAACACCAGTACAGCACCACCTCAGCATCACTCAGTCCCTGCGACAGCACAGCATCAGTGCAGCACTACCTCAGCACAGCACCACCTCAGCATCAGCGCAGCACCACTTCAGCATCAGTCCGCTTCACTCAGCACCACTTGAGCATCACTCAGCAGCACCTGACCATCACCACAGCACCAGTACTGCACCACTTCAGCATCACTCAGTCCCAGCACAGCACCAACTCAGCATCACTCAGCACCACCTGAGCACTAGCACAGCACCACCTGAGCACCACCAAAACATCACTCAGCACCACCTCAGTATCACTCAGCACCACCTCTGCACCGGTGCAGCACTACCTCACTACCAGCACAGCACTATCTCAGTATCAGTGCAGCACCACCACCTCAGCATCAGCGTAGCAGAGGCAAAGCATCACTCAGCGATGCCACAGCATCATTCGACACCACCTCAGTACCAGGGCAGCATCTCCTCAGCATCATTCAACACCACCATATCAACACCTCAGCACAGTACCACCTCAGCATCAGCACAGCACCACCTCCGCATCAGTGCACCACCACCAGTGCAGCACCACCTCAGCACCAGCGCAGCCCCAGCGCAGCATCAGTGCATGCAGTAGCACCTCCGAACAAGCGCAGCACCACCTCATCACCAGTGCAGCACCAGCTGAGCAGCATCTCAGCACCAACACAGCACCACTTCAGCATTAGCGCAGCACCAGCTCAGCACAAGTGCATCACCTCAGCTTCAGCGCAGCACCAACTCAGCATCATTCAGCATCACCTGAGCCCCAGACAGTACCACCTGGCACCACCAAAGCATCTAGCAGCACCACCTCAGTATCACTCAGCACCACCTGCGCACAAGCACACCATCAACTCAGCAACACCTCAGTATCACTCGGTGCCACCTCAGCACCAGTGTAGCTCCACCTCCGCACCAGCAAATTACCAGTGCAGCACCACCTTGGCATCAGCACAGCATCACCTCCGCATCAGTGCACTATCACCAGAGCAGCCCCACCTCAGCACCAGAGCAGCCCCACCTCAGCACCAGCGCAGACCCACCTCAGCAGCAACTCAGCACCACTTCAGCATCAGCGCAGCACCACCTCAGTATCAACTCAGCATCACTCAGCACCACCTGAGCACCAGCTCGGCACCACCTGAGCACCAGCGCAGCCCCAACACCTAAGCACGACTCAGCACCACCACAGCATCACTCAGCACCACCTCAGCATTTCTCAGCACCACCTCAGTATCACTCAGCATCACCTGAACATCACCTCCGCACCAGCACACCACCACCTCAGCATCACTCAGCACCACCTCAGTATAATTCAGCATCACCTTGCATCACCTCCACACCAGCACACCACCACCACCTCAGCATCACTCAGCACCACTTCAGTCTGCCCTCAGAATCTGGCATTGGTTGATTTTCCCCTAGAGACTGTCCACTGCTAGTGTTGTCATTCAGGTACTATTTCCCAACCACCACCCTCCCGTTGTTTATGTCCACCACCCATAACAAAAAAAAGCCATAACAAACAAGCATTAGAACAGGCAGGAAAAAGTTGCCAGCATTGCAAGGACAAAAAAACGAGAAGACATTTTTTATGTTAATTCTGTTTTTAATAGGGTCGTTCAGTTGTACATTATGTCTTCTTCGTTATATATAAGGTAACAAAAATTACTGATAACAGTTTTCTATTATAACTTTTCAACATGCTGCACAGCAGGCGCGCTGCTCTAAAACATATCTTAAAGACATTAGCAAAGCCAATAGCTCTGGCTAAATACTTATAAGGTCCCAAAGGCGAGACCTATTCGCTTTGCTAATGCTTGTTTCATAAACCTATCACACTTTGCACACCCCACCGCTCCCTCCTCTTTTAGTTTGTGCTTGTCCACAGTGCTTGTTTGCATGTTGTATACTTGGATTGTTACTTTACCCCCATCACCTTTCAGGATCCACCAGCCGCCACTTGCCAGGACATCAGTAGAAGGCCTCAATACCCCTCGGTTGGGCCAAGTAACTCCTTCTAGCCCTGTGGCTCTCTGAAAGGGGTTTGGCAGAAGTGTTTGGAGCACAATTCATATATTTGAAGGTCTACTGTATGGCCGTCCAACTTTTGTCTTTGGAGTATTGAGGTGCTAGAGCCAGAATTCTAGAAAAAAGATCATTTGACCCTAATTACAAAATGGGGAAATATTATGATCTTTGCGCAAACCCCTGTTTGCTCAGGGATTAGAATTCTGAGTCCTGTGAAGTTCTGCGTGCTGGGGGGCAGATTTACAAGAAACTGACGCATCTATAGAGATGCATCAGTTTCCCTGAGCCATCCTGCGATACCCTTGTGCCACCATGAATGCGCCGTATTTACAATACGGCGCATCATGGCGCAAGGATTGACAGCTGCATCAGAAATTCTGACGCATCTGTTGGCCTAAAAGTCACGCATTGCTGGAGTTGTGTCACAAGCACGGCGCAACTCCAGCAATGCATTGACTTATTGTACTGCATCACTCCTTACGTCTGCTCCAAGCAGGCGTAAGGTTTTGACGCAGTGGCGTCCTAGAAGTGGCACAGTGAAATCTTGTAGGTTTCACTGCGTCACTTCTACAAGGCTTGTCTGCCTGGGAACGTTCACCCTGCATACATTATACCAGATACAGCCGCGGTCCATGCAGGTAACAGCGGTGGGGCGGTGGGGCGGTGTAAGGGGGGATTTCGAGGGACGATGCAGACGGAAAATTAATTATTTATTTAATTTTCCCTCTGCATCTTCCCTTGAAATCCCCCCTTACACGGCCCCACCGCCCCACCGCTGTTACCTGCATGGACCGCGGCTGTATCTGACGCAGGTATAATGTGACGCAGGGCTTTACAACGTGACGCATCTCCCTAGAAGTGTCACGTTGTAATTTGGCCGCATTGTTTCTGCCGCCGTTGCGTCACAAAAAGTGACGCAATTGGTGCAAGGAGGCGCAAGGGGCTTGTAAATCTGCCCCTGGGTAATTACAGGGTAAATATTGAACCTCGTGACTTCGGTACTTCAAGCTTACTGAAAAATACCAGAGGGCCAAAATGCCTGATAATTACTGAGACACAGGAATTCAGAGCTGCAGGAACTAAATTCTGCATGTAATGCCCAATTTCTGAGTTAAAAGTTAGCCTAGAAGCCGTTTGGTTGATCCCTTAAATACCGCGTCCCCATGCTGTCAATATTTACAGAGCCCAGTAAATACCTCAACGCCATCGGGCGCATCTGCAATCAGGGCCTTCTGAACGAAAAAGCAGACTGCCCTGGAAGTTACCAACAATTTTTCAATTTATGATATTATGATAAACTAACTAAAGCAGACAATTTTGATTACAATAAATATTTATTAGTTTAAAATTTCTTGATTCATTTTCCCTCACTTGTTTTGTGGGGAAGACAAATCAATTCCTCCTCTGCCCTTCCCGTACCATCAATGGTGTCAGTCGCGGCTGGCATTAATCGCGGGGGGGGGTTGGGGGAGAGTCGCACGGGGGGGCGGGGTCGCGCCAGGGGGGGTTCATAAATTTAAAAAACGTACCTGTCCGTAGGTCCCGCGTTTTCCTGCTCTCCTGCCTTTGGCAGGAACAGGAAGCAGGCAGCCTCCCTCCTCTCCCCTAAGCCAATCACAACGCTGCAATGGCAGCATTGTGATTGGTCGGGACGCCGACCAGCAAGGCGCCTATGGGGAGTCCATTTTCTCCATGTATGCTGCATGCAGCCTACATGGAGAAAAGGCAGAGTGCGCATGACTAGTTAGGTCGGCCCCAGAGGGCCGACCAAAGAGTCAGCGCCGTCACCAGTGGGCAAGCCACTCCTCCCCTGCCCTAGAGCAGACCCGCCCACCTGCCCGCCCCCAACCAAACACTTCTGCTTTCTCGCAGTGCGAGAAGCAGAAACATAAAATGGTAGTTTTACCATTTTATGTTTCTGCTTTTCGCACTGCGAGAAAGCAGTGGGGCGACGCTCCTCCGCCCTAATGGAGGAGCCGCCCCTGAATGGTGTCCAGCTCCGAACACCCACCTACCCTCAGAGACCCAACACCAGTACATGCCTTGATATTCACTCAATGTCACGGTTCCCTCATTTATTTTACACCGGACGGCACTTCCATTAACCCATTCACCATTCTATTTTTATATGCCGTCTTTGCCCTTTCTGATCTGCGTCACTCCTACAACCTCTACCTCCTCTGGATACACTCCCTTGCTTTGAGTTTTTTTATTTTAGGAAAAAAATTACTTTGTTACATTTGTTGATTAGTTTTATCTACTTTTGTTACTTTTTTTTACCATGTTTGTTACTGTAAATAACTTTTCATGGTGTATAAACTGAATGCATTCCGTGGCAGACATGTTGGATTTTCCTTTGAACCACCAGCAGACATTTTTAATCATGAAATGAATGATAATATTGAGGCAGGCTCATTGAATATATATGAACGCATGTCTTCCTTTGAAATAAAAGGTTTAATAAACAACGGTATATTAATTGTCATGTACCACCGAGATACTTGCGGCAGACAAACAGCACATGACAGTCTCATGAGGATGTATGTCAAACAATGTGGCAGGCGTCTGAAACATCATCTGTGCTAATGATATTAGCAAGCTCTCTACTTGACAAAATAAATGGGCAGGGGGCCACTTGAAAGAGTAAATAGTGTCTCTTATTATGCATGAAAGTTGCCCGTAACTCAGAGGCACTTAAACACATCAAGGGTATTTGTAATCGACAATTACATACACAGTTATGGCCTATTACATGGTGCAAGTCAACAGCTGCCATGTTAACTTTCACGACCGCGATGCTCCGGGCAGTCATGCTTTACGGCAGTGGGATAAGAGGGCTATGTGTAACCCCGGGCGGAGACCTCCGCTCCGCCCGCGGAGTGTGCGGAGATTTGCCTTTTCCGCGTTCCGCGGAGAACGCGGAGAAGGCAAATCTCCGCACACTAAGGAGCGGAGTTGGCAAGCCCCCGCCTCCACCCCCCAATTAAGAAGTAAGTTTACAGGAATTAAAAATAAACTTAAAACCACTTACCTCTTTACTGTGGCGTCCCCGGGCTGCCCTCCTCCTCTTCCTCGCCGTACCGGTAATGCTTAAGAAAACTGCGCATGCGCGCGCGCCCGCGCATCCTCATTTCTTGCGAGAAACAAAAACATAGTAACAAATTAAAAAAAGAAATATGTTAAAAAAGTAATATAAATATATATATATTTTAAATAAATAAAATAAATATGTATTACATTATTAAATACATATAAATTACTACAAATATTATCATAATTAAAATACAAATATATATTCTCAAAATAATAACTAATACAATATTATTTACATTTAAAAGAAAACACACAATTAACACATACAATAATAAATAACATAATTTAAAAAATATTTACCAATTTTTAATTTGTTATTACTTAAGTAACTTTCACCCTATACTTCAACAAAGTACACAACACATATCCAAAAGTCTTTATTAAAATATTATTATGTACACGTGTTAAACGATTAAATATTAGTTAAAATATTAATAATATTCCCAATATAATTGTAGTTAATTACCATCCCACGGACTCAACATAATCTCCTACGCAAACAACACTCAACTGATCCTCTTGCTCACTGAGGACCCCTTCCAATGCCAAAATCAACTTTTGCAACTCCATGATCAATGTAACCAAATGGATGAGAGACAACTGCCTCCAACTCAGCTCCAACAAAGCTGAAGTACTGATCTTTGGGAAGAACACCTCCACATGGGACCACAGGTGGTGGCCTACAGAACTCGGACCTACACCCACACCAACTGACCATGCACGCAACCTTGGCATCATACTCGACAGCCAACTGACCATGAAATGACAAGTCAACGCAGTCGGCTCCTTCTGCTTCCACACACGTGGTTGTGTCGGTCGCGGCGGGTCCGGCTTCGGTGGCCATGGGTGAAGGCGGGTTCACTGCAGCTTGATCTTCCTCGGGGCCTGGTGATCGGCTCCCTGCAGCGCCTTCTCCACCTTCTCCGTGGCCAGGAGGCATCTAGCCGGTGTTGGTTTCGTGGACCCGCTTGAACCATGAAATGTTCCGGGTGATGACCTCGTCTACCTTTTGCGCCGTGAGGGCGGTCCCGTTGGTTTTCAGCACTGTCCACGCCCCGGGCTCATTAGCAGTGCGGAACTTTCCTCCACTTCGGCGATTCCTCACGAGGACGGTGCATCCTGGCATGATAGTCCTCGCTTTGGCCCTTCTCCTCTTGCTGGCCCGCTCGTTGGTCGCCATTCTTCATCTCTGGGTGCTGGTGGGGTCATAGGGTTCTGGGGCCCAACCATCAGTGGCGGGGATGGTGTCTCGCCGGGGCCCTGCTAGCATCAGTGATCAGGGTGACCTCTGGGTGGTGCAGTGTGCGCTACTGCGGTATTCCTGTAGGAACCGGTGCATCGCCACTTCTGGGTCAGTCTGTTCGGAGACAGCGATCCGCAGGACCTTGTTGAGGGTCCTCATGAAGCGTTCTGCTTCTCCGTTGGCTTGTGGCCATTGTGGGGTGATTCGGTGATGGTGGATCCCCAGTAATGCCAGCATGATCTTAAACTCGGTTCCCTGAAACGGGGGTCCGTTGTCGGACTTGATCTCCTGTGGGAGCCCAAACAGTGAGAATGTCCTTTCCAATACAGGTTGCAGGTGAGCAAATGATGTGGATGCAATGACTTCGACAATAGGGTATTTTGTATAGCTGTCGATGATTACTGCGGTTACTCGGCCATCGGGGAAACTCGCGAAATCTATACTTATTCTCGCCCACGGGGCTGTCGCTGGGTCCTCAGTTATCAATGGGGCGGGGTGTTCTTGGCTACTGTGGGTCTGCAGTTCCTTACAAGAGTGTCTACGGCAGCTTCGAGTCCAGGGAACCACACTTTCTCTCTCATGCGGGATTTCATCCGCATTGTCCCTTGGTGACCCTCGTGTGCTAGGGTGGTGGCCCGCTCTTGTAGACCTGCAGGGATGACTATCCGAGAGCCCCTCAGTACTACTCTGTCCGCTGCATTGCTCAGCTCATCACGCACTCTCCAGAGCTTGCTCAGCCTGTCCTTTTTGGGCACGTTCCATCCATTTGCTCCATGTAGAAAGTCTTCCCAGGACCCTTTTCGGAGTGAATGCAGCACCCTCATTAATACAGCGTCTGTGCTTGTCTCCACTTTGATCTCGTCCAGGGTGATGGCTCGCGGGCAGGCCCAATGAGACACCATGTCCACGTACTCCTCCGTTCTTAATTCCTGGTCGCCGCCGTCCTCGGCTGTCTCTGGCGCCCCAGGTCGATACACCAACTCCATTTGGTAATGCTGCAGCTGTATGGCCCATCGTTCAATTCTTGGTGGAGGATGCGGTGCTGTGCCTCTGAACAGCGGGATTAGTGGCTGGTGGTCGGTCACCACCCGAAACAGATGTCCGCTGACGTATAGATAGAAGTGGTTGCAGGCCCACTTGATGGCCAATGCCTCCCTCTCGATCTGAGAGTACCCGGGACTCCGTTGGCGAAAGTGCCTTACCCGCAAAAGCAAGTGGGGTCCACTTTCCGGGTTCTGTCTCCTGGGTCAGGAGGGCTCCTAGCCCGACGGGGCTAGCGTCCACGAGAAGTTCCGTCATCCACGTGGTGTCAAAGTATGCCATGGTGGTTCTCCCTAGCAGTGCCTCTTTAATCTTTTGGAAGGTGTCGTCTTCTTCTTGGCCCCACTTCCAGGTCACATCCTTCTTCGTCAGGGTGCGCAGTGGTTCTGCTAGTGTTGCCAGGTTCGGTATGAACCTCCCGCAATAGGTGGCCATCCCAAGGAAGCTTCTGACCTCTGATGCTGTTGTAGGTGCAGGGGCTTGTTGTATGGCCTGTGACTTTCTTGGGTCCACCCTGACGCCATCCTGGCTGAACACATATCCGAAGAACTCAATGGACTTTTGAAAAAACGAACACATGTCTCGGTGAAGGGTGATTCCATGCTCAGCGAGACGTTGGAGTGTGGCCTGGAGGTGGCGATGGTGTTCTTTCATGGTGGCGGAGTGTATCAGGATGTCATCACTGACGTTGAGCACTCCGTGAAGTCCTGACAGCACCTCCCGGACAGCGTTCTAGAACATTTCCGCTGCTGATGAGATGCCGAAATTGAGTCTTTTATAGCGGCGTAAGCCTATGTGGGTCGAGAACGTTGTGATATGTCGGCTCTCCTCAGCTAGCCTCAACTGGTGGTATCCTGCGTTGAGGTCAAGCTTGGAGAACCAGCGGGATCCGTTGAGGTCAGCCAGGATGTCATCGACAGTGGGCATCAGGTGTCTTTTGCGCTTGATTGCCTGGTAGGTAGTATAGTGAAACAAGGGTACCCCGTTAGAAGAACCTGGGGTTAACATGTGTTTTAGGAAAAACAGCGGTTCAATTTGGCCCGAATGGGTCCTATACAACCAAGTGAAACCCTCGAGAAGGTCACAAGGTAAAGCTTTTGGGGTAGACAATTAATCATTAAGGGAGCACGAAAGTAGTAGGGGAACATATGTGGTGTAAAATAAACATTTTATTTTACACAGACATGATTTGACGACAGTCAAGGTAAACAGGTGCTCACATAAAGTGACAGGTGCGTAATGTGACAAGGTGCAGTGAACTCTAAAAACATTACATCACATTGACAACAGAGTAGGAACTTTGCTTAGGTTAATACAAATGAGAGAGTTCCTGTTGTAGAAGTCGACGGCGTTTCGATCTTAGGGACTTAAGATCATCATCAGGACAATATACGCACTTCAAGGCAAGAAATACAACACTGTACTAATTACAGATCGGTTCTACAACACCCATGCCTCAGTGGTTCTTGTAGGAAGTTCAGGTTGCTCAATTATTGTCCTGATGATGATCTTAAGTCCCTAAGATCGAAACGCCGTCGACTTCTACAACAGGAACTCTCTCATTTGTGACGCCTGGTCACACTCCGCCAGGGCTTGCAGTGCGTGTCGTTCTTGCTACGCTGCGGCGAGAAACAGCGCTCCGCCGGGCCACCGGGCTGGGAGCTGGCACCACAATATCGGCAGGGTACAGGCCGTTGACAACGGGTGGTAAAACGCCCACCCTCGTCGCCAGTGTAACATTGCTCGCCTGGGCAACTAGGCCTAGAGGGGTAGAGCTAAATGACACACACGGACAACCAGTTAACTAGTGTGGGCCGGACGTCCCGAGCGACCTCCGCCCATTTATTTATATCCTCTGGCCACGCCTGGCCAGAGGGTGATACAATGTATGCGAGCCCTTCCTGGCTAAGGGTCTCAGGTTGGCAAACTAACAGCAACTAGACCGCTACACCGGGTACTGTGTGTATGTACAGGTGAGATGTCGCTCACCGGAGAGGAGGATTTTGAATTTGCTGCCAGAGAATATTTTTTTTTTTATGCTGAATTCTTTTCAGGTGATGTCAGTGTATTGTGCATTTTGCTCATTTTATTCCTGTCTTGTGTGGAGTGGACAAGAAAACATGTTTTTATATTAGTTGCATGCAAGAGTCTTGAGAGGAGATAGTTGTTATGGCTAAGTCCATATTTTGCATGCGTACGATAGACGTATTGGGCCAATTAAGTCCCTGGTCCTGCAAGAGTATGCAGTAGAGGGTGAGTGTAGTGGCCCTGTAAGTGGGTGCAGTAGAAGGAATGTGGAGTGTGTCCCTGGTCCTGCAAGAGTATGCAGTAGAGGGTATGTTGTAGTGTGGTAATAGTTCCTGGTCCTGCAAGAGTATGCAGTAGAGGGTATGTGTCCCTGGTCCTGCAAGAGTATGCAGTAGAGGGTCAATGTGTGGTACTTGTCCCTGCACGAGTGTTGTGCGTTAGAGGGAGAGTGTATGATTTATGTCCCAAGTCTTGTGACTTGCTGGGTGGCAGTAGAGGTAGGTGCAGAACATGTGCCTGGTCCTGCAAGTGAATGCAGTAGAAAGTAGGTGAATTGTATGTGTGTCACTTGGACAAAGATATTATTCCCCTGGTATTGCGCATGCTCGTGGTTTAGTTTGGATGGGTTCTGTGTGACCTGTATATGGATGTGCTGTTGGTTTCATATGGTTGGAGTCTGATGCGACCACAGTGTGAATAATTTATAAGGCTTGTATTTTTATTATCGAAGCTATATTCTCTCATGGTTCTGTTTCCATTTTATTAGTCCTGTTGTATTTTGCTTATTTCTAATGGAAGGAGATGTGTGATAACCAGTTGTTTATTATTTTCAGAGGGAAGGAAATGTTTTCAAATTTGCTGTTGGTTATAATGCATTCTCTGCACAGCTTCTCTGTTTCCCTGCTCTGCTGAGCCAGTGTCTGATGTCATGGAATGTTGGTGAGTGGCTGAAGGAGTGGACAGTTAGCGCGAGTGGGCCGAGCAGAGAGGATGCTGCTACCAGTGGGGTTTTCCGATTAAGTAACCAGTAATCTATCCTGTTACCTCTTCAAATAAACCTACAACTTGTTATTCTACATGAACTGGCTACTTGACGTCTACCTATGGAGAGAGAACTCTTTTAATTACAACACAATAATAATACACAAAATTAATATATTGACTAAAACACATGCAGATAATTAAAGAACAATATTTGTAACCACTATTATTGAAAACAATATTAACAACATTGATATTATTTAAAATGATATTACTTACCTCCAAAAAATAATATTCTTCTCTATGATATTTGTGCATCACAATCTTTGTGTATCATATTTATTTTCCAATATTTTTAAATCGATATTTTGTCCAAACACCAGTAAATATAGCTCAATGTTTGTGCGCCGTCACGTAGTGGGTTCTGTATGCACGCAACGCCTTAGTCCAGGCAGCACCAACACTCTGCACAGACTGCCAGCCTTTCCTTCCCTGAATGAACTCAGCCCAAGTGGACGAGCTTTCCCGCACACGCCTATTTGCAAGCAATAAGCAATATTTCTGCCCCAATTACTGGCAAGACCCTGTCTAGCTATCCCCCACAGAGTGCCTAGAGGTTAGCACTGTCCACCTCACCTAGAGTGATTTGGTGCAGTAATATCCTGAACAGTGAGGCCCTTGCCTCCGACTTTGACCAGGAACCATTGATTTCACTAGGCTTAGGGATGGAGATAAAGGAAAGACAGAATAGCAAGCAAGGGAAGTGTCAAATTAAGATTTTTAATGATTATTTGGGAGAGTGTTAGAGAGATGCTCCCTCATATTGGTGTATCAGTCTTGCCCAAGATTGAAGGATGTCTCCTCACTCCTAATTTCAGTCAAAAAACAATTAACATTTTAAGGAGAGGTGAGTTGGAAGGCTGTAAATGAGGTACAGCCGAGTCATTTGCCTGGGGGGCTTTACTATGTAGGGGAATCTACTTGCTTTAAGACAGTGGGATTTAACATAGGGTGCAATTATCAATAGTACAGCGGCACAGGGATGCATTGCACTGTAAATATGCCTTGCACTAAAGCCCATGGCAACCTTGCTATGCTACTGGTCCCTTGACTTCCCAGTGGTCCAGGGGGTATATTTCTAAAGGAGAAATGGGACATATTTTGCAGTCTTTTTTTCTGGAACATCAACTATGCAACCAGAAACACAATTTACCAAAAGAAATCGCTTTTTCTATGAAAAAGGCTACCACAGTGCCCTGTCGCCTACCTCAATGGCGGGGGCACACAAATGCTCAACACTCCTAAGCCGTGCCCAAGGGTACGAGGGGAGATTTAATTATATTTGTTTAATTTGTCACCTTCCAATGTTCACAAAAATTAGGAGTTTTATTATGAAAAGATTTAGGGCCTGATTCACAAATGTAAATTACACATTTGAGTAATCTACACGTTTGAGTAAGCTAACTACTTTTTGATTGTCCACAAAATCTGAGTATGTTACTGCTAAAAAACTAAAATAGTAGTAGGTCCGTTACCACACATGGCCAACCACTGGTAGTGCAACACCCTCCAATCGAAAATAATGGAGTTAAGGAATTAAAATAAAACCCCATAAGAAATTATGTTAAATTAAATTACATTATTTAAAATAGTTAGAAATATAAATAAATATAATTTAATGTTAAAATAAAATAAAACAATAGTGCATATTTATTATTTATTTATAAAATATTTTAATACTCTATTTTGAATTTAAAAATTAATATACCAATATTTTTATTTAAACATAACTACAATAATATTATTTTTATACATAATTTCTAATAATTATTAATGCATTATATTTTTTCTTTAGGGTGAAAATTCATTTTTTAATTTAAACTTCAGAAAAATAATGTAGATTTAATTTCATATTTTTCCATTAATTATTGATGTATTTCAAAATTAAATTAATAGTGCTCTAGCATTTTTTTATTTTGTTCTACATTTAAAAAATGCATATATAATTGATTTACATTAATATTTAACATTAAATATTTTTAATATTTATTTTCAAGTTAAATGTTTTTTTTTTTCCTATACTTTACCATGCGGACATTGCCACCCTGACTGAGGGGGTCTCCCTATGGTAATGGGTAGGGAAAATTTAGAGCACTGCTAAATGCTTTCCCAAGAGTACTGCAAACGACTGCAGAATAATAAAAAAGACTTACCCATGAGCACAGCAAACTACCTATCTCTGAGAAAATAGGAAAGACATACTACACAGCTCGATGGAAGACTTACCCAAGAGCAATGCAAAGGCCTTACCACAGAACACTGCAAAAGACTATGGGCCTCATTTACAAACTTTTGCTGTAGGGCAGCGACGCAAGCCTTCTTGCTGCACTGCCCTACGGCAAAAGAAAAGAGCAGGAATAGGCGATATCTATCAGATACAGCACATTCCTGTCCTCTTCCCCATTACTGGCGCACAATTGGCTGCCATGCGCCAACGCATGCACTCTTGTACCATGATGCAAGGGTGTCTGCACTGTGGGAATTATTGTTTTTGTGCAGGAAGGGACGCCTTCCTGCACAAAAACAATCAATGGAGGCGATTTCCTCCTTCTATGTGTGCTGCTGAATGCAGCACACAGAAGGAGGAAAATACGAGGAGAAATAAAGTTATCTCTCCTCATTGCCCTTCCCCAATGCCTCCCATGGGGAGGCGTAGGCTTTTGATGCATTCCCAGGTTCACAGAACGTTTTAAATCTGGAAATGTGTCTAATTCCATGGGTGTTACGTGGAAACACCCACCGTAATGCTCACGACACGCCTCCTCATCGCAGTGAGAGGCAGCCTAGTGACTTGCATTGCGTTGCCTCACATCATATCTACAAGGCCATGAAAAGCCACGCAGGGTGGCTTTACTTGGCCTCATAGATATGGCACTGCACTGTGCGCTGCCGTAAAGTAAATCAAAGTGACATTCCTGCAGCGCACAGGGACTCCAAACCACTGCAAAAAACCTACCGAAGAGCACTGCAAAAGTCTTTCTCCAGAACAGATCCATATATTTGCACAACAGGCTAGTGCCTCTGAAATACCAGTAGGATTAGGAGTGAGTCAGTCTGATCTAGAAGACGTTTCCCAAAATGTGTCTTATCTGCCTTTCAGAGGCACCAGCCTACCAGTATGGTCAGAATCAACTGAAAAGTCAGTGGACTGTGACAGTGCTTCGTACAACAGCAGAATGCATAACATAAGGATGCCAATAACATAACAAGAGACCTTCAGATTTTGGTGCAATCAAATTCTCTCCATCATTGGGCTTGGATGACTCCACTTTCTTTCATCAAAGATTTTAGAGAAGTGAGCACAAAACCTGCTAACATGTGACCTATCCCTTCCTGACCCACGAGCCTAGGTACAATTAAAACAATGTAAACCTTATGCAATAGTGAATTTTACTTGTATAAATAGTGTAAATCCCCACTTGACATACATGATTTTGAATCGCCTCCCAACACATTCTATTACTGTGCTCTCCTGTTAGGTTTGTGCTATATAAACACCAACAAATACATACATAATCCATGCATGTACATTTAAGGCTCATCAGTAACTTGCTACAATTCCATCATCCAACGCTATGTACCCGATGACTTGTTGGACTAGCCCCTGCCTTCTGTGATCTCCAAACTGGCTTTTTTTCTGGTTTAAGACACATCTTGCCTACTAGATCCAATGGACCACCTCTATTTTTTTCCTGACATACATTCCTTCCTGAATGTACGGACCACATATTTTCTGCCTTATCTCCCCATGTATTGACGCCTGCAATGAATCAAACTTATCAATACAGACTAGGGGGTCGATTCCGATTCGGGCCGGAAAACGTACCGACCGACTCAGTTCGGGAATTTATTCTGACCGACACGTACCGGTGCTGCCCGACCCGCCTAGTACGATGAAATGCATGCGAATTACGACCGACTCGTACGGAACACAAGCCGAACGACCGAACCGCACGGAAAACAGCTATCCGGCCGGAAAACCACGCGAATCGAACCGACCGACACGCACCAGGAATGAACCCGAACGAAACGTACCCGCGAACTCCGACCCGCGCAGTACAATGCAATGCGTGGAAAACCAGACCGAGTCGCACGGAGCTCAAGCCGTATGACCGACACGCATACAAAACAGCGAGCCGAAGCAACCCAATACTCCGCGACCGACGCGTACGCCGCACATGAAACACAGCACAAACACAGCGTGAACGACTCGGAGAAGCTCGCACGAGACAACTGCAGTGTCCGACTCGGTCAGAAGAACGTCTCCTACATGCACAAAAAGTACAAAGGGAAAAATACAAAAAAAAGGGCCAAACAAGCAATTACAAAGCCAATAAATACTGGGGGGGAAACAGGGAACAAAGACACACCCACAACTCCACCCATATAAAGGCCACAAATCCCTACCATGATCCTTTGCAAATTCAACTGACCTGCCAGCACAGAACACCATCAGACAGCAACCACAGACACACCCACAACTCACCCATCACACAAGTCACACACCATCAGCACCCCAACAAATAGCACCCTCACATACACCCAGCAAAACCTACACTCACACACCCTCACTTGCACACCCACACACACATCAATCACCACCACCACCCATCACCATGCCCCCAAAGAAGAATCCAAAGTTCCTAGACAGTGAATTGGAAGTCCTGGTAGATGAGATCCTCAGGGTAGAGCCACAGCTGTTTGGTACATTGGTCCAACAGACCCCCATGTCGCAGAAAACCAAGATGTGGGAGAGGATCGTCGACAGGGTGAACGCACAATCACCATGTTTGCGCACAAAGGAAGACATCCAGAACAGGTGGTATGATGTGCGCAGGAGGGTCAAGGACCTACTAAAGAAGGATTACGCCTTGAGCCAACACACCGGCAGTGGCCCTCCTGCCAAACCAGTATACCTCAGGCCCTGGGAGGAGAAGGTGCGGGCCATCCTACCACCAGTGAGCGTATATGGACTATCAAACATCCCAGAGCCTGGTGAGTACACAACCAATATACCCAATATCGTGTGACAATATACACACATCACTGTCAAGGGATAGTCAAACCATGCACCCTTAGCAAATCCACAGCAACCAAAAGATAATCATCCCAAGATGTGTATGTCAGTCAGATAAACACAATACATGCCATTTCATAGTGATATGTAACTGTGTCATGACATGTACAAACCCAACAACAAATAGAGCTAGGCAGTGTCACAAATCTAACCAACAAACACAGTCAGATATGTAGCCACCACTAGAACACCACCTCACAGGGAAGCTCACTGAAAGGAAGGAATTCTGTGTATGCTGGTCAAGTCAGTGTAGCCAATAGCATGATGGGAGTTGTAGTCACAGATATTGCTCACCCTCACAATTCGCCCATCAACACCACTCTGAACCATGCTCACATCACATGGAGTGGAAAACAACTGACAAGATGGCTGACACTGGCTACTGCTGTGGGGAGCACAAGGCCCTGCTGGGAACTGGGCACCAACCAACAGCAGGACACCACTGACTGACATCCTGAAAGCAAACTTGCACTCCCTGCAATGGAAGCACGTTCCATGGTGGGATATCTGGCTGGGTGGGAAGGAGGACTGACAGCTCTGACCATAGTTACCAGCAGCTTTTCTCACACACACCCTTAACACAAACTACACACAACTCACCTGGGAGAATGCATTGCCTCACACTCTAATTAAATATCCCACAAAGAACCACCACCCTGGGTTATGCTGTGTGAAGCACAGGGACACTTTTGGGACTTGTAGCCAAACTAACGCCAGGACAACACTGTCAGCCATCCTGTCAGCACAGGCACACTACCCCACAGGGAAGCAGAGTCAAAAGGAAGAAAGTATGGGCATGCTGGGAAGGCGGGTGTAGGCAATAGCATGATGGGAGTGGTAGTCACAGCCCAACATCCCCCACCCACATGGCCCAGCAAGCTCACACTGAAGCATGCACACCTCACAGGGAGTGAAAAGCCACTTCAAAGATGTCTGACAATGGTGCTCTGTTGTGGGGAGCACAAGGCCCTGCTGGGAACTGGGCACCAACAAACAACAGGACACCACTGTCAGCCATCTTGCCATTGCTGTCACACTCACACACAGTGAAGTACACTCAAAAGGAAGGAAGTATGGGCATGCTGGGAAGGGGGGTGTAGGCAATAGCATGATGGGAGTGGTAGTCACAGCTCAACATCCCCCACCCACATGGCCCAGCAAGCTCACACTGAAGCATGCACACCTCACAGGGAGTGAAAAGCCACTTCAAAGATGTCTGACACTGGTGCTCTGTTGTGGGAGCACAAGGCCCTGCTGGGAACTGGGCACCAACAAACAACAGGACACCACTGTCAGCCATCTTGCCATTGCTGTCACACTCACACACAGTGAAGTACACTCAAAAGGAAGGAAGTATGGGCATGCTGGGAAGGGGGGTGTAGGCAATAGCATGATGGGAGTGGTAGTCACAGCTCAACATCCCCCACCCACATGGCCCAGCAAGCTCACACTGAAGCATGCACACCTCACAGGGAGTGAAAAGCCACTTCAAAGATGTCTGACACTGGTGCTCTGTTGTGGGGAGCACAAGGCCCTGCTGGGAACTGGGCACCAACAAACAACAGGACACCACTGTCAGCCATCTTGCCATTGCTGTCACACTCACACACAGTGAAGTCCACTCAAAAGGAAGGAAGTATGGGCATGCTGGGAAGGGGGTGTAGCCAATAGCATGATGGGAGTGGTAGTCACAGATATTGCTCACCCTCACAATTGGCCCATCAACACCACTCTGAACCATGCTCACATCACAGGGAGTGGAAAAGAACTGACAAGATGGCTGACACTGGCTACTGCTGTGGGGAGCACAAGGCCCTGCTGGGAACTGTGCACCAACCAACAGCAGGACACCACTGACTGACATCCTGAAAGCCAACTTGCACTCCCTGCAATAGAAGCACGTTCCATGGTGGGATATCTGGCTGGGTGGGAAGGAGGACTGACACCTCAGACCATATTTACAAGCAGCTTTTCACACCCCCCCTTAACACAAACTACACACAACTCACCTGGGAGAATGCAATGCCTCACACTCTAATTAAATATCCCACAAAGAACCACAACCATGGGTTATGCTGTGTGAAGCACAGGGACACACATGGGACTTGTAGCCAAACAAACGCCAGGACAACACTGTCAGCCATCCATTCAGCACAGGCACACTACCCCACAGGGAAGCAGAGTCAAAAGGAAGGAAGTATGGGCAAGCTGGGAAGGGGGTGTAGGCAATAGCATGATGGGAGTGGTAGTCACAGCTCAACATCCCCCACCCACATGGCCCAGCAAGCTCACACTGAAGCATGCACACCTACCAGGGAGTGAAAAGCCACTTCAAAGATGTATGACAATGGTGCTCTGTTGTGGGGAGCACAAGGCCATGCTGGGAACTGTGCACCAACCAACAGCAGGACACCACTGACTGACATCCTGAGAGTCAACCTGAACCCACTGCAAGGGTGGCATGCTTCATGGTGGGATAACTGGGCTGGGGGAGAAGGAGGGCCGGATGTCCACCAAATACAACCAATGCTGTCCATGTACACACCTCAACATTCACATTGAAATGCTTCAAGTTTGCAGGACAATGTGCCACACCAATATCAACCCCTGACTGTGACAACTTAGGACAATGCAATGTACAGGCCTGCATCCAGAGGTACAGTCACAACTGTCAGGTGTGTGAACCATTGATGCCTGCAGAAACATAACATACATTGTGTGTGTCTCCCAAAACAGGTGATGATGGGGACACAGCAGCAGACAATGAGGAGTCCCTGTCCCAGGCTCCGGGGGACACTGAGCTCACTGGTGTGGAACAGCCTCTGCCCACCTCGGATGGCGAAGACCTACCTGGCCCCTCCGGTGTGAGTCATCATGCAGCACCAGCAGGACCACCATCTGCACCCCCTGCACCCACCCCTCCAACAACTGCCAACACACAGACCACCCCCGCCGACACGGACAGACCAAGGACCAACAATAACAACAGCACAGTGACCCCGGCCCAACGTGGAGCAACGGACAACAACACCAGTGACAACCCCCAAGGGGGCCTAGGGTCACCTGTGCGTGCCACTGCAGGTCCCGCACGTGTCGCCAGGGGTGGTGGGAGGGGTGGTAGACATAGGTCGCTGTTTGCAGAGGGGTCTGGACTGCATGATGACCCACAACTGGTACGCATTGCTGATGCGTACCAGAATAGCACTGGAGAGGTCAGCCAGGTAGTGGGGATCCTCAAGGACATTCAACAACAGCAGGCTGCCCATCATGCCCGCTTGGACTCACACATGTCACGTGTGGACTCACACATGTCCCGTATGGAGACACACATGTCCCGTGTGGAGACACACATGGCTGGCATGGAGTCCAAGTGGGACACATTGCAAGAACTGACAGCGGTGCATAGGGACATATTGACATGCCTCCGCCAGATTAGCACCAACATGGCCACACCTCCCTGTGTGCCCACAACATCTGGTGCCGCAACAACTGCAACTGCCACAGGGAGGGAGGATGACTCTGGCGGAGAGTCCCCTGCACCGCAGCAGCCTGCACGTGAGGGTCCCCCCCAAAGAAGAGGGGTCGTCCGAGGAAGGACAACTGAGAGGCCGATGGCCATGTACATCCCCCAGGAACCCAACACCTGTTCTGGAAATCCACCTTTGTGTGCAAACTGTTCACCCTGTCGCATGCAACCCAACTCTCTCACATGACATGGGGAGTTTAAGTTGGACCAATGTATCAGATGACTGTTGACTTTACTCAGGACATTTCTGCTACCAAGACTTCCAACTCATCTGGGAACTTTGGATTACAATCCCAATGTACAGCACCCACCATCCTGTGCACTATCCTCACACATGTATGTAAATAAACTCACTAATACACCATACTTGCCTCTGTTGTGATTCCAACGTGGTTTCTGTCATGGAGATGATGATCTGCTAAATGACACTGTGCATGCTAACTGCTACAGCAAGTACAACACCGTCATGTGAGTCATGGCGACGTGACACATATGAGGGAGACACACCACTAGGGCTACACAACACATACACACCAGGGCCATCTGACTCATCGCCTACACTGATGTTGCCAGGAAATACAGTGCAATGCACAGACACCACACCTATTCACAGTCTGTGTTAACTAGCCCACTGGTGCAGTAAGCAAATGTCAGTCAGATGTGTGACCACAGACAACGCACATCCCAAAGTGAAGCACAGGTTTATTACACATTTGCAACATGTTGTTTCCACTACAGATGCAAGGTAATCCCACGTGGCAGTGGCCACACAGTCAACAAGTGTAGAAGAAAGGAAGTCCAGGGGTGTGGGGCACATCACCTGTAGGGAAACGACAGCTTCCACCCTGGAAGTTGAATCACGGTGTCGGGGGATCACAGTTGACCAAACAACTCTGAAAGTACCCTGTGAAGGACAGAAATGACACACAGTCAAAAGCACTGAAGAACAGGACAGAACTGCAATACTCATGCCCAATACATGTCACAAGATACCTACACAAAACCAAGTTAGCATGTCAACACTGTTGTGGAGTACAGACTACCTGTAAGGACACATCGCTGCACGCATACAGTCAAGTAGCACATGGACACACTCAAACAGCACCAGAGCACCACCAACACATATCACGCAAACTCACATCATTGACATGACATCTCCGGATACTCACATTCAGCTGAAGAAGTTGGTGATGAGCTGTGTGCGGACATCACCCTCATCATCATCACCATCACTGGCATCGTGGCCCAGGCCAGGATCCTCCACAGGTGGCGGATGTTGGTCATCGTCATCCAGGATGAGAGGCAACTCCTTCCGCACTGCCAGGTTGTGTAGCATGCAGCAGACGATGACAATCTTGCACACCTTTGCTGGGGCATATGGGAGGGCCCCTCCTGTCTTGTCCAGGCAGCGAAAGCGGCTCTTCAGGAGACCAAATGTCCGCTCAAACACTCTCCTGGTCCGACCATGTGCCTCATTGTAGCGCATCTGGGCTGGTGTCACAGGGTTCCTGAGGGGCGTCAGCAACCACGCATGTTGGGGTATCCAGAGTCACCTACATACAGACAATTGCACATTAGCTGAGTTGGAAAAGAGGGTGGAATACTACATTGCAGAACACACACAATGGTACAAAGTCAGTACACACCGACAAGCCAGGCACGCTGGTTCCGCATCTGTGACATCATCCTCGGGATGCGACTACTCCTCATCACGTAGGCATCGTGTGCAGAACCGGGAAACGGGCACACACGTGTGAGATGCTCATATCTGCAAGACATACCACCAGTGCATTGACCGAATGGTAATGTTTGCGGTTCCTGTATGCCTGCTCATGTGCCTGTGGTGGTACCAAAGCCACATGTGTCCCATCAATGGAGCCAATGACATGCGGCATCCTCCCCAGGGCATAGAAGTCACTCTTGACGTCAGTGAGTTGTTGACGTTTAGGGAAATAGATGTACTGGTTCAGGTATCTCAACATAGCCTCCAAAACATCGCGGAGCACACGGCTGAACATGGTCTGTGACATCCCACCAGCAGACGCCACAGTGTGTTGAAAGGTACCGGTGGCAAAGAAGTGTAGGGCTGCCATCACCTTCACCTTGGGGGTCAGCGCTGTAGGGTATGTCCGGCCAGGTTGCAAATGTGGGGCCAACCGCACCGTCAATTCCTCAATCAGTGGCCTGGTGAAGCGGTACCGTCGGATGCAGTCCCGTTCAACCATGGTTGCAAGGTCAGGGAATGGTCTATGGACAGCTGGTGCCCTGCAGTGCATAGGTGAACAAAGATAGATTGTCAGTCACCCCACATATGTGGCATAGACTAGACTCAATATCACATGATACTTCATTACGAGACACAAGTACATGATGTGTGTGCCGTTCCGTAAGGACATGTATGGCACCTACATGGCCAACATCTAACATCACAGTTCAACATGTGTCCTCAACAAGTCCCAGGTTGTGCTATGGGATATCATTAGGCTGTGTCACAGTACCCATGTACTGCTGTCACGTTCCAAACACACACCACAGTGACATGTGAGGACAGATGTGCCCCAGGCATCACAGCTCATCGACAGGTAGATTCCCAGGGACCCTGTATTGCCACATGGACACTGGCATGACATGGTGCATCATGAATACACCACAGCAAAACAACCATGACCCCCACAGGTAGTGGTCCCTGTTGCCTCGGCAGGACAGACATGGACGTCTGTGACACACACACGCACAACATCAAAGTCCATGCACAAACAACGTGGATGTGGAGACTGTCTCCCATTGTGCACATGGAATCAGAGACATTGTAAACACAACATGCACACAGACTGTGGAGGGCCATCACTATTGTGGCAATGGGTCACCCTGGGACGTACATACCGTCCCACATGGGACTCAGGGGTATGTGACATGACATACACATACACAACCGTGAAATGTGACCATGCCACATGCTCTGAAATGAACAGTTGCACATCACAGTGGTCATGTGCACAACACACCAAGGATTCTGTCCCCATGAACACGTGCACAGCCTGGGAGTGGCTGCCCCCAAGTGCCACCCAAAAACAACATGTTGACCCCCATACACGGAAAAGGTAATGCAGCCTTACATGCCTTAGGATACAGTGTGGACAGGCTGTGGTGTTGTAGGTGTGCCCCTCACTCCCTGGGAAGTAAATGTGGCTGGCATACGTTCACCTGTGACAGGCATGGTGACATATGCCAGTGACTTGTACAGGGACGCGTTGTACAGCAATGGACCGATCGGTGCGCACGCATTGGCCATTGCATATGATGTGAGCGGGTACGCGTTGTCATCCGATGTACGCGTTGTACAGCAATGGACCGATCGGTGCGCACGCATTGGCCATTGCATATGATGTGACCGGGTACGCGTTGTACAGCAATGGACCGATCGGTGCGCACGCATTGGCCATTGCATATGATGTGACTGGGTACGCGTTGTACAGCAATGGACCGATCAGTGCGCACGCATTGGCCATTGCATATGATGTGAGCGGGTACGCGTTGTCATCCGATTTACGCGTTGTACAGCAATGGACCGATCGGTGCGCACGCATTGGCTATGGCCTGGCATGGCAACGGACGCGTTTTCAAACCTTTAACGAGTCTGATGCTGTGAATTCAGTTGGCCACCCACAACAATGTTGCAAATTCATGGGTCTCATGAAGTTGAACTTTTGAAGGATGCTGTGGGCGTGTGTAAGTGGTGCAATTCCATGGATTGGCCAGATTCAGAAGATGCAAACGACTTGGACCTATCACTTTGGACACATGGGACAGTATCTGCCTCAGCAGCACACATATAATGCTGGCTGTTCCCCTGAGAGCTCACTTGCCTGCACTACATGCTCCAGGACGACATCTGCCACCACCACTGCTGCTGTATCTGCATCCTCTGGATCCTGCAATGGCACGTACTGTGGAGAGAGCCCCAGCCTTCACCACTGAGGAGAACCAGGCCCTGCTGGACAGCCTCCTTCCACAGTACAGCAAGCTGTATGGGAAACCAGGGAGCAGGTGAGTGTGCTGTCCACTGCCTTACTAAATGTGCATGTTGTCTGACTAGCAAGACTTACAGTCTGCACGCCACTGGCTAGCAGGCTCACTGAGTAGTTGTCACCCCCATAGTGTGTAGTTACATGCACTGAACAGGTATAGTGCAGTAACAGTGCATTTAAACGAGGTTTTACTTCCCAGGCAATGATACCATGTAGTAACTGCTGGCAAACTGTTCATAGCCATCGTTGCACTGCCTGTGTACATCATGTGCCCCTGTGATTGAGACATGTATATCCAAATGTGTGATGCACGGAAATGTTGCATGTGTAGTAATGGGCTTTTCACTTTGTCATCCTCACAGGTTGATGCCCACCAGAAGCAGAAGATATGGCTGACCATCGTCCGGGCAGTGAGATCCGTGGGGGTCTACAAGCGCCGGATCCGCAACTGCCAGAAGAGGTGGCAGGACCTTCGGGGCTGGACCCGGAGGATCGCACGGGTCCAGCTGAAGCTGTCGCCTCCTCGCAGGAGGGGCGGACACCGGACCCTGACCCCCACATGCTCAGGATCCTGGCGGTGGTCTTCCCTGATCTGGATGGGCAGCTGAAGGCCAGACAGCAGCAAGGAGGGGGTGAGTCCATGACTGCACTGTGAACTTTGTCTGCCATGCTATGTGCCCTCCTCTGGCCTGGTTAAACTTCAACAGTACATCAGTCATGTGGTCCAGGACCCATGTCCCTCAATTGTGCACTGCCCACTCCTCATCTGATACCCAGGTGTGGCCCTTACAGTCAGGAAATTGTGTCACTTGGGTACTGTGTCCTTGCATTTTGCTTAGCTCAAGGTGGAGGACAGCATTTGTTCCCGTAACTCTGTGGTGGGCTTCATGGGTGGGTCCATTGCTTACACAATGCCTGAGTTCTGACATGTAATCTGCGTGTTACTTTGATATGTGGTCCAATTGCTGATCTGATTCACCACATGTGCCTGGGGTATTTGGCACACACCCATGCTGCGGGTGGGAACAATGTTTGGGCCTCAGGAGTATGTATATCAAGTGTGTCACACATACTTAGCCACCTGCCTACTGTCCAGGGCTCATCCCTCATTCACGTGGAGCAGGACAGTCATGCCTACTCCAGGCCATACAATACACTCTGTACTCCCACTCCCGTGTATCAGCTGACACGTTGTGCTCAGTGAAATGTTCCCTCAGGTGTCTGCCTCTGTGTCATTGTGCTGTGGCTTCGTTGTCAGGACTACTTGGGTGTTTCTCGGTTAGGGCTCAGCATGCCACCGGAGATGTGACCATAGGAGACGATACTTGTGTGACATATAGGTGTTTGATCACTTGACCGTGCAGACTGGGGTATGCGAATGTGAAGTTCAGGCAGCTGTTTCCCATTCACAGCATATTGTGAGGTGCTCAGGTTCCGAGGGTTGTGTTTCAGGTCTCCCATATGTCCAATTGGTATGACGTGGACAAATAAGAGTTCAGATGATGTGGTTTGTGGGGGATGGACATGTGCACTTGTCAGCTCCAGGACTTGCATTCCCCATGACCTATGATTGTGACACAGTGCAGACTGTTGTTGTCTGGCTGCCCTGCCCATGTGACTGGAGACAGTGATGTATGACTTTGCAGGCATGCCTGTGCCATGGCATTAAACTTCCTATGAGTGATCCTGCAGGGGAGTGACATGTGCTACATGCACCCCATTGTGGCATTGACTATCAGGACATGGGTGCATCATGGTGTCTGGTGCTGGTATGCATCACATGCATTTCAAAATAGACTCTGGCCATCCCTTTATCCGGACATCTGTACTGACTCAGTGGCAAGAGTTGTGATGTGTGCATGTTCACATACTTCACCGTGTTCTCTGCACTGTCCAACTACTGTGTAGGTGGTGCATGTGTCCACACTGGGGTATTGCCATCCGACAGACACCAGACAGATGGGTGCAAGGCCAGGAGGGATGTGAGTGCCATGGTTGACCATCAGACTGACAATTGGCTTCTCCTACTCTGTTTGGGCACTTTTGGCAATGTTCAACTAAGGATGCCAGGGCTTGCTCTGTAATGTGCTGTACTTACTGTGGTGTGTGCGGTCAGTGCAGGTGACTGATGTTTGTCTGTTTCCCTATTGTTTGCAGATACATCCACGGCCACAGGAGGGGACAGCTCCACGGACCAGGAGGAGCCGCAGAGCCAGACTGGGTCAGCAGCCGAGGAGTGGTCGGAGGGACCCAGTGGCACGGAGGGCGAGGGGAGCCACACCGAGGAGTCCTCAGCACCATCCACCTCAGCTGAGGACCACAGCAGCTCGGAGGATGACTCCCTTGTGGAGGCGGGTGTCAGCAGCCACCACACCCCAGCTAGTATTGCTGTCCCCGCCACCACCACCACCACCACCACCGCCCTCCCATCGGCTCCCATTCCAGAGGTCCGTGGAGGCTCCCGTGTTCGGGAGCATGTCTCTTTCGTGCCAGGCACCACACCCCCGCCCCTGTGTCCCCTGCTGCCCTGAGTGAGGAGTCTGTGTACCTACTTCGCCAGCTCCATGTAGGGCAGACAGCAATGCTGAGTGTCCTCCATGCCCACACCACTCTGTTGACTCAGCTGGTGTCGTTCATGGAGGGCATCTCATCGGGCATGTCTGCCCTACAGAGGAGCAATAGGTCCATGGACTCCTCCCTGATGGCAGCAGTGTCCCTCCTCCAACAGTCCCTCACCCCTCCTACCTCTGCCCCATCCACACTTCCTGGCACCCTACCTGTCCCAAGCACATGCACACCTGCACATTCACCCAAACACACAGACACGGGCAGCACAGACACACCCACTACAAAAACAAGAAGTGCACGCAGGCATCCTCAGGGGACTGATACCACACCCACAGGGGATGGGGACAGACACACACACAGGCATCCACAGTCACTCCGCAGTCCTCCGATACCTCTCCCTCCAAGGCCCCTTCCCTTGCCTCACCTGCAACCCCACCTACACAGCGGCTCTTCCTCTGTGACCTCGGCCTCTTCCCCTCCAATCCAGCTGATCCAGCATACAGGGGGAAGAGGAAGCCCACCCACACAGAGGGGAGTGCCCCTCACCCCCGGACACCCTCCCCCAGGCGCAGACAGACTGAGGCCCCCATCCGCAAGTCCCCCCAGACCCGGAAGAGCAAGACCCCGCCGCCGCCCTGCAGCTCAACCACCAAGTCTCCTTCCTCCATCCCTCAGGCCCCCACTCCACAGGTGCCCCCACCACACCCTGCCCCAGGTTCCCCCACCCACAGATACACCATCCCCAAAATGATCCGGCCTTCTCCCCTGCCACTTGCTCTTCCAGCACCACACCCCCGCTGCGCATGTCTGTGCCACTGGTGTGGAGACGGTGTCCTTCCCCTCTGTCCTGCCCACCTTACCTGAACCCCATTCTACTCCCCTGGAGATAGGCACTGCAGTGGAGTCCACTACCACCCCGTCTGACTTGGGCACTGCAGTGGGGAACCTGTCCACTCCATCTGCAAGGCCCACTGCAGTCGTGCCGGCACCCACACCATCTGACTCATGCCCCCCAGTTGTGCCGGCACACACCATGTCAGACACCTCCACTGCAGTTGTCAGTGACTCTCCAGCACCCACCACCCCTTCCCTGCCTCTTTCTGGTGAGCCCTGATCCTGTCCCTGCGGTGCCTGGCCTGCCCCCCGTATGCCCCTCCGAGGGGAATGTCCCTGGTGTGTAGCAGTGCAGGCATGCAAAGGGTGACATCTGGCACTGTCACCCTGTTTGGAATCTGAGTATGGACTGGCCATTGGCCTTTGTTGTATTTCTGGACTTTAACTTCGTTAACACACAAATGCTGAATAAAGCTACTTTCTGTTCTCTAGTGGTTTTGCTTCTGATGTACATGATGTTGATGTTGATGATGCTAACCGTGCCCTTGCTGCAGTGATGGTGATTTTTGATCTCAGGAAAATGAAGTGGTACTGTGCAGGACCCCATGTGGTCCAGGGGGAATGTGTCCTATCCTGATGTGTATCCATGTCATCCTTTGCAGCAATATGAGGGTGTCATGTTTTCAATATTTGGCAATGGGATTTACTACTTACATTTGCAATATCATATCTGTGGCTTACACCCCTGCACATCTGTTGTGCTTGCCATTGTTCAATTAGTCTACTTCCCTGACCGTTTGACCATCTCCAGTGGACATGCAAGTTTGGGCATCAATGGGGAAGGAATCATCTGTGTTATCAGTGCAACTTGCTATACATGTGTGTTGGATCTGTGCTGATGATTTCGGTGACACTCCCATGACCAGGCTGATATGACGGGAGCCTTCATTTTGTGCTAATTGTTGACTGTGTGACCAAGTGTTCTGCTGACATGATAGAGCCCTACTGAGACAACGTATGGCACAGCTTTCCTTACACAGGAGTGGAGTCCCCTCATGGCAGTGTGTAATTCTGTGACATTGCCTGAGCACAAGGTGTGTGTTGTGTGAGCATGTCTGTGTGTGTTCACTTCCATTTTGCTAGGCAGGCTGGGATCCCTAGTGATGTTCCTGTTTGTGATGCTTGCTGAGTTGACCTATGTTCCCCCAAAGTCATCTCCCTGGGTTCTCTGTGATGTGGGTGCATGGCACATTACTGGTCATCAGGGTGTCACCCATAGGTGTGTTTGCTGTCAGGGCTGAGTTTGTGGGCAAACGCAGATGGGACACAGTCAGGATTCCCCTTGGCACTTGTTGGTTACACCGGTCATGTAATTTCCAGTTTGTGTTGGCTTTCAGTGATTGTGACATGTTGTGTGTGTGACTGCTGCCACTCCTCAGGGTCAGAGCTGCAATGTTGGAAGTTGTCTATGTGTGTTCTTTGTGGGTGACCTTGGCTTCTTCATTGGTGTGTGTCTGTGGCCGGGATCCCATTGGTTGGTGTGGTATTGACGTCATGTCCATGTACGGCGTACTGTGCAGTGTGTCAGACATTCACGAGTCTTGTTGAGTGGCCATGTGTGATGGGTTTCTGCACCTTAGTTCCCCCCACCACCCCTGGGATTGTCATGGGTGCATGTGCAATGTCACCAGTGCATGTAAGCTTCACTGCTGCACATTGGTGGAGATCATGGTGTGTGGTGTTGAGTGTGTGCAGATGAGAGTTGTTGCACGGCTAGACCCCTGCCTCCATGTTGGCCTTGGCTGACAGGCCGTGCTGATAGATTTGTGCTTGTGTAGGTGTGATGGTAAGTAAGTAAGTAAGTAAAGTATTTTATTTGCACAATTAATTAAAATCATTGAAATTCATACAGAGCAAGAGTTAAAAACACTGTGCATATTCTACTTTTTTTAGAAATATCCGTGAGAGCAAAGTGGTTCATTGCTGGTAGGTGTGATGGTAGTTTGTTGCTCAGGACACATGACTGTGGTTCACAGCGTGAACGACATCTAGCTTTGTCATCACAGTGGGATTATCATGCAGGCCAGTGTCACCACAATGTGGGGACCCTGGGGGTAGTGCTGTGGTGGGTCTGTGTCTTGCTGTGTTAGTTGCTGTTCCTACAAGCCTGTGTTCACCTCACATCTACAGTCTCCACAGGATATCTACATTTGTGTGCCCATTGGTGCAAATATGTGGGTCTGCATTATGATGGTCACTTCTGTCATTGTGTTATTGATGAATGTTGACAGTGTCAGCCCCCATGGGTGATGTTTGTCTGCACATGGCCAAAGGTATGTCTTATTTGCACTGCACTGTTTGCCTCCCCCAATCTATGTTGCTATGGGACACAAGCACTACTTTGCCACTGATGTGTTTGTTGTTCTGTGACCAGGAATCATCCATGCTGTTTGGCAGTTGCAGCTTTTTCAATGTCAACACTTACCTTTTGGTCACTGTGATGATGGGGGTTTAGACCCCATTGCCACAAGGTTCAAAAGGTGCTTCAGCTATGGACCCCACACTTACCTTTTGGTCACTGTGATGATGGGGGCTTAGACCCCATTGCCACAATGTTCAAGATGTGCTTCAGCTATGGACCCCACACTTACCTTTTGGTCACTGTGATGATGGGGGCTTAGACCCCATTGCCACAATGTTCAAGATGTGCTTCAGCTATGGACCCCACACTTACCTTTTGGTCACTGTGATGATGGGGGTTTAGACCCCATTGCCACAATGTTCAAAAGGTGCTTCAGCTATGGACCCCACACTTACCTTTTGGTCACTGTGATGATGGGGGCTTAGACCCCATTGCCACAATGTTCAAAAGGTGCTTCAGCTATGGACCCCACACTTACCTTTTGGTCACTGTGATGATGGGGGCTTAGACCCCATTGCCACAATGTTCAAAATGTGCTTCAGCTATGGACCCCACACTTACCTTTTGGTCACTGTGATGATGGGGGTTGGACCCCATTGCCACAATGGTCATGGTCTGCTTGCATTGTGGAGGCCACACACATTTATGTGTGACACATGTGATAGGGGGTCACATTGTATGTTCAATGTCATGTTCAGTGTTGTAGGCATTTGACACAGTCTACACACGCTTGTCATGGTGTTGGGAGGCTGTTTTTTCTTACATTCCTTATGTTGGAGTATGCTGGTTGTGTCATGCATTACCCATCCTATGAGTAGGGGTGGTGTGGGTGGTAGGCATCCAGCCCCCCATGGGTAGGGGTGGTGGTAGTGACAGGTATCCAGCCCCCCATGGGTAGAGGTGGTAGTAGTGGTAGGCATCTAGCACCCCATGAGTAGGGGTGGTAGTAGTGGTAGGCATCTAGCACCCCCTGAGTAGGGGTGGTGGTAGTGGTAGGCATCCAGCCCCCTATGAGTGGGGATGGTAGTAGTGACAGGCATCCAGCCCCCCATGGGTAGGGGTGGTAGTAGTGACAGGTATCCAGCCCCCCATGGGTAGGGGTGGTAGTAGTGGTAGGCATCCAGCCCCCCATGGGTAGGGGTGGTAGTAGTGACAGGCATCTAGCACCCCCTGAGTAGGGGTGGTGGTAGTGGTAGGCATCCATCCCCCCCTGAGTAGGGGTGGTGGTATTGGTAGGCATCCAGCCCCCCATGAGTAGGGGTGGTAGTAGTGACAGGTATCCAGCCCCTCCATGGGTAGGGGTGGTAGTAGTGACAGGTATCCAGCCCCCCATGAGTGGGGATGGTAGTAGTGGTAGGCATCCATCCCCCCATGGGTAGGGGTGGTAGTAGTGGTAGGCATCCAGGCCCCTATGGGTGTATATGGCATTGGTGATAGCCATCCCGCCCCTATGGTTCTGCTGTTGCTGTTGTGAGTCATTTCTGCATCCCTATGTGTGTGTGTTGTATGTCTGGTACGTGTCGTTTGTTTGTGTGGTGGATGTTTGACTTACCTTCTGCGCCGTACGCGTCCGTACCAGTTCCGGTAATAGATGTAGAGTATTGGTAGGACCTGCGCGATGGGATTCATGGTTGGTTCGTCTCGTTCGTCTTTGTCGTTGCTTCGACTCGTACTCGTGGCTGGCGTGTTCGTCTCGTAGCCGTGGATCGTCTTGTAGCGCGAATCGGAGCTTATGTGCGCCTCTCCCGGATGCTCTGACGTGCCGTGCGTAGCGACGGGTTCGGCGCGTACGGAAGGCGCATCGTACTAGTCCGGCCAGACGGTGCTGTATTTTGGCTTCCGTGCGACTCGATTCTGCGTTTACGGATCCGGCTCGGGCGGGGAACAGGAGCTGCATTGGGTGAGTACGGCTGAGTCGGGATCGGGGCAGTTGTGCGCATCGTACTTGCTCGTTCGGACGTATGTTCGAATCGGTCGGGAAACACGCGTTCGGCTTTGTTTTTTTCCGGACGAATAGTGTTAGGTGCGCTTCCGGCCGAGATCGGAATCGGCCCCTAGGTCTGCTTATTTACATACGCCAAAGATATCACACTTATCATGCCTTGGGTGGGGATGTCTCATCGATGTCTCTCTTCAAAACCTGTTTCAAGTAGCTATGCAATTGATTCAGCAGCCACGGGCTCATTTTAAACCCAGACAAAAGGTCTTGGTGGTGGATGAATGCCACTTTGAAACACTCTCCCATTGTGTTGACATATTATCTCTTCTGTCAGAGTTCTGCACCTGGCTTTTCTTAGGAGCCTTTTACTCTTGATCAGCTGTGTTATGCTAATTCATCCAAGTACCAAGAATCCTGACAATGTGCGTGAATGCTGGACACATACCCATTATACCCTTTAGCTGAACATAATGTGCACACTCCATTTACTCATTGCTTTTGCAGTTAGGAAGCATGGTTCTGCAACACCATTGCTGATATTTACTCAGAACACGATGGTTTGTTCTTCCCAATTCCAAAAAATAAACATATATACTGAAGTAAAAGAAGCAGACGAAAAATGTAATATATCAGAACATTTTTGTAGTACCTGCCAATAACACATCTCAGTCACAAGCTAGCAGATCTAGTCTTCATCTTTCCTCCCCAAGGAAGAGGTGTTTGGGAGCACTAGACCTATAACAGACAATGCTTCCTTCTTAACACCAACCTTTCCCACTCATCACAGACTTTGGTGGTGTCAGTGAAGGTCAGTGACCTCACACCCAGCTTGTTCTGAGTGGGAAAGAGACTGCCTATGTTTGATAGGGACTCCAGGCTTATCCACTGACAGAGCTACAGCAGACAGTGACAAACCTAAATGTAATCCGCATTTCTGGGTAACTATAATTATCTTGCAGTTTCTTCCACCAGCCAGTGCCAAGCAGCTCAGGGTGGGGATCAAGCATTGATCGTATTGTAGGACTTTGCAGGGTAGTGCCCCATTCCAATTTCCCAAATGCACAAATGACCTCAGGCTGGAAACCTTGCTCTCCTTTATTTTCATCTCAGCCATGAAGCAAAGTTCAATGTTAATCTCGCTCCACTCTTGGTGACTTCTGTTTTTTTGTGAAGTCTCTTCATCATTTAAGTTTAACTTTGAAACACAAAGAAGATCTCAATTCTCACACCCACAGAAGGACCAACTACCACGCCCTCAGACCACACAAGAAACCTAGGAATCATTCTAGACAACAAGCTCAACTTAACAGCACAAATCAATGCAGTGAGCACCTCCTGCTTTCACATCCTATGTATGTTGCAAAAGATCTTCAAATGGCTGTCACAGACCACCAGACGGATAGCTACACAAGCACTCATCACTAGCGGGCTTAACTACAGCAAAACTCCCTATGCCGGAATTTTTACACAACTCCTACACAGACTACATATTGTCCAGAACACTGCAGCAAGACTCATACTCAACCTCCCACACCACACCCACATTACACACTACCTCAAGAAGATTCACTGGCCCCCTATCCACAAGCGCAGCCAATTCCAACTCTTAGCATGCACATATAAAGCCCTGCACAACACAGGACCAGAATACTCAAACAGCTGCATACTCTTTCACAAGCCCACCAGAAACCCACCCTTTGCCTCACGCTCATTCGCGCACACTCCCCGTATCCGCAAAAGGAGAGAAGGAGGTTGCTCTTTCTCCTACATTACACCCAGAACATGGAATGACCTCCCTCAACACATCAGAGCCTCCTCGTCACTTGTTGAATTCCGCAAGAAGTTGAAGATGTGGCTCTTCTACTAACCCAAGTGGCCCACACACCCACATACCTGCCAAAGTACCTGGATACTTTCACGGGTGAGTAGTGTGCTCTACAAATCAACATAACATAACAATGTATTTCTGGGGGGGCGCTAGAGGGCGCCAGGCAAGATGGCTGCACATTAGTGCTGCTCGGCCCGGCTGATCCCATATCCGACCAGAATCTGCCTCAAAATTGGCGCATCGCATCCCACAAACCGATTGCCCTGCACGACGATCCCATACCGCTACTGCTTGGGCACTTGCGGCTTCCCGGAGAGCGCGGCGAAAGCTGGAATCCGCGACGTGTGCGAAGGTTGGCAGAAGTCAAGATGGTGGCCGCCGGAGCATAGAGGCAGCCCGACTGGCTGTCTGCCGTGCTGTACGCGATGAACTGGAGATTTGGCGGCCGCGGCTGAGCTCGGCTCGCGCGATACCCTGCCTGACGTGGAACGCTGGTGCTGCCTGCTCGATCCATTAGCGGGACGTCAGCAGAAACTGGGCCTACCCTCGAGCTGACGCGGGGCTGTCCCGGGAGCTGGTGTGGAGTGAGGCGGCGTACTGGGGCCCGCTCTGATCTGTAACTGGGGCCGGAGTCGATTGCGGGTGCGGAGTCCCCACCTGAGGCCTCTGGAGCTCCTCGGGCTGGAGTAGATCGCGTCCAGCATCGCTGCACATACCACTGCAGACACATCCTGGCGGACCGGCCCAGGGCGAGGCGGACTCCTGGTGTGCAGGGCTCAGCGCTGAATGGAACTGCTGGCACCCGCGGCGGGTAGCGGTGAGTGGGGCGCGGCCTGCCTGTGGCTGCGGAGGCGGGTGTGGGCCTGTGTGCTAGGCCGCATTCTGCGCGCTGCGGCCTGCGTGCGCTGTGGGCAGCGGTTGGGAGACCTGCGCGATCCTGCATGAAGACTGCCTAACTCCGAGGCTAATCCTTGCAGTGAGACCTGGCGGGCCCTTCTGCAGCTGGCCTGGTCGTCACCCCCTGCATTCGTGGAGTCTTCGTTGAGTGCTGATGCCGCGCTGCTGGACCTCTTATCCCCGCTCCCGCTGTCCAGCTGCTTGGGCCTGGCCTGGCCTTGACTGAGGGGGCAAGGGGGCTATACACCGTTATAGAGTGCCGGAGGAGGATCCCCTTCCTCATAGCTTCTTGAAGTGCCTAATATCCTGCTCCCTGCTTGCAGCAGGGCGACCTGCATCCCTAGGATCTGGGGAAAAGCTGCTTAGTGGTGGGAGCACACCTGGGACTCTTGCTGTTCATTTATCATTGTGGTACCCCATTGCACGGTCATCGGTGTCGGCTGGGAGTATTAACTCAGGTGTAGGTTGGCCTTGCTCGGTCACACTATTCATGCTTTCTAGCGCTGGCTTGGTTCTGATTGCTGGTGTGCCTGGGAGGGCGTACGCCTCCAGTCTTGTACGGAGAGTTCGTTATACGGCTTGAATCCTACGCCGAGCCCATCCTCGGACACAGTGTTCAGGGTGTGGCTGGAGGGAGTTGCCATATTGTTGTGGTGGTTGTTTGGCGCCTGCCCTTTGTGTCGCACATTATGGGGAAGCCGGACAAGTCACAGCCCCGCCTCACGTTTGAGGCGCGAAAGTCGGGCAGGGTCCAACAAAAGGCGGCTTCTGACTCTGAGGCCGATGGGCATGGAGAGGGCCCGCCCAATCTAGAATCTACATTGCTGGCAATGCAAAAGAGCCTCCTGGCCATCGAGGGAAGTATGTCGACCATAAATCATAGACTGGACCATATGTATTCGCAACTAGAAAAACACAATGCGAGAATGGGGGAGGTGGAACAGAGAGTCTCTAATGCGGAGGATGGACTTAGCGACATTACCAGTAAGGCCCTAAATATGGAAAAGGTCTTAGCCCTCATTCAGGCCAAGAACGAAGACCTAGAGGCCAGGTCTAGGCGAAACAATGTTCGCATAACGGGCCTTCCCGAGTCAACAAATACGGGAAGGATGGAGCACTTCATTGAGTCTCTCCTTAAGGAAATATTTGGCCCTGAACACTTGTCCTCTATGTTTGTAGTTGAGCGGGCCCACCGCTCTTTGGCGGCGCGACCTGTCCCGGGGGCTCCGCCTCGTCCCATAATAGCCCGACTACTGAACTACCGGGACCGGGATGTCATCTTGCGGCTGGCCAGGGAGAAGGGCAGCATATGCCATCAGGGGAACACGTCCTTTTTCCCTGACTTTACTGTCGCCGTTCAAACTGCCCGGCGTGAGTTTGGGGCAGTCAAGAAGGTCCTCCAATCCGAAAACACTCCTTACGCTATGTTATATCCCGCGCGCCTACGTGTGGGATCTGAAGGAAACTTCAAAATATTCTCGACCCCTAAAGCGGCGATGGAGCATGCGAAACAATTGAAGAGGCACCGGCGTGAGGCTGAGACTGAACATGGAGAGGAGGAATGATGATGTTGGGAAAGGGCTATGTTTGTGTCTGCTAGGTGACACCTCCTGTTAGCGTGATTCACTCTATGTAACATAACTCTCGTTCACTGACTCTCATATCTATGACAGGGCGAATGTTTGTATGCTATATGCATATTAGATTGGATGCTTTGAAGTTAAGGATTTGCTTTTGGATCGTAACACAGGTACTAGACCTGATCAGCCACCTCCTACGCAGTGGGAGGGCAGTAGCACTCTGATGCCCCCTATATGGGAGTTCCCCACACTATGTTGTTTTTCTGTTGGGATTTCTGGGGTTTGCTGAGTTGCAACTGGGATGGCTTTGGCAAGTTGGGGGTGCCGAAGTGGGTGGCGGGTGTGGGCTGTGAAGAGTCGGCACTTGTGAACTGTATCTTATATGAGCCCGGAAGAAATGTTTACAGGGGCGGATCTCACACTGTTCATGTTGGGTTGGCTCACATGCACCATGGGTAGTGAGTTCCGGTTTATAACCTGGAATGTGCGTGGTCTCAACAGTCCAAAGAAAATCTGCACTGTATTAGAGTCTCTGGATAGATGGAATGTTCAAGTGGCCTTACTATAGGAGACACATTTGACTGCGTTCACTGAAAAAAATGTAGGTACCAGATGGGCTGAAGTTAAAATGACATCCTCTTACTCATCCTACTCCCGGGGGGTGATGATTCTTGTCAAGAAGAGCACACCGTTCCAGGTCCACGGCACAGACAGGGATGAGCAGGGTCGACTGGCGATTGTGCATGGCACGCTGGGTGGGGTGAGTGTCCTATTGGTGAACGTGTATGGTCCGAACGTGGATGATGTCTCCTTTTTTGCGGATGTCTGGCGTAGGATATCTGCCTTTTCTAGTGCTGAAATTATTTGGGGTTGGGATTTTAATACGTGTCTGGATATTAACGTGGACAGGGGGGAGGCAGGGCTCTGCGCCACCGCCAGTCCACTGATACCCTTGCGGGGTTTTTGGATGCTGGTTATGTGCATGATGTCTGGCGCTTGAGGCACCCTGGGGTCAAAGAGAGCACTTTTATTTCTACTGTGCATGGGTCCTGGTCCCGCCTGGATTATTGGTTGGTGTCTGAGGCGGCCTGCACGTGGGCTGTGGACGTTAAGTACTTGGCTAAAACCCTTTCCGATCACTCGCCGGTTCTGCTGGCGTTGCAGGTCCCGGGGGTGGGAGGCCCCCTTTTGCTTGGAGATTGCAGCCGTCATCTTTGTCGGATCCGGTGTTTAAACATACCGTAGGAGAAGCCATTCATAATTATTGCCGGGAAAATGTTGGCACTGTGGACAGCGCCGGGGTTCTTTGGGAGGCGTTCAAGGTTACTATTCGGGGGGTTTGTATTGGAGCGCAGGCCGGGGTGCTCAAAGATCTGCACCGTAGGATCAGGAAACTTGCGGAGGACATAGCTACTTTAGAGCGTGATTATGCCAGCTGCCCCGCCAATGACAAACTGGCCGAAATCCGGGATCTAGTGTCAGAACATAACAAGACAGTCGATCAAGAAATGCGGCATAGATCACGGAGGTGCACTGCTAGATATTATGGGGAGGGGGGCCGACCCAGCCGTTCACTAGCGCGGAAATTGGCGGCACCTCGTAGCCAGGCCTACATCACCGAGCTGGTGGACGAGGCAGGTGAGGCGCACTTCGGTAATGCGGACATCAGTGGGGTGGTATTGGACTTCTACTCTAAACTATATGGGGAACGGGATCAGCCACCTACTTGTGAGATTACTGACTACCTTGATGACATCGCATTGGGCTGGTTGTCCAACAATCAACGGGAGTATCTCACTCTGCCGTTTGACGTGGAGGACGTGAAGCAGGCAATCATGTCCCTCCCTACTTGCAAGGCAGCGGGCCTTGATGGCTTGCCTAGCGAGTTTTATAAGGCTTATTCTGATGCCCTGGCGCCGCAGCTGCTGGAGGTATTTGCGGAGGCGTATGAATCTGGCAAGCTGCCTCCTTCCCTTACGGAAGCCTTAATCGTTGTGCTCTTAAAGCCTGATAAAGCGGCGAATGCCTGTGACTCATATAGACCCCTCTCTATTATCAATATAGATGCCAAAGTTTTGGCAAAAATGATCGCCACCAGGCTTCAGCCTCTGGTCCCCAATTTGGTCCTGCCGGACCAGTCGGGATTTGGGCATTCCAGGTCCACGACCCACAACCTCCGTACTATTTTTTCTACTTTACATTATTTCGACCGGGATTTTCAGGCGGTGGCCGTGCTGCTTGATGCAGCGAAGGCGTTCGACTCCCTTCAGTGGGAGTACATGTTCACCGTCTTCCTGCGAATGGGTTTGCCTCCGTTCTTCTTAAAATGGATCCATCTCCTATATGATGCACCGGTACGCGTAAATAGCTGGATCTCTGAGGCATTTCCCATCAGACGCGGTACGCGACAGGGATGCCCACTGTCGCCCATGCTATTTGCGCTGGCATTGGAGCCATTGACCTGTAAACTACGGCAACGACACGCCCAAGCGGCGTTGCGGTTCCGTCAGCGACCCTTAATGGTGTCATTATATGCTGACGATATGATGCTATATGTGCGCGAGCCCGCCACTTATTTGCCGGAGCTACTGAGAGAATATGTTCGGTTTGAGCGCTTTTCTGGGTTAGGCATTAACTGGGCTAAATCCACGGTGTTCCCTCTGACGGCCGGTACCCAGGAGATTGAGATGGACTTCCCCTTGCAATGGTCAACTGACCCGGTGAAGTATTTGGGCATATGGCTGCATCAAGACCCTGCAGTGGTCATCTCTGCTAATTATGGTCGTACCGTCGATAAGATTACTGACCAAGCGGCGCACTGGGCTAAGCTGCCTCTCTCTCTTGCGGATCGCATTGCGATAATAAAAATGACATTTTTGCCCAAACTGCTTTACCTGTTTATAAATATCCCTATCCGATTGAATGTTTCGCTTTTTAATACTTTGCAGTCGGTCCTGCTCGCGTTTGCTTGGGGGGGTGGGAAGCCCCGGTGCAGTTGGAAGGTTTTGACACTGCCGTTTGAGCGGGGTGGTTTTGAGGCCCCAGATTTCCGTTTATACTATTTATGCGCTCAGGCGCAATATGCGCATTTCTGGTACTTTCCACAGAGGTTCCAACCACACACGGCAATTGAGGCGGACTCGGTTCTTCTGGTGCCTCTGGCTGCAGCAGCCCTGATGGGTGGAGGGGGTGGTCCACGAAGCGAAATCAGCCCGGTTCATTGTACGGCCTGGGCGTGGAGTGCACTTGCTAAGAGGGTTGGACTGGATTACCTATATGCCCCCAAATTGCCGATTGCGGCGCATCCAGACATATCGGCTGCACGGGAACAAACTGCCCTGCAATGCTGAGTAAGGTAGGGATCATTCGCCTAGGAGATTTGTACACTCAGGGCCAGTTTCGGGCGCTTTCGGATCTGCAGAGTCGTCATGGCGCAGGCCTGATGCCGGGATTTACATATGTGCGGGTGCGACAAGCCATCCGTGATATTTACCCAGAATTCCCGGCAGAACCACAAACTCTGCGGGCACTGCAGGCGGTGCTTGCGGGCGAGGAACGAAGGGGCTTAATCACAAAATTATATAATGCCTCTCTTAGGGAGACTGAACTAGCAGAGTCCCCCTCATATACCAGGTGGGCGACGGCAGTGGGTACCTCTCTGACATTGGTCGAATGGAAATTTTGTTGTGAATTGACAGGACGGCTGACGGCGAATTGTAATCTCCGAATAATACATTTCAAATATCTACATCAACTCTATTATACCCCACTTCAGTTACGACGTTTTGGGCTAAGAGAGAGTGCGCGTTGTGTCCGTTGTGGACAGGATGACGCAGATTTCCTACACTTGGCCTGGCACTGTGCAGGTATTGCCGAGTTTTGGGTACGGGTTACACAAGTGCTTATAGAGGTTGTCATGGAACCTGGAGCGTGTTTGCCTGCTGTATGTCTGTTGGGATGGGTTCGCAAGCTTAAACCCTGTAACAGGAGATTGGTTGCCATCTCCACGTTGTTTGCTAAGCGAGCGGTTGCACAGAGGTGGGGGGCTAAAGCTGTTCCAACAGTGAAACAGTGGATGCGTGACTTGTTGTATTGTAGGGACCAGCTGGCCACCTATGCGGAGGAACTTCCGATGCATGTTACCCTGGGCTGTTCAGGACTTATTGAAATGCTATTCCAAGTGCCGGGGGGGGCAGTTGAGGGGATTGTTCGAGTTGGGTTGAGTTCTACAATAGCAAAAACAGCTTGTATAGATACCTTTTGATGGACCAATTGCTGAATGCACCTACCGTCGGGGTGTCTTGTGATTTTACTGCTTGCAAGCTGAACAATATAGATATTTTTAAAAAAACACAAAAAAAACAATGTATTTCTGGATATATTGGAACGAGTAAAAGAAATCAATTATTCCGGAATCAATTCCAATTCATTTTGTCATGTTTTGTAGCAAAGTGAGAACATTTATAGCCAACACGTGTTTCGCCCCTTTATATCGGCCACCTGGCCTGGCCTGGGGCTTGCTCAGGGCCTGGGGAAGGGAGAAGAGGTCACTGGGGAGCAACCTTAGAAAACAGGGATCGTCCCAAAAGAAAGATGTCAAGGCAATTGCCTCGAAGAGAAACCTCAGAAGGAACGTGCAGAGAAGGACACATGCCTAACAGGATTACATAACAGCCAAAATGGCATCTAGTACTGGTGGTGGGGCCAGAACGCCCCAGGTGGGAGGATGTCTAGCCTAACGGGTGGTGGGTAGGCAGGAGGTGTAGCACCCCACACAGGGGTATATCGCAACTGGTTATATGGGTGTGGTTAAAAAAAAACGTAAAGGAAGGGCCCTAGTCCTAAGGCCATAGTGACAAAACGAGGTAATGTAACAGTACGGGGGATCACAGGTAGTCCCGACATGTCGGCTATTCATCCCCCAGCCACACATGCATTTCAGCATCTTTGTTAAGACCAAGGGGCATATTCTCAAGAATGTGTGATAACTACCGCAAAAGTTGCTTAACGCAACTTCTCACATTGCAGTCCATCGCGGGAAAACAACGCTGTGTTAACGTAGCATTCTCAACCTGGCGTCACCATGCGATAGTCCCACGATAACTCGTCAAATGACCGCATTAAAAACAACGCGACGCCGAAAAAATGAGAAACACCAACGCGAATAAAGTTGCGATGAGGCCAACCATGGGAAAAAAAACAGCGACAGGCCTGCAATCCCCACGCGTCTGGCGGGAAAATGCACCATAAAAGCTGAACAAGAAAAACACACCATAAACAAATCAAACTGCGCAGCAACATGGATGCACCCGGAACGAGTGCCGTCAACGCGAACCCCACAAGCCCCACAGACCACCAGCAATGAACCTCGGGGTCGGGGATGGCCAAGGAGAAGAGGAAGAGGAAGACGGGGTACAGTCCGCAGAAAAACCCGATAGTCGCCACGGAGGTGACAGAGCACCAACAACAACTGTCCGTCACCAACACCGTGTCATTGGCAATACAGACGGAAAAATGGCATCCCATCGTGAATGCAGTCGGAGTGCCGAGGAGGCCAAGATGCGCCGGCATGATGTGAAAAGCCAAACCAAGCAGAAACCCCCTGCCAACAGGAAGGCAGCAACGGCGAATGGAGGTGGGAGTCCTGTGCCTCAGGAGGAGCTGGAGCAAATGGCGCCCACAGTCATCAGTGTGGAGACGGTGCAAGGAGTCGGGAGTCCGGACACTGCTCGACATGACCTGACACAACAGCAACAGGGTGAGTAACGAACAGGGACTGTGGGGACGGGGGGGACGGGCACAATGGCACACATGCACAATGACGTGTAGCACACCGCACACCCACAATAACCCTGGGTCATGTCCCTGATCCCCGTGGCACACTGCAGCACACATAGAAACATCAAGTAGGCCCCCGTTCACCATGTGCCCAAAGGGGTCCCACCCCACACATCACCAATTACACAACACACACATGCACCCGTGCGAAACACAGCAAAGATGCGTATGTGAGAGCCACACTGACAATGCAAGTGACACCACATGACCAGCAGCATGGCTGGAGTACAATCACCATGACACTGTGCACGCCACGAGACTGAGGTGGCTGAGTGTGGACCACATCCGGAAAGGAGCAGGTCACACTCTGACAGATCCACCTGCACAAACAACCACTGACGTCAACAACACATCTGCAGACAAACAATGCACAAGAGTACAAAAACCGTCCAAGAGCACAAATGACCCAAGTCGCCAACATCACAGCACCTCAAAAGCACAAAAGCCAAAGGCACACCACCTCCAAGGGATAAGGGGCAGCAGAATCACAGCTGCAGGTGCGACTCCCACACAAAGCAGCACACACACATAGCAATTACAGCACACCCACATGGACGACAATGTGGTACACAGCCCAACACCTACACTGCAGAACAGAGGACACAACTGGGTCCGCCTGTGCGTAGAAAATGGCCAATCACATCTGACATAGCAGGAAACTGTGAGATGCAAATGTACGTGTACAACCTCACCTACGTCATGTAGTCCAAATGTCCACTGTCCCGCATCAAATAGTCCGCCCCTCCCAAACAGTCACAATGTACATTGTCATGAGGTCTGAATGTAAACTTGAACAATGCGGCAACATACATGCCAACACAATGTCAACAAGCATCTCCCCTTCACATTGCAGAGGGACAAACAACACCTCCAGCAGAGCAGACCAGACAACTCTACAGTGATGCTGAAGAGGACCACCACACTTCCGACACCTACGCCCCACAACAGTCCATGGACATCTTAGGCAATCGACCTCCAGGAGCAGGGTAGCACCGCTGCATCAAAGATACCCCACCACCTGCACAGACAACACAGCTGGACGCACCCACCACCCCGGCTGGCTCCCAGCAGCCCACCCAAGCACACATCGCATTCCAAGGCCAGGTGTCAGACTGCCAGAAGGGGGTGGCCGAACATGTGCGGGTGGGGTACTACCTCATGGAAGCCAAACCAGATCACATACGTGGGTGTCTAAGTCCCATCAGGGCCCACCAACACTCCCCAATGGAGACCCACACTGCGACAGAGACACATTCCTTTGCACATTTCCAGTACTGAACCACACCCAGGGCCACGGGATGATCATCCACACCCCCATGCCGGACTGGCGTACGCCGGCCCAGTTCACTCCTTTTACGTATTGAGTGGGGGACGACAAAGCTACATGTGCAATGTCCCACCCGCTGCCTGCGGTGACATGGCTGCGTCCTCTGTACACGGCACAATGTAATGTTGTAGTGCCCGGGGCACAAATGCATACATCATGAGCACACGGACACACACAGATAGTTCGTTGAACTGGCCACGGGCACGTGCGCTCGAAACCTTTATTGGCATGGTCACATATACAGTGACGCATGTGCTGGATGTGTGTGGGGTGAGTGTAAGCCAGCCCTCATGGAGTCGTTGGTGCTGGCAACAACTTGAACAGTGATCACAATTGAAGCAGAAACATAAAACACCAGCACAACAGAAACAACTGTGAAGCATCATGGTGGTAGCCAGAGGGAGTACAGTGTTCACCCAACATGCAAGCAGAATGTTCCATGATTTGTGGTGCACTGAGTTAGTGGCACCTGAAGAGCTGAGCAGGGTATCAAGCTGATGATGGCCCCCACGACAGGTGTGAGCAACTCTGACAGTCTGGCAGTAAGACACTTACGACTCTGGCACCTGTCGTTTGGAGTTGGTCCTGGCGGTGGTGGCGTGTGCATCCTGCGGTGATGCGACGTCCCGGCAGGTCAGGACTCGATTTGATGTGTGAGCCAAGGTGGACCGCAGTTGAGGCCGGAGGCAGCAGACAGCGCAGGGCCACAGACACATGGCGTTGATGACCCCCAGACCATCGACCCAGAGGCCATCCAACATGCCATCAGACTAGGGCCATGGTTTGAGCTGCACAGAGTTAGTGGCCCCGGATGCACTGCGGCCGGCACAGGCACACCGCTATGGGATGGTGACTTGCAGTGCAGTGAGATAGGGCCACGCGAGGTGAGCGGGTCCTCGTCGATGTCGATGGTGAATGTAGCGGAGGTTTGCGGGGGACAGTGGAAGGTGTCCTCCAGGGCATGATGCAGAGGGCAGAAGCCGGCCGGATGCGGCAAATGGAGGAGTGGAATACTACAGCCTCGTTTTTGCCACAAAGTCAGTATCACCGACATGATGATGAAGACAACCCCCAGTCCATAGACTCAGTCGCCACCAAAGTTCAACCAGAAAGTGTCCATGGATGTCGGGGAACAGACTTAGTGGCACTGGAGCTGAAAGGGGATGCAGTCTGCGATGAGGCCAGTACAATGATATCAAGTCTAACATAAATGAATCATGACTGAATTCCCAATGTGTGACCTACTCGACCACAGTGTAGGCCGAAGGCGTAGTCATCAAGGGACCACAGACACGTGTGGTTGGGATGCCATGCACATACTTTGTGTCACCACATCGAAGGGAGTATAGTGAGTTAAACTCAGCATTGATATGTGTACTCGGCCATTGTGTAATCAAGACTCAGTTCCAGATGTATGACCTACTTGACCGCAGTGTAGGCCGAAGGCAGTAGTCAGCAAGGGACCACAGACAGGTGTAGTTCGAATGCTATGCACAGAGTCGGTGGCACCACATCGAAGGGAGTACAGTGATATAAACTCAGCCATAAAGTGTGTACTCTGCCATTGCATAATCAAGACTCGGTTCCAAATGTGTAACCTACTTGACCGTAGTGTAGGCCGGAGGCAGCGGTGGAGTACGTAAACGAAAAAGGAGTAAAGCGGGCCTGTGTCGCGGAGGCCGTGATGGTCTGAGGAGGCTGCCAAGGTCGCGGGCTTCGGGCTTGGAGCTTGCGCCGGCACATGGTGGGCCCTCTTCGACACACGCCGGTGTTGGCAGGTGAGCAGTGAGGCCTGGCTGCACAGGGGCGGGCATGACGGGTTTGGGGACCAGCAGCCCGGGGTGCAGCAGGCGCACAGGATCGCAGGCCACACCGCTCACGGCGACGGCCTCGTGGTGGGGTTGGAGGCGCCGCCCTGGCAGACACGTTGGGAATTCCGGAAGAGAACCACGCCCAGAGCTACGTGCTTTTTATTCACACCCCTACGCTGGCCTGGCGTCCTCCGGGCCAGCCCACTCCGCACACGCTTACAGGGGGGGACGTCACAAGCTACATTTCCGCGATCTTCCCCACTGGCTGGGGTGACATGGTTGCGTCCACTGTCCACTACACTCCAAACACCAGCAGTGCATGTAGACATGGATATGTCTGTGGTCTGCATACTGCAGTCTGTCCAGCACTTCCACGCCACACTTGGCATTGTGTACATTCTCATTCATGGGTCACTTGCCTCCTTGGCACATGCCTGGTTCCCACCTCTCCCCACATTCCGCTATTGTGTGGCTGAGGTGCCATGCCATTGATGGCTCATGTACATGGCTAACCAAGGTTGCCACAGTAAGTTGTGCTGTCGTGTCTGGTGGGTGGGCATGTTGTTTGGCATGTTGTATGTGATTTTGTGACGTGTGCAGTGCCAGAGTTGTGAGTTGCATGATTGTGGAGTTGAGGTGTGTGGTGTGTTCATTTCGTACTTGCCAACGAGCATTGCATTCCCATAGGTGCATTCCTGGAAGCGCTGGTTGATGTTGGACTGTCGGAAGATGAGGGATCATGCACACTGCCTGGGTAGTTGGCTACGACATTGGTGAAGAGTCCCCTGTGGTCCACTATTGCCTGCACGTTGATGGAATGCGTGTGCTTCCTGCTGCGGTAATTGTGTGCAGTGTCGGCAGGGGGCACAAGTAGGACATGTGTGCAGTCGATTGCCCCCAACACGTGCGGGAATCCAGCTATGGCGTATAGTCCTTGCTTGGTCTCCAGCTGTTCCTGCACATTGTGGGGGACGTATAGGTACTGGGGTACCTGGCTGATGATGGCATCCAGGACAGGTGTGAGGAACTTGGATGGGGCTGGCTGTGAGACTCCTCCGACTCTGGCGGTTGTTGGTTGGGAGGTACCAGAGGCCAACAGGTGCAGCACAGCCAGCAGCTTTGTCTGCGGAGGGATGTTGGTTGTCCGCTGTGTTGGTACCGTCAGCCTGTGGGCAGTGATGTTCAGGATGCGGAGGATGGTTGTCCTTTTGGGCCTGTGGTGGGCATTGGCATTGTCTGGTGTTAGGTCTGTGGGGCTGGTGCATTTCCTGAAGGTCCGCTGTCTTTGTCTGCGCTGCCTCTGTGGTGGTCCGGTGGGGAGCGGGGGGGTCCGTTGGGGGGGTGGCACTACTGGTGGTGGTGGCGGTGGGTGTTGTTGCCCTCTCGGGGCTCCGGGGTGCATGGTGAGTGGCTCCATGGCATCTGTTGTTCTTCAGGTGTGGCTGTGGGCTGGGCTCCCTTTTCTTGTGCAGGTTGACGTCCGACTTTGCACCAGGTCAGAGCAGGTGTTAATTTCCTGCTGGTAACGCGCCGAATCGCCTGTTTTGCGTTCCTATCGCCGATGTGGCTGGTCATTGAGAATGTTGCGTAGTGGTGTTGTCGCTGGTTTTTGCTCGGGAACGCCTACTCTGCATCTCATTAGCATTAGTTGCCGGGGTCATCTGTGGCGATGTTTTTTGCGACTGTTTTCCCAGGAAAACTGGTGTTATGGGCTGTTAGCACCAGCTTGTGAATGGGCCGATAAATTTAGCGCGACTTTGGATGCGTTAAAGTGCCAATAACTCGGCGATAGCTCCTTGAGAATATGCCCCCAAGTTTTACAGTATTGTACTTGAGAATTAGTTCACTCTCTCTTCTTCGGAGTCTGAGTTCCCTGTTCCCTCCTCTTTTTAGTGGGTTGACCACTTCAAAACCATAGAAGGTCCTCTCCAATGCTTTCCTATCTATCTCCGGCCGCCTTCACCCATGGCACCGTTACTCTACCTGTGTCTCCCTCACATGGTCTCCCTCCCACCCCTAAATTTTCCTCCCGCCTCCCTCACCCCCCCCTTTTTCCCCCCACTCCCCACCTCACTTCCCCTTTCCCCCCATTCTTCCTTCTCTTCCTCTTCTGTCTTCTTTTATGCTCTCTACCTCTTCTGCTATTACTGCCCTGCAAATCCCTTGCACACCACCCACTATGGGTTGGACCCACTCACTTTTCTCTTTCCTTGAACGTTTTTAAATGCATAATTCTCACTTTGGGTTCTATCACTATGTATGTTCTACTATGTATAGCCCTGAGGAAGCCCCAGGCCAGATGGACAATGTAAAGGGGCGAAACACGTGTTGGCTATAAATGTTCTCACTTTGCTACAAAACACGACAAAATAAATTGGAATTGATTCCGGAATAATTGATTTCTTTTACTCGTACCGATACATCCACAAGTACCTCAACAGTAATGGGGAAGGGGTTTCCCATTGTCATGAACGAGTAAACCTGATCAGCTCTATTACCACAGGTTCGCTGAGGCCTTGGACCCACTACCCCCCACCCTACGAACATAACAATGTATTTCCACTGCACCTCATTCAGTTGACCATTCTCTTGATATTATTTTCTTAACTTCCTCCTTGATAGATAAAAAGGGCATCACCCCTTTGGTCTGGACATACCACTATCTGGCTCAGTCACTATTTCTACTGGCTCCTTTCTAACATTGCTTGAATGTGCACTAAATATGATATGGCTATCATCTATACTGTCCTTGTGGAAGTCCAAGACCGCTGGCATACACAGTAGTTTCCTTTCTGATCAGATGTCATCCATCTTCTGATCACCTGGGTCCAGTGGTATGGAATTACAAAATATTGGAAAAGGCTAGATAAACAATCAATAGTTCGCTCCCTTTCTCCACTCCAAAAAAGGTTTCCCATCAGTTCGAACTTTGATGCTGGCTCTTCTACTCTGCATGTATCTATTAGCCCACTAGAAAGCAGCCTTCTTTATTTCTAAAATTAGTGCTGCTTTTGATTATATAATGTATAATAGTACAGCTAGATGTAATCGAAGACTTCTTAGAATATTATTATCAGTACTTTGACCAACTGTACATACCGTCGAAGACTTCTTAGAAGAGAGATACAGCCGACACGTGTTTCGTCTAAGCGACTTTTTAAAGGCCTCTGTCCCGTAAACAAACATATAAGAAGAGATGATGATTGTGGAGTGGCCATCTGCAAATTGATTAATAACTCGAATTAGGTGAATTTACTCAGATGATATAAATCGATGCCCCAAAAATAAGTAGCAGGATAATAGTTGTCCCACATCTGGTGCTGTTTATAAACGAATTTCCCTGTACACACTGCTACATTAGCTGTGGACACTGCATTTATCTGAAAACACGACTTTTTGGGTGACTTAAATAAAAAACTCAACATATACTCCTTGTAGACGGTTGTTGAGTCAATAATATCTCCACTTTGGACTTCAATTTTGATCTCTGTGTACTCTGGGCCGTCTTATAGACACTTGTTTTGTTTGAGCTCTGTCTCCTATGAGTTATTGTATTTCTTGCTCATCTTGTTACACCAAACCCGTGTGAGTTGGAGTAAGTGTAACCTAGGGCTTCAGGTCCTTGCATGTCTGTGGCCTGCAGCAACCCACTGGTAACCCATTAGAGTTCAGGTGTTCATACGGAAAAGCTTCAAAAACACACTTTAAACTAAATGAGTGCGTCACACCACAGATCTTCAAATGGCTGTCACAGACCACCAGACGGCTAGCCACACAAGCACTCATCACTAGCAGGCTTAACTACAGCAACACTTTCTATGCCGGAATCTGGAAACAATTCCTACACAGACTACATATTGTCCGGAACACCACAGCAAGACTCATACTCAACCTCCCACACCACTCCCACATTACACACTACCTCAAGAAGCTTCACTGGCCCCCTATCCACAAGCACAGCCAATTCCAACTCTTAGCACGCACATATAAAGCCCTGCACAACACAGGACCAGAATACTCAAACAGCTGCATACTCTTTCACAAGCCCACCAGAAACCTACCCTCTGCCTCACTCTCATTCGCGCACACTCCCCGTATCCGCAAAAGCAGAGAAGGAGGTTGCTCTTTCTCCTACATTTCACCCAGAACATGGAATTACCTCCCTCAACACATCAGAGCCTCCTCGTCGCTTGCTGAATTCCTTAAGAAGTTGAAGACTTGGCTCTTCGACTAACCCAAGTGGCCCACACACCTACATACCTGCCAAAGTACCTGGATACTCTCAAGGGTGAGTAGTGTGCTCTACAAATCGACATAACATAACAATGTATTTCCACTGCAACTCATTCAGCTGACCATTCTCTTGATATTATTTTCTTAACTTCCTCCTTGATAGATAAAAAGGCATCACCCTTTTGGTCTGGACATACCACTATCTGGTTCAGTCACTATTTCTACTGGCTCCTTTCTAACATCGCTTGAATGTGCACGAAATATGATATGGCTATCATCTATACTGTCCTTGTGGAAGTCCAAGTCCAAGACCCCTGGCATACACAGTAGTTTCCTTTCTGATCAGATGTCATCCATCTTATGATCACCTGGGTCCAGTGGTATGAAATTAGAAAATATTGGAAAAGGCTAGATAAACTATCAATAGTTCTCTCCCTTTCTCCACTCCAAAAAAGGTTTCCCATCAGTTCGAACTTTGATGCTGGCTCTTCTACTCTGCATGTATCTATTTGCCCACTATAAAGCAGCCTTCTTTATTTCTAAAATTAGTGCTGCTTCTGATTATATAATGTATAATAGTACAGCTAGATGTAATCGAAGACTTCTTAGAATATTATTATCAGTACTTTGACCAACTGTACATACCGTCGAAGACTTCTTAGAAGAGAAATACAGCCGACACGTGTTTCGTCTAAGTGACTTTTTAAAGGCCTCTGTCCCGTAAACAAACATATAAGAAGCGATGATGATTGTGGAGTGGCCATCTGCACAATGATGAATAACTTGAATGAGGTGAATTTACTCAGATGATTTAAATCGATGCCCCAAGAATAAGTAGCAGGATAATTGTTGTCCCACATCTGGTGCGGTTTATAAACGAATTTCCCTGTACACACTGCTACATTAGCTGTGGACACTGCATTTATCTGAAAACACGACTTTTTGGGGGACTTAAATAAAAAACTCAACATATACTCCTTGTAGACGGTTGTTGAGTCAATAATATCTCCACTTTGGACTTCAAATTTGATCTCTGTGTACTCCGGGCCGTCTTATAAACACTTGTTTTATTTGAGCTCTGTCTCCTATGAGTTATTGTATTTCTTGCTCATCTTGTTACACCAAACCCGTGTGCGTTGGAGTAAGTGTAACCTAGGGCTTCAGGTCCTTGCCTGTCTGTGGCCTGCAGCAACCCACTGGTAACCCATTAGAGTTCAGGTGTTCATACGGAAAAGCTTCAACAACACACTTTAAACTAAATGAGAGCGTCACACCACTTTCCATTCCGAGAATAAATAATGGAGGAAAGAGTATCTGTGCCATTTTTAACTATTAAGTGACAGGCAGGGCGGTGCGAGACTTTGAAAGCATGTTGGCTGTTTTAAATGTAATTGTGGTAATGAGGGTAATGGATGTAATCTACCTTTGACAATGTAAAAGGCACAATTATGTCTGTGTCGCCCCTGTCCACGAGAAAGACAGATTTAAAAGAATTGTGTTTACGAGCATTTGGAGCCTGGGGTGGTACACGGTGTTTATAACCCCAGAAAACTGGAGAACGTAAGGGCATAAAATAGGTGCATTTGTCTAAACAATGATGAAATAGCGTGATGGGAGATTGCACATTGCCCATCACCTTCACGCACATGAGCTACCGAGACCCCCGGAGGGGGATGGTGGCCACTTAGAAGGGTAATGCATGTTGGAGTGTGGACCGTATTGTGTGGCACTGCAGCACTTGTAGAGCACTTTCTCGCCCCTAACCAGGCCCCAGTGCACTCTGTATGTAGCTGAGTAATTAGCTAAACAGCTGTGTAAATTTGAGAGTGTGTGTTTATACAGAAGAATGTGTGGCATTAATTTAGTGTCATGTTTTAAAGATGTGCTCCAATCAAGCATTTGGCTGCATGACACGAAACAGAGACAAGTGCAATCCGAGTTTCTTTATGTTTACTATCCTTACCTTATTATAATTCCCATTATTAATTATTATTTCTTATGTCGACTATGTAAGGAGCTATACCAACGATTGTGCTAGTAGAGCAGGTGGGGATATGTAGCCTAGTCTAGAGTGAGAGGATGTGATTCAATGAAATAAACAGACAACACAACTGCTTGGGTCTATGGGGTCCTTGCAGGAGCAGTGATGCTGGAACCCAGAAATAAAGTGACTCCCTACCTGTGGCAGCTGGCGGGGAACGGGGGTGGTGAGGCGGTGGGGGTTTGGGCAACCCAAAAAAAACAAACTACTTTTCCGTGGCCACGGGCTCTCCGTCGTTCCTTCTGTTCCTGGCAAGCCGGAACCAGGAAGCACCCAGCTCCCCCTACGCCAATCAAAACGCTAAAATGCTACGTTATGATTGGTCTGCGTGTCATGGTTCGGTGCTCAGATGGGTTCTGGGGGCCTGGGCAGGTTCCCCACCAGGAACATGTAATGCAGCCTGGTGGGGACGCTCGCCGGCCAAGCAATCATGCGCACTTTAAGAGTGTGCATTCACCACTCCTCCCAGGCTCCGACCCCAGCCCCCCCCCTGCCCTAACCCAGCCCCGTAGCAAAGAAAAATAAAATAATAATAACATAGTTATTAACATTTTATTTCTATTTTTGTCTGCTCTCAGAGCAGTGGGTTGACGCTCCTCCGCCTGAGCGGAGGAGCTGCCCCGGCCCCCTACATCCATGGATCTATCACCAGGAGAGGAACTGCTGTGACTCATGACATCAACAGTCCCCAGGAGACCCCACACACCTGTGACAAATACTGGCACTGGTATCCCAGAGGTAACACTTGGCATGTGGGACACCCATGGAAAAATGCTGGGTGCTGGCATAAAAGAGGGAATTCCTGGCCCAGTTGGCACCCGTGGTAAAATGTTGGCACTGGCACGTTGGAGATAATTCTAGGCATAAGGGAGATAACAATTGCATTTAGGAGGGGGTAACCAGAACAAAATGCTGGCCCTGGCAAACTAGAGGTCATTTTTGACATATGTGTCACTCATGGTATAAGGATGGCACTAAAGACAAAATTCTGGCACTGGCATATTGTGTGTACTTTTTGGCATTAGCGGGCACATACATATTTCAAAGATCACCAGCTGCCTCAGCAAGAAGGAAGGGTACACTGTTTTCATGAGCACTGTCTACATTCTGCTGCTTCCACCGGGACTAGGACACTAAAAATAAACTAAAAACGAACACATTTATAATCAAATTGTTGCCAGGTTTTGTTATTCTGAATACATTAAAATTGATCTGTTTGAATAAAACCTTCACTACTGTGCTCTGCACGAGTACGTTTCAAATGATCATCAGTCAAAAGGTACTAACAATAAGGAATATTTAAGCCAATGACATTGTTCATATTGAATATATGGTCTATATCGATTGATACATGTGGACATTACTATTGCTTTTTAATCTATTTTTTGTGTGATCTAAATACGTTAGGTTCCCAGTGCTGTTCTGTATTTTGTGGCACTATATTCTCTTCAGACAAACATATAATTTTTCATGTAGCACAAAGAGAAATTAATAATGTTCCCTGGCATATCATGTCAGCACCCTAGTCCAGGTGGTATCTAACATAGACATTTTTCTGCGTTGTGTTGTTATATAAATCATGTAGTTATTATGGAACTTCAGCAGTATCAATTATTGTGGTTCCATTAGGATTGATATCATGTGGATGTACCTCCTGGGAAGTTTGATGGTCAAGGGGTGTGTGATGTCACTTCTGCTACCCTGGCATTTTGGTGACTCAATGTCAATGCTCTGGAGTGAAGAAGCAACAGCCCTTCGAAATCAGCAGACATTCACAAGGAAAAGTGATGATGTAGAGACAATGTGGTTATATTTAAGACGAGAAGTAGGGCACAGTTACAGAAAGCATGAGAAAGTATGGCATGTCTTAAAATAAAGAGGAACCTCTACAGTTAGCCATATTGATTTGCCACAGACAAAGAAACAGCATATCCTAAAAATATATATACTTAATTAACCAGTTTGTTAATTCAGTGTGCATTAGATTGGACTGGTTATTCTCCACTGAGTATCACATAGTAGTTATTAAATAGATATGTTACAAATGCCCGGAAGTGTTACTCGCACAAGTGTACCTTATAAATAAAACAAGGATAACTGTGTAATGGCCAATTTCTATGTCCATAACAGTTCAGTATGGCTAAATGTACAGGTTATTCTTTATTTTAACATGTAACAGTTCTCTACAATAATGCCACGAGGTATCTACAATTGGGATTAGACTCTGGCTGTATAAACTCACAAATTTTACTTTATTGTCTCCTTGATTTCTTATGCAAACAAAACCTTTTTGTACATCTGTTTCAGACGATTCAATCGTAGATGATGAAGAATTCACATCTGAAATGCACTGGGGATAACACTAAAAACATTGCTCCAAGGATTCTCACGATTGTGGAAACTTGTGTATGCAAACAAACATTGTGATGTGGTTTAATTATATGTATTGATATGAATAATAAAGCTTGAAGCAGTGTGAGTAATTTAAATGAGAAAAAGTAATTACTAGTCATAAAAATCAAACATCTGGAATCAAGTGGAGAAGGCTATATGTAATGATAGCAGCGCATGGAGGAACAAGACCCTGGCAGTGGACAGCATGGAAGCATACAGATTTTTGGCACCCTCAGCAGAGGATACACCTCAGCTGCACACTTTAAAGATGTAAACAACTGAATAAGCTTTAATCCCTTAACTGCTGAGGCTTTTTCATCCCAGTGCTAAGCCCTTTTTTGCTATTTGGGGTACTTCACGCTTAGATGTCCGTAACGTTTTTTTTCACATAAGTGACCCACATCAAATTTGCGTCCTTTTCTTTCCCAACATCATGGGGATTCTAAAGTACCCAGGGTTTGTGGATTCCCCTGAAAGGGCTGAGAAAATAGCAAAAATATAGCGATATTTTGCTAAAAATGGGAAAACGTGCTGTGCAAGAAAGGTTCTGCTATTTTTCTAAAAATGGCATCAACAAATGGTTTGGTGGCCTAAATTCGCCATCTTCCCAGCTTTCAGGAGCAAGGAGAGCTGAATCCAAAAACTTTTTTTATCAAAGGTTTGGCATTTTTCTAAGTGGTAGCCCATTTTTTCAAATTTTTTCGGTTTCATCCTACTTCTAGCTTGTGGCGGAAACAGGTATGAAACCCATGGGTGATGCTGGAAAGCTACATACTTCTAAAATGTAGACAAAATTCTAAATTCAGCAAGGGATCATTTATGTGGATCCCTCAAGGTTTCCCCCAAAGAAGCTATCTGTTGAAATAAAAAAATGAAAATGGGTTGGAACAAACAGTCATTTGTGACATTGTTTTCATCGGTAGCTTCTCGTCATTATAGACGATTTACAAAAGCAATAAAGCCAGACCCTTCTGGTCATGGAGATATATGGGGTTTGAAGGGTCTACAAGAACCAAAAGTAACCAGAGCCAACAACTGAGCTCCACCTTACAATGGCATTTCATTGCATACTGAATATAGTCCAATTCATATGGTAAAATATAAAAGCTGAAAAATGTGTATGAAGGCAACATATGTATTTCTACAATGCACATCAGATACTGAGCTTAGGAGTAGAGGTTATTTGCACATAAATGAAGTTGTGGGAACCCATACTAGCCTGTGATTCAGAGGGCATCTAGTAAAATCTCTTCTTTCTTGCATGCTGGCTACATTTGGAAGGCACAAAGGCAGAGAAATCCAATTGGTGATAACAGATGTTCTACTTCTGTGTGTGTCAATATGTATCCCAATAAAAAAGAGCACTCCACTTGTGTGGCTGGGCCTAGCACCTACTACACAAAACATCATAAAACAACACGCTTTCTTTACAATGTATGTAGCTGCAGATTTTTGGCCCTACCTCAGAAGGAACCCAGGCAAAACCTATTATACTCAGTACATTTAAAAAAAATATGAAAACCGAGGGGTTCTGGTAATAACGGCCCTGCTGGACTCAACCCACCGGGTTGACAAAACCCTAGAAAAACAACCCTAGTGCCAACATTTCATGAACCACTGTAACAATAAATGTTACAAATTGGTGGAGAGTCCAAAAAGTGAGTGCTGTCCGGATGATGAACATGTGGTGGAGATCGGGAAGATCAATAGTGTAGTGTCTTCCTCAGACTTGGTACCCACCAATGACTATGCCACACACGGAGCTTGATAGTACACGTCTTTATTTATCTGCTTGTAACCACAAACTCAACATTCTAAACCTGCATTCACTCGACCATGCTCTTACGTCACAGTCATACGGAGTCCATCAGGAGCCAAAAGGGTTCTCTCATTGCTAACTCACACAACACTACATGTCCCCTTCTGTTACATAAAATGTTTTAATTTTTTTACAAATATATACATAATCATAGCTCTTCGATTAGCCTTTGTGTACAAACCAAGTCTTTGATACAGGTTTCTTCCTCAATAGTGCTTATACTTTGGTTTTCTTGTGTTTCATCGTCGCAACAAAAAAAACCTTGACTTTTTAATGGCATTGATGCAGCCCAAGTTTACACTTTATTTTTCAATGGCACAAGCCGTGGCAATGGAGACAGTTCATTGTATTTTTCCTCAGGCATTATATTTATAGACACACCACTGTCAATAATGAAAGGTATGGAACAACCATTTATTTTCAATGTAATCTTCGGACAGTTTGAATGACTTTGGTGCTTTCTCATGCCGATTTCTCTGTGGCTGATGTTTTTCTTCACATGTGGCCAATCCGACATGTGCACATTTTTCTGAGGTAAACATCGACATCACGCAACCATCTTCTTCACTTTCACTTGATATCGATAATGAAGAACTCTTTGATGATGATTTAGATGGGCTTCGTTTGGTGTCGATTTGTCTCAACTTGTGTTATAGCTTGGCCCTGTGAGCTTGCGTCAAACATCACTTCTGGAACGTTCGGGGGGTCATCTTGCCTTCGAGCCGTGACGCACTTATTTTTTCTTCGCCTTGCAAACCGTTACACGTTTATCCTTCCAACAGCCTTTGTATGTCTGTCCAATGGCGGAACATTTAGCTTCATGTGGAAACGAAAATCCGCACCTGAAACACAACTTTTTTTTACGTGGAGACTTTGTGGCCGATTCACAGAACTAATCTGAGACAAAATCCTAAACATACTACTTCTGGTATTCACAGAAGGCACTTACGATTTTTGATATTCACAGAAATCACTTACGACTCCTAACTTTACGTTCGCAGTCGGACCGGAATCTCCGCACCCAGACCGTACTCTCCGCACCCAGACCGTACTCTCCGCACCCGGACCGTACTCTCCGTACTACATCATAACCCAGAAAAGTTTGCTCCTTTGCATCATGGTACATGCAGTGCACAATTTGCGCTCCTCTCAGTGTTGACTGCGGTTCAACACTACAGTCAACACTAAGGGGAGCGCCCTTAGTGTTGACTGTGGTGTTGACACTACAGTCAACACTGAGGGGAGAGCAAATTGTACCATGATACAAAGGAGCAAACTTTTCTGGGTTATGATGTAGTGTCTGGCCATACCCTCTTCCCTGCCCAGACTATTTTTCATGACCTCCTCTACCATTTATCACACTTTCCTAATGTTCCTTTTTGTAAAAATTGCATTTCAGTCCATTGATTACACTTTATCCGGCCCAAGCCCGAGATTACGGCTCGAGCCGGAGAGTACGGCCCTAGCCGGAGAGTACGGTCCGGGTGTGGAGAGTACGGTCCGGGTGCGGAGATTCCGGCCCGACTGTGGACGTAAAGTTAGGAGTCGTAAGTGATCTCTGTGAATACCAAAAATCGTAAGTGCCTTCTGTGAATACCAGAAGTAGTAAGTTTAGGATTTTGTCTCAGATCAGTTCTGTGAATCGGCCCCTCTGTGTCTTTCAGCCTTGTGATTCTGCTTACTTTTCATGTTCATGCCTGACTCACTCTGGGCACCTCTGGCCTCCATGTCAGCAGCTTGTCGATCGGCACGCTCTTCAGCTCTGGCAGCCATGAGAATTCACTCAAGACTAAGAGTTTTTCTCTCAGCATTCGTCGTCTGAATGAACCTGCATCCATCAATAACGCTGAGACGTATCGCTTCCTCACCATTGAATTCATTTAACTTACAGTGTTTGATGAGCGTATCCAGTCTCTCAACAAATTTGTTGATGGTTTCCCCAACTTTCTGTCATTCTTGACTGAAACTGTACCTTTCATAATCTACATTCGGTATTTGATTGAAATTGAGATTCAAGGCGTTTTGATCTGACGGTACGTAACTCTGTCAGCTCGCTGCATTTTCTTTATGGCTTCTTTTGCACCTTCACCAGCAATATTTTTAAGGTATTTGATAATCTTATTGTTATCTGTTTCTTCTAGTGCATCAAAGAAATCATCAAATGTCTCTATCCAAGCAGTCCATCTGTTGCCAATATGCTGCTTTTTGGTGGCATCTTGATCTGACGGTATGAAACTCCGTCAGCTCGTAGAATTTTTTTATGGCTTCTTTTACACCTTCACCAGCAAGATTTTTAATGTATTTGATAATCTTCTTGTTATCTGTTTTTTCTAGTGCATCAATAAAATCATCAAATATCTCTATCAATGCAGTCCTTCTGTCCCCAATATTCTGCTTTTTGGTGGTATCGAATGGTGGTGGTGGTTTCAAGAAGGCGGCAGCATTGTAACTAGGGGTGGGCGGCAAGCTCCGCTCCGCCGGCGGAGTTCACAGAGTCTTGCCAACTCCGCGCTCCGCTTGGAGCACGAAGTTCGGCAAAAACTTCACAGACCACAAAGTAACAGAGTTTACCAGGGCTCACCCCAAGCAAAGAGGAATAATATAGTGAGTGACTCTGGACATGGGAGCGGCTGCTGCCGGGAAAAAGGCTCACTTTCCAGGCTGCTGGCTCCTGTCTCTTTCCTGCTAAGGGCGCCCACTTCCCCTTTGCAGGCACTGTGGGGAGGTACAAATGCATAAGACAGGGGGTGGCAGAGGGTGCTGATGGGTTTCCTGTGGGACATACGCAGAGCGCTGCTAGTCAGGCACACGCACATCATGTGCTGCTGCAGCTCCTGGTGTCCCTGGTGCTTGAGTGGGTCCTCCTGTCCATGCACTCAAGAAGCATGGCAACCACAAAAGAATAAAAGATGCCTTTGGTGGGGCGGTCTAATTGTTTCAGTGCTTTATGCACCCTTTCATTGCTGCAAGACTAAGATTCCCAGTGCGCCTTGTTTGATAAGCTGACGTTAGTACTTCCGGCATGCATTTCCAGTCGCCTGGCTGTGCAGAGGCTGGTGCTGCTGCTGAGTTGAGTCAAATGGCGGCCATGGCAGTAGTGGAGTTTCAGCGGGCTCAGAGGTAATTCCAAATGCTCACCTTGATACTGTTGCCTTAGTCGAGTATCTTCAGAGACTCATGTTCTCTGATCAGTTTATTTTAATCTGCAGTTCAACAGCGAATCGCGTAGGCTATGTATTTACTTGCTTGTTGCATAAATTGCAGATCATGTGTTCTTGACACTACAGTCCAACATCATATCAGCTCTTAATAGATTTTACAACTCCTATTATGTGTTGCGAGCTCCCTAAAGCTGGCCCAGTAGACTAGGAAGTGCAGCACAAGACCTCATAGAAAGCAATGTACCTTCCCACTCCCACGTACTGTTTTACACCATACATGTGACATTTCTTGGACTGGACGGCATCATTCCGCCACATGCGTAACTCCGTGGAGTCTCACAGAGTTTTCAGATAACTCCGTGGAATTCCGTGGAGTAGAACTCCGCGAGCTCCGCCCACCCTTAATTGTAACCATTCAAAGGAGCGGCTGACATTGAGGGTGGAGTTCTTTCCAATATTGTCTGTTGTCCATTAGCGCCAACTTCATCCATACTATCTTTAAGGCCCACTGATGTGCTGACCTCTGGGTCATCTTGGACAGTCTGTGCAACTGTGACCTCTTTCTTGGTCTCTAATGGAGCTCTCCACCTTTTTGGAGACTTGTGGAGTTGTGCTGAGGCGCCGTCATCCGGCAGCTTTGGTGGTGTGCCACTTCAGGTAATGGACAGCTCAGTAAGCAGAACCCCTTTGCTTCTGCTTGAGTCTCTTCGCCCGCCACTGAAGTCATGGAGCTCTCTGGTAAGTGCAGGAACAGTATGCTTTATTATCAATTGTTCTGCCAGCTAACGCTTTTATGTATTCTACTTCTATTTGACTATGACAGTCTTCCACACTTCCTTCTGTATCTGTTCGCATCTGCTTTTATGGTTATCTCTCTGTATGACATAGAGCTCTATGGCACATAGTAGCGATGTACCTCTATTTATGGCCTTGGCAGCAGGTTCTTGGCCACTGATGTGTAGATTTCTCAATTATGTTTTTGTTATCTTCAAATGCTTTACACCGGTTGGAGTTGCGCTTTGACTCCACATGCGCCAGGCATCGATTCCGTACTTTAACTGAGGCACACATGGCACTCACGATCAGCTTGCTGGACCACGGCAAACTCTCTGGGAAAGCACTTTCGATTTTTGAGGTTACTAATCCCCTGTCTCGTTGCCAGTTGTAGCGCCCTCCCCAGCCTGAGTACCTGCCAATGACTATGCCACACACTGAGATTGGTATTACATGTCTTTATTTGTCTGCGTGTAACCGCGAACTCAACATTCTAAACCTGCATTCACTAGACTGCACTCCAGTCATAGTCTTAAGGAGTCCGTCAGAAGCCAAAATGGTTTCGTCATTGCTAACTCACACAACACTACAAATCGAATGAATTATTAGTTAATGAAGAGATGTGGGGCACTTAACTTGATACTGAAATTCAGGATCATGAAATGGTGAATTCAGGATCTTTTAAATAATTGATGAATAAAACTTTGAAAAATAATCGGATTCTCTTAAAAGTGGCATATAGAGTCTTTTTAAAATCAGCTAATTTTGGAAGGATTAAAGTGATGATGGAACTAAAAGAGAACTTTTACAGTTTTTAGAAGGATATTCCTAGTTTATTAGCTCATGAGGAGATTTGATTAAGCCCTGAAGAAGTGGCAGTTCACTTTCAGCCATGAAACGTGTTGGCTGTACAACATCAAAGAAACCAATTATTGCACTAGATATGAATGGAAAGTGACTCTATTGAAATGTGAACTTGCTTGGCTGTACTACATCAATAACATTTAAACAAGCAGCACTCCATTTTGGAAGTAATGTTACATAAGTAAAGATACAAACTGACAAAATGAAAATGAAGAACTAACGAAATTAATATTGTACTGATATGTTCAAGAAATGTATTTAATTGTTCTTTAATTCAAAACGTTTTATTATGTTTTTCTTTTTTGGAATCTCAACCAATTTGTAACATTTATTGGTGCAATGATTTATGGAGTTCATACTCAGACATTTGTGAAAACTAGACTCCCGGGAGTGTGCAGGGTGATGTGACTTGCATGGTTCTAATGAGATTTTCTAACCCAGAAGCCCTTGCAAACCTCAAATTGTGCCTAAAAACACACATGTTCCTCACATTTCTGTGAGAGAAAGTTTAGAAATTTGGGAAGATCCACAAATTTTGTAGTATTTCCCCACATCTCCTGATAAAAATGGTACCTCACTTGTGTGAGTAGGGCTTCTGCCCGTGATAGGAAACAGCTCAAAATGCAACATGGACAGAACACATTTTTCCACCCAAAAACCTACCCTTTTTTGCAATCTTGGTGGCTTCAGAATTTGGGTTCTAGCTCAGCCGGCACCCATGGAAACCTATCAAACGGCCACATTTCTGAAAATTAGACACCTGTGGGAGTTCAGGGTGGTGTGACTTGCATGATTTTCTTGCCCAGAAAACCATGCGAACTTCAGCTCACATTTCTGTGAAAAAAGTACTGGAATCTATGGGGTGCCAAATATTTTCTACCACCCAGCATTCTCTCAAGTCTCCTAATAAAAATGGTACCTTATTTGAGTGCATGGGCCTAACTGCCTAGGACAGGAAAGGGTCCAAAACGCAGCATGAACACATCACATTTTTCCTCTCAAAATCAAATCCTTTTTGGCAACTTGGCTGACTCTGAAATTTGGGCCCAGCTCAGCCGACATCCAGGGAAACCTACCAAAGCTGTGCATTTCTGAAAACTAGATACCAGGGGGAGTCCATTGTGGTGTGCCCCATGTGGATCCCATTATCCACAATGCCCTGCAGACTGCGAACTTTGGCTAAAAACATACATTTTCCTCACATTTCTGAGACAGAATGTTCTGCAATCTGAAGGAAGCCACAAATTTCCTACCACACAGAGTTCCCCTAAGTCGCCTGATAAAAATGGTATCTCACTTGTGTGGGTGGACTGAGTGCCCGTGACAGGAAAGGGTTCAAAACGCAACATGGCAGATCAAATTATTACACTTACATCTGAGCCTTTTTTTGGCTTCTTGGCTAACTATGGATTTTGGGCTCTAGTTCATGTGGCACCCAGGGAAACCTAGCAAACCCCCAGATTTCTGAAAACTAGACACCTGGGGAGTCCAGGGTGGTGTGCCTTGCATGGATCCCATTACATTTTATTTTTAACCACAATGGCTAGCAAACCTCAAACTTTGACTAAAAATTGATATTTTCCTCACATTTATGTGAGGGAAAGTTATGGACTCTGTGGGGAGCCACGAATTTGCTACCACCCAACGCACTCCAAATCTCCCGATAGAAAATGACACCTCACTTATGTGGGTAAGCTGTAGTATTCTTACTAGATCCACACCGCCTTGTGAGTTGTTGTTGTGGAAGGTTGGTGGGCTAAGGTTCTATGGAATGCTGGGGGTTTTGAAGTAAAAGGGCGGTTGATGGGGCAGGGGAGTGGACTGGTTATGCCTGTGGCTCGGGATGGTTTATGTCTCTGTTATCTTAAATAAAAGGATTTCTACTCCCATCACTGGCTCCTGCGTTCATTACCACATAATTATTGCGGCGACGAGTGTCCACCTGTGAAAGCCTACACATACCAACATAGACTTCGGCACCAGCATCAGCACACTTGATGAACAGAGACATTCGGCCCAAGGAAAGTCGCACTGGACCTGGATGGGCTCCTACAACAAGAAAGGATCTGAAATGCAACATGGACAGATCAAATTTTCCCACTCAAAACCTACCCTTTTTTGCAACTTGGCTAGGTCTGGATTTTATTTGGGCCATAGCTCAGCCAGCACCCAGAAAACCCTACCAAACCTAATCATTTCTGAAAACTAGAAATCTGGGGAATTACAGGGTGGTGTGGCTTGCATTGATCCCATGGGGTCTTCTTATACAGAAGTCCTTGCAAACCTCAAACTTTGGGTAAAAACATACATTTTCCTCACATTTCTGTGAACAAAAGTCTTGAAATCTATGGGGAGCCACAAATTTCCTACCACCCAGAGTTCCGCCATGTCTCCCAATAAAAATAGTATCTCACTTGTGTGGGTGGGCCTAGCATCCATGACAGGAAGTGGCAGAAAACTCAACATGGACACATCAGTGAAGTATGGGGAGGACCCATCTACATATGTTACAAACAAAGAGACAGTTGTGAAGACTGTGTTGCCCACACTAAACGCCTCAATAATGGCAAATCTGTCGAAGCTGAAAGCATACTATACAAAAAAAAACTACGGATCTGAACAACAGTTTACATTATCAAAGTTTCCATCATTCAGGTCTCAAATGCCATCTACCATTCGCACAATTTATCAGCCTGAAGAGAATTATTTCTGATCAAGAAGAATTGGAAGTGGCATATGATTCATTCCAAACCCGGTTTCTTGCCAGGGGTTAGCCGCAATCAGTGTTGGATCTATCCATACAACAGATTTAAACATAACAAAGGGATAACCTTTGTGCCAAACTGTGAAATCAGATTCTAAGAGGATGGTATGTGTGTTCAAATATTCCACCAAGTCACAGGCCATTAAAATATAATCAATAAACGATGGGAAATCTTAGAAAGTGAACCGGATTTCAAAGGATTAGTTGTTGAGAAACCTTTGTTCGCGCATAGCAGATAAAGAAATATCAAGGAAATTTTGACCTCCAAACCTAGTGAGAAAGAGGGCATGTGTTGCGGCATGCGGAAATGCTAAATTGTAATCACTGCAATAATGCTATTGTGGGGAACACTGTCACACACCTTAGAAAAGGGAACATCATCAATTTGAAGCATTCTGCTGACTGCAATTGTAGTGATTTGGTGTGGATATTAAAGTGACCTTGTGGCATGGTGTTAGATTTGGCATCTTTTGGCGTGTTTCCCCTGTCTTTTTGCTTTCTGACCTCCCGGTTTTTAGTCTGTTTTTGCTGGTTTAGTGTCTCTGTGCACTTTCTCACTGCTTTTCAGTGTTAAAGTGCAAGTGCTCCTGTTGTAAAGTGTTATTATGGATTGGTGTTTCCATGATTGCCATATTTGATTTACTGGTAAGCCCCTAGTAAAGTGCACTGAGTGCGCCAGGGCCTGTAAATCAAATGCTACTAGTGGGTCTGCAGCACTGATTGTGCCACCCACATGAGTAGCCCTGAAAAGGTAACTCAGACCTGACACTGCAGAGTCTGCGCGCAGTTTGTAACTGCCATGTCGACTTCGCAAGTGCACCCCCTTGCCAGGCCCTCATCTTCTCCTTTCTTACATATAAGTCACCCCTAAGGTAGGCCCAAGGTACCCCTGTGGGCAGGGTGCTGTGTATGTTAAAGGTAGGACATGTACTGGTGTGTGTGACATGTCCTGATAGTGAATTGCATTGCATTTCCCTTTTCACTATGGAAAGGCTATCTGTCCCGTAGGGTAGAATGGGAGTTTATTTATAACATCTTATAAATATAACTTTCCATTGGGACAAGATAGGAAGGTAAAGTTTAGTATGCCTGAACTCAGAATGTAAAAATGCATCTATAAGTAAAGATGATTTTTATGTTCTGTGTTTGAAAATACCACTTTTAGAAAGTAGGTATTTTCTTGCTTAGTCATTCTACGTGCCTCTGCTAGTTTGTGTATTGACTGTCTGGCTTTGTAGTGACAGGGGTTGGGGAGGTGCATTCTCTCAGACGGCTACCGGGGAGGAGGGGGTTGATGTGGGTCCTGCCTTTCCTGAATGAGTCAGGGCTGGGCTGAATAGACCTGGGCTGCATTCAGAGTAGTGGGAGGAGTTTTCACTAGCACTTGAATAGGCCCAGTCTACATTTAGAGTGGTGGGAGAAGATTTCCCTTGAAACTGAATAGGCCCTGTCTGCCTTGGACAATGCTGTCTCCACCTCCTGCCAGGAAGCTGGCCAGAGAGGACAGAACTGGTTTGAACTAAGCACAGACACTCTCTGCCTGAGAGAACAAAGGAATTCTGAGTATAAATATTGGGGCCCAGAACCCAGAATTTTAGAACTCGCTGGAATCAAGGAACCTGCCAAGAAGAAGAGCTTGAAGAGCTGCCAGGAGGAGTACTGCCCCTTTGCTGTGTTGTTGCTTTGTTGGGTTGGCCTGCAGTTGCTGTTTTTGCCTTGGGCAGCGAAAGGACTGGACTGAACTTTCTTTTACTTGTGCTGAGTATCTCCAAGGGCTTGAAGTAGAGCTTGCCTCCTGTTCTGAAGTCTCAGGGACTGCAAAGACTTCACCAACCTCTGGGTACCGCCTCTGGAACCACTGTTTCAGTTGCCACAGAGAAGGGAAACACAACCGACTCCGTCGCTGGCTCTATGTCCTGACGGCCCCGCAGAAGGCACCGTCTGCATCTCGCACCGCAACATTGGTCTCACCGACGATGACGCCACCGAGCCGCTGCTTGCACCGTGACCTGTGGGCATTGCACTCTGCACTGCCTCACTTTGCCATCCTGGTCTCACCGGCGCAGTCGCTGCTGCTGACTTCGACACCTGTGACCGCCTCGTGGCTGGGGACACCGCTCGTAAGTTTCACAATGTACCGCCTCGTCCCACACAGCAGTCTGGGCCGACCAACGCCAGCTCCCGCTAACCGGCTCTGTCGCTTGCACTGCAACCTGCCAGCACTGCATTGAGCACCGCCTCACCCTGCACTGTAAGCCTTGGTCTCACCAACGCCATCTGGACGATCGTCACCGAGCCGCTGCCTGCACCACATTGAGAGGGCACTGCACCCTGCACCGCTTCCATTGTGCAATGCAACCGCGATGGTTGCCAACCGGCTTGCACCAACGTGCCAGACGCAACGAGAAAGGTACTGTTACCGAGTCTGTCCACGCTTTCACTGGCCCGTACCGACGCGGTCGGCTGGAACTGTTCGACTCTGTTGTTTTCAGCATCGAGGTAGCCCCAGACGGAGCTACCGACTCGTACGAACTGTGTTTTTGAGGAATTTCTGCAATTTTAAGGATATCTTGCAAAGTATATATTTTTAAGGACTGTATGTTGGATTTTTATCGTTTTGGTCTTGTTTTGGATATATAAAAATATAGGATATTTTTCTAAACTGGTGTGGTGTCCTTTTGTAGTGCTTTCACTGTAGTACTGTTGGTTATGTGCAAATGCTTTACACACTGCTTCTGAGATAAGCCGGACTGTTCATGCCAAGCTACCAAGGGGGTGAGCAGGGGTTATTTTAGGAGTGTAACTCCCTTACCCTGACTAGGAAGAAGGGTCCCTATTTGGACAAAGTTGCAAACCCTTGCCAACTAGAGACCCCCATTTTTAACACATGGCATATGTTGGGAAGATGTAAAGAAAAATTAAAACTCACAGAACACAAAAATAATATTCGTAATAAGAATAAGAACTCAAGTGTGGCTACCCATTGGGTTGATGCAAGAAATAATATTTCACAATTACGGTTTCAGGTATTGGAAGCAGTACCTCTTAAATCTGAGATTGACAATTGGAAAAACTTTCTCAAACAGAATTATTTTGGTTAAAAAGACTGGACACTATGCAACCGTATGGTATGAATGATAAGTTGGAATACTTTTGCTTGATATGAAGAGTGAGGAACATAATATATCTTTAAGACAATAACGAAACGTGTTGTAGTGTATACAATGTTGATTTCGATTGTTATTTATTTATTCACAATTTAATATTTGATTTTTGTTTAAATGTTTTTCTGTTTTGATGCCTTGATTCTTCATGATCCACGGCTTTTATATATATTGATTTCAAGCAACACTATTTGTGAACATTAGTTAATATATTTCTAATGTTGCTCATGTGTTACACTTATGTTTTAACAATAGTTTTTTTCATGTTTATAAGTAGGCTTTCTTTCTGTAGTCATATTTAGTATCCCCTCCACCTTGTTCACTGTTTTTGGTATTTTGTTTACGTAGGGAGCACTATGTATGGGTAGTCTTTTTTCGAGTTAATAATGGAGAGGACCCTTTGATGGAGCGGCCCGTCCAGGGAATTTACTTTTCACATCTGGGTGTGAACACTTGAGGCAAATGCGTTGGATGCATGTTGATACTGGTAAGCAGTTTTCACAAACATGCGGGTACGCTAGTTTAATTGATATCGTACCATGATCTAACATTGATGTTTGGCAAACAGTGTGGGTATAGGCGGGCTTCACATGAACACCAGTGCATGCTAGAGTGAATGTTTGCATTCACAGTGATGCAATACAGGTTGTTTTATTATTTTTCAACTCAACGGTTTGCATTTTCGTTTGGGCACATTTTAAGAATTTCACATGGTTATCTCTTGTTTTTCGTTCACCGGGGCATGGAGAAATGGTGAACACATGCTCGCCATCGGGGACGTTGTTTTATTGAACTGTGGAGTTAATGATTAGCCAATATGACAGCATGCACAGGTTTAATGACTATCCATGGCTGAGTTCTATATTAAAATTGTGTGTTTATGGGGGCACATTGGTACCTGGGGAGCACTTTTGATGCTGCACAAGTTAACCGCACGTAACACTGGGCAAAGCGGCACCTCTTTGTAAAGTAATATATGTACTAAGGGTTGTGATGTGGTTCTCACAATGTTATACAACTATTGTTTTTGTTGTAGTGACCCCTGAGGAACGGTCTTTGGGCCTGGAATGCATTGGGTCTGGGGGAATGTTGAAAGTTTCCAATGGAGCACCTTGGTTTATATGGCTATCTTGTGGAGAGAAGAGATGTAATTTCATTATTGATGGAGAAGAATAAATACACATCATGCTGATGAATAAAAAGAAGATTTTTCAGCAAAGAATATGTTATAATACAATCTTGCATTCATTTATTAAAAACTAGTGAACCTATGGGTCACAAAGTTGTGCATCTTGGGACTTGTGAGTGTATTCACTACCAGCGTCAGTTTAAGAAGCTGAAAACATCACATCAACAAATCTTGTGCTGCTTGCAGGGTAAAAAAAAACTTTACACTCCATGGGAATGAGTGTGAGGGAACCTTACGTTGGATAGGGAGGAGGAATTAGGGAAAATGCTGTGACATGGAAGTTCTGAAATTGATAAAATACAAACTTCTCTTTTAGTTATATCAAGTTAAAAAGTTGCCCTCTGTTTATAAAAATGTAAATTGGCACAAGCATACAACTTACCTTTGGTAATGCACTTTCTGGTCGGCACTCCAACTAACCATATTTCCTCAACTTTTAAATTTCGCCATGCACCAGACTGGATTTGGAACTTTTTCAGCAAGTGCTGTCATGTGCTGCTACCTGGCTTCAGTCCTGCAGAACCGAGTGGACAAAAAGGCCTTCCCCGGGGACTTGAGCGTTTAGACAATAGTGCCTGATCTTCATCAGCAAGGTCGGTTCAGAAATGAACCTTGTCTAGATGGATCATCCTGTGCATAAAATTGTGTTTATGCCGTGGCCAAGAAGCAGCGTCCTGAGAGCCTTCATGCTCATTCCACATGAACCAAGGCCTCCACTATGGCATTGACAAGATGTGTTCTGTGTTGGACATCTGTCAGGTTGCCACCTGAGAGTTCTGCCCTATAAATTGAAAACACAACATACTGACCTTTGCAACAGCACAGAAAGTCCAAAGCTGCGTTTGGACTTTTCTGCCTACTCACAAAACATATTAAGGCCATTTCTTTAAAATTATTTTAAGGGTTTCTCGTTCCATCTGTGCAGTGTGTATGCATGTCCAGCATATTTAAAGCAATGTGTAGGAGGTTCTGAAAGGATATATGCACAGTTGGTTTCACTGTGAGGTACTGTTGAGTTTATCTGGTCCACCCAAAGATGGTGGCTAAGATAGGTTGCCCTGCTTGTGACAGGCATAAGTTGAACAGTCTGCTACATTGACAACTTTTAGAAGGAACGCCAGGGTGCTTGTATGAAAATTGTGAAAAGGTCATCTGTCACATAGCCCGCTTGAAGGTGTGGTACAGGGGGCAATTTAAAAATTTTACAATTCTTTACAATCAGGCACAGTGAAGAGAATGCATGCCGGATCATAACAGTAAACATTTTTTAGATGGAATCTCTACAGCTGTTTTCTGGGTTTCCTATGATCCTGCGTTAAGTGGAGAGCCAGCCTCTTGCTTTCAGGGTGTGTGCACATGGCTACTGGCAGCCTGCTTCTGTCCTTAGCAGGCAGAAGGTTATCTATGACTCAGGTTGGAGATGTCCAAACGTGGTCATGTGTGTGTCAAAATAGCTGAAAGCATGATTCCACCTAGCTGACATTGCCGTCTTTAAAATATTGCCTTAAAGGGGACATCAGGTGAAAGCCAGACCTCAAAACCCAAGCTGATGTCATCACACAGAGCAGATTTCTAGAATGCCTGTTGTTGGTGAATGTTAGAGAGGCAGGTCTTGGCTAAGAGACAGTGGCGGCTGGCATCTAAGGGGAGGGGCAGGCGCAAACAAACAAAATTAAAAAATAAAAACTTACCTCACACGTCCTCTGGCCTGGACCTCTTCTTCCGACTGCAGTGCGGGCACCAGCAAACTTCTATGGCCAATCCTGGCGCTGCTCGCATGCAGCAAGAGAGCAGCACCCTGGTTGGTTGAGAGCAGCCTCTTGGCGCTCCGCAGTGCACTGGAGGCCGGCACTTGCTCTCAACTCAGCTTTCTTAAGATAGCTGGGTTGAGAAGTTTAAAGTGTGCATATCTGGCTGGCCGTCCCAAGACAGCCGGCCAAAGAGACATGCACACTTTAAACAGTGCACAGGCAGCCTTCTGCCCACCACTCCTCCCTGCTGCCATGCAGTAGGCCCCACCCCGTCCTGACACTCTGTTTAGGACGGGATGATGAAAAATAAAATGGTAATGAATTACCATTTTATTTTTCATCTCTGGGGTTTGTGGGGCATGCAAGTTGGGCGAAGCTCCTCCGCTCAAACGGAGGAGCCCGCCGCCCCATTAAGAGAACTGTTTAGTTCTCTACACTGGATGCTTGCTCTTTACTCCTGGTTGGTTGGGCGAGTAAACAAATTCTGAGAGCACGCTTTTGGTATTTTAAGGAATTGTGTGAGGTTTCACATTCTAGTGTGCTTTGTACTATAAGAGTATTGCAAACGTACTACAAAATCCTATTCACAAATTATGTGCACAGGCCTATTACTCTGCCTGTCCTATCTTTTCTATGCAGAGATCTCCACTCCACTGTTGTGATATAGAACAGTTTAAAAAAAAAAAAAAATTATTCTTTTACATTTTACATATTTATATATTTAACCAAATATGAATTCATAATTAAACTACCAGCCCATTTGCACAATATACCCAAGAGCGCATTAAAAATGCTAACTTTTATTTAAAAATATATAAACTTTTTTTAAATCTTACTATTTATACATGCAATTAAATCATTTCCAATTAATGCATTAATAAATTAATATCAATTTTCATTTATTTATAACTATTATAATTAAAAAACATTAACCACCCAAACCTTATATCTACCTGACAACCTGAAATAAAAATGTAATATGTATTAAACATTTTTTTGATATCCAATTTTATTGGCATTTTGTATAACGAAGTAAACACAGTAACAATTGTGCCACTGTGACGTAAGACATTTCATTACAATTGCAAGTACTATTCCCCCATCTAGTTGGTATGAAAAAGGAAAGGGCAAGCCCTTTGCGACATGAGTAATCAGTCCAATGGACCTGTCCATTTGCCCCATATTCGTTCGGACACCCTCTTGCCTCGTAAACCGCTTTTTCTTGGACAGCACACTAGTCAACTCCCCTGTGCCAAAAAATGCATTAAACATTTAAACAAATTACAAGATGCTAAATATTTACCATAATAATCAACTGACAATCCACATATCAAAAACACTACCCACCCAATCATCCAATAAACTCGCCATCCCCAAAGATGTGCATTACTATAACATTAAATATATTTCACAATAATATCTATATCAAAATAAAAACCTCATACAACACCATAATAAAAAAAATTAAAGTAAACAATATTTCAGAGTTCGATTTTACAGTAAAACAGTAAACAATATATATTTACCTTCGATAGTTTGACCCACGATATTTTTGTAGTCATGGTTTTGACTGATATTTTGGGCAGAGAATATTTTTGAGTCGATTTTTAGGTGGTCTTTGCTATGGAAATATTTAGTGATGACATGTGTGCTTCCGTTTTGTCAGGCCGTTATGACACTGCAGACATCCATCTGAGTTAATTTATTTATTTAAACACTTTCGTGTGAGACATGCAGATAAATTAGCCTGTCATCACTGGCATCTCGTGTGCGAGCCAACAAGGCTTAGTGAACCGTAAACTCCTGAGGGCGCCACCAGTATCAGATCTGGCACGGATCCTGGGCGTGCTGACTGAAAGGAGAGGGAGAGCTACCATCACAGCACATTGATTACTTTTTAGATGGCAGGATACGTGCGGATAATTTCTATTTTGACAGGTTGAATAGAAGAGCAGCTGCTGGAAAAATCAGGAGCTAAAAATACCAAGTGAGTTGAGATATTTAGTAGAAAGAGCAGAACTGCAGGAGTGTAAACACACAGGAGAAACATGTCATCTGCTATGGACAACATCATCTTTACTCCCTTTCCTCCTTAATCTAGTTATGTCTAATTAATTGTGCATTTTGGCTTTCCGTGGTATTTCATTCCACCATTTAAAATTGCAATATTTCCATTTTTGCACTGGCCGTATATATGCCCAAAATCCTACTTACTTCAACTGAGTCCGGTAGAGAACTGATAAACTGGAATTTCTGCCAGGAAAAAAATCAGTTTAAATCAAATGAGTTTACTCGTTTTGTATACATGAATGTAGCAGGGGGTCGTGGGGGGAATGTTTCCGGTATGAACAGAAAACGCAAGATAGTGAAGAAAGACACAAACAGCCAAATAACAGAGGGCCAGAAGCAGATTTGCCAACACAAAGCCACAATGTATCTCGTCTTGGCAAGCTGGTTCAATGGTTATTTTTTTATTCTTCATTGTAAACATATGTCACATGAAAAAAATGAAGAAAAAAGAAAAAAACTTGTAGTTGTGGCCTTTTGCTTGTAATAAAAACCTAACATTTCTAAAATGTAAAAACAAATAAACCATCATATATAATTTTAATAGAACAGGATGAGCTTCTTCCTAGCAGGCAGATGCAGTTGGAACAGGTATACAAATCTTTTTTAGTTTTAATCAACATAACAGGAAAGTGCAATTCTTTTTGGCACAAACAAAATGTACTATTGGCTTTGAATTACTGCAACCGAACGGTATACTCTAAACAAGCAATCATGATTGCAATTTTTTTTTTTTAAATGATAAAGAATCGAAAGGAAAACGTATTAGCAAAGTAAAGCCTACCATCTCTGGCACTTCTTTTGAGCCAGATGTGCACATACAATCAGGCCATAAGCCATCACTCTCCGTGCTAGAAGGGTAATGGCTGAAGTGGTCTGACCCTCTGACCCTTGCTGGATGCTGTGGGGGTTATAAGCAAAATGTGAATGACAGATGAAGAGGGCTAAACCGAAGACCCTCTGTGCATGTACATATGTGTGCCTTTTTATCTATATATTTTTTTTATTAAACAAGTCTGCCTGAGCAAAAACAGAGAGTTCCAGTGTGATATTTCGTATGGAAATGTACCTACACATTTGAGTACTCCTGGGAATTTAGAACAGTCCTAGGGTCCCAGGAATACAGTGAATTGTTTTGAGAATTTCATGAAAAAATGGTGACTATCAAAGTCAATGTGTGCTCAAAACATTTGAGCCTCATCGGCCGACGTTCCATTCAACAAGAATGACTGGTTTCTGCTACATTTGCTTCTCATTTTTGGGATTAAAATTTTACCTAATTGGAAGCAGACTAGGAAACTTTTTACACATATTCACAAAATAGCGGGTTTAGATTACACACACACACATACACCCGCCAATGCAACAACATCACTCTATGTAACAAATACCCCATCTATAGCCACAGGGCTCTATGGATCACCAGGACACAGAGAGGCAAGATGTTCAACCACCGGTAACACTTCCGTACATACCCGCCGCAAGGGTTAATCACTGGAAACCACAACAGTTATTTTTACACCCCCTGCCCCTTAGGTCACCAGTCTGCGTACACATAGCACATAAATACACCAAGTAGATGGCCACAGCTCTCCCTATTACTACTATGATCCTGTATCTGTGACTTTCCTTAGTACTTTTATTTTAGGTTCATTATGTCTTTTTTTTGTTGGTTTTGTTTTGGTTTCTGCCTTCTGGGGTATGCTATATGGCTTCTAAACCGGTCTCTTCTGGAATTGGAATATATAGTGCTGGAACTGGAATATATAGTTTCTTATATATAGTTTTATCTATTGGAATATATCATTTATTCGTTTGGTTATTATATCTTGGAATAAACTCTAGACCTCTTACCATTTGTCTAAGCTGGTATCCCCTGGTTTGCCTTCTTTGTGGCTTTGCCTTGCTTTGTTCTCATTTTGCTTTATGGATAAAAACAAATAGAAATATCTGTGATTAAAAGAACATATCATAAATGTTTTATTATTTCTCCTCTGGAACTGAAGGACAGAGAAAACTGAGTTTGAGCTACGAGAAATCCGCAATGATAAACTGTGTTTTTTCAACAACCACTTGCTGCCCGAGTTAAAAAAAGTTGTACTCCTACAGATGTTGGCTTATCTCTCCATACATTTGAAATACGGGTATGTGAAATTGTGAAGTCTTTGAATAGCAATAACATAAACTTTGCGAGGTTTGTGGTGTGTAAAACTCACAAAGTTTGAAAAAAAGAGATGGACAGCTTCAGCATCCATTTCTGGGGTGGGAGGTGGGCTCAAACTCCCCTTCTTATATTCCATTTCCATACACAAAAATGTGATTCTGAGTCTTCGAAGTTTGTGTTAGGGGTCTGCTTCCTTTTGAAGTGCCCACTCCTCTGTCCTGCCCTTCCTCAAGAAAAGCAGTCTGTTACAGCAGGAGCAACTCCAAATCTGAAACCCCTACAACACATGCCATGGGAGTGACAAGAGGTTCACACCTAGATGTCAGCTGTAGCGATATGTGCATTAAAGGGTTATCGAGGAGCCCCAGCCCTACTGTTTATGATTCTCTTATCAGCCCAATATCCTTCCTAAGATGTGCCCAGGCCCCTTCCCAGTGGCCTCTCTGAGAATCAAAGAGCGTCCTTTGAAGTGTACTGACGAGTCTGACTCTTCCTCCCTCCAGTGTGGCCCACAAAGCTCTAAGGAATGCAGCAATCCACAAATCTGTCTAGGGTGGAATCCTCTACCTCCCCATGCTCCTCCAGTCAGCCATGAGTCTCTGAAAATGGAACCCTGAGTCTTCTGTGTATTGTTCCACTCACAGGCACACATGCAACCACATGAGTGCTGCACAGTGCCACATACTAACTTGATGTAGGCCAAAGGTAAGTTAAGCACACAGCAACTGAACTTTATATGAGTGGGCCTGTAGGCCTCACTCCAGTGACACAAGCAACAAGCATTGGCATAGCCAATAGGTCTCGCCTTTGGGACCTTATAAGTGTTTAGCCATGCAACAGTTGATGTTGTTGCACCAAGGATATTGTGCTGGATAACTAAACACTTATAAGGTCCCAAAGGCGAGACCTATTGGCTATGCCAATGCTTGTTATCTTAAACCTTTTTGCACGTTTTATAGCAGCCTGTACTGTAGCTTGTAATTTTAGAAGAGCAGATTTGACATCATGCAACAGTGAAGGCCGCTGAATAGACGTAAAGGCCCATGGTGAAATAAGCTTTGACAAATACGCTGTAGTTGAAACTGTAGTTTAGTAGCTGGATAATTTACCTAATTTCAACGTAAAAGTGTTAAATTTCTTGCACATCTTTAAAGGCCTGTCCTCAACTACCCAGTGTTGAAACTCTGTCTGCGCCGCTCACAACTATTTGTTTTAAAGCGGGAGAAGTGAGAAAAACATGGGCGAGTCACAAACACCCACTTCGTTGGCGCTCACTGTACCAAGAATGGGAGACAGGATAATTGACAAAGAGGAATAAACGAAGGAGGAGGAATGTGGTGAGAGCAGTAGCAATAAAGGAAAACGAGGGGAAGAGAAAGGGCAGGGCGAGGACAAAGAGTTCAAAGATGAAAACACAAATAGAGAGAGGGAGGAGCGGAGGCTGGAAGCACAGAAGGAACACAAAGTAGAGATGAAAGGAAAACAATGAGAGCACAAACCAAGAAAGAAGTAGAGCGAGAAGTAAATAAGTATACCTAGAACGATCTATAGAAAAAGTGAAAACAAAACAATAAAAGCAACTGACTGACGAAGGAGATAGAAATGGAAGGAAAGTGAAAGAAGCCCGCGAGCGGTGCGCGCGCGAGAGCGTGCACCATGGCCTATTGCTTGCGGTTACCCGCACGGCCGCCGGGCGCGATAATTGAAAACACATAGCGGCCGTGCGGGTAACCGCACGGAAAAGGCAATTGTGCACGAGCGTGTGGTCAGGTTTTGGAAGCCCCAGTAAATAAGTATACCTAGAACGATCTATAGAAAAAGTTAAAACAAAAACAATAAAAGCAACTGACTGACGAAGGAGATAGAAATGGAAGGAAAGTGAAAGAAGCCCGCGAGCGGTGCGCGCGCGAGCGTGCACCACGGCATATTGCTTGCGGTTACCCGCACGGCCGCCGGGCGTGATAATTGAAAACACATGGCGGCCGTGTGGGTAACCGCACGGAAAAGGCCATTGTGCACGAGCGTGTGGTCAGCTTTTGGAAGCCCCTTACATAAAGTCTCGCAGAGCAGCGCATGCGCGCTACTCTAGGCTCGACCTAAAAAGGCCTGTTCACTCCCACTGATCACTACACAGTATGCTGCCACCACAATGCTCGTGCTGCTTAACTCCTGGTAAAGGTAGTAGCTTTTCACCACCGCAATTCATGAGACAGGTCTATGTCATGGCGCTCACGCACTATCTGTGTTCGCCCATGACTAAAAAAAATCAGCACAGGGGACCCAGATATCATTGCAACTGCAGCAATCACGGCAGGGGCCCACATCCATTATCATGCAAGGGACTTTTCCGTCCCTACACTCCACAACCATTTACAAGAGAAAAATCACCTTATGTAATTGGGAATGTGGATTTTACTCATAAGTGAAGATATTTCAGTACCCCAGCGAAATATACAAATACCTTTGTGAACCAGGCTCCTAAAGCTGTGGAATAAGACAGCAAGGTTTCCATTAACTGTAAGAGGGTATTGTTTATCGTTACCTAGCAGATGTATACAGTAGAAATATGAAGGCTGCTATGGACAAACAGCTCAAAACACCCAAAAAAACCTTTGATATAAAAATGGCATGCAACCAACACACCCCGCAGACTGGCCTTAACTCTTCATTTTTAGGTTGTGCCTACCAGATAGCCCAGCTTACCAAGAATACTGGGAGCTTGGAGGCCGCACCATTGCTTACCATTAGTTGGCCTTCCTGTCACTCTCATTTGCATGCTTATTTAGTGTCCAAGCTTGTCTATCTCGTGTTTTTCCCTCCCATGAGCGTAGAGTCTTTATCACCTCTTTTGACTGGCTGGCTTCTATGCTTTTGCTGCTTGCTTTTCAAGCACTATTTTTTTATTTTTTGGTTAAGCACTCCATGAGAATGCATGTGATTTCCAGTTGTGTCCCTAGTGTCCTACTCTCTTTCTACACACCATGTTGCTCACGGTCAACCCGTGAGCTTCTTCTAGCCCCCACCTCCCTCCATTGTGTGCTCTCTTTCAAATTCTACCCCTATTGTTTTCTCACGTGTGTGCTGCTCAGCCCACCTGCTACTCATTGCTCTTTTTTGCCCAATCCTTATCGCCCCCACGCCCACCCTTTGTGATGCTTCCCCCACCCGCGCTGTCCTCTGTTGACTGCTGCTTCTCCTCCACAGCCACCCAACTTTGCCCTACCCGAGCTCTCAGTGTTGATCCACTAGCTGCGCTTAAAAACAAATACTTTTATGCATTTTGTCTTTTTATTTGATGACCCAACTCTGATCAACAAATAAAAAGAAAAAAAGCATCCATGTCGTTTTGTAGGCATGTGCATACAAAATAAACGCAGCCATTTGCATCATATGCTTTTTGTTTCTTATTCAGTCATACTGTAATGTGTCGATAATGCTGTACAGCATGGCACCAAGCCAATAGGTCTCAAAGACGAGGCTTCGTGGCTTTGCCAATGCTTGCTCCGTCTATTACTACGAGGCACAAAATGGCCCTGAAAAAAGGATCTAGTGTTGCAAAGATGGCTTCCGATGAAACTACTGGAAAACTTGATACATTATAAAAAGAATACACAAACAGTCCATTACTGAGAGAGGAGAATGCTGGACAAGAATTCAAATAGACCTATTTTTTGAAGTCATGAGGAACTTAAGGTTAATGAAGAGAAAGATCACAGCTGGATTCCTGTCACTCATGAGTTCTCTCCTAGATGGCCAGATATCACTCCTAGCTGGTGAAGCATCAAGACTGCTTTCCACAGCATGGTGCTTTCCTCTCTGACTCACAGATTCTTTCTCATCAATAAAAGCTTGTTTCAAATCTGAATTGTCTGTAATGTCTTCCAGGCAGTCACACAGACACCTACACAGTCATACACATGCCCTCACTGTGAATCAGCACAGAGCCGGACATACCTTGGCTGGGTAGACATATAGAAGCACGGTGAGAGACAATATCTCATAATGCAAATAGACAAATGTGTTTTGGGGGAAGGTGGCCTTAGGAGCATCACAAGTGCCTCTGGAGTTCTTATTTATTAGCCGGTTAACCGATGATTGTCTTCTGCTGGCCATTCACAAGGTATCTCACACCTGGACTGCCACAACTCAGAGGTGATCTCACAGCACGGTGATCACACTCCACTCGGTATCTCACACCTGGACTGCTACCACACAGAGCTGGTCTTACAGTGAGGTGACCACCATTCAAATGGTATCTTAAACCTGGACTGCCACTACACACCCTTCACAGAACACCTCACACCTGGCCTGTCACCACACACAGCTGGTCTTACAGTGAGGTGACCGCCCTTCACAGAACACCTCACACCTGGACTGCCACCACACAGCTGGTCTCGCAGTGAGGTGACCACCCTTCACAAAACACCTCACACCTGGATTGCCACCACACACAGCTAGTCTCACAGTGAGGTGATCACCTTTTAAACTGTATCTCACATTTGGACTGCCACAACACACAGCTGGTCCCTTAGTAAGGTGACTATACTTTACTCTATATCTCACACCTGGACTACTACCACACACAGCTGGTCTCACAGCGAAGTGACTACACTACACTCTGTATCTCACATCTGGAGTGCGAGCACTTCACGAATCACTCAGTGAGGGGACCACCTTTCACAAAGCATTGCACACCTGGATGTCCACCACTCAGCTGGTCTCACAGTGAGGTGAACACCATTCAAACGGTATCTCACACCTGGACTTCCACCACTCACAGCTGGTCTCACAGTGCGTGATCATCCATCACAGGCCATATCACACCTGGACTGCTCCCACTCACAGCTGATCTCAGAGCGGGGTGATTCAGCGGGGATTCTTAAATCTCAAATGTCGGGTATATTATTATTATTATTATTAAATTTATAAGGCGCAACAGCTACCCAAAAAGGGTTTCCCGGCGCCGACAGAGACTCCGCCTCTGCTTGTATGGACCTTTTCTTGTTGACGTGGAGAGAGTGTTAGGAGCAATCATTTAGGTACATTTATGTAAACAGTGAAGAGCCATGGGACTCCACAGGAAACGACAAGAAGATTTAAATACGTTTGAAATGATTTGTTAACAAAATTATAAAACCAAGGTCAATAATTCAGTAAGTATTGAGATTTTAAGCATCATTATTACAAGTTTAAGTGGTCCAGGAGCCAATAGTTCAAGATAAGAAAAAATAGAACATTAATAAGAATTACAAAAAGAATACAAAATGTACAACACGTGTGTAGGAGAGTAGGATCTGCTTCACATGGGTACCCCCACTTTTTGCTGATGCTTCACTGTTTTTCGACCTTAGTCTGGCTGGGGCCCTGCTAATCAGAACCCCAGCCTAGCTGCTTCCTCTCTAAAATGGTTTCCATGTGCCTTAGGCACATCTCTGATTGGAATCTGGAGTGCCCTTATAAGTCCCTAGTATGTGGTATACTATGTACCCAGGGCATAGGTACCTCAGAGGCCTACCAGGGGCTGCAGCATGTATTGTGCCACCCTGGAAGGCCATCCAAACTGACACCACAGGTCTGCTACTGGACAAAGGGAAAGGGGTGTAACCACCCCTCTGCCCTGACCCTCCCATAGGTGGGGCCACAGAGTATGTCCAACCCCCTACCTTAGTATAAGTAGGGGACCCCAGTCCTTAGGACTTTAGATTTACCTGGACGAAACTCTGATACAGAATCCTGGACCTTCGACGCTCTACTTCAAGATTAGAGGACTGAAGAATCTCCCTTGGGGTCAAGGAGTGACTCCCCTGCTTGGCAGGCACCAAAGAAGCAATTGTCCGGTCTGCATCGCTGAAGCTCCCGTCGGACGCCGAAGTCTTTGCATCACCAGAGGTGGATTTCCAGACTTCCCCGAGGCTGCCCTGAGTCCCCAGCAAAGCTGAGGCCCGTAGCTGTCGTGGGTAACGTGGAACCGTGACCCCTGGACACCGAACGCATTTGCAAGTGCATCCTCTTCTGGGTCTTCCACGAAGTCGTGCTTTGGGTTCTGAGTAGCCCCAGCCTCCAGCACCAACTGCACCGAAGATCACTGGCCTCCACTCCACGAGTGTCCTGTGAGACAGCTCCACGTGCATCGTCTTGAGGCTCCTTTGCGGTCGCTAGTCCGTTGGCTAGTAGGCCCTCCCGAAGGCCAATCTTTTTCTGCTTGGGCTCCCTGGTTGCTCCAGGTGTGCCCTGACTTATCCTCTCTGGGTGAGTCCCCCAGACCTTGCTGGTCTGCAACATCGTCCTTCTTCTATTTCCACGAGACTTGCCGTTGCCAAGGCTTGTTGGGTCCAATCCGGTCGCCGACACCCCTGCAATCGACAGACGTTGTGGGACAGCTCGAATCCAGCTCCTGGTCATCGTCGACTCCTCCTGGACCTCGTGGCTGAAGAGGCAAGACGACCGTCAACCTACCTGAAGCACTCAACATCGGTGGGCATCTGCTCATCGCCTTCCTGGTCACTGGCTAGTGACCCAGACTCTGTCCCCTCTGCTTTCAGGTTCTTCAGATCTTCGATCCACCTTTGGATCCACCCGAACACTTTCGACTTGGTCGCCAGCAGCACTTTGCAGCAGATCGCCATAGAAAGCGACGAGGAAACCCGACCCCGAAAGACACCTATGCACCCGGCCCCCCTGGGTGAGGTAACTCGAGTACTCGGGTGCTCCCGTGTGTATTGACACTAGAACAGCCTAGTTCTCAAAGGGTTTGCTCCAAGTTCTCCTCTAAGTGTCCCTTTTCTTTTAAATTCTAATCGTGACTTTCCCCATAGAAGTTAACGGTGGTTCGCGGCTGTGATCATACACTGCACGCGTCCCCCGTGGGTCCCCTGTGTCACTGCCTTGGGTGGTTCCTTGTGGTCCGAGCACTTCTACAGGCTCTAGGCCTTGTGTCTAGCTCAGTCGTGGTTCTTATACCACTTTATTGGTATATGGTTTGGTACGCCCCTGGGGCTCAAACGTGTATTTGTGCTATTACTGTAGATAACTAACTTATAATTTATGTACTTCGAACTCTAGCCTCATAAAGAGACTAGAGGGGTGTGTTTAGTAATAAATACATATATTTTGAATATATACCTGGTGTGGTCCTCTTTCATTTGGTCACTCAAGAGATTATAGACTGGTAAAACAAGCTGCTTTACATTCCTTCAAGACTTAGCCTGAAGGCTGCTCTCCATAGCTACCACTAGGATAGCTTTCAATAAAGGTTGTCTTTAACCTATCTCCAATAAGGGGTTGTTTGGACTGGTGCAAGGTGCCCACTATAATTAGTGGACAGCATATGCCAGGCCAATTTCTCACAACGTGTCTCCTCTCATAGGAGGGAATCCTCTCATGAGAGGAGAAAGAGACTGATTCAATATGAGCAAACTCAGCTTGAACTCAGGAAACAGCAATTGGCTATAGACAGGGAGTCCCTAGATCTCTATAGAAAGAGACAAAAGTTGGGACTAGAGTCCCATGGTGGCAGCAGTTTCCCCAAAGATAGGGAAAGGTCTTATGACCATAGAAACCTGAGCAAGATTGTCCCTCCCTACCAGAGTGGGGATGACATCCACAAATGGATAACTGCTCTAGATAGGGCCTGTAAAGTACAGAGGGTCCCTCAGGAGCAGGGGGCAGCAATCTTGTGGCTCTCCTTTGCAGACAAAGGTAGAGACAAGCTCCTCACTGTTAGAGAGGAGGATGCTGATAATTACAAAGTCTTGAAGAGTGCTCTAATTGATGGGTTTGGCCTAACCACTGAACAATACAGGTTAAAGTTCAGGGATACCCAACAAGCACAGACTCAAGACTGGGTGGACTTTGTTGATTGTTCTGCCAAGGCTCTGGAAGGTTGGTTATTGGGCAGTAAGGTATGTAACTTCACAGGATTGTACAATCTGATAATGAGGGAGCAGATTCTTAATAACTGTCAAAATCAGCTGTTGCATCAGCACCTGGTAGACTCTGATCTGACCTCTCCCCAAGAATTGGGAAAGAAGGCAGACAAATGGGTCAGAACCAGGGTGAAGCAGAAGGTACAGAACCAAGGTGGTGACCCTAAGAAGCAAGATTCGAAAACCTCTGATAAGGGTGGGGAGAAGGGTAAAGATCAAAAGTCTTCACAAGGCCCCCAAAAATCTTCTTCAGGTGGGGATTCACAGTCTACCAAAGGGAAAGGCCAAAGGAAACCATGGTGCAAGGTCTGTTAGCAAAAGACCCACTGGACCAGTGATTGCACCAAGTCCAAAGACTCGACTCCAGCCCCCACCAATGCCCCTAAGGCACCTGCTCCCCTAGTGCAGTTACAGTTGGTGGTGGGACTACACAAGCCAAGGGTTTAGTAGGGTTGACCCTGGGTAAAGAGATGAGCTCTGACCTAGTCAGAGAACTCACTCAGGCTGTCCTAGTCTGTGATGGAGGCATGGATATGACCTCCTCTGTGAGTCCCAGTAATCTGGGCAAGTACAGACAACAGCCTTTAATCAATGGAAGAGAGGCTTTGGCATTTAGGGACACAGGGGCAAGTGTCACCATGGTGACACAAGACCTTGTGAATCCTGGGCAGATTATACTTGGTGAAATGTACCAAGTGACCAATGCTAGCAACGTCAGAACAGACCATACTCTGGCAGTTGTTAACTTCTCCTGGGGAGGGGTAACTGGCCTTAAGAAGGTTGTGGTAAGTGCAGACCTACCCGTTGAATGCTTGCTTGGCAATGATTTAGAAACTTCAGCTTGGGCAGAAGTGGAGCTCAGGACCCATGCAGAAATGCTGGGCATCCCTGCAGATGTGTTTGCTGTGACCAGGTCACAAGCCAAAATGTCTAGCACTGAACAGGCCTTGGATTCTGGAATAATGGACCAAGTGCCCTCCAAGAAGAGGAGTAGTAGGGTAAAGGCAGTGCCTTCCCCCTTGGCTCAGAAGGAAGATCAGTCCCTTGAGGGGATGATCTCAGTCCTGAGGAAGGAACTGTCCCAGAGGAGCTTGAACCTGACCAGGTTGAGTTCTTGGGGACAGGGGACCTTCCAGGGTAGATCTGAGCCAGGAGCAGCAGAGCTGCCCCTCTCTTGAACCCCTCAGACAGCAAGCTGCTGCTGAGGCTGCTGGGAAAGCTAGTGGTCCCCATACTGTGTATTGGGATGATGGACTCTTGTACTCAGAGTGTAGAGACCCCAAGCCTGGTGCTACCAGGAGGTTGGTTATACCTCTGAAGTTCAGGGGCTTCCTATTGACCCTAGCCCATGATATTCTCTTAGCAGGTCACCTGGGCCAGAACAAGACTTGGACAGAATTGTCCCTCACTTTCACTGGCCCCACATGTCTGAAGACACCAAGGAGTTTTGTCGCTCCTGTGTAACCTGCCAGGCCAGTGGCAAGGCAGGTGGCACTACAAAGGCCCCCTGATACCACTACCTGTGGTGGGGTTCCCTTTGAAAGGGTGGGGATTGACATTGTTGGTCCCATGGATCCCCAAACAGCATCTGGGCACAGGTTTATCCTGGTGCTAGTGGATCATGCCACCAGGTACCCAGAGGCTATTCCCCTTAGGACCACTACAGCACCTGTGGTGGCAAGGGCCCTCCTGGGAATTTTCTCAAGAGTGGGCTTCCCTAAGGAGGTTGTATCAGACAGGGATGCAAACTTTATGTCTGGATACTTAAAAGCAATGTGGAAGGAGTGTGGAGTGACTTACAAGTTCACCACACCCTATCACCCACAATGCAATGGTTTAGTTGAGAGATTCAACAAAACCTTGAAGGGCATGATTAAAGGGCTCCCAGAAAAGCTTAGGCGAATATTGGACATACTCTTGCCCTGCCTTTTATTTGCGTACAGGGAGGTGCCACAAAAGGGGGTTGGCTACAGCCCTTTTGAACTTTTGTTTGGTCACCCTGTCAGGGGTCCATTGTGCTTGGTGAAGGAAGGATGGGAGTTACCTCTCAAGCCCCCAAAGCAAGACATAGTGGACTATGTACTTGGTCTCCGCTCCCGGGTGGCTGAGTATATGAAAAGGCAACTAAAAACCTTGAGGCTAGCCAGGAACTTCAAAAAGCCTGGCATGACCAAAAGGCTGTACTGACTGTTTACCAGCCAGGACAGAAGGTGTGGGTGTTGGAGCCAGTGGCCCCAGCAGCTCTCCAAGACAAATGGAGTGGACCCCACACCATTGTTGAACAGAAGGGTGAGGTTACCTACTTAGTAGACCTAGGAACACCCAGGAGTCCCCACAGGGTTCTCCATGTCAACAGGTTAAAACCATATGTGGACAGGGCAGACATGGGCTTGCTCATGGCTACTGATGAGGGACAGGAGGAAGAGAGTGACCCACTCCCTGACCTGCTCTCACAGAACCCTGGTGATGGGTCAGTGGATGGTGTAGCCTTGGCAGGCAGCCTCACTACCCAGCAGCAGACTGATTGCAGACAGGTGCTCAATCAGTTCAGACACATATTCTCACTGACACCCAGTCAGACTACCTGGTGCACTCATGAAGTGGACACTGGGGACAGTCTGCCTATTAAAAATAAGATTTATAGGCAACCTGACCATGTCAGGGACTGTATCAGGACAGAAGTCCAGAAGATGTTGGATTTGGGAGTTATTGAACCCTCAGATAGCCCTTGGGCTAGTCCAGTGGTCCTTGTGCCAAAACCTCACACCAATGGTGGGAAAAGAGAGATGAGGTTTTGTGTGGACTACAGGGGTCTCAATGCAGTCACTAGGACTGATGCCCATCCAATACCAAGGGCAGATGAGCTAATAGACACTTTGGCCAAGTATCTAAGCACATTTGACCTGACAGCTGGCTACTGGCAGATCAGACTAGCTGATGATGCAAAGCCAAAGACAGCATTCTCAACCCCTAGTGGGCATTATCAATTTGTGGTGATGCCCTTTGGTCTGAAGAATGCACCTGCCACTTTTCAGAGGTTGGTGAATACAGTCCTTACAGGTCTGGAAGCCTATAGTGCAGCATATCTAGATGATATTGCTGTCTTTAGCTCCACCTGGGAGGATCACCTGGTCCACCTCAGAAATGTTTTACAGGCCCTGCAGAAAGCAGGCCTGACTATCAAGGCCACCAAGTGCCAGATAGGGCAGAGTCAGGTTGTGTACCTGGGCCACCTTGTGGGTGGAGGCCAGGTTCAACCACTGCAGAGCAAGATCCAGACCATCATGGACTGGACTGCTCCAACTACCCAGACTCAGGTGAGAGCCTTCTTAGGCCTGACTGGGTACTATAGGAGATTTGTCAAGGGGTATGGATCAATAGTGACACCCCTGAATGACTTAACTTCCAAGAAGATGCCCAAAAAGGTTCAGTGGACAGTTAGCTGTCAAAAGGCATTTGATGACCTGAAGCAGGCCATGTGCACTACTCCCATTCTACAGAGTCCTGATTACTCCAAGAAGTTCATTGTTCAAACTGATGCATTTGAATTGGGGGTAGGGGCTGTACTGTCACAATTGAATGATGAAGGTCAGGATCAGCCAGTAGCTTTTATTAGCAGAAGGCTGACCCCTAGAGAGAAACGTTGGTCAGCCATTGAGAGGGAGGCCTTTGCTGTGGTCTGGGCTCTGAAGAAGTTGAGGCCATACTTGTTTGGTACTCACTTCCTTGTTCAAACAGACCATAAGCCCCTCTTATGGCTAAAACAAATGAAGGGTGAAAACCCCAAACTGCTTAGGTGGTCCATTTCCCTACAGGGGATGGACTTCACAGTGGAACATAGACCTGGGAGTAACCATGACAATGCAGATGGACTCTCTAGATACTTCCACTTAGAACATGAAGACTTAACTGGGCAAGGTTAGTTTAATGTCCCTACGTTTGGGGGGTTGTGTAGGAGAGTAGGATCTGCTTCACATGGGTACCCCCACTTTTTGCTGATGCTTCACTGTTTTTCGACCTTAGTCTGGCTGGGGCCCTGCTAATCAGAACCCCAGCCTAGCTGCTTCCTCTCTAAAATGGTTTCCATGTGCCTTAGGCACATCTCTGATTGGAATCTGGAGTGCCCTTATAAGTCCCTAGTATATGGTATACTATGTACCCAGGGCATAGGTACCTCAGAGGCCTACCAGGGGCTGCAGCATGTATTGTGCCACCCCTGGAAGGCCATCCAAACTGACACCACAGGTCTTCTACTGCAGCCTGGGTAAGGTGGTGCATGCACCTCTTACTGTGATATAGGCTACCTATATCACTACATACATACACACATATAAACCTATAAGTCACTCCTATGGCAGGCCTTATCAATCCTGAAGGCAGAGTGCGTGGTTCCTATGTGAGAGGGTGCCCCTGCATGAGCTGGGCCCCTCTGCAGCGTTCGGAGACCCTTCTCTGATGCTGTTTGTAGTGCAGCCTGACCATATACTCTTAAGCGCATTATAACCTCGCGTTAAATGCTAACTTTGGGATGGCTGCACGGAAACATGTCGTGTTTGGTGTCAAACATCTTGGAATACTACCCCCCCGCCAGTTCTGGCGGCGGGGGTAGCATTCCACCCTTCTAGAGGGAAAGGCATGTACACACCGGTATACCCGGTACTGACTTTCCAGAGCCCTGGCATCACAAAATGGATGCCGCTGCCACAGACAGGAGTCTGGCCTCCTGCTGCTGACCGAAACTCCGGCAGGGGAGGCCTGGACAATAGGTTTCCTGTCCTAGGGAGGTGTGACCACCTCCCCAGACAGGATAGTGTGTATTGGGGCTGGGCGGGAGCACTCTCGGGTGCTTTGAAATCCTGCAACGGGGGCACACTTGGTGTCCCTGTGCATACCCCAGTTCAAACCGGCTCAGGGGCTTCCAGCCCCTGCTCTGGCGTGAAACTGGACAAAGGGAAAGGGGTGTAACCACCCCTCTGCCCTGACCCTCCCATAGGTGGGGCCACAGAGTATGTCCAACCCCCTACCTTAGTATAAGTAGGGGACCCCAGTCCTTAGGACTTTAGATTTACCTGGACGAAACTCTGATACAGAATCCTGGACCTTCGACGCTCTACTTCAAGATTAGAGGACTGAAGAATCTCCCTTGGGGTCAAGGAGTGACTCCCCTGCTTGGCAGGCACCAAAGAAGCAATTGTCCGGTCTGCATCGCTGAAGCTCCTGTCGGACGCCGAAGTCTTTGCATCACCAGAGGTGGATTTCCAGACTTCCCGAGGCTGCCCTGAGTCCCCAGCAAAGCTGAGGCCCGTAGCTGTCGTGGGTAACGTGGAACCGTGACCCCTGGACACCAAATGCATTTGCAAGTGCATCCTCTTCTGGGTCTCCCACGAAGTCGTGCTTTGGGCTCCGAGTAGCCCCAGCCTCCAGCACCAACTGCACCGAAGATCACTGGCCTCCACTCCACGAGTGTCCTGTGAGCCAGCTCCACGTGCATCGTCTCAAGGCTCCTTCGCGGTCGCTAGTCCGTTGGCTAGTAGGCCCTCCCGAAGGCCAATCTTTTTCTGCTTGGGCTCCCTGGTTGCTCCAGATGTGCCCTGACTTATCCTCGCTGGGTGAGTCCACCAGACCTATCTGGTCTGCAACATCGTCCTTCTATTTCCACAAGACTTGCCGTTGCCAAGGCTTGTTGGGTCCAATCCAGTCGCCGACACCCCTGCAATCGACAAACGTCGTGGAACAGCTCGAATCCAGCTCCTGGTCATCGTCTACGCCTCCTGGACCCCGTGGCTGAAGAGGCAAGATGACCGTCAACCTACCTGAAGCACTCAACATCGGTGGGCATCTGCTCATCGCCTTCCTGGTCACTGGCTAGTGACCCAGACTCTGTCCCCTCTGCTTTCAGGTTCTTCAGATCTTCGATCCACCCGAACACTTTCGACTTGGTCGCCAGCAGCACTTTGCAGCAGATCGCCATAGAAAGCGACGACGAAACCCGACCCCGAAAGACACCTATGCACCCGGCCCCCCTGGGTGAGGTAACTCGAGTACTCCAGTGCTCCCGTGGGTATTGACACTAGAACAGCCTAGTTCTCAAAGGGTTTGCTCCAAATCCTCCTCTAAGTGTCCCTTTTCTTTTAAATTCTAATTGCGACTTTCCCCATAGAAGTTAACGGTGGTTCGCGGCTGTGTTCATACACTGCACGTGTCCCCCGTGGGTCCCCTGTGTCACTGCCTTGGGTGGTTCCTTGTGGTCCGAGCACTTCTACAGGCTCTAGGCCTTGTGTCTAGCTCAGTCGTGGTATACCACTTTATTGGTATATGGTTTGGTACGCCCCTGGGGCTCAAACGTGTATTTGTGCTATTACTGTAGATAACTAACTTATAATTTATGTACTTCGAACTCTAGCCTCATAAAGAGACTAGAGGGGTGTGTTTAGTAATAAATACATATATTTTGAATATATACCTGGTGTGGTCCTCTTTCATTTGGTCACTCAAGAGATTATAGACTGGTAAAACAAGCTGCTTTACATTCCTTCAAGACTTAGCCTGAAGGCTGCTCTCCATAGCTACCACTAGGATAGCTTTCAATAAAGGTTGTCTTTAACCTATCTCCAATAAGGGGTTGTTTGGACTGGTGCAAGGTGCCCACTATAATTAGTGGACAGCATATGCCAGGCCAACTTCTCACAACGTGTTCCATTAAGAAAGCCCCTAATCTAAAGTAAGCAGGTGTGGGTCGAGAAAAGGGCATTTGGTTAGGCAAGAAGTATTAGGTATCAGCTTCAGAAAACCAAGTAAAGGTCTCTGACAAGAGAGTATGAATGATTAGGCATTAAGCCTTTGCACTGGGGAAGCAGAGCTGAAAAGGGCCTTCTTAGTTTGAAGTCAGCAAGCATCTCATCCCTAGTCTAAGGAACACACACTATTATTATTCAAGAAGGCACTAGTTTGCAATATTACAGCTTGTTCTCACTCATGGGAACCAATCATATTGCTCCAGATTCTCGGAGCAAGTAAACTTCCCTCTTTCCCAGGGGCAAAACAGTGGTCCATGCGTGGCTCTGTCCTTGAAGAACAAGTTACTTACCTTCGGTAACAATGTATCTGGAAGAGACATATGTTAGGGGTAGATTCCCCCCCCCCCACTTAGAATTTCCCCCCAGGCATCAGTCTGAAGATTTTTTCTTCAGCAGTACCCCTGCGCATCGTTAGTTGGCATCGGTCGGGTCCGCATCCGTTGTCGGCGTCGTGGGCACTGGGATGACGTTGCAGAACCTACATAGACGCTGCCCATGCGTGCTGACATCAGTTCTTAACACAACTTTCCACACCAGAAACGCAGAGCCATGAAAGACACTGACCACTGGTGCGTCAAAACTAGGGCCCTTTTAGAGAAGTCCCAATCCCTAGAAATCAGTTCACAGATTGGGGAGGATGGGTGGGGCAGTAAAGAATCTACAACTAACATATGTCTCTTCCAGATACAATGTTAACGAAGGTAAGTAACTTGTTCAACTGTTAGAGACAGTTAGTTGTAGATTCCTTACCTTAGAATAGATACCCCAGCAATACCATCCCCGGAGGAGGGTCTGGGAATCAAAATCATCCCAGAAAATCCTGGAGGAGCAAACGGGCAAAGAACCCATCCCTCCGGACTTAGCTTTCCAGGCAGTTGTGTTTGGTAAACGTGTGCAAGGATGTCCACGTTGCTGCCTGACAGAACTCAAGGAATGGAACTCCATTTGCTAAAGCCGTGGTTGCCACCATTGCTCTGGTGGAATGAGCATGCAACCCCACAGGAGGGTCCTTCTTCACCAAAAGCATAGCATATTTTGATGCAAAGGACAACCCATCGGGAGATGGTCCATTTTTGAACAGCCCGACATTTCTTGGCAAGCACATAGCCAATGAAGAGTTGATCATCCACCCGGAAGTCTTTTGTGCAATCAAGATAAAAAGACAATGCACGTTTTGGGTCTAGACGGTGAAGTCTATCCTCCTCCTTGGAGGGATGATGGGGTGGATAAAAGGTCGGCAGAGTGATAGATTGTCCCACATGAACAGGCGTGACGACCTTAGGAGGGAATGAAGGCTTGGTCCGAAGCACCACTTTATCCGGGTAGACAGACATAAAAGGGGCTTAGAAGGTAAAGCCTGTAGCTCACTCACCCTGCGAGCAGAGGTGATGGTAACGAGAAAGGCAGTTTGGAGAGTCAGAAACCTGAGGGGACAGTTGTGAAGAGGCTCGAAGGGACCACACATAAGAAAGGTGAGTACCAGATTTTAGTCCCATTGGGGCATTACAAAAGGAGATGGAGGGAACAGATGAGTAAGGTCCTTAAGGAATCTGTTAACAATAGGAGATTTGAATAAAGAAGGCTGATCTGGCAGCCGAAGAAAAGCAGAGATGGCTGCAAGATATCCTTTAAGAGTGCCCAAGGCAGAATCCTGCTGGGCCAAAGAAAATATATACAAGATAATCTCTGAAAGAGGAGCAGAAAGGGGCTCAACAGCCTTTGCCTTGCACCATGCCACAAATCTATTCCATCTACAGGCGTATACCGTTTTTGTGGCTGCCAAGATAACATCACAGAATTTGGGCAGAAGGTCGCAAGATGTCAACTGCCGCTGCTCAATCTCCACGCAAGGAGATGGAGACTGGACAGGTTCAGGTGAAGAACCCTCCCCTGCTGCTGCAACAGAAGATCCTCCCGAAGGGGCAGTCTGATCAGAGGATTGATGGCCATGCTCAGAAGGTCGGGGTACCAGACTCTTTGTGCCCAGTCCGGAGCTACAAAAATGACTTGAGCCCGGTCGCACTTGATCTTCTTAAGCAATCTGGGCAGAAGTAGTACAGGTGGAGAGGCGTACAGGAGGCTGAAGCTCCACTTGCGATGAAAAGCATCACCAAGCGAGTCCTGCCTTGCAAACTACAAAGTGCAAAACTGCTGACATTGCGCGTTATCTTCGGAGGCAAACAGATCTAACCAAGGGTCTCGCCACTGCTGAAAGAGACCTTGCACCACCATTGCAGTTGGTGCGCAGTTCCCTCTGAGATCTGGATGTAGTTGGAAAGATTCCCCTGATGCTGTGCCCACTGGAACTTCAAGTCCCACTGCAGAGCCCACATATGGCATCTGGCATGATCCACCAGCAGGATGCAGGAGGCGATGAGGCACAGCAGCCTCAGAGTCATTCTCACCGAAATCCGGGATAGAGGCTGAAACAAAGGTATTATAGCCCGAATATCCCAGACTCGGGAGGTTAGGCCCGAAACTGCACTGCGTCCAGGACCGCCCCGATGAAAGGAGCATCTGAGAGGGAGTCAGGTGTGACTTCCGCACGTTGATAGTGAACCCCAGCGAATGCAGGATGTCTGCCGTAGCCTGGAGGTGGGAGACGACTGCCTGGGGCGAGCCCGCCTTCAACATCCAGTTGTCGAGATAGGGGAAGACTGGAACCGCTGATCTGCGCAGATGAGCTGCGACCACCGCCATCACTTTTGTGAACACCCGAGGGGCACTCTAAAGAAGGGTTTTTAGTGGTCAGGGAAATAACTAGGCGCTCTGCTTAACAGACGCAAAAGTCTGAAGGAATATAAAATCAGTATGGTGCAACTAGGAGAGGGGATAAGCCCTATAACCTTAGTGTGGGTAAGACCCTCACAGAGCAACATAAAATAATGACCTAGGCACACATAATAGTAGGTTAAACAGTACATAAATATATGCAAGCACTACAGTATAATAGCCATCAAATGAGAGAAATATCTTCGGATGTGTTGAAAAATGTTCAGTCTTTTAATTTTTCTAAAAAGCCAATGACCAGAAGAAAACCAGCCGACATGTGTTTCGTCGCATGTGGAAAATAGTTCTGCGACTTCCTCAGGGCACTCAGCCGGTGATAATTCCAACCCGGCTGGGTTTAGAACAATCAGGTTAACTCGGGTCGTTCAGAACGTGTGTCCATAACCCGGAACACAGTGATCCGTCGTGAGGGTTCCTTGGCACACTTGCCTCAAGATCACCTGCATCCTTGGAATTATCCATTCCACAAGCAAAACTCCCTCACGGCGCCCCGCTACGCAGGCTATAATTACCCTGCTCGTCCACATTGACCTTTTATATTCGTGACCTAAATATTATAGTCAACGGATCAGAAATTGCGTGCCGGATGTTCGTTTTCACCACACGTTCTGAACGACCCGAGTTAACCTGATTTGATGGCTATTATACTGTAGTGCTTGCATATATTTACGTACTGTTTAACCTACTATTATGTGTGCCTAGGTCATTGTTTTATTTTTAACCCGAGGGGCACTGGTAAGGCCAAAGGGGAGCATGGTGAACTGAACGTGCTCGTGGCCCACCATGAACCGAAGGTAACATCTGTGGGCCGGCAGGACGGGGATATGAAAATAAGCGTCCTGCAAGTCCAGCGCCACCAGCCAGTCTCCTGGGTCGAGTGCAGACAGAACTTGGGCTAGGGTGAGTATTTTGAACTTCTCCTTCTGGAGGAAGAAGTTGAGTGCCCAGAGGTCCAAGATAGGACGCAGGCCTTTGTCATTCTTGGGTACCAGAAAGTAGCGGGAATAACAACCACGACCTACTTCTGGCACAGGGACCCTCTCTATTGCTACTTTGGCCAAGAGAACCAATACTTCCTGGCGGAGAAGTGCCAAATGATCATCCGTCATGCGATCGTAAGAAGGTTGCATGGAGGGAGGGGTAGTCTCGAAGGGTAGGAAGTAGCCCCTTCGGACTATTTGCAGAACCCACCAGTCCGATGTGATGGATTGGCAGTGGAGGAGGTGATGGCGGATCCTGCCTCCAACTGGCCGTTGATGGACCTGAAACTTTGGACTAGGGAGGTTTGGAGGCTGTGGCAGGGGGAAAGGGTAGACTGGCCCGCCCGCCAGCTCCCTGACCAGTGAGGACGCTGGGTCCCGTGGCCACGCAGAGGCTGGACAGTTTGCATGACTCTGTGGCTGGGCTGGACAGAACATGGCTGGGTGCCCCTTCCGTAGTCATGAAAGGGACGAAAGGCAGACAGAGATGGATGTGAGGTAGCCGCGAGGCACAAGGATCTGGCCGTAGCTCTAGAATCCTTGAAGCGCTCAAGCGCCGAGTCTGTCTTATCGCCGAAAAGGCGAGTGCCATCAAAGGGCATGTCCATCAAAGAAGACTGGACATCCCCTGAGAAGCCAGATGTCCTCAACCAGGCGTAGCATCTAACAGCTACCAACATGGCAATCGTTTTGCCCAGTGAGTCGGTGGTCTCCGGTCCACATCATATGGTGAATTTGGCTGTGTCGCTCTCGTCTGCCACTGCTTGACAGAGAACAGCCCGGGCCTCCTCCGGGCACTGAGGCAGCACCTGCGCGACCATATCACAGATAGTATGGGAGTAGTGGCCAAAGAGGCATGTAGTATTCACCGACCGCAATGCCAGGCTGGAGGAAGAGAACATTTTCTTCCCAAGATGGTCCAGCTTCTTGGATTCCCTATCTGGGGGAGCAGAAGGGAATGTGCCTTTTGATGAAGAGACTTGGACTACCAAGCTCTCAGGGGACTGGTGTTTGGTCAGGAATGCTGGGTCGCCCGGAGCAGGGTGTTGGTGGCGGGCAATCATCCTATCCACAGGAGCCCCTGTGCTGGGCTTTGACCAAGTGCCCAGAAGGACGTCCGTGAGGGCTTCATTGGCAAAAGGGGTTCAGAACAGGAAGCTGCATGCTGAAGCATCTCTGTCAGGAGGTTAGTCCTGACTGTCACCATAGGGAGCCCGAGGCCGAGGCTGCCCTCCTCACCACCTCAGCATAGGAAGCTCCCTCCTCCGTACCCACAGTAGGGGGAGAAAGCAGGCCAGTGTCAGGGGAAGTGTCCAGACCACTGTCACACCCAGGTCCATTTTCCAGTCTGGTTCCTCAAGCTGGTCAGTTAAAGGGTCCAGAGGCCCCTCCCAGTCCTCTTCCTCCTGGCCCAAAAGGAACGCCAGGAATGAACACAGGGATGAAAGTCCCTTGCAACATCGGAATTGATGTTGGTCCGGCTCCGTGTCCACTTTGAGGATGAGGATGGGGTTGGCGCCGACCGGGGCACGATCGGTGCCAGGAGTATCGTCGTCGGGGAAGGTCGAGTGAGATCGGCCAGCGTCGATCTGGATCCACAGGAACCTGCCGGAGCCGCCGGAGTTGAAGTCGTAGGGCCCCTAACCGACTCTGCATGACCCGAAGGCGCACCGGCAGAGCTGGGCTGCCCAAATATGTGGTACAAGACCTCATAGAACTTCTGCATTTGGGCAGGAGACGCTCCGGCTATCGGAAAGGGAGGGTGGTGCGGAGCCACCTCAGAAGTAGGCTCCGGAGACGGAGCCTTCGAGCGGCGATGCTCGGGATCCCACATCGCGTCGGCCGACCGACGGGGAGAAGTCAAAGAACGTCTGTGCTTCTTCAACTTCTTCTTGTGTTTCCCTGGCTTACCCAAAGATCTTCCCGATGACTTCGAGTGTGAGGAGTGTGGGCTCTACGACAGTTCGAGACCTTCCCCTTGAACAAGAATGGGAGCGATGCGGAGCCGAGCGCCGGGCCTCCAGCAGCTTTCGGGTCTGCTCCCGCAAAGCCTTTGGGTTCATGGCCCGGCACTCGGAGGACGACTTCGGGTCGTGGTCTTGCTTCAGACACCAAAGACACGGACATCAACCAGTGGCAGGAACCGCAGGACTTGAAGCCAGTCCTTCACTGGGACATCCTCAACGCACCAGGAGTCTACAACTCAAAATAGACGTCGACAAAAAGTTGAAACAATTAGCCAAAAAGTGGCTAGGTGTAGCTCTTTCCAGATCTGCGCTATGCTGGCGCGGAAAAAGAAAGAATTGACGGCAGCGCACATGGGTGGCGACCTCATCCCAGCGACGACAATGCCGACAACGGACGCGGAGCCGACCAACGCCAACTAACAATGCGCAGGGGTACTGCTGAAGAAAAAATCTTCAGATCCAGACTGACACCTGGGGGGGAATTCTAAGGTAAGGAATCTACAACTAACTATCTCTATCAGATTTGTTACACTAGACAGACTGTCGGACACAGTCAGCTCCTCCCACGATTCGTTCTCCAATCCTGGCACTCTTTTCTTCTTCTTTCAATGAGGACCTCACTATTAGTTGACTAATATATAACAAGAAACTATTCAATAGTTAGCAATAGGCTTCTGAGAAAAACAGCATCTGCAAAAGAAAAACAGATAACTTGCCAAACAAGCAAGAATTAAATATGCTGGCCTCTCAGCCTTAACCCCTTCGATGCTCATGACGGAATGGTTCCGTCATGAGCATCGGTGCTCCTGTGCTCATGACGGAACCATTCCGTCATGAGGACAGGGGCAGGAAATCCCTCTCCTGTAAACAGCAGAGGGATTTCCATTTTTTTTTGTGCCTCGGGAGGTGGGGAAGAGCTTCCCCAACCTCCCGAGGCCCATCAGCTGTTTTCAGTCTAATGACGATCGCGTGCATGGCGCGCTGTCGTCATTAGACTGAAAACGAAACTGAAACTTAGTTTCAGTTTCAGTGTTTCAGTTCTCGTGGGGCTATCTCAGCCCCCCGAGCACTGAAACACTTGGGAGAGGTATCGTTGGAAAGGGGAGGATCTCCCCTTTCCAATGGTACCCTTCCCTAGTGAATCCTTGCTTGGGGATCGCCCCAGGAGGGTGATCCCCAAGCAGGGATCCACCCACTAGCCACCAGGGAGGGGGGAGCAGCCCCTTGGGCAAGGGCCTTTCCTTCCCACATTTTTTTGGGCATAATTTCAGTCTTTCTGCCCCCCCCTGGGGGGGCATATGGGGGCTACAGCCCCCGATCTGCCCCCCGGGGGGGCAGAAAGCCCACTAGAACCAGGGAATTTTTTTTATTAGGTAAATTAGGGGTGGGGGCTGCCCAATATGGGCACGCCAATGCCCCCACCCCCCCCTGCACAATTAGAGTCTTTCTGCCCCCCTGGGGGGCAGGCAGAAAGCCCACTAGACACCAGGGTTTTGTTTTTTTACATTTAATTTAGGGGTGGGGGCTGCCCAAGATGGGCATGCCAATACCCCCACCCCTCCCCCCACAAAATTCCAGTCTTTCTGCCCCCCCTGGGGAGCAGACAGCCCACTAGACACCAGGGATTCATTTTTTTAAGTAAATTAGGGGTGGGGCTGCCCAATATGGGCACGCCAAAGCCCCCAACCCCCCCCTGCACAATAACAGTCTTTCTGCCCCCCCCTGGGTGCAGATGGGGGCGGTAGCCCCCAATATGCCCCCCCGGGGGGCAGAAAGCCCACTAGACGCCAGGGTTTTTTTTACGATTAATTTAGAGGTGGGGGCTGCCAAAGATGGGCATGCCAATGCCCCTACCCCTCCCCCCCCACAAAATTCCAGTCTTTCTGCCCCCCCGGGGGGGGGGCAGAAAGCACCCTAGACGCCAGGGATTTTTTTTATGCACCACGGGTGGGGGCTGCCCAGAATGGGCATGCCAAAGCCCCCACCCTACCCCCCAAAGTAAGAATAAAACTTTCTGCCCCCCCAGGAGGCAGATGGGGCAATAGCCCCTGATCTTCCCCCCTGGGGGTGGGGCAGAAAGCCCACTAGGCCCCAGGGATTTTTTTTTTATATATACGTAGGGGTGGGGGCTGCCCAGAATGGGCATTCAAATACCCCCACCCAAAAGAAAAAATGCTACAGTCTTTCTGCCCCTCCTGGAAGGCAGATGGGGCAATAGACCCTTATCTGGCCCTTCCGGGGGGGGGGGCAGAAAGCCCACTAGGCACCAGGGATTTTTAGGTCTTGCCTGAGCCAGCGCGCATGCGCTGCTCTGGCGAGACTTTTAGTAAGCGGGTTTTGGAAGTGCAAACAGTGGCTTTTGCTGCGGACTAGCCTGCGTTCACGCGAGCGTGCACGCGCGATCAGGCGCCATATGGCTTCCCTCGCCATCTGGACGCTCGCGTGAACGCAAGCTGGTCGCCAGCAAAAGCCACTGTTTACACTTCCAAAACCCGCGATTACTTTCACTTTCACGGCCGCGCGGCCGTGTCAGTTTCACGGCCGCTTGGCCAATGCTTGTTGCTCGCGCTTCTTGTTTACGTTGGCAATGCAAAAATCCTGCTGTGCTGAATGCTGCTTTGTCTGACTCCTTCATAATGCCCACTCTCTGACCCCGTACTGGGAGCGCTTGCACTCTTTCCCGGTTCTTCCACAACTTCTCCATATACTCCTCAACCACCAGTTCTTCTCCTGACTCCGCCATGCTTCGCGACAGCCTTTCCCTTTCAGTTTGTAGTCTTCCTCCAACAGAGTTGCCTCCTCATCCTTCGATACTGCAAGCCCCAGAATGCCCTGCTGCGGTAAAAGAATCAGAGGATTGGGAAAGAGTTGCCTCCGGGGCGAGAAACTCTACCACCAACCTCCCTTTCTTGGACAGCCTAGGCCGCCTCCTCCCCTGCGGCCTCGACACCACCCTCACTCTGCCCTCTTCCTCCCGTGCTTACTCCGGCACATCCTCTCACCGCAGCCTCTTCCCTGCCCTCCCCTGAGAGCCCTTGATGCCAGGCCAGCAGTTCACAGATTCCCTCCCTCAGCCACTTTGTTCCCGGGTGCATAATTGATGAATCACCGGCCTCAGCTTTCAGCCGCCAGCAGAGGTGGCAGCCAGGGCAGCAAACACTCGAGCAGGCCAGGGGGAGATCACACTCTCACCAGACCTCACACAAAACACCACTCATCATAGCACAGCAATTATTTACCCCGGGGGCGTGGCGGGAGTCAATCCTAAGTGAATACAGGCTCTGATTGACGAGCAGCTGCCACGTGACCAACGTGCGTCCCAGCTGTTGCATGGCTATTCCATCAGGGCCTCTGACCCTCAGTTGGGGTTCTGCGAAGTTGCACAAGTGTGTGTGTGTTTTGCAGCCTCTGTGAAGGTCTATAGAAAACATATCAGCATACATAAGTTTTTCACTTTGCCACATCCTCACAAAAATGGTGACCTTTGTGACAATTGATGTTGTAAGCAACCTTATTCAATACAAAAAACTATTTCTCTTGCTAGAAATACTTCTCTGTGGTGATCAGATTTTGAAAACCAAAAACCGGAACACTCCACGAACATAGAAATAGGACTACAATGTTGCATCCCTCAGGGCCACATAATGATTTTATTGACAGCGCTCACCAGGCCCAATTCTAGAGGGACCAGGAGGCCTAGGCACCCCAAGACAGCCCCCCCTCACCCACGGCCGAATCCGAATTGGAAAACCAACATGTGTTCTTTTTTCCTTAATGTTTCACAGGAGCCTGCCGCGGCCCCACAGCTCTGCTTAATTGTTTAGCTTTCATGATTGACACATATTGGGCTCCTTTAAGGTCCGGGGACAGATGGGGGTGAAGGCAGCCGGGATGAAGACTGCTGCTGTCATACACTAAAGAACAGCATGGGAGTACCCGTGACTCTCCCACTGTAACAAAAGAGACCGCAGGCTCCCATCACAAGGTACTTAGGAGTCAAACAGCCATATAAAAACAAGCATTGGCATAGCCAATAGGTCTCGCTTTGGGACCTTATAAGTGTTTAGCCATGCAACAGTTGTGCTGCATAACTAAATACTTATAAGGTCCCAAAGGCGAGACCTATTGGCTATGCCAATGCTTGTTATTTTTCCAAAGTTTGGGGCGGGGGCTGCCCAGAATGGGCATGCCAATGCCCCGACTCCCACAAAAAATGCCACAGTCTTTCTGCCCCCCCCTCAGGAGGCAGATAGGGGCAGTAGCCTCTGATCTGCCCCCCGGGGGGGCAGAGAGCCCACGAGGCGGCAGCGATTATGCTGGCTTTTTTTTATATGTACGGGTGGGGGCTGCCCAGAATGGGCATCCCAATGTCCCCACCCACCCAAACAAAATAGCCAGTCTTTCTGCCCATCTTGGGGGCATATTGGGGCAATAGCCCCCGGTTTCCCCCCTCCCCAGGGCGGCAGAAAGCCCACTAGGCACAGACCTTTTTGCGGAATGTGCCTACTTCTGGATTTTGGGTCCTAACACAGCTAGCACCTAAGGAAACCTACCAAACCCACACATTTCTGAAAACTAGACACCCGGGGGATTCCAGGGAGGTATGGCTTGCGTGGATCCCCCAACGTTTTCTTACCCAGAATCCCCTGCAAACCTCAAATTTAGCTGAAAAAATCACTTTTTCCACACATTTTTGTGTGGGAAAGTTGTGGTATCACCGGGCTGACACAAATTTCCTACCACCCAGCGTTCCCCCAGGTCTCCCGATAAAAATGGTGCCTCACTCGTGTGGGAGGCCCAAGTACCCGCGACAGGCAAGGGCCCAAAACGTATTGAGACGACATCAAAATTGCCTATCACAAAACGACCTGGTTTTGCGAGGGGGGTCACCTGGGTTTTTGGCCCTGTGCTCGGCGGCCAGCTAGGGAAACCTACCAATCCCACACATTTTGGAAAACTAGACACCCGGGGGATTCCAGGGAGGTATGGCTTGCGTGGATCCCCCAACGTTTTCTTACCCAGAATCCCCTGCAAACCTGAAATTTAGCTGAAAAAAATCACTTTTTCCACACAGTTTTGTGTGGGAAAGTTGTGGCATCACTGGGCTGACACAAATTTCCTACCACCCAGCATTCCCCCAGGTCTCCCGATAAAAATGGTGCCTCACTCGTGTGGTAGGCCCAAGTACCCGCGACAGGCAAAGCCCCAAAACGGATTGAGGCGACATCAAAATTGCCTATCACAAAACGACCTGGTTTTGCAAGGGGGTCACCTGGGTTTTGGCCTCGTGCTCGGCGGACACCTAGGGAAACCTACTGAAACCCACACATTTCTGAAAACTAGACACCCGGGGATTCCAGGGAGGTATGGCTTGCATGGATCCCCCAACGTTTCTTACCCAGAATCCCCTGCAAACCTTAAATTTAGCTGAATAAATCACTTTTTTCACACATTTTTGTGTGGGAAAGTTGTGGCATCACCGGGCTGACACAAATTTCCTACCACCCAGCGTTCCCCCAGGTCTCCCGATAAAAATGGTGCCTCACTTGTGTGGGAGGCACAAGTACCCGCGACAGGCAAGGGCCCAAAACATTTTGTGATAGGCAATTTTGATGTCGCCTCAATAGGTTTTGGGCCCTTGCCTGTCGCGGGTACTTGACCCACCCACACAAGTAAGGTACCATTTTTCTTGAAAGACTTTGGGGAACGCGGGGTGGTTGGAATTTTGTGAATCCACGCAGATTCCAGAACTTGCCACCACAGAAATGTGAGGAAAATGTGGGTTTTTTTACAATTATTTAGGTTTGCAAGGGATTCTGGGTAACAGAACCTGGTGAGAGCCAGTCAAGTCACCCCATCCTGGATTTTCCTGGGTGTCTAGTTGTCAAAAATGTATAGGTTTGATAGGTTTCCCTAGGTGCCGGCAGAGCTAGGGTTCAAAAACTACAGCTAGGCACTTTGCAAAAAAAGGGTCATTTTTCACTGTGAAAATGTGGTGTGTCCACGTTGCGTATTGCACCGTTTCCTGTCGCTAGCACTAGGCCTACCCACACAAGTGAGGTACCATTTTCCTCGGAAGACTTTGGGGAACGCGGGGTGGGTGGAAGTTTGTAGATCCACGCATATTCCAGAACTTTCCACCACAGAAATGTGAGGAAAATGTGTTTTTTGGACAATTTTTTAGGTTTGCAAGGGATTATGGGTAACAGAACCTGGTGAGAGCCAGTCAAGTCACCCCATCCTGGATTCCCCTGGGTGTATAGTTTTCAAAAATGTATAGGTTTGCTAGGTTTTCCTAGGTGCCGGCAGAGCTAGGGTTCAAAAACTATAGCTAGGCACTTTGCAAAAAAAGGGTCATTTTTCACTGTGAAAATGTGGTGTGTCCACGTTGCGTTTTGGGCCGTTTCCTGTCGCGGGCACTAGGCCTACCCACACAAGTGAGGTACTGTTTTTCTTGAAAGACTTTGGGGAACGCGGGGTGGGTGGAATTTTGTGGATCCACGCAGATTCCAGAACTTTCCACCACAGAAATGTGAGGAAAATGTGGGTTTTTTGACAATTTTGTAGGTGTGCAAGGGATTCTGGGTAACAGAACCTGGTGAGAGCCAGTCAAGTCACCCCATCCTGGATTCCCCTGGGTGTCTAGTTTTCGAAAATGTATATGTTTGCTAGGTTGCCCTAGGTGCCGGCAGAGCTAGGGTTAAAAAACTACAGCTAGGCACTTTGCAAAAAAAAAGGGTCATTGTTCACTGTGAAAATGTGGTGTGTCCACGTTGCGTTTTGAGCCGTTTCCTGTCGCGGGAACTAGGCCTACCCACACAAGTGAGGTACCATTTTTATCGGGAGACTTAGGGTAATACAGAATTGTAGAGCAACTGTTATTACCTATTGACTTTCGATGCATTTCTGCCTTCCAAATGAAAGACAATGTGTAAAAAAGAAGTCATTTTGAATAATGACCTATAATTCTCATGCTAGTATGGGTACTCCCAATTTCGGAAATGTGCAAATATCTACTGTTTCTAAACTCTATATTTTGTTCCCATTTCAGAAATACAAAGGTGTCTTTCATACCGATTTTTCCATGTATACATTTTCCCAGAATAATTGCTATATACCCGGTACATAATAAAAAACCATTGGAAGACACTGCTCAGTTATTGGCTCTGGGTTCGTCTGGTTCTTGGTGAACCTACAAGTCCTATATATCGCCACAACCAGAAAGGTCCAGCGGATGTAACGGTATATTGCTTTCAAATAGCTGTCATAATTATAAGAAGTTACAGGTGAAAATGTTGACACAAATGCCTGTTTTTGTCAACTAATTTTCATTTTTTCCTATATTTAACGGTTAGTTTCTATAAAGAAAACTTTTAGGATCTTCACAAATGACCCCTTGCTGAATTCAGAATTTTATCTACTTTTCAAAAATGTATAGCTTTCCAGGATCCATTATTGCTTTCATACCCATTTCTACCATTAACTGGAAGGAGGTTGAAAGCACAAAAAATAGCAAAAATAGGCTATGTCCCAGAAAAATGCCAAAACTGTGTAAAAAATTGTGATTTTTCTGACAAAAGTCTGCTCGTCCCTGAAAGCTGGGAAGATGGTGATTTCAGCACCACAATCCCTTTTTTGATACCATTTGCAGGGAAAAAACCAGACGCTTTCATCTGTAGCCCTTTTTTCGCATTTTTTCCAAAAAAAACAAAATTTAGCTGTATTTTGGCTAATTTCTGGGTCCCCTATAGGGGAATTTACAAACCCTGGGTACCTTTAAAATCCCCATGATGTTGGAAAAAAATGACGCAAATTTGGCGTGGATACCTTATGTGGTCAAAAAGTTACAGGGGCCTAAGTGCGAACTACCCCAAATAGCCAAAAAAAGGCTTAGCACAGGGGGGAAAAGGCCTAGCAGCGAAGGGGTTAAGCGTGTAAAAGTCGACATTCAAGATGGCAATAGAAATACAACTAACTTAGGCTACATAGTGTGTTAATTCGGGCGCTGCTCATAATGGCTAAATGCAGTCCCGTGACGTCATCCCATCACCCACGATGCCGACGACAGACGCGGAGCCGACCGATGCCACCTAAGACCGCGCAGGGGTACTGCTGAAGAAAAAATATTCGGATGCAGACTGACACCTGGGGGGATATTCTAAGGTAAGGAATCTACAACTAACTGTCTCTATCAGATTTGTTACACTAGACAGACTGTCGGACACAGTCAGCTTCTCCCACGATTCGTTCTCCAATCCTGGCACTCTTTTCTTCTTCTTTCAATGAGGACCTCACTATTAGTTGACTAATATATAACAAGAAACTGTCCAATAGTTAGCAATAGGCATCTGAGAAAAACAGCATTTGCAAAAGAAAAACACATAACTTGCAAAACAACCGAGAATGAAATATACAGGCCTCTCAATCTTAAGCGTGTAAAAGTCGACATTAAAGATGGCAATAGAAATACAACTAACTTAGGCTACATAGTGTGCTAACTCGGGTGCTGCTCATAATGGCTAAATGCAGTCACCTACTGCAAATTACATGATTAATATGCACATGTTATTTAGCAATGTAAATCACACACTGCTCATAAATGCGTTCATTATGCAAATGGGAAATGTATGCTCTTCCAGGAGTGACTACCCTTTAAAGGTATCTCTCACCTGGATTGCCACCACTTACCACTAGTCTAACAGCAAGGCGACCACCATTCACAGGCTCTCTCACCTGGACTGCCACCCCTCGCCACTGGTCTCAGTGAAAGGTCTGGAAATGATGACATTCTTATAAATGTTTGTGAATCGTCAATATTATCTTGGGTTAGGGACTGTCATCGTAAGGGATGGGATTGTTTAAGATTATAGCAAAACCAAAGGGGATGATGGACGGAGTGTTGAACATTGCAAGCACTCACCCCCAGTCAACTGATCTGGGTTTAATCCATCATCATTCTTTAGCTCACTCCGCCACCCCAGTTCAGACATGGCCATATGCTAATCAGTCTGACCCTGTGCCTCATGGGAACAGTCCAGCCCGAACTGCCAAGCCATGTCTTCCCTGGACCGGAAACAAGCATCCTGGGACCGGTTTCTGGCTTACAGCCGTCACCAGCCAACTTAGGGCGAACATAGTGTTGCCCAGGTTGGAAGAATTTAGTCAGTAGGATGGCTAAGTGGGTTGCACACTAGTGCAGAAGCTTTAGCTGAAACCTTCAAGTCAAGGGTTCGAATCCCCACAGGAAAATGCATGGGTTTGCGAGATCAATAAAATAGGGACAACTGGTTAGGATAACAGAACGAAGCAGTCCGTGATGCGTCCTATATAAGCCTTTATTGCCTTTTCTGAAGGCTGCTCCTAGACCTCACAAAGCACATCAGTCTAAAATAAAATAACTATTAAGCTGGCTACAATCTGCCCTCCTATGTAAGATTCTCCAAGGACGACCAAGAAAGCATTCCCAATCTCTCAGCTGAGCTCGTGCTGGCATCAGAAGATGTGGTGATTAATGCCACTGACTGTTGGTGTCTGTTTATAGGTCCCTATGTGAGTCAGTCGCAGTCACATCCTGTTATTATGAAACGGGGAAAAAGCAGCGTGTCCCTTTCAGCTCAAGGGATCCTGGAATGTTTTAAGCGAAATCAATAAATTCAATAGGATAGAAAAAAACAGGCGTCCATCAAGAAGAACAAGTATTTAAAATGAATGCTGCTCTCGGAGGGAGAGGTTATGGTTCAGCGGTGAGAGGTGCCGACTCGGGAGCTCAGGACCAGTGTTCGAGCCTTGTTGTCGGCTCAACATACGTGCGCGCGCTTGCCTTGAAGTACGGGAAACACACACGCTAGGAAAACAAGCATTTACAATGCAATGGGTCTCGCATTTACGAGTTTAAGCTATTGGCATTGTAAATGACAATGCCTTTTATTTAGGTTTTAAAAACGAAAACAAAAATAAAAGGCATTGTTAAGTGCAATGTCAATAGCTGAAACTCGCGTAAATGCGAGACCTATTGCATTGCAAATGCTAGTTTCTTTTTACTGGAAGGCGAGTGACAATTAGGATACATGGGGTCCCTCAAATGCCATTGCTTTGAGACCCTTTTGCCTGAGAATCATCGAGGGTGTGATGATGGCTAGGGAAAAATGGTAACAGCACCCGAGCACTTACGAGCTTCAATCCACAGAATGTGGAATAATCATGCAGCCTTTTTCCACATGGTCATCCCCAATATTAGCTTGGAGCACGTGGTATATGGACAGCCAGGACAGATACCAGGACTGCTAGGGGGAGCATTCCACGTGTTGGAGCAAGGGATCGGTGGGGGCTGGTCTGCATCTGTGTCCGCAGCTCCTTCCCGGGTCTAAGGAGACTCACCCCAGAGCATCAAATAAAAAATATATATCAGACACAGTGTTCCTATACCAGGTAATTTCAGGTGCTAAAACACCAAGGCTCACGAAATCGGATGGAATGGTATTCTGGAAATCCAGCTCTAGCAGACTTGTAATCAGTAACGAAGAGGAGAGTGGGTTCAATAGGCGACATGACAGGTGATGTCCTTGGCAGGGGATAGAAATTCTAACAGCAATTACTTCCACAAAGAGGGGCACATCAAGGTGTTACAGAAATGTTGCTGCAAGCTATGTTAAGTGCATTTCTACCACCCTCTTCCTACCCTCCCGTTATCGGCGCTCCCCTAAAATTATTCACAGGAGCACTGATTTCTGCTGTGGCTCCTCCCTGTCTGCCGAGGTCCTTCCTTTCATCCTACGGTGTCCGTGCAGCTCCACTTTCCGTACCTTGACAGCCTCGGAGCCCTTGGGGCTCCTTTCCCCTACGGCTCCTCTTTCAACACCGTTTAGGTTACCCCCCCTCTTCCTGGGGGGGGCTCCCCTTATCCCGACAGTGCTTCAAAATCCTCCCCTCCCTTATCTCCACCCCCTGCCTACCGGGACGCCACCTACTACGGTGTCGCTCCCCTCTGTGCCTCCTCAGCTGGCGCCTCTCTAGCCCGCTTTGCTTCCCGCTACCTCCCGTAGCACAAACTTTTCCAGCAATCCCTGCTGCAACAGGGACAAGATGGCAGAGCGGAAGTGACGCGCATTTGGGCGGGCAGCAGATTTGCAGCGCACAGGAAGTGAGATTTCAGCGGACAGTGGTGGACATGCAGCCATCTCTGTGAGGACAAGCCCTTTTAAGATTAGCAGAGAAAGTATAAACTGCACAAAATATAATCCAAACAGTACGGACCCCACTACATAACCAAGAGGCATACTTAAATATAACAGAAAAACAAGTATAAATAGCACAAAACGCAAGGGAAAATACAGGTATAACACTAGGTCAGAAATTCAGACACCACAATGTAGGGGAATGACATAAACAAACAGCAGAAACAAACAAAAAAAAAAACAGTGGTGCGCGCACACCACAGAGGAGCGGAGGGGGGAGGGGGGGGGAGGAGGGAGCGCGGCAGCCTGCTCAGCTGACCAGACGCTCGTGCGTCATGGCCTTTTGCCGGCATGTGTTTACAATTATCGCGCCCGCGTCTGGGCACGATAATTGGAAACACATGTTTGCCGCGCGTACCCATCCCAAAAAGGCCAGCCACGACGCACGAGCGTTTCTGGGACTGCTTTTCAAGCTCGCTTACTAAAAGTCTTCGCTTCTAGCAGCGCTTGCGCGCTACTCGAGGCTCGACCTAAAAAATGAAGCTGACGAGGAGTGGGAGGGGGTAGGGGAGGGGATTCACGCGCTACACGCTCGGAAAGAAAATGAAGCTGACGAGGAGGGAGTGGGAGGGGATTCACGTGCTGTAGAAAGCCAGATGGCAGCTGCTGTGCACATCGCGCGCGCTTGTGCGCGTAACAGCAAGCTGGTGGCCGGCTTGGTAGCACTTTCAAAAGCCCCTTACTAAATGTCTCGCAGAGCAGCGCATGCGCTGGCTCAGCGAGACCTAAACAGCTAATGCTGAGAATAGATAGGAAGACGGTATGTACAAGAAGAGTGAGTAAACTGAGGCTTTAGGAAAATGAGGATATGAGCAGTGGTGGCTGGCAATCTTTGAGAGTGGCAGTGTAAGGAATTGATGGAAGCCCTACTCAAATAATAAACACAATCCTTGCCAGGGTGAACCCCAGACACCACTAAATTAACCTGTGCTTAACCCACTGGTAGCTTGGCACAAAAAGCAGTCAGGCTTAACTATGAGGCAATGTGTAAAGTATTTATGCAGTACACAAACAATAATGAAGTTAAAACACTACAAAAGAAAAATCCCATACCAGTTTAGAACAATAGAGTAAATTTAAATAAAAAGAATAACACCAAAATGACGAAAATTCAATCACTAGAACCAGAGTTATGAATTCTTAGTACCAGAAACTACAAAGCACCAGCCACGGTTATGTGGTCATGTGCGACTCGGTCAAAGTTACAAGTTAAGGCTGACCTCGAAGGAGCGCGGGTCAGATACAGGGACCAGGTTCACCCCAGTCTAAGCGTTACCTTCGGAATTCTTGAAGATTTCTGGAGAAGGTAGAGTCTTCGGCAAGGCAGGGCAGAGGGCTGTAGCAAAGGAGGAGGTTGTCGACAATGGGGAGATGCTGGACGAAGTCTCGATGAAGTCATTGATGAAGGCGGGAAAAGCTCAGAGCGGGAAAAGCTGAGATTTTGTGTAGAGAAGGGTGTCGTCGATGGGGTGCTGCTTGACATCAGGCCTGCTGAAGATTTTTATCTTGGGACTTAGACTTTTTTCTGGACCTCAGATTTCCTCAGTGGGATGAGGCTGTAGCCAAAGAGGGCTCCACACCATCTGACACTTCTGTCGGAAGGCCCTCCGTACCTGGATTTGTTGCTGCAGAGAAGAGTGCAGCAGGAGCTGCAAGTCAGGCCCACTGCCGATGCACCTTTAGCAAATCGGCTTGCATGTTGGTCCCAGTCTTCAGTCAGCTCTCCAAGCAGAAATTGTGGAAATTTTTTTTATGTCCCAGGTTTTAGTGTTAGTTAGAAGTGTCTCCTAACTCCGCTACCAAGAGTCCAGGACCTGGTGGGAAACTACTTGGAGGGTTAGGATTTACTCCAGCGGATGCCAGCAGCAGGCTTCAAGGCAGTCCGGTTGGTACTTGTCGGCCATGCAGGAAGGCCTTTGGAAGCTTGTTGTGTCCCTCTAGCTCACACAGGTCAGACAAATGAGCCTTGGAGTCACGCTGGGTAGCCAGGGTTCATTGCAAGAAGGCCCAATCTTCCTTATTCAGAAAACAAGGCAATCCTTCCAGCAGCAGAGCAGTCCTCCTGGCAGTAGGGCAGTCCTTCTTCTGAATCTTCCACAGGTCCAGTACTGTTCAGAAGAAGGCTCGTTATACCTGGTGCCAGCCTTTGTGTCAGAGCATTCCTTGACCTACACTCAAAACTGTTCTGGTCAGTTCTTCCCATTCCCCTGGTCCTGACGTCAAACTATCTAGGGAGACAATGACAAGGGCAGGCCTAGTGTCAGGTTCCTTTGTGTGTGCTGCAGGCAGGTCCCTTTGAAATGTAATCAGAAGTACAGATCCTCCTCAGCCATCGTGCCAGGAAGACCTATTCCCAGCTCACCCAGGTCTCATTGGTCCCTGTCTGGGCCCAATACACATTCCTTAATGGGGGAGCCATCAACAGGCCCAGAAAGCTGGAAAGTCATGAAAGGCCCCAGAAACTTCAGCTAGAAAATGGCAACTTTTGAAAAGTGCCATTTACTAAAATTAGACGTTCGCATTAAAGAGGATTTTAAATTACAATCAATTTGAGGGTAAACAGTATTTCTCTATCTGCTCTCAAACTGGAGTTAGCACTTATTACTGGACATTTAAAACTTAAACCCACGTCTAACTTTGTAAATACCATGCACCCTGCCCTATGAGACTTTAGGACCAACCTTAGGGGTGCCTTATAAGTATTAAAAAGGAAGGCATAGGCCTGGCAAAAAGTTTATTTTGCCAGGTCGAAATGGCAGTTTAAAACATGCACTACAGGCTGCAGTAGCAGGTCTGAGACAGGTTTTAAAAGGGTACATTAGTGGGTGGCACAATGAGTACCAGAGCCCACTAGTAGCATTACATTTACAGTCCCTAGGTACATGTAGTACCATACACTAAGGACTTACTAGTTAATTAAATGTACCAGTCGGGTGTAGGCCAATGCTACCATGTTTTAGGGAGAGCGCCCAAGCACTTTACCACTTGTTGGCAGAGGGAAAGTGCACATAGTCCTAATGCCACCAAAAATGAGCTCAGCAAAAAGTCGTGGGATGAAGGCAGAACGTTTGGGGGAATACCATGCCAATGATGTCATGTCTAACAGATAGGATTTAAACTGGTCCCAAAATTGCAATGAGAGACAGAATCAAGTTGAGCAGTGGGGAACACGAGTGGTGCATCCTCTTTAAAAAAAATTGAAAACATGGGATAGAATAATACACGTTTTACATACAGTGCTTAAAACCCATAGGCTCATGAAGTATTCCAGTTTATGATGTGCCAACCAAGCCTGACCAGAGTGTTGCACATTCTCCCGCCCTAACATTATTTTGGGACAATGGTGGCAAAAATGGTGCATTTTCACCACAATTTCCCTAAAAAGATCTACAAAGCTAAAGGCATGCTGTTAACAATATGCAGGCTCATGTAGCTTATTTACCATAACACCAATCTACACTTTTACATTTAATTTCTTCGAATTTTCCATCCTGTCACTGCAAGCATTTGTAAACCCTATGTTTTAACTGAAAATCTTGGAAAGGCAGAGTTAATTAAAAAACACACCTAGTATTTGGAGGTACATAACAGCTATACAGATTGTATAGGCTTAAGCAGCTGTGCGCTCGCTTGGGTTATAGAGAAGGGGTAAGTTTGGGCTGCAGATGAGTGATACTATGCCTATCGCTGCGCGGCACCCTATGACGAGTCGGACACAGCGTACGGTCCATTTTCATATGAGCTTCAATTTGGAAAACTCCCTAAACTATCATTGTATGCTTCTTGTAATGGAAGTGAATCTTTACAGTGAAATCTCTCTTACAAGAATCACACTCATACAATGGCGGACTCTCGACCAGCGGGAGCTGCTTTGACCAATGTGTCCACTCTTGTGCACAGAAGAATGAACAACCATCCACCTGAATTAGTACATTCGCTCATAGTGGCATTATGTCCCTATTCTAGTGCAACTGATAGTGCTTCACATTACACCTCGCCCTAGCAGACAATTAATTTTACAAACCTTAATCAAGTCTCAAGATCACAACTTCCACAAGACCTACCAGCTTAACTGCTTCTTTATACGTCAAGTGTTTAATGGAATAATCTATATAGCGCTATCATCAAAATTCAAAGAAGAACATCATGAAAACAATCATCATAGCCCCTAAAATTCCAGGGATCAAAGACAAAAATTCGTAATTTCAAAGTCTGGCCATTGCATTCCAAAGCTCTCTCGACTACAAATCCCAGCATGCACCACACTGCCTTGCGCTCGCTCACACCTTCTCACATACTTTGATCCCTATTTATACTCACTTCGTCATCTTCAGGTGGCTAGATCAGCTGCCTCAACTCTTTGCAGTCTCTAAGTCTCAGGATCGAGACATGGACTGGGTCAATTTGAATTTTGGGGGACAACCACCTGTGAAGGCACAGTTCTCAATCTCTAAAGCCAATTTACCAGGTCCAATCAGTGCTTGCCTGATCAAATGAGAAACATCAGCTCTGCTACCAGATCTGTCAGCACGCAAACCCAGACTTCGTTTTGCCCCGTATGCGCTGATTTTTCTCAGACTTGGAGAAGTGTAGTCCCTACACGAACTCTACCAATAGACTTGTTTCTCCTGTAATGGAAATTCAGTGGTGCCTTGTCTCTAAATCAAACAGAGGCTTGAAGAACGATCAACAAGAATGTCTTCTTTTTAGAGTTTTATAATGAAAATTATTAAAGTACAAAGACACAAATTGCAGTTCGTCAAATAGAAATTCAGTCAGTGTTCAGCAAAAAATACAGTGAATCATGAACTTAGGTGAGTTCAGAGATAAAAATTGACAGATTCGCCTTCTAAGAATGGGGAAAGGACTTCCTCCGTACATCATGAAAATTAGACACTTTTATAGGATTTTAAACAAAAGGTTCAAACATTCACTAGGTCAGTACATGGTTCTCAGGCTCATGGCCAATAGAAACCAACCAAACATTTGCAACAGAATACATTTGAGGACTTTCTCACTGTTGTACTACACCAGATTCTGTTCCCACAGCATCAGGTACAGAGGGACATAATGGTTATATAACATCTTATTCAGTGAACGCAACCTTAAGAAAAACACATTTCGTTCAGAACACTCAGCAACGTCTTTAGCTTGCTCCGTATGGCCTGGCGATTCTTTGTTTTAGAAAGAGTGAAATAACAAGATTACTCATGTGGTGTAGGACATCATGTTAAGATGGGTGACAGAGGCTAAGGTAGCCTGGTTCACTTAAAGCACAATTTCTGAGATTACCAATATTTAATTTCTGTTATTTTGAGTTCACGCAGACATAGAAAACTATTTCTAAACCTGTGGAGCGTACACCTAAACTCCCTTCTGGGAAACGATGAAAAAAGGAGGGGCAACACCAGAGGACCTTAATGGGTGAGTTGCCACTAGATGTGATCGAGTGGAGGCAGGTTAGAGGAATGTGAGAGGGGATGTAAGGTAGTGCGGTGTGGGACAGAAGGTTTAACAAGAACTCACCAACGAAAAAACAAAAAAGCTAAGAGACAGGATAATGGGGGGAGAACAGTATGACAAAGAACGGTGTGCAAGAAGTGACTTCGAAGAGAGCGAATACAGAAGAAGAGACAGACCGTAGGATAGGCAATGGAGAGATTAAAGAAGTGAGAAAGGAGAGAAAGCTAGGAGGGTAGAAAGATTAGTAGGACAATGATAGAGAGTGAGAAGGGTGTGGGAAGCTTGAGTATGAGAAGAAGGAGTGAATGATAAAGAAGGTGTCAAGATAGAGGAGGTAAGAGAAAGAGGATGATGTGTGAGACTTCGGAGAAGGCAGTACCAGGTATAGGACCAAGGTAAGAAAGCACATGTCCAAAGGAGCACACAAAAAAACGGGGGTTCCTTAATAGTCCTAATTTCGGACTGTATCTACATGGCTAGCCTAGCATTACAACCTGTATTGTCTATTTACTTAGGTTTGGACGACTGTCTTGATCCAAAATGCCAGTAAAGTTGTTTATAAAAAATGGTACATGGCACCAAAAACGAATGGAATAAAATGGGGAATAATGCAATATGGTGCATTGTGGTATGGGTTCAACAAGTTTCTTCTTGTACTCACTATATTTTGCAGCTTTCTAATGACATTCAACCCTAAACTAAAGTCTATATGTGAACATTTTCAACATGGTTCAAGAGGAAGGATACAACAGGCTAAAAGCGTCAAGTAGATGCATGCCATCTCTGTGTTTGCAATGCTGTGATGCCGTCTGGCAAATTAATTGTACTGTGCCAAACCAATAATTCTAGCTGGGGGCAAAGACATCATTTGCAACTATTTGCTCATAAATATTTAAGAGGGTGTGTCCCCTCTGTGTAACTTTGCAACCAGCTGCAAATGGAAGGATCATGGGCTGAAAGCAGATCTCCATCTCTTGATTCACATTTAGAACTTGTTAGTAGTACATTTGTAACTTGTTAGTAGTACTGCAACCACTAACAAGTGTCCATTTGCAGAAGGGATATTGGTTGGACCATGCACTGCTGTCTGCTCCCACCAATGTCAACATCTGCGATTTCCCAGTGGAAGCGGTCCCTCCTTGACAGCTGTCACTGGTTGAACAGTTACCTACTGGCAAAGACGGATGTATGGCATTACGAATGCAAATACTATGCATGCCTTTGCCACCACCCACCCCTAACCCTAAAATTACCCTTACTCCCTTTATGACTGCCCACCCCTAAATCCTAAAATTACCCTTAACCCTCTTTACCACTACGCACCACTAAACCGTAAAATTACCCTTACCTCCCTTTACCACTAACCGCACCAAAACTCTTATTTTTTTTTTAAATAACCTGATAACTATGCTGTTTTTTTTTTTTTTAATAACGTGCATAGCACAGGTATACGAGGTAAAGGTACAAATACTTACGTAATTGGTACTTACCTACATGGTAAAGGCTTGGTGGCAAAGACTTTGTTGTAAATGCTGTTCCCCAGTAAGGTCAGCCGATAATCTATAAATCCTTTGCAACTGCTAGAGTGGTCACAAAGCAATTGATAACTGATATATTTGTGAATAGCTTGGAGACGAGGAACACTCCTTTGGCATTTTTTCCCCAATTTTTTTTTGTGAGCCTTGGATTGTCCATAATCCTGAGGACTTAAGGGATGTTATATTGATGGTAGCACCTCCACTCTGAAAATTGTTCCAGCTCCACTGGTACTTTCACTTCTCACTATAAGTATGGACCTACAAACAAAGCAAGCTTAGTGTTTGGGAGTGAAAAACCAGGGTTGGCTAGAAGTCATCTTTATGGCATAGGGCCAGATGACACCTAGAAAATGCGGTGCATGTAGCTGGGTCTAGGTATGTAAATATACGAATAATTACCATTTATATGCAGGCAGCTTTGCGACACAGCTCTTTAGCCGCTCGCTGGGGCTTGTGTATGGTAATAAGATCTTACTTTACGTTAAAGAAACCCTAGAAATCCACTGAAAAACACAAATGTTAAAGTGACAATATAGTTAGGTATGGTCATAATATCTTACTTTGTCTTAAAAAAACCCTCATAAATGCACTGAAAATAACAAAGATTAAAGTGACGTTCTACTTAGCTGAAAATGACTGGTAAAACGTAACATTTTGAACTTAAAAAAACACTGAAATTCACCAGTTACAGTTTACGGAGTTAACTATAACTTTGGCCCCCACCATGCCGTTTATGACCTCACAGATTTCACAACTCATAATATGTTCAAAGACATCATTGATGACATCACTGATAACTTCTCAAATGACATTGTTGATGACAATACTGGGCATGGTGGGGGCACAAGTTCTAATTAGCTCAGTAAACTATAAATGGTGAATTTCAGTATTTGTTTTTACTTTAAAATGTAAGGTTTTAATTGGCATTTGCACCTAACCATAATCTCACTTCAATTTTGTTTTTTTTCAGTGAACATATATATGTATATGTAATGTGTGATTAGCCTGTGAAAAAAATGTTGCAAATCGGCGCGTCACTTTTTCACAAGGGCAGGGGTTTTTAAAGTCTTGATTGACTAGTCACTGAAAGGTGCAGAAACGGTGGACCTTTAGGGCCACATGCATCAAAGGAAAAACCGGTCGCAAACGGGCAGATTCTCAGAATCTGCCCCTTTGAGACCGGTATTTTTGCATTTGGGATGCATCATCCCAAATGCAAAAATCGCAATTTAAGTAATCGCAAAATTTGCGATTACCTAAATTGCGATTGCATTTAGGGGCACATGCATCAAAGGTTTTGCGATCGCAAACGGTGCGATTCGCAAAAATCGGCCGTTTGCGATCGCAAATTGGCCTTTGGAGATGCATGAAAGTGTTTCCTATGCGCAATTTAAGAATTTGCAATTATTTGCGAATTCCTAAATTGCGATTGCATTTAAGGAATCGCAATTTGCGATTCCTTAAATGCAATGCTAGAAGCACTTTCAAATAGCGATTTCGCTATTTGGGACCGCAAATTACAGACAAATCAAACTTGTCTGTAATTTGCAAAAACTTTGAAAAATGCACTAAAATGCATTTTTTAAAGTTTTAGGTTACACACACACATGCCCTTGGGGCATGTGTGTCGCAACATGGGTGCACATCACAATTTCAGGGGTGCAACAGGGTGTCATTTTGACACCCTTGCATCCTGAAATTGCATGAGCAATTTGCGAGTACCTACTGGTACTCGCAAATTGCGCATGCAATCTCCTATTCATACAGGCCCCTAGGAATGAATGGGACGGCATTCCTTAATTGCGACTCGCAATTTGCGAGTCGCAATTAAGGAATGTTTAGGAATCGCTATTTTTATAGCGATTCCTACATGCATAGGCTTTTGCGATTCCTTAATTGCGATTCCTTAATAATCGCAATTAAGGAATCATAAAGCCTACCTTGATGCATGTGCCAGTTAAGGAATCGCAAATTGCGATTCCTTAAATGCAATGCATTAAACAAAATAATTTGCGATTTCACTAATAAGAATCGCAAATTACCATCAATCTAAAGTTGATGGTAATTTTCGATTTCTCTGAAAAATGCACTAAAGTGCATTTTTCAAAGTCACATGTTACACACACACATGCCCTTGGGGCATGTGTGGCGCAACATGTGGTTAAATTGTAAATTCAGGGGTGCAACAGGGTATTCTTTTGGGACCCTTGCACCCTTGAAATTGCATGCGCAATTTGCGAGTACCTATTGGGTACTCGCAAATTGCGCATGCAATTTCTATTGATTCCTATGGGCCTCTAGGCCCATAGGAATGTATGGGTTGCAATTCTTTAATTGCGACTCGCAATTTGCGAGTCACAATGAATGAATTTTAGGGAATCGCTATTTTTGTAACAATTCCTACATGCATAGGCATTTGTGATTCCTTATTAGCGAATCCTTAATATTCGCTAATAAGGAATCGCAAATGACATTTTTGATGCATGTGCCCCTTAGTTTCAAAGAATCACAAGAAAACAGACACAAAAGGTCGCCTTATTTTGGTGTTCAGATTCTTCTCGCCGTTTGTGGTGAAATGGTGCCACACAGTGGTAGTATTAAGGAACAAACGTAAATCCATTCGGTATCTGAAGTCGAGGCTCTAAAGCTCTCCAATCAGGGTCCTCTGGATGACGTCAAAGATATCTACGTGTACATGAAAATGTTGGCTTAGGTTAGATTTTTGTTGGGAATTCTAGAGCGGAAACGGAAACCAAATATCAGTCCCTATCTCTATAAAGTAAGGGGAACCATGACAGCTGAGCCCTCAGTTTGAAATTAAAACTCAGCATTAAAGTGTCTTGTTAATACTTTTTGTTTCCACTGTACCGCCTTCAGGTTTCTTGTACACCTGACATTTCTAGGTCCGCGAAGGCAACTGAGTCTGACAGATTACACAGGAACTATACACCAAATATGAAATGTGATAGAAATTGAATCAAAACTACTGAATTAAAATATATCGTATTAAAAAAGTGAAGTTTTGAGAAATGAACTCGAGACATCATTATTTATCTCACCAGAAATTGTTCAGTTTAACCAAAATGATCTACAAGAAAACGTAAACATCTATGGCCCCTCCGTGTCACTACCTTTGAAATTAACAAGGAGTTAGTTATGGGGACTATATCTACATACTTTCAGGATGTATGGAGAAGTTTTCTTCAATTATTGTTAATGAAACCTTTCTTTTTCGCTTTGTGAAAAGGAAACGATATGTCTTATTTATACATATAAATCAATCAATACAAACATACATTTATTTATACATAATCTAACTTTATTAATCGTATTTGTATATTTACTTTTATATTCATTAAAATCTGTTAAATTGTAAATAGGGCTCCAGGCTTTATGGTATTTATTTTGTTTAACACTTCCTTCTGCATTTATCCATATTTATTTTTTGGCCCTCTTATTGGTATTTATCCATATTTTTTTTGTGTTTTGATAATAAATGGAGTCATAAAATAGTATATTTCTACATTTATTTAACTGATAAACATGCACACATACTTTGATGCCAGTAGCATTTTAGCAAATTAAGCAGCCAAATATAGCAAAACACTACACCGACAGGTATATATTAGCATTATATACTAATATATGTTAAAATATGCCTATACTTAAGGAAATTTCATCCGTCATTCAATAACTTCCCATGCTGTTCATCTGTGAAGCTGTTGGCTGAAATTCATAGAGGATAGCATGGAGAGTCACTCACAAGAAGCACAAGTTTCTGTATTTTTCTGGTTTTAAAAATAAATACAGGCAGGAAACATTGTTTTCGGTCTGTATTTATCTGTAAAAATCAGTAAAAACTGAAAAGTGGGAGCCTTAATTGTAAAACAGAAAAAAAATAGCAAACATCCAAAGTACTTATGCATCCATTTTCTCTGCTCAAGCTCCCTGATGTTCCTACTAATTGCAATCTTACAGAGCAGACACATGATCTATTAGTTAGCAGAACCTGGCATGTTTGGACCTGGGTCCACTCCTATGTCCTTACTTGGCTATAGTAAGGTCAGTCACGTGACATAAGCCGCGGACGTCACTGCCTTTGCCCATTTGCAGGCAGGTTAGGTGACAGCAGGTACCCGACAGTTGTGCCTTAGATGTGGTGGGCACTGGCCCAACCTTGCTGTGATTTCAGAGGCAGCCGCTTCGCGGGAACTCTGCTATGTCCCTATAGTTGGTTAGCCCTTCAAACGCAGGGGAAAACTGCTCTTTTAGCTTTGTATATTAGCTCAATGGGTTGAGAACCCAGGGCAAGGGTCTATAGGTCACCTCTGTGTCACGGGTAGAATCCCAGAGGACCACACGTTCCAACAGATCCGATTTAGGCGGGAGACTTGATTTGTGAAGACAAAATTTTTTATTTTTTTATTACAGCTGTCTCCAGCCTAAAATAGCCTCTGCTTAAACAGAAGTCAATGGGGAAAATACTTTCCCCTGATTTTATTTTCAAAATCTCCCATTGTCCTGTTCTAAAATGTAGACCTGTTTTGAGGAAGGATATCTCAGATGGTTAATGTGCATACTCTAGGGTTGCCTCATGGTTCGGCTATATTTGAGGGCATAGTCAGAGTTCAGCCAACATAGCCACTTTTCGTCACCGGAAGTCAACCTAAATATCCTCCAAGACCAAATTTGGCAGCCTAAAAACACTGTAGGAGACCAACTAACGGTGTGGTGAAGAGCCTGCTGAAGGCTGTATGATGGCAGTTGGAAGGCCTTTCTGGGCATTGGGCCCTGCAGGGCAAAGGCCTATGAGGTGTGGGGCGGGGGAGAGCAGGGTTGGGAGAGCAGTGGTCCCAGTGAGCCTGGGGAACGGTAGCCGAAGCACCGTGCCGCAGGCAGCCACTTACACGGATGGCAGGAACGAATATCATGGCTGGCTGGAGGGAGAACCAGCCCGAATGACGCATCGTGAGCGGCCATGTTTCAAACCAGGCCCGCCACACTTGTTCTCAGAACATACCACAGAAAACAGATACCAAGGGTGAAATATACAGAACCCACCTCAGACGGGCGAGCATCTCATCCGGATCTCTGGCCGTTTTACTTCTGACCGCCCCTCATCTACACAGATGACCACATACCTTCTTTGGTGTGTAACTGGCCGCCGTTTTTTCAATCATAAAACAATTCTGGATCATAAATCACAAGACATCGGTCATTAATACGAACCATACAGCATGCAAAACCTAGAGCATAAAACAAGCAATCCATTGTACATCAAGTACAGTGGTAGCCATAAATCATCGACATTTATAATTCACTCCTTGCTGTCTCATAATCAAGTTAGTCCACTGCCGTAAACCATCCGGCTGACAGCACTTTATTTAAGGGCCCATTGTTGTCAAGCGCCGCAGCTTCTAGGCTTGCCTTGCTACTGATGTCCGGTGTTCGTAGCCCTCTGGCTGTGCCTGGGCTGCAAGTGCTGTGTCCAGCTAGCTCTGACCCTTTGCTGGCCGTCAGGTCTTGCTGTCAAGAGTCCCTGCTGTGAGGCATCCCAAGGACCATGTTGGAGCAGCTGTTCTTTCTGGCCTACTATGTTATCCTTGGCATTCACGTGTGCTGTCTCTGCCATGCTGCCTGTGGTTTCACAACCGATTGGCAGCTCCCCCCTTTCCTGCTGTCATTAACCCTAATAACACCCTAACTGCTCGAGAGCCCCCAGGATGTTCAAGAGGAACATATCCATCCCTACCCCAGATCGCTAAACTTTGTCCTGCGCATAGTTGCACAGGAGCTCAAGGTTAATGAGATTGTGCCTAAAGAATTACCAGGCCATACCTTTGCAGATTGCTCATCGAGATATTGAGCTTCAGCCCCAATGCCCTGTGGTCCTGAGCTCCCCATCCATTCTAAATTTGCTATTACCTCCGACCATATCACATGGCTTCCAGGAGTTGATGTCGCCCCAGCCCAGCGAGATCGTTACCACCCAAATGTATGAGGACTGCATCCGGCTTGCCACGGGCCTCAGGCCTCTGCATACCTTTGGCAGCAGATTAGCCCATTTTATGCCCAGTAGGCGCATCCACACCACGTCGGTGCTGCACAGCAATATGCCTTTGCAATCCTTCCGCGAAGCTGCACAGCTCTGTGCTCTCTGGATGTAAGAGTGGCCTAGCATCCAGACAGCCCGCCTCCCTTCAGGGTCCCCTGCAGCGAGAAGAAATACCTTGATTAATTCCATTCAGGTCTGATGTAATCCCTAAAAGCCCATGATTTCCACATGCCAAGGCGCTTGATGCAATCATCCCCCAGGCAGTGCGCCACAGCGGTTATGGCTGCCCCTATGCGGAACAAATGTGACCCAAACTTCAGAGGGGGAAAACCTGCGCTCTGTAGCCCCTTCCCCAATACTACGGTGAACTGAAACCTGCTTAGACATGTGCCATCCTGGAGTATAAATAGCGGGGTTCCCCCTTGCGGTCTCAAACGTAGGTAGGCCTGTTTTAGGCATTCCTTCCTGGTCAGTTTTTGACCATCTCAGCCTCAACACCATGTACCCCTGACCCATGTAAACATCCTCCAGCTGCAAGCGTATGTTGCCCAGATCGTCCTTGGATGGGCTACCAGCTCGCTGACCCTATAGGCCCATAAAAGTCAACCGCGAAAGCAGCTTTGAATAGGCTTAGCTCCTAGTCTGTTGTGCAGAATCTAACAATGTACCCAGTTTGGCAAAGTCAATGGGTCATCTCTGGCCCGACCACCTTATTTGTATACGGCCCTGCAAAGGGTTTGTCCGATCTGACCCTCCCCCCCTGTGGTGTATGGAGGAGTACGCGGCTGCACTCAGGTGAGTTTGGGCCCATGATTTTGTTTTCCGTTCGAGAAAGGCCAGTCTATGAATTGCTTGACGTTTGCTTTTCTTATACCTCTGGAACCCTTGGTGCTGCCTTCCATCCTTCTGAAAGAGGGCCCAGCACTTACGACACTTGACCACGGTCCTAGGTGCCAGGCACACTAGTGATGCGAGGTCGGGTCTACCAGCTCCTACAATTCTTCCTGGAAACACATCATCTCCTGCTCTGCTCGAGGCACCAGCTGCTGGAGCCTTGTCTACTGAAAGTGAGAGAGCATCCGCGATTGAGTTATCACAACCTGGCACATGCCCTAATCGCTATGTTGGCACCCAGCTGGTATACATCTAGATGGCGTAACAGTCCCTTCACCCTTGGGCACTGTGCCATGCCTAGATTCAGAGACTGCACCACTGCGTGATTGTCTGACTACAGTGTTACCTGTTGGTTTGCGAGCTTGTCTTTCCACAACGAGAAGGTTACCACAATGGTGCCAGCAGCGTTATATTCCTCCTCCAGTCTTTTTTACGCCATGAGTCCAGCCACCGATCTACACACCAAGCCGTGCCCAGAATAGCCCCAAGACTCTTGGTACCCGCTGCATCCATGAACAGCTCTAATCCAAGGCTCATGCCAAACCAATGTGCCATTGAAAGCAGTGAAGAAGGTGAGCCACTGCTGCAGGTCCCGTTTGACCCTGATAGTTAGCCTGACTCTATGATGCTTTTTCTTAGGCCCCGCGTGAGCCAGGCTAAGCGCCTGGCAAATGTTTGCCTAGCAGGGATCCCCCTGTCTGCAAAATTCAATTTGCCTACCAGCCGTTGAATTACTCGTGGTGTCGCCTTTCTCCTAGCCAGTAGCTCGATTAACTGCCTCAATTTGGCTATTTTTTGTGTAAGTATCTTAAAAACTTCCTCCACCGAGTCCAGCTCTATGCCCAAAAAAAGTTAGCTTGGTCGTGGTTCCCCCGTTTTTTTTGTGTGCTAACGGTACTCCTAGTTTAGCTGTCAGAACGATAACTGGCCCAGCAGTGAACCGCATTACGCCGATTCCAGGGCCCCTATGAAAAAAAATCATCAAGGTGATGCAAACACCAGCCCGCAGTGTGTCTCTCACCCAGCTCCCCTCAAGGAATGTACTTAATGCTTCAAAGTGTGCACAGGAGATTGCGCAGCACATAGGCAGGCACTTCTCATAGTTAAATAGGCCATTTAGCTGGAAACCCAGCAGGTGAAAGGTGCTAGGGTACAATGGGAGGAGCCTGAAGGCCGATTCAGTATCAGCTTTGGCCATCAGTGCCCCTTTTCCCGATGCCCTCAGCACGTCCACTGCTTCATCAAGATTGGCGTAAGATACTGAGTATAGGTCTGCTCCAACCCATCATTCACCGACTCTCCCTGGGGGTAAGACAGGTGATGTATGAGCCTAAACTGACCAGCATCCTTCTTAGGAACCACCCCTAGTGGAGAGACTATAAAGTTCTCCAATGGTGGATACTTAAATGGACCTGCTAGGCGGCCCAGTTGGAGTTCCTGTGCCACTTTCCGTCTTGCCACTTCAATGTTTTCAGTCACTGATTTCAGTTAATACTGATGTGGTCCACCTGGGTGCCCTTGTACGGTATGAGAAAGCCTTTCTTAAAGCCCTCCACTAAAAATAGGGCATCATATTGTTTGTGATACCTGTTGAGCATTGGAATTAGTTCCTTGACATGTACGGGGGTGTGCGCCCTTCTGCCATCTTGTCCTTAGACCCAGCCCCTTTGTGTGCCTCTCTGGTGCTATTTCTTGGGGGGGTCTTTTCCCTCAGCAACAGCTTTTCCTCTCCTGCAATCGCTGGCTGGATTTGAGGCTCCGCATGCGCTGCAGGAGTGCCTGAAATTGCATGCGAGGCCCCATTTACATTCGCCGTTCTCAAACCTCTAGCATGCAGTGGCATGGCTCTTACCAGCCCTTCCTCCACTGTACGGTCTGCTTTTGCTGCTTTGATGATAACCTTCCTACTTCCCCTTGCTCCCATAGGACCTAAAAAAAAGGCTCTTGTGTGCCCAATTCTTTGCGCAGCCCTACCATATGAGTGGTGAAGCCTGCCACATCTTGGTGATCCCAGTCTATAATGGGCCATGTCTGCATTTTTTCCCTAAAGCCTTCATTGTATTACAACCAATCATCACTCTGGTGCTTACGCTACGCTTCATGCACTTTCTGCTCATAGAGGAAGGGTGCTGCGGCGCTCTGGGGGGGAACTTTCTACAAACACACAAGCTAGTGTTCTTTATTCATGCAGCCAGTTGTCTATGGACCTTTTCAATTCTGGACCTATGCCTCTCTCGCTCCTCCTCTTTCTTCTCCTGTGCCACTAAATCCAAACCTGCCTGCATTACTTCTAACAAGGAGAAGACGTCCATTCATTACTTGCACCATATCTTTTCCTTCACAGATAGGAGGACAAGGCTATCCGGTACTGTCTTGCATGTGATTATTGGAGGATCGCCCGACAATGGCCTGGTGTATTTGCTAGCTGGTTTGCCACTGGCTGCACCCTGCATCAAATGGCAAGAAGGCTGGACTGGCAGGAGGCAATCCATTCAGAGCCTCAAATGTACCGAGGGGCCTGGAGGCGCACCGAAGAGGACCGCTGCTTGCTTGAACAACTCCATTAGGGCGTGGAAAAACTGAGTTGGGTCAGCCTCAGGCAACAGGAATTCTGGATAGGAAGGAATGGTAAGGGTGACACTTTTGGTCAACCTGTGTCAATCTTGTCCCCATCCCTGAACCAAGGATAAAGAACCATCAAATAATCACAGATACGAGTTATCGTTGGGCCCTCAAATCAACTTCTTCAATTAGCCGCTAATGTCAAATTAAGGGATCAAATCACTCCCATTCACTGCCAACTCCATTGGCTCCCTGTGGAACACAAGATTAAACTCCTTACAATACAATGCAATACAGTTTTTTTCTTAATACCAGATGTCATTACTGTTTGAAGAAGACCCTGAAATCGGCAGACCGCTTGCTCCTACAGAACAAGAAAGATCAGCCATTTTCATGAATAGCAGGCAAAGTTTGTAATGAAATGACACTTCAGTTATAAGAAATAATGGGAAAAAATAAAACCTTTATATTTCAGTGGCGAGCCAAGAAACTGTGTAATATTCCACAATAAGCCTCAGTGTTTTAGCACCAACAAGCCACATTTGGTGATAGAACAATCTACAAGTCAAAATAATATTAACGGTAAACATACTGAATGAGTAGATCAGACAAGTCTCCAACTGATTGTAAAAGCAAGGTAGAGGAGTTTTTTTTCTCAATGTAAAATTAAAAAATCAGAACACTGAACTGCAAAGATCAGCCTCCGGTGCACAAGAATTTGCACACTTTTAGGAGTTACTCGTCACAGGATAGAAGTAGCTGAGTGAGATGGGCCACCCTTGGGTGCTAAACAAAGAGATTTCAACTCCCCAAGAGGTAGCTGGTGAAGGAGACTATGATCTGGTGTTTTTTGCCAGTGACACCTGCGAGTTACAGTGACTAACCTAATCAATTTGTTCTAAAGGTGCTGTCGATGGTGCGGCAGGCCAAATAAGAGGTTGTCAGAACAGCCCATCTCGAAAGACACTATGGAGTCCAGATTCCTTTTATGGTCAGACTGGTAGAGAATAATTTTCCATAAAACTCAGAGCTGGAAATTAAAGGATTTGCAGCAGCAAGCGGAGACCCAGAACTCAAATCCACATAAAGCTACAATCCTGAGTTTCTATGATCTGGAATAGGTGCTAAGGTAGGCACAAGTGCTTCAAGCCAGTGGCCATGGGGCAAGGGAGTCTACTCTCTAATCAGAAGCACCTCTGACTTACTTCTATTCAACTTGCATAATTCAACTGCATCTAGCTTCAAAACATATAGTATGGGATGCTGTTGATTTAGAGGCACTATATGCAAACAAAAAGTCTTTGTTAGGGTATGAAAACCCTAAAAACACTGAGGCCCGTGATATCTAAACACATGCCGCTAGAGAAGGACACATGAATTGAGGAATGCAAATCTACATACCAGATGATTCACTTTATAAAGCGCAAAGCGGTTCATGAATTCAGATTCCAATATAATGCAGATATAGTGAGGGAAAAATAAAATTAAATAAATAAAAATATAGATACTAATGAAGGTGTAATTTAGTGGGATGCCATACACATAGCCTTTTTCATATATAAGTTAACCAAACAAATAAAAGTAATCATAGAACACTCTCAAAGAACAAGTTACTACTTGTGTAACGATATATCTGTAAGAGACATTAGTTAGTGATAGATTCCTTACCTTAGAATATCCCCAGGCGTCAGACTGGATCCGGAAAGTTTTTTCGTCAGCAGTACCCCTGCGCGTCGGTAGGTGACGTCCTGCGGCTCCGCGTTCGTCGCTGGCGTCGTAAGCGCCGAGATGACGTCACGGAGACTACTTAGGCGCCACCCATGCGCGCTGACGTCAGTTCTGTACACGACTTTCCGCGCCAGGAACGCAGAGCCATGCAAGAAACTGACCACTGGTGCCATGAAACTAGGGCCCTGAAAGGGATGACCTTAACCCTAGAATCAGTTTGCAGAACGGGGAGGATGGGTGGGGCGGTAAGGAATCTATCACTAACTAATGTCCCTTACAGATATATCGTTACACAAGTAGTAACTTGTGCATCTGAAAGAGACACGTTAGTGATAGATTCCTTACCTTAGAATAGATACCCCAGCAATACCAACCCCGGTGGTGGGTCTGCGAATAGATTACACAAGAAAGTCACGGAGAACAGAACGGCCAAAGAAGCCGTCTCTCCGGACTTGACTGTCAAGGCAGTAATGCTTGGTAAATGTGTGCAGCGAGGCCCACGTGGCTGCCTGACAAATATCCTGCAAGGGAACGCCGCGTCCCAAGGCAGTAGTGGCTGCTGTTGCCCTGGTGGAATGGGCACGCAGCCCCACAGGAGGCTCCTTCTTAGCCAAGGAGTAACATGCTTTGATGCACAAAACAACCCACCGAGAGATGGTGCGTTTGTGCACGGCCCGACCTTTTTTGGCGCCCACGTAGCCAACAAAGAGCTGGTCATCCACCCGGAACTGTTGTGCGTGATTTAGATAGAACGAGAGCGCACGTTTTGGGTCCAGACGATGGAGCCTCTCTTCCTCTTTTGAAGGATGCGGAGGCGGAAAGAAGGTGGGCAAAGTGATGGTCTGCCCGATGTGGAAGGGCGTGACAACCTTTGGCAAGAAAGAAGGACGGGTCCTTAAAACCACCTTGTCCGGATGAACAGAAAGGAAAGGAGGTTTAGAAGAAAGAGCCTGGAGCTCACTCACTCTTCTGGCAGAGGTGATAGCCACCAGGAAAGCCGTCTTCAGAGTAAGAAGACGTAAGGGACAGGTATGAAGGGGCTCAAAAGGAGCGCACATCAGATAGGTGAAGACAAGATTCAAGTCCCATTGAGGCATTACGAAAGGCACAGGAGGACACGTGTGTGTAATGCCTTTGAGGAAACGGTTAACAACCTGGGACTTAAAGAGAGAAGGCTGATCTGGAAGTCTGAGAAAGGCGGAGATGGCCGAAAGATAACCTTTGACAGTGCCCAAAGCAGAGCCCTGCTGGGCCAAGGAGAGGAGGAAGAGAAGGACCTCAGAAAGAGGGGCAGAAAGGGGATCCACAGACTTAGCTGTGCACCATGCCACAAATTTGTTCCACCTGCAGGCGTATACCGATTTAGTGGAGGGACGCCTGGCTGCCAGAATGACATCACAGACTTCAGGAGGCAAGTCAAATGGAATCAGCTGTCGCCGTTCAATCTCCACGCATGGAGGTGGAGGCTGGACAGGTTCGGGTGGAGGACCGTCCCCTGTTGCTGCGACAGAAGATCCTCCCGAAGAGGCAGTCGGATCGGGGGATCGATCGCCATGTTGAGTAGCTCGGGATACCAGCATCTTTGTGCCCAATCCGGAGCCACAAGGATGACTTGGGCCCGGTCGCGCCGAATCTTCTTCAGCACTCTGGGCAGAAGTGGTATAGGCGGAAAGGCGTACAACAGACCGCAGCTCCACTCGCGACAAAAAGCATCGCCGAGCGAGTGCCGCCTTGGAAATTCCAACGCGCAGAACTGATGACATTGCGCGTTCTCTTCGGTGGCGAATAGATCCACCCAAGGCTCTCCCCACTGCAGAAAGAGACCTTGCGCCACGTCCAAGTTCAGACTCCATTCGTGATCCATCAAGCACCGGCGGCTGAGTTCGTCGGCCCTGGCGTTCAGAGAACCTGCCAGGTGTTGAACCACCAAGGTAATGCCTTGACGTTCCAGCCATGTCCAGAGGTGCAGAGCCTCCTGACAAAGGGTCCACGACCCCACCCCGCCCTGTTTGTTGCAATACCACATGGCGGTGGTGTTGTCCGTGAACACCTGCACTACACCTCCCCGGACAGAGGGAAGCAATGCCTTCAGTGCAAGTCGGATCGCCCGAAGCTCCAAAAGATTGATATGGAGGCGGGACTCCGCCGGAGACCAGAGGCCTCTGATCTCCGCCTCTCCCAAGTGGCCGCCCCATCCCAGAAGGGACGCATCCGTCACCCCTGTGTGCTCCGGTTGGGGAAGGGAGAGGGATCTGCCATGGACCCAATCGCGATTCGTGAGCCACCACTGCAATTGTTGTGCAGTGCCCTCCGAGATCCGGACAGGTTGCCCTGATGCTGTGCCCACTGGAACTTCAGGTCCCACTGCAGAGCCCGCATATGCCACCTGGCATGTGGCACTAGCAGAATGCAGGAGGCCATCAGGCCCAGGAGCCGGAGGGTCATCCTGACTGAAACCCGGGATAGAGGCTGAAAGATGGGAATCATAGCCTGAACATCCCGGACTCGCTGCGCGGGAGGATAAACCCGAAACCGCGTCGAATCCAGAACCGCTCCGATGAAGGGGAGCTCCTGAGAGGGACTCAGGTGCGACTTCGGCACGTTGATGGAAAACCCCAGCAAATGCAGGAGGTCGGCCGTAGTCTGAAGGTGGGTGACAACTGCCTGGGGCGAACCCGCCTTCAACAACCAGTCGTCGAGGTAGGGGAAGACTGACACCCCGGACCTGCGCAAGTGAGCAGCGACCACCGGCATCACTTTCGTGAACACCCGAGGGGCACTGGTAAGGCCGAAGGGAGCACCGCAAACTGAAAATGCTCCTGGCCTACCGTGAACCGCAGGTAACGCCGGTGGGCCGGCAGGACGGGGATGTGAAAATATGCGTCCTGCAAGTCCAACGCCACCATCCAGTCTCGAGGGCAGCCAAGACCTGAGCCAGAGTCAACATCTTGAACTTCTCCTTCCGGAGGAAGCGATTGACGTTCCGGAGGTCCAAGATGGGGCGCAAGCCCCCCTTGTCCTTCTTGGGGACCAGAAAGTAGTGGGAATAACAACCACTCCCTACTTCTGGCCCAGGAACACACTCGACGGCTGCCTTGGCCAAGAGGGCCGTGACTTCCTGCTGGAGAAGCGCCAAGTGCTCCCCCGACATGCGGTGGTACCGAGGTGGCATGGCTGGAGGGGTGGACTGAAGGGGAAGGGAATAACCCTTGCGGATGATCTGCAACACCCACTCGTCCGAAGTGATAGCGTGCCAGTGGGGGAGATGATGGCGGACCCTGCCACCCACTGGCGTGGGGTGCCCCACAAAGCTCGGATTAGGAAGGTTTGGAGGCAGAAGCAACGGGGGCGGAGGTGGACTGACCCCCACGCTGATTCCCAGACCCGCCCCTGCGGAAACCGCATCCGCGCTGAGGCTGGTTCTGCACAGGCTTGCTGAAGGAACGTGCCTGAGCGCCCCTTCCGTGGCCACGAAAGGAACGAAAACCAGGCGTGGCTGGGCTTTTCGTGGAAAGACCCAAGGACTTGGCCGTGGCCCGCGAGTCCTTAAAACGCTCCAGCGCACTGTCGGCTTTATCGCCAAACAGGCGAGTGCCATCAAAGGGCATGTCCATGAGTGAGCTCTGGACATCCGGCGAGAACCCGGCAGATCTCAACCAGGCGTGGCGACGAAGTGCCACAGTCGTAGAAATTGCTCTACCTAGTGAGTCTGCGGTGTCCAAACCACACCGAATGGCGAACTTAGCCGCATCTTTACCCTCGGCAACAGCTTGGGACAGCACAGCTTGGGTCTCCTCAGGAGACTGAGGCAACACCTGTGCAACTGTATCTCACACCGCGTGGGAATAGCGGCCCAATAGGCATGCGGTGTTCACCGACCGCAGCCCCAAGCTGGCCGAAGAGAACAGCCGCTTGCCGAACTGCTCCAGCTTCTTAGAGTCCTTCTCCGGCGGAGCCGTGGGAAAGGCACTCTGGGACGTCGAAGCTTGGATGACCAGACTCTCGGGCGTAGGATGAGTGGTCAGAAAGGCAGGGTCACCCGGCGCCGGGCGATGACGCCTGGCGACGTTCTTATCCACAGGGGCCCCTGTGGCTGGCCGCGACCAAGTGCCCAGTAAGACGTCAGTGAGGGCGTCATTAAATGGCAGCAGGGGCTCCGACGAAGTGGACGCCGTCTGGAGCACCTCAGTGAGGAGATTAGTCTTCAGGGCCACCGTAGGGAGATCAAGGTTGAGGACCTCAGCAGCCCGATGGAGCACCATCGTGTAAGAGGCGCCCTCCTCCATGGTAGGCGGAGGAGAGGCAAACCCCGGGTCAGAGGAGACATCAAGGCTGCCGGCCTCCTCCAACTCGTCCGCCCAGTCTTGCTCGGAGTCACACTGACGAGCAAGAGGGTCCTCGGACCCCTCCCAGTCGTCCTCCACCACCGCCGCATGCGGAACAGACTGCGGTGGCAGGGCAGGGACCGGTGAAGGAACAAACGGCGCCGGGAACAGCGCCGGACGGGGCCGAACCGGCGCCGTGTCCCAATGCGGATCCCAGGTAGGGACAAAATTGTCCTGGAACCTGGGCAGGGGCGGGACAAATGGCATCCACAGCGGCGCCGGAGGCGGAGCCGAGGGTGGCGCTGGGGCCGGAGCCGGCAGCGTGGGACCTTTTGGCGCCGTGGCCGGAGCCAGTGGCGCAGGATCCTGCGGGGCCGGAGCCGCCGGCAGCGCCTGGGCCGGAGCCGCCGGCGGCGCCAACGGCCCGACAGGATCCTGACACGGGACCGCGGGGCCCAAGGGCGCGCCGGCGGGAGCCCGAGGCCTAAACAGGCGGTCCATGGCAGCAAGAAACTCTTGCACCTATGCGGGAGTCGCCGACGGACCCGGGTAAGGTGGGTAGGTCGCGGGACTGCCGGGCTCCGAAGGAGCCGCAGGGACAGAACCCGTCCCCCTCGTCCGCATCCGGGGACCGACGGGGGGACGTCGGAGAGCGACAACGCTTCTTCGACTTCTTTTTGTGTCGTCTCTTACCCGAATCAGAGGGTGAAGACTTGGAGCCCGAGGAGCGAGGATGGTAGCCCCGCGAGCGTTCTCTGGAGCGGCCCCTAGACCGAGAACGGCGCTGGGACGAGTGCCGGACCTCAAGCAGCTTCCGGCGACGCTCCCTCAAGGCCTTCGGGGCCATGGCCAGACAGTCCCTGCAGGACCGGGAGTCGTGGTCGCTCTCCAGGCAGTAGAGACAGACGCCGTGGGGGTCCGCCACCGACATATTGCGACGGCAGGCCCCACAAGACTTAAAACCAGGCATCCCTACGTGCACCAGAGTAACCACAGGAGACAAAAAGTCTCCAAAAGAGAGTCAAAAAGTGACTAAGGTACGTGCTCTAACCGGATCTGCGCGTACTGGCGTGGAAAAAGAAAGAACTGACGTCAGCGCGCATGGGTGGCGCCCAAGTAGTCTCCGTGACGTCATCTCGGCGCTTACGACGCCAGCAACGAACGCGGAGCCGCACAACGCCACCTACCGACGCGCAGGGGTACTGCTGACGAAAAAACTTTCCGGATCCAGTCTGACGCCTGGGGATATTCTAAGGTAAGAAATCTATCACTAACGTGTCTCTTTCAGATACATTTTTATGTTACATTATTGACAGCATACTGTACGTATAAAGTTTTAACAACTGTGCTGTTTGTTTGATCACAACTATAGCACACATAATAAAAACAAAAAATACAAATCTACAAACATCTTTATTTTGACATTCTTTAGGTATGTCTCAACACGTTCAAAGTCTGCACACGACCAACATTCTAAAAAAAAAAAGATGACGGTCAAAGATCTGCCAGTCGTGAACATAGAAGCATTTTACATGTAGTCTCAAAGACTTTCCATCTGTACTCTGAAAGGTGTATTCACTGCAGTTTTAAGAATGCTTTAGGTTGAGCACCTTGTGCTAATGAGCAGGGACTCTCTTTATTCTTGTTCATCCCAAAGTTTTTTTTTTGTGTCCAATGGTAATACGATTTATGGGCAATTATAAACTGTAGAAAGCATCTTTTGCACATTGTGGGCATTCCTGTTATCAAATGGGTCGAATAAAAGCTTCTCAGTGCATGCTTCAGCATCTGCCACCTCTGTAACAGGGAGTAGAGAATGGTAAGCAGTTTCCCTATGCAACGCTCAAGACGTTCCAGTCTTAGCCTGGATGGTGATGTCAATGCTCCACATCCATCAAACAAGCACAAAAGGCTCAAGAAGAGATGGAGCCACTTCAGCTCTATCCGTGGGGTGCAGAAGAAATATCCTCCCGAAGGTAGCATTTTGTGTTACCGCCCTGGTCTACAAGGTGGTATATGACGCTAGGGGCTCTCCTGTTTCTTGCTCGGTTGAAGCGCCTTCTTCTGAGTCACGGCCTCCAAGTATTTTTGTCTCAGAGGAGGAAGCTGTTCAAAAAGGTCAAAGCCCAGAGGAGACTCCATATTGGGAAGCTTGAAGTAGAGCAGATGTCTTTTCAAAACCTGAACAAAGTGAAAACAAAAGAAGGCAATGTTAACCCTCTACAACCATTTGGGAGATTACTCAACACTGTTTCTATACCAGTTTGTTTCTGGGCTAGGATGTCAGTCACTGGTAATGATTGGTTAATGAAGCACTTAACACACCCCACATGTACATCTAAACACAGTTGTCTCTTTTAAAGATCTTCCTTTCCACAATATTTTGGCCATTATGGACATACCTCATCAGTAAGTAGCCAGGTCTTCCTCAACATGCTCTTCCGAGCAGCGTCCACCTCCTGAAAAGAGAAGCGCATTACATGAATTAATGGCCCTCTTCATAGTAAAGAGTAAAAAGTTGCAGAGATATTGCGACAAGAGCGATCACTCCATCAGGAGCTACTTTTAAAATCACTGAATGCCACAGCTGATTACAAACCAATTGTAAAATCGCATAAAATTAATGTTCTTGGTCTTGCACAATAACTGGGCAACAGCAGCTTGTCAGCCTAAGAAATGCACGTACTGACGAATCCAACCTGAAGAAAATGCCCTTTTGCATTCTGAGATGAGATCTACCTCATCTTTCCTAAAAATTACATTTTCTGCTGAAAATGCTTTTAAGATTACAAACCGGCTTCCTGGGCACCAGGGCACTCAGGGGTTATTGCACTCCAATCGCATCAACTGGAGTGTTCCCCACTGGTGTCCTGGGGCCTCAGTACTAGTGGACCCAAAACTGGATAACCAAGTACTCCTCTCCAGCACTTGACTCTCTCAGGGTAGCGAGACAGAGCAGTCCAAGGCTTACTCAAGGAGGTGAGGTGGGGTTAGGCATGAAGAATACAATGCACATCGTACTACCAGCTGATAAAATCAATGTCCAGTCAGTGCTTTACTTTTTATAAAATAAAAGTACTTTAATACACTTGAGAATTATACTACACATAAAACTAGGATAAACAGTGAAAACCAGATGTCTCTACAACCCTCTGGGCCAGAGTTCTGACCCCAAACAGTATTAAAGCGCCTAGACGCCAAGCACTATAAAAACACAGTTAACATGAAAACACACAATTAGGATTGCATATTACAAACCATGTTGCACAGGGCTGCTCTCATTCGCTAGAGCCATGATACCAATCTTTGGATTGAAAGGATATGATTTCAACGTATGATGTGAAGTCAAAGGTTCTTGATCAGCCTCATAACCCCCACCCAAAGTAACAGAAGTGCCCTTTGTCCTGAGTGAGGACACTGCTCTAGTGGCGTCAGGGATCTGATCACAGGTGCCTGATGTCTTGGCACAGTTTACTGGGGTCCCACTAGTCCAGTAGCCACTGGCTAGCTGTAGGAGGGTAGTGGCTGGACAGAGTGCCACCCTGATACCCCAAGATATCACAAAAAGAAAGGTGGGGGCCTGTTTCACTGGCCTCTATTCCCCAGCTACTGCTTGCACAGGTTCCCTCAGCGCAGGGGAGGAGTTTAGAGGGGATTTGATCTCACCTTCAAGGACTAGAATCAAGCTTCCCCTTCTCTGGCTCCCTTGATGTGCTGCAAGCTTCCTTACCACACCAGCTCCCTTGATGTGTTGTAAGCTTCCTTTCCACACCAGCTCCTCAAATTCCAGACGGAGTGAGCAAGTGTCTTTATCTTGCCTTCACACCGCGGGTCGCGGCTGGCTTCCTTTGGACAGACCTTGTGTGGCCGCCTCCTCAGGCAAAAAACCAGTCTTGAACAACAGCTGACCATTCAGGACAGACTTTTATCACCTCTGATTGATAGGCTGATTCAATCAGAGGGTCTGCTACTTTTGCATCCTGATTACACCTCCAGTCACAAACCATTCATGGCGTGTTCAATGCCTGACCAAAGCATGCACAGATGACCTACTGTCTTTCCTGGTACCAGCCTGTGCTATTCCCTAAAGATGAATTTTAATTAACTCCAGACCAGGAGGCACTGACCGGGGGGGGTGGGTCCTCTTAGCTTAGTTAGTGCAGCTAAACCCAGATAAGAGCTGAGTGTCTACCCCAGCCCACCAGGCCTCTCCAAGGAAATTGGGAGAGGCCCAGGGGGAGCTGGGTTGTCCAGCAGAACAGCTCACATTCCACACAATGGCTCAACTCACCATTCTTCCCCAGTACACCCACTGGCTCTCAAACACACATCAGATAGACAAAGGCAACAGGACCCCAGGCAAGGGATAGACTGCACAGAATTGATCAGGAGGGTGGCTAGTGACTCACCCCTCCTGACGATAGATTTATTGTTGCCACCACTGCCAGTCTACCACAGCCTGGGTAGAGAGGGCAGTAGTCACTCTAAAAAATAGGGGTGCATTAGGCATGCCCCCTCGACTTCAAAGCCAAGCTCTAGGGTCTCAATCCATGTAAACAGGGAGACCCTCAGTGGACATGTATGATTGTCATGCTCACTGAGGTAGGGATCTAGAAACCAAACAGTAGCTTTTGAGTGACTTGCCTGGAGATTAGCATAAGGCAGGGGAAGCTCTCTCTCCAGAGACATGCAGATGACATCTCGTCCCAACACAGTTTTTCATCCCTTTGAAAAGGGCAGCCTCGTGCTAATTTTCCCATACCTTCCAGTAAACGCTGTTTCCTCATGCCCTCCTTTCTTGCGTCTTTCTCTGTCCAACCTTTATTTCCGTCACCTCTACTCTTCCCCAATCTTGTCCAATCTCTTCTCAGTAGGCTGCTTTACATCTTTTAAAACCCTTTCCCCTATTGCCTTAGTGCTCCAAACTTCCTCCCTCCTGTTTCTATGCATCGTCGCCAAGCTTTGGTCAGGGAGAAAGGGAAAAACAGACTGCCACAACATTGTTCACTTCTGCATTTCCTTTTCTGCTTTTTGCTCTTCCATTGTTAGGTTTGGTTTTAGCCAAGACCTAACAATTTCAGTAAAATTATATAAATAATATACTTAGTTATGTAGGTGCTTTCAGCCAGCCTTCTTCACCCATTCATTCGTCTGTTGTGTCATTCACATTTTATTCCACCAACTACAGCACACAGCGTGGGGCAACGGGTCACTGTGAATGAGGACATTCTGCTGTTTCGCAAGCAGCACATACTCACAGAAGTAGTTCCCTTCGGTGCCAGGGACTACTATGGCAACCTTCTCAAACCAATACAATATTTTTGCTTTTTCTCAAGTTTTTTTTAATTATTGGCAACGACCAGGCAGCTCCCACAACCAAAATGCTTTTTTAAAAAAAAGAAGCCATGGCAAAACAAGTTTTGGGAAAGCTAAAAGGCTGACAATCAACATCAGACTGATTTGTCTCTGCCAATGTTTGTTAAAAATGAAACTAATTTAACACGCAATACTTAACTATTTGGGAAAAGTGAAAAGTGTTCGAGCTTTTCTACCCAGACTGAAGATATGAACCAGTTACCTGTGCTACTGGGTCCTGTGAGAAGATGAAACTGTTCATATGGGCCACAGCAACAGCATAGAGGATGGGGCACCAGCTCTGACGCAGAGCACCGGTCATCAATGTTCGAAAATAAAGCCTTAAGAGGTCAAGACAGTCCTCGGGAGGCGAGGTGTATCTCTCCAGTGGGATGAAACACTAAGAGAGGAGACAAATTTCCCTGATTATAGATTAGCTGAAACAGATAAAGGGCATCCACTTCCCCCAAAGCCAACTTTAAACCACTTTCTTTTCCTTACTGTAAACCAATTATTACACTGACTACATTGGGTTGCTATTGCAACCAAATTAACATAGCATTCATTACTTACTGGATAATAGCCATCTGCTATATACTCTACATTTCTGCTTAATTATCAGATGTGCTATGGAGTGAAACAGAGCTGGGATAGTGTGTCAAGCTCTGTAGCACCCTAAGGGTCTTATTTAAAACTCCACAAAGCGGTAGCCCCGCTGTAAACTTGTGGTCCCATGTCCCATTTAGAAGTGCGGGAAGCACCAAGCTGCCACCAGAGCAGGCATGGCAATTCCAGGGTTTCATTGTGCAGAACAAAAAGATTACTGAGAGAACCACTTCATCATGGTGGCCTGCACGGTACTCAGCTCTGCTTTAAGAGCCTTCGCCACACTGACAGCAAGATTTTTGCCAAACACATGGGTATATCACAATATGGTGTATGGTCGTGTATGGTTCTCTGCAGGTGGGAACAAGGGCCGCCACTTGCATGGCATGCTGGTAGGCTCCACCAAAGTCAAAATTAGACCCTAAGTGTTTGGTTGCAAAAGTAGATATTGTGCATATATATTATGCCAATGTATTAGTGAAACATCAGGTGTGCCATTACACTCCATCATGAGAAAATATGTAGATAGCACAAACTCCATACTAACAATAACATCTAAGAAAGACTGACTAACAAAATGTCAGGCAAATGCTAAAATTATAGAGCACTGGAAGAACAAAGACAGGTCTGAATTATATATTCGACAAGGATGTGACTGCGAAAAATTATAGTCAATCAATGTTCGCCAACAACAAATGTATTTCAATTCTTAAATATGTCTTTGTATGCATGATGTGAAAGTACAATAAGATTTGTTAGTGTCTCTATGTATGTCATTCATGTAGAGGGTATGAGCACATTTAAAAATGCTATGATATTTCAAAATGTAGATTAAAACAGTATATTGTATATTACTGACTTCTTGGTGGGCCGACTAGGTAAGTAGTTGCAAAGCCATTAAAAAGGGTCACAATTTAATGCAGGTGAAGCAGACCATTCACATTGGCATGCTACATCTGAAAGTGCTAGCATGTTATTCATATCTATAATGAATTATCTTTCTAATAAATGTCAATAAATTTATACTTTCATTGCTTCAGCCAGAAATGGACGCAATGACACTGCAGTAATTAACAGTCAAGCCACTTTGGAAAAAACATCTTACCTCTTTTAGTGGGATTCCAAGAGATCTTAAGGTGCTGATGTGCTCCCCAAACACCAACCGCCGCAGCTGAACACTGAATCGTCTCTGGAGGGGTATAAGTACAAAAGCTCCAAAAAGAGGATCTCCAAAAGAGACTGCTTCAAATTGTTCCAGGAGGTTGACGTACAGGTCATAGAATGAAAACAGGCCAGGCAGAGGTATGTCCAACTCTAGAACATCAAGTGCCTTCGGCTGACAGTACAAGGAGAGAAGTGCCGCTGTGTAGCTATGAACAGGCCCTTCTAAGAATAGGTCCCCACCTGTAAGAAAAACACAGGCAAGGCGAGCCAGTTTGGCAGCTGCAGGAATATCATGAAGGACTCCAACACGCCAGGTTTCCAGAAGCAAAATCCACTGGAGGTTTCGAGTCACTGTATTCACCAAATCCGGTGGAAGCGAGTTGAGCATAGTACCACGTGTCTCAGCATTGGCCACTTTGTTATAAAGATGGATCAGAGGAAGAAAAGGCCAGTCAGAAGGCAGGATGGGACCTTTGACCTCAGGAAGTAGCATGGACTGGATGAGATGAGTTTGTCCTCTGTAAACAGCCTGTGACCGGCTCAGAGCTAGTTCCAAGTGTGAAAAATGACCAAGATAGCAAGCACGAATGGAGGGGAGCTGCTGATAGGCCTCTTTCAGAAGACCTCCTCGGCTCAGGTTTGGTGAGACTGATGTCGCAGAACCAGCTGGTGATGGTTTTGCTCCTTGATGGATATGCAGAATGTCAGACAAGTCAGCTGCTTCAGGACCACCCACTTTGCCTTCTCTGGAATATCACAGAGGTAAGAAAACAATCATTAGATATTGATATTCAAACTAAAATGATATATATATTGCTGCCATATTTTAAAGGGAAGAAACTATCCATGATAAAAGTCAACTGAGGGGGTCTCTCATCAATGCATGTGGTAACGTCTGGCTAAGCCCTCAAAAGATAGATATTGGTGGGTCTAATGTTTGTCCACAAGTGCCGGCCATTCCAGATTTAAGTACATGCAATGATTCTATTACATTTATCTTATGGGGATATCCAGAAAGAGTGGCATGCCTCCGGCATTTGTGAACGAACGATGGGCAACATGGAGTAGAATGTTTTACAAAGCAATACCAATAATGAAAGGATTAGTTGATATTAAATAAAATATTGTTGGCAGACCACAATGGAGAACACTGCTTTATTAATTCATGCACCAGAATCCAAAAAAGTGCTTTGCTCTGGTCAACACATGAGACTAGGAAGCAGTTTTGCAGATCACCAGCTGCATTATATTAAAAAAAAAAAAAAAATCCCTGCACCTTCAGCGATTCTTTAGGAATGGTATAGCAGAAAGATACGCAATGCAGAAACCACCTGGAAAAGGACTATTTACAGCAGTACTGTCAAAGAATTAAAGCAAAACACAACAAACATTTTCAAAGGCTTATGGCCTTATGTAGAAGCTGGCAAGAGGTCCACTTGCCTGTAGAACGGCAAAACACCTCACCGCTGCCACCCCAGCAAAGGACAGCCTAGTATATTTAGAGCTACTCACCTGGTTGGCATTATATCTTTTCTCACAGTGCATCAGTTGGTGTGGCAGAAGAATTTGAGGCAAAGCGGATTGTCAAGCAGTCCATAATTTTGATGTGGCTCAGCCGGCACACTTTTTGCTTTTCCAAAGCCAGTGTTGTTTCTGAAAAGCTATAGGGCAATGTTCCTGGTGCACAGGGACTTTTCTATCTATGCATCAGAGCCATTATTAGGTCTGGCCTTTAAGACTGCTTAAGCTATCTCATCAGACTTGTTGGAATCAAATGTTATTTGCATTGTATTGCCCTATGTTAAGTTAGCATTTGCAGCGCCATTTTCTCTGTGGCCGCCATTTTGTCTTACTGACCGAAGCTCATTTCTTCTCTCTCAGCTAGAAAACTGCTGCGATGCATTTGCGTCTCCAAGGTTAGGCCTCGCTGAATGCATGAGAAAGTCGCTCATTAACGCATACCTTTCCCACTAGATGGAGGTTCGCTCCCACTATTCAGCTGCGGGCACAGACAGAATGACCGTGCCAGAGAGATAGTGTGTGCCCGGTCTCAGACTCTTAGCTCATCTTTGTGTGCCCCTTTGTTTAAGCAGTCTCCCTGTGGAAAGTTATAAGGTGGGCGTGTTCCTGCCCAGTTGCAAAATGTATAATTGTTACCTTTATGCTTGTGAAAGGCAGTCCCTCGGCAGCTATCTAAGGAGGCTGGTCAGACCGGACTTTGGTTTGTATTCTCTACTGTCTGGCCGACTCTTCATTTGTATGGAATGCTGAGAGGTGGTCGCGAGTGACCCGGGTGGCCCTAATCGGGTCACTTCCTTCAGTTGGCACCCGAACAGGGACCCCCATCGGGTGGGTGACCCATCTTTGTCCGCAGACGGGTGAGGAGGACTGGGCCATGTCGAGTCGGACGGGCGGACCGGGGATCCCTGCACAAAAGAGTCTGGTACTCGCAGCTGCCAGTCTGTCTGACAGGGCGGTGCCTCGGCCACTGGTCATCCCGGTTGGGGTCCTGAACGGCGAAACCCTTGGATTTGACCGTTTGGTCCGAAGAGTCGCCAGTGGAGAATAAATTTGTTCGACCTGTGTGCACCAGGTGAGTTTGTTTTGGTTCTTTGTGAATATGGTGCCATTTTTGGATTGTCTTTGGTATGGTTTGAGGACCATTTTTGTTTGCATTTGGTAGGTCTGTGGACCGATTTGGATACAAAGTGCTTGCGGACACTTTGCCAGGCAACATAATGAATTTGGCTTACTTTTGAAAATGCCTGGGATTTGGCCAGCTTTTGGTTTGTGGTACCGACTTTGGTTTTTGTTTGGCACGGTCTGAGGACCGATTTTGGTTTTTGTTTGGCACGGTCTGCGGATTTTTTTTTTTTTTTTTTTGGGGAAAAGTATTTGTAAATACTTTGTCAGGCATAAAATAGTGAACACGTTTTCCTTTGAGAATGCCTGGTAACTGTGAAAGGTTTCTTTGTGCTGTTATTGTTATTCTACTGATACTCGACTAGAGGTAAGTCTGCCAGTGCCTCCAGAAGGCACTTTGAATTCTGAAATGTATGTGTCAAATGGCCTTGGACCAATTATGTTTAGTACGCTATGGCACAAACATACGAGGGACTATGCTGAATTGTAGTGGCCTTTGACAGGCACTTTTAAGAAGCAAAGGATTGAGTATTTACAAGGACAACAGTTCAGGAAAAGAAGGAGATGGTCTATGTTTGATTCCCTTAGAACATGGCAAAGAGTAGCTTAACAGAGGTGAATGAAGGTTAAAAAAAAAAAAGAAAGAGAAGGGTATTGACTGTGAAGATAGAAAATTTCGATTACAGATTGATAAAAGTAATGTAGCCAAGAAGAAAATGATACTTTTGCTATAGAATAGTTAGACACCCAACACTACATCCATTTGCCCTGCAGGGGATATATACTATTCTTCCCTTACAGCCCCAGCAACATGATTCTCCTGCTTCTGCCGTTTCCGCTTCTGTTGCCGTTGATCAGCCTTCTCTGGCTACAGCACCACTGTCTTTTCTTGGGCACCACTGTCCTTTCTTTGTCCTAGCTGTCTGTAGGGACTATGACTGTTAGTACTCCTGCCACATGTATTGCTTCGGTGTTTCTTTCGTCAGCCTTTGCACTTGCGCCGCAGCTGGTGGCGACGCAAGTGTCTGCTACTCCCTTGCCACCCCCATGGTCTTTTTCCATTCCCCGACATTACTGAATAGTGGAACACTGGCCCGGGGGTCTGATGGTAAAGATTGGACGAAATTTAAGAAGTCCATGAGTTCGTATGTGCCATCTGACATAGGAGATGCAGAGACAAAAGAGGTAGTGGCTCATGAGGCAGCTCAGTATGCCCCGAACACAATTTATAGTATAGAAGGTGTGTGGAGTGTGTTGAAAGAATATGAGCCTTTCGTACAGCAGCATGCCCTTAAGCACATGCGGCTACGTTAATTGGGTTGTGGGAACAGTGTTTCACTGGTGTAGCACCCCAGATTATTTATGATATCCGGGACTGTGTGTATGCTGCTATCATGGCCCCTAACAAAGTTTTTGGTAATGTTGCAGTGCTGGTTAGTTATCGAGGTAGGTTACTTCAGAAAAACCCGACAGGGTCCCAGTTTCCGATGAGGGAAGTACACCCTATTTATCACCCTGAAATATCGGGGCTGCGTAATCAGCATGATGCTGTTGTCAGACAGCGAGTAGAGGCTCGTTTTCAAGAACAATGGGTTTATACTCCATGGAAAAGGAGTGAGGTTTTGTCCCTTAAGACTCAGTTACCCGACCCTATAAAGAATTTAACACTAGCAGATACTAAAATGTTCTTTGGTTTGCTAGTGCCAGTGGATATTTGGGGACAGGTGCATATGCAGGACCACGTTGTGGAATAGGGTGATACCTGGGATAAAATTAAAGAATGGGATAAGGAACCGAAGTCAGGAGACACGCCTTAGGCAGAGATACTTACTTTGCCCGGCCGTATTATTATGTATGGGGTTGGTTGGGACAGGTTATCAGCTTGTGGTTTGTATCTTAGATTATAGTGAACAGGGTTTGTTAACAGGAGGTGGTGCACGACTGCTTGTTAATAGGTTTGTTTATCCTTTGCTTACTGTAATAGCAACATGACTCCAGGCTTCCGAAGGCACATGGTCCGCAGCACCTTCTGTCGTCTTACATATGACATAGTATTTCGAGTTTAGGGAAACGGAAGATAAGGAAAGAATGTGGTAAGCCCGGTAGTTTTCGTGTAGCAGCAGACAGTGAGCCTTGCAGAAAAAAAAATAGTTCGGGTTTTGTTTAGAAAGAAGGGGGGTTGGGGAGACTATCGTTAATGTATGTGATGGTCTCGGACACTCTTGATGACTACGAAGATGTTGATTACTTTGTTTCACTTGCGTGAGATTAATGGAGTAATGATTCCCCTGTTTGCAACGGCTACTGACATTGAAGATCTTTTTACAATAATTCCTTCTTCTGCTATTTTTCTTTTTGTCCCCGACTAGAAGAGTACCTTTCTTTTACAAATCATATTCATCTTGTAAGTAGTCACATGGATTTTTGGGCCCACATGGGTTCACAGACGCTAGTAGCAGTCTTACGTTCTGTCGTGTTTCGCACAGCTATAACGGTATCTATCATTTAGCAGTGCAAAGTATTTTTGGTCTTTCCCCACAGGTAACTTATGGATTCAGTATGTCGACATTTAGCTCAACATGGCCATGAAGTATCATTTTTAAAATTTCAATATTGTCGACAGGAGGTCACCTACTTTGGTCACCTACTGTCGAAGGGGGGGTAGGAGTCATGATCCTACTGCATGAACGCATGTTTTGGACACGTGAATGGCAGTTTGCTATGCATGACCCAGCTGCATGAACACCTGCTTTGAACGCCTGAACGTTAGTTATTTTTGAACAACAAATAGCGCTTTGCTCAGCTCCAGTGTTTGGTATGCTAAGTGCTTGGTATTGTATGCCCATGATGGCGTTTGTGCGCTGTGTTTTTTTGTTCTAACGCAAGCAGGTATAGAGATAAGCAACTATTGTGTGCTCATTTCTCTACTGTGTGCTTATTTCTCTTGTACTTGATACTGATCTCACAGCCATGGCACTCCATGCTGTGGATACCCGTTTGAATAAAACAGTGACGCAGCACTTCACCAGTGCACGTCTGACCGGTTATGAGTTAACACTCTTCGCCCCACATATCACGGCCAAAAGATGTGCCATTCTGAACGCTGCCACGTTAATACCCCTCCCTTCTGAGAGGAGACGAAGGGACGGGTAGACCTGACTAATATTCCCTCATCTGACACTCAAGGGGAACAATATGTCGATGGCTCTTGCTTTGGGTTACCAGATGGCACCACAGTTACTGTGTATGCTATTGCTGCGCTGCGTACAGCAGTGAGAGGTCACAAGTTCCCTATCCATAGGCTTGAGCTGCAGAAGTTGTCCCTGCAATGCGAGTTCCGTATGCCTCTAGAGTCGCAGGCACCTTAGATGGAGGTTTGTCTGCTATGACACGCCCTCAGATATTGCCAATAGTAAAGTACAGCGTCTATTGTAGCCGATCCTGCTAGGTGGGCCCCAAAGCCACCATGTTAAAGATGTGCTCATTAATGAAGAGATACAGAGTGAGGCCACAGCAGAGGTAGCAATGCGACAAGACAGTGCACATGTTCTCCTTGTAGTCATGATTGCCCACGGCTCAGCCCCTATAGGCGCTAAGGGTATTTGTTTTTCTCCGATTACTAGTACCAGTTAACTGAAAGAGTGCATTCTATTTCAGTAACAGGTCCCTGTTGCCACATCAGAGGGACGCGGACACGGCATTAGGCCTGGGAAATATGGATGCAAAAGGATGTGGACAGTGTTGGTGCCCTGAATGCAGCGTCCCCCCCAGAGAATTTGAGCTATTAAAGTACAGCTGTTTGCCAACACTTCTGTGCCTGGAGTCACTGGGTACAATTTGCGTCCCTGACGGAGGGACAGTGCACCAAAGGAGAAGTCAGAATAGTAGGGATGGACTGCGAGGATGAAGAATAGGGTGCATGTACCCTGTCTGTGGTACCAACGATAGCTTAGGGAAAGGGAGATTGGTGCATTGTCCAAGACACTGTACAGGATAAGCTGAAGGTGTCTTCCTGAAAGGGGGGGTGCCCTATCCTGGATGACGTGGGATTTCTTCAGAGGGCCGTGATAGTGCTGCCCCACCGTAGTGCTCAGTAGCACCATCGTGGATGAACAATAGGAGTCTGCCAGCGAGGCTCTGAAGGACGCTGGGAACCTTTGCCCATTTTCTTGTTTCTTTGCCGCTTGCCCCATTGCATTGCATTTCTTTCCCTCTAACAACAATGTATCCTTTTGGTCGCCCAATTGTTGAGGAAGAACAGCCCTTTACACCTCCGCGTCCAGAGCGTGGTTGGTAGACGAAAAGTAAAATAGTTTTTGCACCCATAGTTGTTATTGCGCTAATAATTTTGTTAGGGATATCCTACTTCCTGGATGAGACGTATCCTGTGCAATCCCTGGTTGGTACACTTTGGCTCCTCACAAAGGGGAGCACCGGAAGACATACACTGATAATCTAATTGTTTCGACTGGTGTACCTTCAATTCCGTTTTTCTGTTCCAGATACGACATTTATTGATTTTCGCACTGCAAATGAATATGTACATTAAGCAGATGTCTGTAACGGTGGTTAATATGACAGTTTTGTATCCAGGGGGCGGGGGAGATGAAGGTGGGTGAGAGCACATGTGACTTCACTTACAGACTGACTATGACAACTAGTCCGCCTCGGATCTTTCTTCATAATGTTTACTTTGCCAGTGGGTCACAAGCTCATGTTTGGCCTCCGAGGGGGTGGTTTGACAGATGTTGCCTATCTTTTCTTCTTTCTCCTATGTTTGTTGCCCAGTCTATGTATTGTACATTTCATCAGCTACAACGTGAAAGTATGTTTCTGCCCCGAGCCAAAGGGTTGCTGACACAAAAGATATGCCCCGTATGCATTGTCTCCCAGCTTGTTGTGCACATTGTGTCAAGGTTCTCATCACTGATCAGTCAGTCCCAGTCTATAATACACATGCTGTGATTGAGCTCTAGCAGGATTGCTAAAATGATGTAGTTTGATGCAGGTGTCTTTGCATACTGACCATGTACGCCCTGGCTTATAGTGATCTTTCTTACACTTGCAATATGTTAATCGATTTTGGATAGTGCGAGAAAATGACTTAGCAAAGGCTAAAAGGGGGGTCTGTTGGAATTAAATGTTATTTGCATTGTATTGCCCTATGTTAAGTTAGCATTTGCGGTGCCATTTTCTCTGTGGCCGCCATTTTGTCTTACTGACCGAAGCTCATTTCTTCTCCCTCAGCTAGAAAACTGCTGTGATGCATTTGCGTCTCCAAGGTTAGGCCTCACTGAATGCATGAGAAAGTCGCTCGTTAACGCATACCTTTCCCACTAGATGGAGGTTCGCTCCCACTATTCAGCTGCGGGCACAGACAGAATGACCTTGCCAGAGAGATAGTGTGTGCCCGGTCTCAGACTCTTAGCTCATCTTTGGGTGCCCCTTTGTTTAAGCTGTCTCCCTGTGGAAAGTTACAGGGTGGGCGTGTTCCTGCCCAGTTGCAAAATGTATAATTGTTACCTTTATGCTTGTGAAAGGCAGTCCCTTTGCAGCTATCTAAGGAGGCTGATCAGACCGGCTCCGCTCGAGCGCATACTAATAAATAACTTTGGTTTGTATTCTCTACTGTCTGACCGACTCTTCATTTGTATGGAAGGCTGAGAGGTGGTCGCGAGTGACCCGGGTGGCCTTAATCGGGTCACTTCCTTCAGACTATTGTTTTCCACAAACGCTATACATACTATATATGTACATACACAGAGGGGCATTTGGTCAGCTGACTTCATCCACTGGTCCGTTTAATTGTCATTCACATTTTACTCCCGCCCACCACAGCAGGGGTCAATGGGTCAGCCCACTTTACCCATTGGCTCCCTTCACTGAGAGGGACTCCACAATGCCTGTGCACATTGCTCGCATCCATCTATTGTTATAAAATAACAATAAAAAGAATTCCTTACTCTTCAGTGAAAAAGCTAATACAAAGAGCACTTTTTCATTTTATTTACTTTTATATTAGGTTAAATACTGGCTATTTTGTATGCAATTCGGGTGTCAATGAGGATTTCTTTTTAATCTCCTTTTTATAGCAGGTGTGTAAAGTGACATTGTAACATTGTAGCTGCCTGAAATGTGAATACTTCTAAAGGTGATGATCTGGTATTCTTCACTAAATGATAATAAAATGCATGGTACAACTGAATGGCTGTTTTTTGTTTTGTTTTATCTTAAAAAATACAAATCACTACTAAAAGAGTCACACCAGTGAATGTTTTTTAAATTTAGAATATTTATGCAAGCATATAGCAGCCATTTTTAGGTGGTGGTAGATGTTCTTTTTTTCATTTTTGTGACACATGCTTGCATTAAAAAAAGAAAACCATTGATCCAGCTTCCAAGGCCAGGACTTTAGCTTTTGTCAATCCTTATCCTCTTTTAGGAGTGCCATACCTTACAATGTCGTTCCTGGCAGGAAAACAAAAAATCACTGACTCGGCTGCCGGGTCAAGAATTTCCAACAGGAAAGCCAGATGAGACTCCACCATCAACAAGCATTTGCAATGCAATCGGTCTCGTCTTTGGGACCTTATATGTATTTAGCTATGCAGCACATTAGCCTGGGTGCTGAAACATCTAATGTTCTTTAACATGGAGGGAAAGTAAGCACCAAACTGCGTGACACGCCAGGTATGGGAACACATGGAGAGAAATATTTCCTTTCAGCAGGAAATGGTATAGTTCAAAGCTCAGTTTTTAATCTAAAATCAGGGCCTTTGGTGGTCATATCACTGAAAATTCAAGATTTGAAAAAAATATTATTGACTACGGGTGCTCGTGGAAGACAATTTCTATGGACTAGAATCTAGAGAATGCTAAAGTGATTCTGCTATTTTACTGACCTCTGCTGGTCGTTTTCTATCAAAAAAGTTAAATAGAGGCAGTTGCCAGAAAAATTAAAAAAAGAAAGTCCCTCAGCAGAAAGCAATTCTGGTATTTTACTGACCTCTACTGGTCGTTTTCTATCAAGACAGTTAAATAGAGGCAGTTGAACAAGCAAGAAAGCAATTCTGGTATTTTACTGACCTCTACTGGTTGTTTTCTATCAAGACAGTTAAATAGAGGCAGTTGAACAGAAAAAAAAGTCCCTAAGCGGAAGCAGACCAGTCCTAGGGCTGATCTCCAGAGTCCACAAAGTACATACACATATAAGTATATACTAAAGTTTATACAAGAGGTCTTGAATGCTCAACCTAAAAATCCTGCAGTTCCACACCTCTAAATGCGGCACTGAACTGCTGATTTAACAGAGCAGGAGCCTTGCAACTTTATGTCCCTTCTCCAAACCCTAAATTACCAATGTTCTGCTTTCCAGGTGCAAGTATTCCAACTTTGTGTAAGATGTACTGCACAGCACCCTTTCAGCAATTGGACCAGTATGATGATCAACAGCTATAGACGGAGGGAAAATTAGGCCACCGCCTTACACACAAATGAGGGCAGGTCTGCAGCACAAACCTGCTGTGATCAAATCAGCATACAAAAAATACAAGAACATTTAGGTGGTTACAGCACATGTAGACTTATCATGTCAGCCCTTTCGCCATCAATGATTGGTTCATGGCTGTATAGCAGGTGTAAGAATGCTAATGCACCATTAAAACACATGGAGAAATCAAAACAAATACTTATCGTACTTCCAGCACATAACCGGGAACTTGTAAAGGAAATGCCAGGAGGAAACATAAAAGTTACTTACACGTAACTGCACTTCTCCAATATTGCCATCTTTCATAGATCATATATTACTTCATTTTTTACTAGACTAATGTTCAACACTAATCCTTAATGGGTTCCGGAGTGGCGTGCTACTCGCCAGAAAAGCGCTTCAACACTCATCAGGGGTAACAAGTGCTATATGAATGCAAACCTTTCTTCCCTTTTATCCCTCCGCTATCCTTCTCACTCCTGACTAATATCCACCACTGAAACTACTTTCATATTTTCACCATATTAATTCACCACTAATCCTTGATGGGCTTCCAGAGTAGCATGCTTCAACACCCCATCAGGGGTAACCAGCGCTATATAAATACAAACCTTTTTTTCCTCCTCTATCCTTCTGCTATCATTCCAAATCCAAATAACTGCCTAACCTATCCATCACTTAAAATGTACTTGCATGTTTCACTATACTAATTCAACACTAATCCTCTATGGGTCCCGGAGTAGCGTGCTACTCGCCGAAAAAGCGCTTCGACGCCTCGTCAGGGGTAGTAAGCGCTATATAAATGCAATTACAATACAATACAATATGCTTGAATTTCCATGTGATCAGGCTGGGAACCCTTCGTAAACAATATTAGCATATCACTGCACCTTTTCACTAAATAATATTGAAAAATACAAATACTTGTATCCTATTTACTGTATTATACACAAGCTAAATGCCAGCCAATCACAGGCCCAGATCCTGCTTCTAAGAGTCAGACAGCGGGTTAATTGACTCTGGTGTGAAGGCACACAAGGGGCAAGATGTGCACAAAACGCACAAAAAGATAAATGTAGACCCTGCACAGGAAGAGATTACAGTAAAAAAGACAACCTCAGAGGGTGACCCAAAATGGTCAAAGAAGATCAACGGTGGCAGGACATCAACAAGCGAGGTAGATACACCCTATGCTAACAGTGACAATGAGTCCTTTTAGAAGAGAAGGGTTGAAGGATTCAATGAAAAATCAACCGGCTACCAGAAGTATACCATCAACGACGGAATCACCGTCGGCGGAGCAGTCGATGAGGAAGTAGAGGACGTTAGACACTGATATTGTCGACGAAGGAAAAATCCATGGGGACTGAAATGCTGTTGGAGAGAGAAATGCCACTGAGTAGAGAGTTACCGTCAATGAAGAAAAAACAACAAAAAATGATGACACCTGTCATCAAGGAGGATAATGATGCACATAAGGGATTTTGGTTCATCAGAAACAATTGAACCCATCTTGCAAACTCATGAGCATAAGTCAGAGTTAAGAGCACATGATGTTGGCCTGATGAAGGGGATAGGGTGGGTTCCTTGGTTCTTTATATAATGAGGAGCATCTATCATCTCCAGGCCTCCTAAACTGTACCCGATTCCTTACATAGTGTTGACTGAGTCTGGGGGGTGGGGTGGGGCGGGTCTTGGGGGCTTTTACATGGATTTACAGAAATTGTTCATACAATATGGCATTATTATTATGTTTATTGTACAAATGTCAATAAAAACTTATAAAAAAAGAAGAAAAAATAGGGGCCAAAGTTATAGACAAGGACAGGGAAGTGCACACAGATTTGAGGGGAAAGGAGGAAGATCATGACTTAACAGACAGTAATTCCTCTCAGATTCAGCTGCCAGTGGGTAGATGGATGCAGTATTATTTAAAAGGTTGGCTGCAAATAACAACAGACAGATACGTTTTAGATATTGTAAAATATGGTCATACTTTGGAATTTCTCGAGGAGCCATCATCAATTATACCAACACAAGAGAGATACAGACATTTGAGGGAGCAAAGATAGACATATTAAATTGAATGGGGAAGGAAAATATCGAGAAGGTACCATCATACGAGCAGTACAGGTGCTTGTACTCAAGGTTCTTTTTCATTTTGAAAAAATCTGGAGAGTGGCGTCCAATATTAGATCTAAGAGAATTGAAACAGAGTTTCCATATGCTCACACTTTAGGAAAATCTTTCGTTTATAAAGAGAACCTCGGAAAAGTTTTACGATCTATATTGTGGACAACACTACTAGTTCAAAGCCCTCCCTTTCGGTAAAAGTTCAGCACCTCAAGTGTTCACGCAGTGCATGGTTCTGACAGCAACACATGTAAGGAAGAAAGGAGGTATGATGTACCAGTACCTGGAAGACAGTTTATGAAAGCAAGCACACTACAGAAGACACAATGTATGACAAGTAATACAAAGGAAGTGCTTTAGAATTTGGGTCTAACTATCAACAGGAAGAAATCTAATCTCAAACCAAGCAGGGATTTTGTGTGTTTGGGTGCAAGGATACTAACATCAAATGGAATGGTGTTTCAGTCGCAGGAAAGAGGCAAAATGATAATGAAGCAAGCATCTTTTCTAATAGGAAAAGAAAATATTTCAGTGAGGATGCTCAAGGCATTTCTAGGAGCTATGTCTTCATGCATTCGGTTGGTACCTCACTGTCGGCTTCAGATGTGGCTTATACAGGGACTGTTAGGCGATATAATACAAATAACCCACTCATAAGGAAGGTGTTGCAATAGTGGGTGCAAAATAAGAATGTGTTCAAAGGCCAAGTAATGCAACCAGAAAGACCACAAGTCTACCCGACTACAGATGCTTCTATGTAAAATGAGGAGCACATCTAGACAAGATGCACGTAAATGGTTTGTCGTCAAAGCAAGAACAGCAGTTACACACACATATTGGAGTGGTGAGCAATTAGACTGGCGCTGAAAGCCTTTCTGCCTGTAGAGAAGGATTGCCATGTTATGGAGAGGACAGGCAATAGGACAACAATTAATTAATTTAAAAAACAAGGAGGAATGAGGTTGGTGCTACTTTCAAAGGAAGCACAAACAAGTTTGTTGAGGCGGAATACATTCCAGGGTTGCACAACGAACAGGAGGATCAGTTGAGGAGACGTTATCTGGATACTTACTAGTGGGAAATAGTCACCAGGCAATTTCACTAGACATTTGAAAAATGGGGAAAACAAGATGGTGACATGTTTGCGACCGATCAAAATTGGAATGCAGGAAGTTTGCAAGCCGATGGTTTTGTTCAGGAATGCAATGCATTTAACATAAACTGGACAGAGAAGTTTGTAAATGCATTCCCTGCAATACTGTTCCGAGCAAGGGGCAATTTGCAAGAAAAGAGAAGAGAGTTGCAGGGTGCTTCTAGCAGCACCTGCAAGGCCGATCCAACATTGGTATGTATATCTATTGGAGTTGTGTGTGGAGAAGCCAGCGCAGTTCAAACCGGATGTTCAACCACTTTCAAAGAACAAGAAATTAATACTTCACCACAACCTGCAGTCTCTTCACCTAACAGCATGGCTTATCAGTACTTATGAGTTTGTACACTTGAACATTTCAGAGGAGTGTGAAGAGGTTCTAAGCAAAGCAAGAGCTCCGGCGAAGATCAAAACGTAAAATCTGAAATAGTAATGTTTTGCAATATGGGCGCATATGAGAAATCTGGATCCAATGAATATGGAGACACATGAGTTTTTACCTTATCTTTTATATCTAGCACAGACAGGTTTTTTTGTGTCAGTTAAGGTGCATTTAGCTGCGATGTACGAGTTACTTACCTTCAGTAACGATGTATCTGGTAGAGACGTTGTCTTGCCGCAGATTCCTTAACTTAGAATATCCCCAGGCATCAGACAAGATCCGGAAAATTTTGCGCAGCAGTACCTCTGGGCGCCAGAGGGCGCCGACGCCTGGCTCCACCCTGACGTCGTCCCCGGACATGACGTCAGTGGAGCCATATAGGACTACCCCCCCCCCCCCCCGGCGCGCTGACGTCAGTTTTCTTCGGAGGAACTTTTCCGCGCCACAACGCGGAGCCCCCAGCAAAACTGTGAGAATATGGGAACAGTGTGCGAATAAAAAAAGAAAATTGGTGAGAGAGAAAGAACCAAGGGTGAAAAAGTATCATGAACGACAGTGAGAAGCACTGTCGACGGAAAGGTGTTGAAAAGGAAAGAGCAGAGCCATACTCTGAGAGGCCATTTCGCAACAGCGAAGTGAATGTCACCCTTGAGGGAAATCGACCCATAAAAGTAAGACCGAGGCAGACGACAAAGTCTGCACCAGATGAAGGGAATGAAGAGAGCGGAACAGTATACTGAGAAGCAACCCTGCAAAAGCGAGAGAATGCCCTCTCCTGAGGCAAGACGGCAATGAAATGAGCCGAGAGCGACAGGCAAAAAGCTCCAAACCATAGGATTAAGAAAAGAAAGCAAGAAATAGGGAGACTGTGTCCCCTGTGATAGAACTATCGGACTGAGGAACAGGCCAGAAAGACGTCAAAACTAATTGACTGTAGGAGTGTCAACGGAGAAGGCGGGTGGGAGGGTAGAGAACACCAGTAGGCCCCATACTGGAGGAAACCAATGTGGAAAAACGCAGGACACCTGAACCCACCGCCCCAGCATGAGAATGGGGGGAGCAGAACAAGTAAATCAAAGGAATAAGCCTGACGGGGAGTGAGGTGAAAGACACCGCCCCGTAGAAGGACAAGCCACCCCAAAGGAGGCAAAAGCCGAAAACCCCACCTGAAAAGGTCCTCGCAGATCGGGGAGGATGAGTGGGCGTTAAGGAATCTGCGGCTAGACAACATCTATAACAGGTACATCGTTACCGAAGGTAAGTAACTCGTACATCTGATATAGACATCTAGCCGCAGATTCCTTAACTTAGAATAGATACCAAAGCCATACCCCATAGGAGGCGGGTCTGCGACAGAACCCCACTAAGTTCCCAAGGGAACAGAAGTGTCAACCAGCTGACTAAACACATTGGGGGCAGCACTGCCAGAGTGGCCAACACCGGACCAGGATACTCCGTAGGGAGTGGCCAACAATGAGAGGCAAAGGCATCAAAAGCTGCCGAGGCGGCAGGAAATCCCTGTTGGTGAAACAGAGGAGAAAATGAGCACAGAACCAGAAGGGCAGTGCGGAATGAAAGTGGATACCTGCTGGAAACTGAGAGGAACCAAATGCAGGATGTGAGGGATCCACAGGATCTGATGGACCGTCAAAAGAGAAAGGTCTAACTAGGGTACCAGAACGTACCGAGTCCGAGCAGGCAGGACGGACATGCATGACAGGGAAAGAAGCACTGTGGAAGTGGGAACAGCAGTGGAAGGATGCTGACGACGCCCAAGATGAGTCAGTGGTACAGGTAACACAAGACCTGCCAATGCGCCATCGCCCAGGCACCGGTCAAATGAAGGGGCGGGCAGCAAAAGGCAGACTGGCTGAGAATAACGGCAACAACCAGTGCCACGCACGTGGGGAACAGAAGTACACAAGAGAAACTGTATGTACCGCCAGAACCACACCATGGAAAGGAGAAGGCCCCATCAAGCGCCACGAGCAAAGCTGAGACACGAGAGACGCATCTCCAGGGCATATCGCGTGAAAGAGAGCCGGCAAAACTAGCACACGTAGCAGACTTGCGCTCACGAAGGTGAGGGACAAGACTACGGCCACCGTGTGTAGTACACCGGTGAGAAAGAAAAAACACCATAGCCCCAACAGCCATGCAGCAGCGGCACCGGACAGAGCAATGCCCATAGCCAGACGCAACAACCACAGGCGGTAGGGAAGATCCACTGTCTACCGCGAGACAGACAGGGAGGCCGAGCAGTACTGGAAGGAGACAGTACGAAACGTAGCGGAGGAACAAGAGTGGATATACACACAATAGCCCACCAGACAAACCATGTGCTGAGGAGACACTCCCGCTGAGAGCAGCAACCGCAGCCCGAAGGAAAGCACGACAACACCTGCGCGGAATGCAACAGGGGAATGGGAAGCGCTGGCAGGGGAAGTGGCCAAAAAGCAAGGCACGAGACAATGAACAGCATCAACGTCTGGGGCCAGAACGCCACCATGGAGAGCGAAGTCCAACCATGAAAGGACTACGCAGTATGGATATAGCAGAGTAGAAGTAGGCAACGTAAGTTGCCGGAAAAAACGCACCAGCCCGTGACAGCGAGTATACTAGGGAGCAGGTACCGTACGCCTATAGAACACACAAAGATAGTGCCGAGCTAGCTGTGCGTGCTCGGGGACAGCGACAGGGCCCTCAGGTAGGCCGTCCACAGATTGAACGGCCGCAGCGAAAGAACCACGACGAGACGGGAGGGACCTGAAAGCCTTCCCGGCCGGAAGAAATGGTATAAACGTACAGGCACAGCCGCAGGACAATGTAGTGAAAAGGACCCCACAGAAGGGTACAAAGACTGCTGTGGGAAGAAGGCAGCTATACAATAGCTAACGAATACCCCACATAGGGTAAGTATCAACCCCAACAAGGGGCACCTCTTGAGCGTGAGCTCATAGACAGAGGACGTAAAAGTGTAACTCAGAAACCACAGGTCCTGAACACATAACCTTTGGAGTAAGAGTCCGCAACCTTAACCACTAGGCCATAGTGACTCAGAAAGATAAGCAGCTGACCTGCCGCATGAAAGAAAGAAAAGACGGCGAGAAGCCGCCCAGGCTGCACAGGTATCACAGCATGAACCCAGGGCCAACATGAAGCAAAGACAACAGAGCAGAGGGTGAGGACAAGGACCGCAACCGGAACAAAAACTACGGAAGGGTAGACAGAAGGCGGTGAACCGCAGAGTCCGCATGTGCGTCAATCAGGGACACACCATCAAATGGCAAATCCCGGAGACTGTCAAGGACATTCTCGGGGAAACCCCCGTCGCGCAGCCAAGCATGGCGGCGCAGAGCAACGGACCTCGCCATTGCCCGACCCACCGAATCGGTAGAGTCAACGGCGGACCGAATGGTAAAGCGCGCCATCTCTCGGACTTCGTGAAGGAGACGAGCCATGTCAGCCCGAGTACTCTCAGGGAGGGTAGGCAAAAGACACTCCACAGAGTCCCAAAGGGCACAAGAAGCCCGGGTAAAGACGCAAGCTGTGTTCAGAGCACGTAGGGCTGAACTAGCGGACGCAAAAATGCTGCGTCCACATGTGTCCAACCAACAAGACTCCCTAGTAGGAGGCTGCAACAGAGGTGGAGAGGAAGGCTGCGTGGCTAAAGACACCTGGACTACGAGGCCTTGAGCCCCGGGCTGAAGGGACAAACAGGCTGGGCTCCCAGGGGCCGGACGATGCCTATGCGCAATGGCCCGGTCGACAGCATCTCCTGAAGAGGGCGGTGCCCACGTCCCGAGAAGTGCGTCGAACAACAAGCCGCTAAAAGGCAGCAAGGGCTCAATATCCACCTCACCCTGGTGGAGGAGATTCAATAACGGATCGGAGGACAAGGAGACAGAAGGAGGGTGCAAGTGTAAAACAGCTGCAGCCCTGCGAATACCCCTTAAAAACAAAGCACCAGCTTCAGTGGGCGTCCTGGGGGGCGGCAATAGCCAATCTGTGGGGGACGGCTGCAAGCTGACACGTCCCGCAGCAGGAGGACCAAGGGGCCACTGACCCCATGGCATCGGAGCCAACCGGCGTGGAGACAAGTCCGGGCATACCGGATCTGTGTCCTCCGGAAGCGGAGAACCAACAGGTACCGGCGGCCGCTCCGGCGTCGACTGACGCCGCTCTGGCGTCGAATGACGCCGAGATGGCGTCGAACCGACGTCGACCTCCACGAGGAGCGACTCGGCCGGACGAGCCGGCGTTGACGTCCCCACCACCGACAGGTGCGGAGAAGGAGCCTGACGACCAGGAGGCGACAAGCATGGTGCCGCCAGCGCCGCCGACGCAGGGAGCCGCCCAAGGCAGAATGGCACGACGTGGGGCTGGAACGCCCATCGGGGTTGTGACCCGACTCCGGCAGGACTCCGGAGCCGGAGTCGAGGCACTCGGCCGGCGCCGAGGGCGAACCCGCCGGCAAAGATCTGACCTGAATGCCTACCTCCTCTGTGGGACCTGAAGGCGCCCCAGGGAGAGGAGGTGACCCATCGGGGTTGTGACCCGACGCCGGAGTCGAGGCACTCAGCCGGCGCCGAGGGCGAACCCGCCGGCGAAGATCCGACCTGAATGCCTACCTCCTCTGTGGGACCCGAAGGTGCGCCAGGGAGAGGAGGTGACTCGAAGATGGAGTGCAAAGGCTTGTAGTAGGCTTCCATCTGGGGTCGAGTCGCACCATTACCCGGAAAGGGTGGGTAAATGGAGGCCGACTCTGGGGGCACGGCTCCGTGAGGGAACAGGAACCATGACCCCCATTGTCACGTGGATGCGAGGTCTTCGACCTTCGTGACTTGTGCTTGGACTTACCTTTAGGTGAGCGACGGTCGCGGGAACGACTCCGGGAGCGGACGCGGACAGAAGAACCAACCGGAGAGCGGCGGGGAGACGCCGTGCGGGATATCGGGCGGCCAGGAGCTTCATCCGGCGCTCCCGTAGGGACTTCGGACGCATCTGCCGGCAGGCAGCACACTCCACGGAGTGGTGCTGCGACCCAAGACACCACATGCAAATGGTGTGCGGGTCCGACACCGATATCTGTTGCGAACAAGTCTCGCACACTTTAAAGCCCGACGGAATCGCACACTGTCCCCCGACGCCAAAGGACGTCGAAAAAGGCCTGAAGAAAAACAGGCCAGAGGAACAGCTGAATCCCGGATCCGCGTTGGAACGCGGAAAAGAAGGAAAACTGACGTCAGCGCGCCGGGGGGGTCCTATATGGCTCCACTGACGTCATGTCCGGGGACGACGTCAGGGTGGAGCCAGGCGGCGCCCCCCCCCTGGCGCGCAGAGGTACTGCTGCGCAAATTTTCCAGATCCAGTCTGACGCCTGGGGATATTCTAAGTTAAGGAATCTGCAGCTAGATGTCTCTATCAGATATCAAGATTTTTGAGATCACCAGATTAAGTATCATATTCTTAGCGAGTGATAAAGGAGTTTTTTTAAAAGATTGTTCAGAAAATGTCCTCCCTCTCCGAAGCTAGTGCCAAAATATGAGCTAAACACTGTCTTGGCAGCTTTGATGAATTGAACCAATTCATAAAGCAACATTAAAGTATTTAACGTGGAAATTGGCTTTTTTGTAGCTGTCCAAAATTCATTCCAAATGTGCCAACTACGGTATATTTGAAGCAGAACATTAAGTTACCAACGTTTTCTGCGAATCTAGTACCAGCGACTGAAAGGGAATTACATTCATTAGAGATAAAGAGGTGTCTAAAGTTTTATTTGCATGTTACAAAGGAGATATGTAAGACAGATGAACTCTTTGTAGCTTTAGGATTAGGAAGTAAATGGAATGCAGTGACTGAACAAAAAATTGCAAAATGGACTGTGGCATGTATTACTACAGCACATGCTGCAATGAAGAGGCCATCGTTGAGAGTAGTAAATGCTCATTCGACAAAAGCAATGGTAATGACAGCTACGTTCTTTACAGGAATTTCACTGAAAAATATTTGCAAGGCAGCGATGTGGAAAACGACACAAGCTTTTGTAAAGCATTATTATATCAATATGCATGCCAACAAAGAATCTGCGGTCTACAGGCTGTGCTCAGAAATCTGTTTGCATAAGTTAAGCCACATTCAAAACTTCCACATGATACAGATTAGTCCTGCTTTGTTAGTCTGCATTCAAGCATGTGAATCTATGAAAGATCCAATTCTGGAGAAGGAAATAAGTTACTTACTTGTAACTGTGGTTCTCCAGCATTAGTATCTTTCATCGATTCACATGCGGGCCACCAGCCTACCATTATAATAAGAATTTCAAAGTTTATTAAAGAGAACTTGCACTTTAGAAAATAGAACTGTTGGAATCTTCAGACGAGTGAACACCTGTGTGTGGAGGGCTCTTTTTGGCTGTATTTTGGTTCTTGTATAATGATATGGAAAGAATGCTACAGGTAAGTGACTGTTATCCTTCTCCAATGCTGGATCTTTCATATATTCACATGCATTAATTATGATTACCATTGTAGTGTAAATCAGGACGATAACTGCAGTGAATGGTGGACACCGGGTTTACCTTATGAAAAGAGGTTCTGAAGCACTGCCCAGCCCACTGCTTTGTCTTTTTCAGAGCTACTGTTGATGCCATAGCTGAGATAGAACGTGCTCTGACATTTCTTGCCAATGGTCTATTGATGACATGTGACAAGGAGATGCATGCTACTCTCCCTCTTGTAGAAGATCTTTTCGTAATGAGGATACCCTTATTTGTTGATCTAAAGGCTACAAACAATTGATTTGTTTGATGAAAGTCTTTAGAGCGATGCAGGTAAAATCTGAGACATCTTTTGATATCCAGTGAGTGCAGAGCTCTCTCCATGGAAGTGGCTGGAGTAGTGAAAAATGTAGGACAGGAAAATCCTTTGGTATATTTGAAATTAAGATGGTACTCACAGAATAAATTTGGGGTTCCTAGTCAAGGACCCACTGGCTCTTGAAAAATGGAAGAAAGCACTTGCAAATCACAAACTCTTCTTGTACAAGTGACTGACAGCAGGAAAGTAATCTTCCCGAAATAGTGTTTTATGTTGGCTTTCTAAATAGGTTTAAAATAGGTGCATATGAGTGCTGCTAGAATGGTATTACACTCCCGCTTCAGTGACATCTTTGTCTTAGGAGGAAAAAACTCTGAAAAGGCCCATCATGAACTCTTTGATTATTCTTTCTGAATACACACTATCTTTGTTTGGTGTTCATAGAGGTGAACCTTCATAGATGTGACATTTGCTTTTCTTTTTCTGCCCATAAAAATAATTTTTTCTATTTCATATTGCAAGTCTTGGCAATTAAAGGTATACTTGACATTTGTAGCATCTTTTTAGAATCAGCTGGAAATGCTTAAATAACCAAAGTCTAGGGGGCCGATTCCGATCTCGGCCGGTAGGGCTTCGAATCGGATTCGGCTTAACCGGATCCGATTCGGAGCCCTATTGCCCGACCGATTCGTACGCGCGTCCGGGCGACCGAGTACGATGCGAAATCGCCGACCGACTCGTCCGGGCGTCCCGACCTACTCGTTCCCGGGTCTAACCGCACCGACCGACTCGCTCGGACTCGACTCGCACCGCGCAATGGAGACGTTCCCCGGCCGGGTAAGTACGATGCGCGCCGCGAGCAGTCCGACCGAGCCGCGCACTCCGGCTCGAAAGAGCAGTCGGAGCCGTACTTTGGGGGACCGTGTCGGACCCCCTGTACGCGTAGCCGCGCGAGTCGCACACAGGGGGACCCATAAGTCCCCTCTACCTGTGCGTGTACGGCGCGAGTCGCTCGCCGCATACACGCTGTAGGGGCGCCCTTGTCCGCCTCGCACCCATTGAGTCAATGGGAGCCCGCGTACGCGTTGTACGACAGGCTCCCATTGACTTCAATGGGAGTCCGACCGACTCGAGTCCGATGGCATACGTGCGCATCGTACTCGTTCGGTCGGGCTGCACGGGTCCGATTCGGTCGGAAATCTCTCCGGGTCCGGCTCAGTCGGAGAGATTTCCGGCCCAAATCGGAATCGGCCCCTAGGTCTTGAGGAGGCAGGCCATTAAATGTAGGGATTGAGGATCATGGTGGAGTACTTGGCTGTTGTTCCTTGTTAGCAATTTGGGATCTGTGCTGAAACGAATCGGCATTTGGATTGACATGTTCCAGAGCTCTGTGAACCAGTGTTGATGCACGCAAGCTGGTGCCACCAGGATTATCTTGCAATTTTCTTTTTGAATTTTCTGCAGGATTGGAGGGAAGGCATTTAAGAATTTTCCCTCAAATTCATTAAAAAGGCCTCTTCCTCTGACCTTAGGCCTAGCCAACTGCTTGCCAATTTCTTGTATTCTTCTGATAGATCAACAAAAGGGGAGCAATTTATTAACTAGGATTCATAAACTCAGATAATCCCCCCCCCTAAAAAACAAAACAATAAGCATGCAATAAGGGCGAACAAATCTCTACAGACTCCTCATGCTTTTTTATACAAAAGTAATTGGAATGGCCAACTTTGGCGTGCCCCATTTTTGGAAGACTAATGTTAATTGTTTGCCGTCTATTTCTTATTCATGACAATTTGTGTAGAGTCTGCTCAGTATGCCTGCTACGTTGTTGAGCATTCCATGCTCATTTTCTGCTGACAATTTGACTTAGTTGTCAATTGCCCATTTCCAGCGTTTCTGAGTTTCTCTCAACAAGGGCTGGGATTTCAAACCTCCTTGCTTCCTTATATAACGCATAGTAGATGTGCTGTCTGTATGAATCAATACATGCTTGTGCCGTGCTGCCAGGATTAATGCTTGGAGGGCTAGGCTCACCGCTCTGAGTTCTAGAAGGTTTATTTGACACTTGCTTTCTGTCTCGGATCATAAACTGTTGGTGTTCAAATTCAGCATGTCAGTTCCCTATCATGTTAATGGGTAAACAGTCAGAATATCGAGTAGGAAATGTCGACTTGCACTAATATCGAGTGCAAAATATCGTGATACAGAAATATCGACTGCCAGAATATCGTGGTCAAGAATATCGAGTTTAAGGTAAGAAATATAGTTTTCCAAAACATTGAAGTCATTAATATCGTTTGCAAAAATATAGTTGAAAATATCGTTTTTTTAGTTAGTGTTATGTATTTTAGTATGTATTTTAAATGTATGTGCTATATTTTTTTGTCTAAGTATTGCATTTTTTTTTAATGTAGCTGTTAAATTTTTAGAAGTTATTAATTTTATTTTAATTAAATTTTGCGTTTCAGTTCCGTAGCGGGTTATGGGTTTATAGGGGAATAGCATGGGAAGTAATTTAATTATAATAAATTGAATATTAATTTTATTTTAATTAAATTTAGCGTTTTAGTTCCGTAGCGGGTTGTGGGTTTATAGGGGAATAGGGTGGGAAGTAATTTAATTATAATAAATTGAATATTAATTTGTATTTATTAGTATTTATTTAATTTTGATTTTATAGTGTTAATTATGGTAATTAATGTATTATTAATTAATTAATAATTGGCTGTTAATTTTTATTGATTAATTAATTGGTAAATATGTTAATTGTGTCATTTTATTAGGAGCGGGTTGTTGGTTTAAAGGGGAACAGGGTGGGAAGTAATTTAATTATAATTAAATTAATATTTTTTCATAATTAATATTTATTTATTTAATATTTTATATTGTTAATTGTGGGAAATAATTTAATATTAATTATTTATTAATTTGTTTTAATTATTATTAATTAATTGGTAATTATGTTAATTGTGTGATTTTTTTTAGGAGTGGGTTGTGGGTTGATAGGGGAGTAGGGTGGGAAGTAAATTTTAATAAATGTATTAATAATTTTTATATAATATTTATTAATTATTATTTTATAGTGTTAATTGTGTGAATTAATTTATTAATAATTATTAAAATTTTGATTGTTAATTTTAATTAATTAATTGTTAATTAATTATGGTAATTGTATATTTTTTTAGGAAATTGTTGGTGGCATTTATAGGGTAATATGGTTGGAATAGTAATTTATATCCCTACACTATCCAACACTTTCCCTACTGTTGCACTCATTGGAGTGGGAATAGTAAATTATTCCCCTCCGCTATCCAACACTTTCCCTACTGTTGCACTCGCTGGAGTGGGAATAGTAATTTTTACCCCTACGCTATCCAACACTTTCCCTACTGTTGCACTTGCTGGAGTGGGAATAGTAATTTTTACCCCTACGCTATCCAACACTTTCCCTACCGTTGCACTCTTTGGAGTGGGAATAGTAATTTTATCCCCTCCGCTATCCAACACTTTCCCTACTGTTGCACTCATTGGAGTGGGAATAGTAAATTATTCCCCTCCGCTATCCAACACTTTCCCTACTGTTGCACTTGCTGGAGTGGGAATAGTAAATTATTCCCTTCCGCTATCCAACACTTTCCCTACTGTTGCACTTGCTGGAGTGGGAATAGTAATTTTTATCCCTACGCTATCCAACACTTTCCCTACTATTGCACTCGCTGGAGTGGGAATAGTAAATTGTTCCCCTCCGCTATCCAACACTTTCCCTACTGTTGCAGTTATTGGAGTGGGGATACTAAATTATTCCCCTCCGCTATCCAACACTTTCCCTACTGTTGCAGTTATTGGAGTGGGAATAGTAAATTATTTCCTCCGCTATCCAACACTTTCCCTACTGTTGCACTCGCTGGAGTGGGAATAGTAATTTTTTCTCCTCTGCTATCCAACACTTTCCCTACTGTTGCAGTCAATGTAGTGTAAATCTTAGGTTTAAAAAATATTACATATTTTAATATTTTAATTTATAATATATATTTTTTATTATTATTTTTATGTTACAGGTGTATATATATATTTATTTATGAATTGATATATTTCTAACATTTTATAATTAATTAAAATTATTATTTATTAATTATTTTTTAGGTAAATGTATATATATATTACATTTTAAATATGTATGTTTAATTTATTTTTACATTACATTTATTACTTATAATTGTTAAAATATACAAATAAATCAAAAAAAAATTAAGTTAAATGTATTTAATTTATTTTACATTATTTTTTATACATATATAAAAAACGATATTTTCTACTTCAATATTTTTAACAATATTTTTTTTCCGATTTTTTTGTACTTCCCATTATGAAGATAGGAGGTCGATATTTTTGACAACGATATTTTTGTCACGATATTTCTGTAGGTCGATATTTCTGTTGTCGATATTCTGTCAGTGATCCATGTTAATGATGCATCTGTAGTCAGAGATCTTTGAGGCTTGGAAGGGACTAATGGTTGGCCTTTGAAAATGTTCTTCTCCATTCACCACTATGGGAAAACATCAATGGTGAGATTTGTATTATATTATCTCAATCATCTGTTATTTGAAGCCACTGAGTATTCAGCTGCTCTTGAATTATCCTTATCCTCAAGCAACAATGAACTACGAGTAAGATACATGGCGACATGGTCCCTAAAGCTAACTTGACCATGTGCCTCGTTGTCTTGCATACTGATGCTAGAACAGTTGACTGCCGTATCAGTTTCTTTCACCTCTGTTGGGATGGAAAAGCTTTTTCCTTGCTTGTTTGGCTTTTGGCATCTAAGAAAATCACGTCCGTGGATTGAAAAAGACTTGATTTTGTTGGGCTGATCACAAAGCCAAGGCTCAAAAGGGTTGCTACTGTTTTGTCAGTCATGTGCTGGCAACTCTCGCCTCTTATTAGCCAGTCGTCTAAGTAGGGATAGACTATGCAGTTGTTCCTTCTTAGATGTGCTGCAATGGGGGCCGTGAATTTTATGAACACTCAAAGGGCTGATTTAAGCCGAAAATGTAGTGCCTTGAATTGGTAGTGATGGCCGCCTGCTACCATAAATCATAGTTACTTTCTGGGGTTCACATTTATTGGGATGTGAAAGTACTCCTCTTTGAGGTCCAGGGGATGTTGGATAATCTCCTTTCTTTAGAAAAGGCAGAAGTTCTTGGAAAGTTATCACGAGGAAACTCTGTTTCTTTATTAATTTATTTATTTTTCTGAGGTCTGAAAGTGGCCACCATCCTCCTGATTTCTTCAATAAAAAAGCCTTGAATAGAATCCCAGCTCCTTCTGTGAAGTTGGAACCTATATCCCCTTTCTTCAGAAATTTGGAAATCTCCTGAAGCAATTCTTTTAGGTGTTTGTAGAAAAACCTCCACATTTATTTCCAAAAAAAGGAACACCACAAACTCCAGTGTATAACTGAATTTGACTATGTCCAAAACCCACTTGTCCGAAGTGATTATCTGCCAGTTTCTTAAGTAATGAGACATTCTTCGACCAATGGGCAGCTTGAGATGAGCAGATATTGACCTTATCGAGTCAGTTCTTCCGCATATGTAGTCTTAGTTTGATGCCTGATTTTCTTTTCTTTGCTGTAACGACTTCCCTTGCTGATTATGCTGTTTCTGTGGCCTGTTTTGGTGGCCATGGTTGCCATGTTGCTTGCATGGGTGAAAGTAGTTTCCCAGTTGGAATAGTACCAGATTCTGGCACCTGTAGCAGTGAAAAGACTATCTAACTTGGAGAACACCAGGTGGCTTGGCTGTATCAGTGTTAATTAACTGAAGTGAATCGTCAATCTTCCTGGCAAAAATATTATTCCGGTCAACCACCATATCTATTATCTTCAACCTCAGATCTGTAAGAGGTGCTCCTTAGCCAACCCTAACGTCACATTGCAGTTGCGTTGCCTATCTGTCTAAATGCACACTTACACGCGTCAAAAGCCGGCTTTTTCAAAGAAGATGACACTTGTTCTACATTAATAAATAATAGCGTTCATTTTCTGACTTTCATTATTTTCTGGTAAACTATCAATTAGAGGTCCCAGATGACTCCATAATTGCCTATCATATCTAGCCACCATGGCGGACGCATTTGTGATCTTTACTGCGTCTTTGTATTCATCTGAGCTGTGCACGGCCTAGAAGGATTACGGGATCTCTGTTGGACCACTGCAGATACTACTGATTCAGTTTTAACTTGATCCAGAATGCAACCGGGCACTGAAGAGCTTTTTTTCTTACTTCTTCTCTATTCAGGACAAATTGAAGGAAGTTATAGCCATATTCATTATCGTCTGCTGGGGCTCTTCCGAAATGCAGTCTAATATGGGTATGGACCTTGCATTCCTTTTTAACTTCTCTTTAAAATCGAACAGAAAACACGATTTTTCAATCGCAGAAATAGGTAAATGTAAGAAATATAGCATATGCAGTGGTATTTGCACTACTGGTAACTGTGGTAAATGTAAGACTTTTCAGCCCAGGTAACTTGTTAGAAGGTTTGTTCTGATGATCTTATTCATCTTTCTCTCCTCCTCATAATCTACATATTGAATGGTTAAATCCATTGGGTTTGTAACTTCTCGCTCGTCTCAATGACATTCTTCTTTACTGAAAACACCTGAATCTCATCACAATGCTGGTCTTTGTCTTCACATTCATGCCCCGACAAAGCATAATTTTCTATCTTCTTGGGGTCGTAAAGGAATAGGGGAAACAATTAATGACTGCGATGGTAAGACTTTAGGTAGAGGCAAGATTGCTGATGCTGAGGAAATACTGGCATTATCACTGACAATGATTATGTGGAAGATGTTCAAGTGGCTGATGTTGGGAATTTCGTAGACTGCTTTGGATCAGATGATGATCATTTCGTCAACAGTGGCTGCTTATAGGACAACAAAAGTCTCATCAACAAAGAACATCCCGTTGACAAAGAGGGTTTTGTCAATGACGAGTGTCTCATCAATGGAGGGTGATGATATTCTCATCGACGTCTCATTGATGAAGTATTTGAAGTTGTTGATGGTTATCTTGACTTTGGTTGTGGTTCTGGCTTCATTAACGGTGCAGCAGTCTTTGATGAGGGGTGAACGGTGCTCTCCATAGGGAGTGATGGCAAATATTTCCTTATATTCTGCGCTGTGTGAGAGAAGGTCTTAGATTTTTTTAAATTTTAGCCTCACATTCCTGAGGTAATGTTTTTTTAGTTTTTTCAGAGTGGCATTTTTCCTCACCTATGGTCCTTCTTAGGCATGTCAAATAGCAGCTGGCTAGATGTCAGAACCATAAAGGCAGGGGGGTCTACTCGCAAGCTTGGAAAACAGTCTTTGTCTTCTTTTGAGCTGGTTTCGATGACTCACCTTGGGCCCCCGAGGTACAGGCCTCAGACGTTTCCTCAAAAACCGCATACGCCATTGTTCTCTCTCTATCTTTGAGAGTCTTTTGCAAAAAAGTTATGCAAATGTCACATTCAGCAGGAGAATGACCTGGGCGGAGACAGTAGAGGCATCTGGTGATTTCTTTCCACAAGTTTTGCAGACTTTCAAAAGAGAGTCTCTTTCATAGCTGTCTGCCATGCTGTTTCTGAAACTTTTAGTAGCTTAGAATAATCAAATCTTTGATTTCCTTCATGAAATAGAGACATCTCTTGAGCATTCCTCAATTGAACATGTGTGGGGAAAAATCTGACAGGTGAAATACTCTAGCAGGGAAGCATCTGGGGGGCTGGGCCTGTGACTGACTGGCGGTAGGGTCATTTATAACAAGGTAGATGGGATGCAAAAGTGTTTGCATTTTTCAATGTTAAGTATAAAGGTACAATGCTATGCTAATATTGTTTAATGAGGGTTCCAAGCCTGCCGATGGGGAATAATCCAAGCATGTGAATCTATGAAAGATCCAATGTTGGAGAAGTCAGTTTTTCTTATTATGAGAGGCATGGTAAATGGGCCTGACTTTACCCACCCCAGAGTTACAGATACTGGGTGTAGCGGTAACCCTGGAGGTGGGTAGAATACAATTCAAGTTGAATGACGAGTCAACTAAAGAATTACTGAGGGAAATTGGGAATTCAGGATAAGAATCCCCCAGTAATTGCAAATTTTTCCCCCGCCCTTTCAACATGAAAATTTTGACTGTTTTCAAGAGTCAAAATCTCTGAGTGAAAGTAAAGAAATTCACGTGTTGCTGGAGGATCTCATAATTCTGATTATAGTCCGGGGCCCTTGATATACCTTTGTAAAAAAATTGCTGTCCAGAGTTTTTCATTTTTGATTTGTGGTTTTGTATCATTAGAGAACTAATTTATCTTGGGTAGACATTGCTAATCCAGGCCGAATTTTCTGGACGACATTTTTAAAAATGGCGGATGTGTTGCAGTGATGAACCATGAGACCTATATACTTCATTTTGGTGTCAAAACATAGGTTTTTGGAGATCAAGTAGTCTTACAGAGAGAGAAAATATCACCTCAGAGAAACCCTTCCGCCATTTTCCAAAATGGCGGAACTATAGTGATGTGTTTTAGCCATCATATTGGTAATTTATTTTAATATTGTTTTTTTCTTCAGGTGTTCCGTTGATTCAAATTTGTAAACATGAGCGAGGCAGGTGGTATCAGAGGATCTTTACCTCCTGACAGTGCTGCTAACTACAAAATCTGAGGACTCCTTCAACAAAGAAAAATGTGTCATATGCCAAACTACTCCAAAAGAAAAGCTAACATCAACAGCTGGTAACTACTGTTACCGTCTCAAACATCCAGCCACAGAGATCAGTAAATTGAGAACCATTTACTTGAGTTTTAGTAAAAGCTATCATTTAGAGTGCTTACAAGTGGCATAAAAGCAGTATGAAGAGCAAAATAAAAACATGTCATTATTATTATAATAAAAGGAACAGGAGCAGTTACAGTCTTACGCGAAGAACTCGGCATTAAAGATGAAGCTCAACAGGAGCTCGTGAGCAAGGTGCTCACTACCCGACAGCAGGCGGCCTAGCAACATCATGGCAGCACTGTGATACAGAGAGGCATGCTGGAAGTGATCCGGGCACGCAACTGCCTAGGAAGAAAAGAATGAAAATAAAACATGCAATATAGTGAAGCAATTTGTTTGCAAACTACAATACAGAACTAGCAAAATCATTGTTAAAATCAAAAACTGGGGTGAGCAAAGTCTTATCAGCAAGTTTGTTGAGCATACGTACTTACAGGAACTGGCTGGCTTGTTTTAATAAAATAAAATAACATTAACAATGTGATGTAGCTCAGATTTCATCTGGATTCAGGCATTGCTTTATTTTTGTGTTTCAGACAGACTGCATTTTAAAAAGGCACTTATGGTGCATGCAAGGTGAAAAACATGAAATGAGGCCTAGTCAAATGCTTTTTAAAAGTGGCACTTTTGGTGCATGCAAAGTGAAAAACATGAAATGAGGCCTGGTCAAAATGCTTTCAGTCTGAAATGCTTGTGCTAAATTAACGCACAAGTTACTAACTTGTGTAACGATATATCTGTAAGAGACAGTAGTTAGTGACAGATTCCTTACCTTAGAATATCCCCAGGCGTCAAGCTGGATCCGGAAAGTTTTTGCGTAGCAGTACCCTTGCGCGTCGGTAGGCGGCGTCGTGCGGCTCCGTGTCCGTCGTCGGCGTCGGGACCGCCGGGATGACGTCGCGGGCAGTACTTAGACGCCGCCCCTGGGCGCTGACGTCAGTTCTGTACACGACTTTCCGCGCCAGGAACGCAGAGCCATGCAAGAAGCTGACATAGGTGTCTGAAAAATACTAGGGCCCTGAAAGGGATGTCCTTAACCCTAGAAATCAGTTCGCAGAACGGGGAGGATGGGTGGGGCGGTAAGGAATCTGTCACTAACTACTGTCTCTTACAGATATATCGTTACACAAGTTAGTAACTTGTGCATCTGAAAGAGACACGTTAGTGACAGATTCCTTACCTTAGAATAGATACCCCAGCAATACCAACCCCGGTGGTGGGTCTGCGAACAAAGATCAGACGAGGAAGTCCCGGAGAACAGAACGGCCAAAGAAGCCGTCTCTCCGGACTTGGCTGTCAAGGCAGTAATGTTTGGTAAACGTGTGCAGCGAGGCCCACGTAGCTGCCTGACATATATCCTGTAACGGAACCCCGCGGCCTAAAGCCGTGGTAGCCGCCGTTGCCCTGGTGGAATGGGCACGCAGCCCAACAGGAGGCTCCTTCTTAGCCAAAGAATAGCAGGCTTTGATACACATGGTGACCCAGCGGGAGATGGTCCTTTGTGTACCGCCCGACCTTTTTGGCGCCCACGTAGCCAACAAAGAGCTGGTCATCCACCCGGAACAGTTGTGTGCGGTTGATGTAAAAAGAAAGCGCACGTTTTGGGTCCAGACGGTGGAGCCTCTCCTCCTCTCTGGAAGGATGCGGAGGCGAAAAGAAGGTGGGCAAAGTGATGGTCTGCCCAATGTGGAAGGCAGTAACCACCTTTGGCAAGAAGGACGGACGTGTCCGAAGAACAACCTTGTCTGGATGAACAGACAGAAAGGGGGGTTTGCATGAAAGAGCCTGGAGCACACTCACCCACCGAGCGGAAGTGATGGCCACCAGAAAGGCTGTCTTCAGAGTAAGAAGACGAAGAGGACAGTTATGCAGAGGCTCAAAGGGAGCGCACATTAAGAAAGTAAGAACTAAGTTCAAGTCCCACTGAGGCATTACAAACGGAACAGGAGGGAAGAGGTGTGTAATGCCTTTAAGAAACCTGTTAACTACAGGGGACTTGAAAAGGGAGGGCTGATCAGGAAGCCTGAGGAAGGCCAATATCGCACAAAGATAGCCCTTGATGGTACCCAGGGCAGAACCCTGTTGGGCCAGAGAAAGAAGGAACAGAAGAACCTCAGAAAGAGGGGCAGAAAGGGGATTCACAGCCTTTGCTGTGCACCATGCCACAAATTTGTTCCACCTGCAGGCGTATACCACCTTAGTGGAGGGACGCCTGGCTGCCAGAATCACATCACAAACTTCGGGAGGCAAGTCAAAAGGAATCAACTGCTGCCGCTCAATCTCCACGCAAGCAGGTGTAGACTGGACAGGTTCGGGTGGAGGACCGTCCCCTGCTGCTGCGACAGAAGATCCTCCCGAAGAGGCAGACGGATCGGGGGATCGACGCTCATACTGAGTAGCTCGGGATACCAAACTCTTCGAGCCCAGTCCGGAGCCACAAGAATGACTTGGGCCCGGTCGCGCCGAATCTTCTTCAACACTCTGGGTAGAAGTGGTATAGGCGGAAAGGCGTACAAGAGACCGCAACTCCACTCACGACGAAAAGCGTCGCCGAGCGAGTGCCGCCTTGGAAATTCCAACGCGCAGAACTGCTGACATTGCGCGTTCTCTTCGGTGGCGAACAGATCTAACCAAGGCTCTCCCCACTGCTGAAAGAGACCTTGCGCCACCTCCGAGTGATGACGCCATTCGTGATCCATCATGCACCTGAGGCTGAGTTCGTCCGCCCTGGCGTTCAGGGAACCTGCCAGGTGTTGAACCATCAGGAATATGCCCTGATGTTCCAGCCATGTCCAGAGGCGCAGAGCCTCCTGACATAGGGTCCACGACCCCACCCCGCCCTGTTTGTTGCAATACCACATGGCGGTGGTGTTGTCTGTGAACACCTGCACTACCGTCCCTTTGACAGAGGGAAGGAATGCCTTGAGTGCAAGTCGGATCGCCCGGAGCTCCAGAAGGTTGATATGGAGCCGGGGCTCCGCCGGAGACCAGAGGCCTCTGATCTCCGCCTCTCCCATGTGACCGCCCCATCCCAGAAGGGACGCGTCCGTCACAACTGTGTGCTCTGGCTGGGGAAGGGAGAGGGATCTGCCCATGACCCATTGCCGGTTCGAGAGCCACCACTGCAACTGTTTTGCAGTCCCCTCCGAGATCTGGACGTGATCGGACAGGTTGCCCTGGTGCTGCGCCCACTGGAACGTCAGGTCCCACTGCAGAGCCCGCATATGCCATCTGGCATGATTGACCAGCAGGATGCAGGAGGCCATGAGGCCCAGCAGCCTCAGGGTCATCCGTACCGAAACCCAGGATAAAGGCCGAAAGATCGGAATCATAGCCTGAATATCCCGGACTCGCCGTTCGGGAGGATAAACCCGAAACTGCGTCGTGTCCAGAACTGCTCAGATGAAAAGGAGCTGTGGAGAAGGAATCAGGTGCGACTTCGGCACGTTGATGGAGAACCCCAGCGAGTGCAGGAGTTCGGCCGTTGTCTGGAGGTGGGAGACGACTGCCTGGGACGAGCCCGCCTTCAGCAGCCAGTCGTCGAGGTAGGGGAAGACTGGAACCCCTGCCCGGCGCAGATGGGCTGCGACCACCGCCATCACTTTCGTGAACACCCGAGGGGCGCTGGTAAGGCCAAAAGGGAGCACGGTGAACTGAAAATGCTCGAGGCCTACGGTGAACCGCAGGTAACGCCGGCAGGGCGGGGATGTGGAAATATGCGTCCTGCAAGTCCAACGCTACCATCCAGTCTCCAGGGTCGAGAGCAGTCAAGACCTGAGCTAGGGTGAGCATCTTGAACTTCTCCTTCCGGAGGAAGCGATTGACGTTCCGGAGGTCCAAGATAGGACGCATGTCCTCCTTGTCCTTTTTGGGCACCAGAAAGTAGTGGGAGTAGCAACCACGTCCTACTTCTGGGGTCGGAGCACGCTCGATGGCCCTCTTGGCCAAGAGGGCCGCAACTTCCTTTTGAAGAAGCACCAAGTGATCCCCTGACATGCGGTGGAATTGAGGTGGCATGGCTGGGGGGATGGTCACGAAGGGGAGGGAGTAGCCCCTTCGGACAATGTCCAAGACCCACCTGTCTGAGGTGATGGCACGCCAGTGGTGAAGGTGATGGCGGACCCTGCCCCCTACTGGCGTGCTGTGCACCTGAAAGGAAGGACTAGGAGGGCTTGGAGGCCGGGGACGGGGCGGGGTTGGTGGCCTGACCCGCACGCTGGTTGCCTGACCCGCCACGGCGGGAGCCACGTCCTCGGCCACGCGAAGACGCTTGCTGCGCGGGCCGGTGGCTGGGCAGCGGACGTGACTGGGCGCCCCTTCCGTTGCCACGAAAGGGGCGAAAAGCAGACTGTTGCTGAGGGTGCACAGCAGAAAGGCCCAGGGACTTGGCTGTAGCCCGCGAGTCCTTAAAGCGCTCCAGCGCATGGTCTGCCTTTGTACCAAAAAGACCGACTCCATCAAAGGGCATGTCCTTAAGAGAGTTTTGGACATCGCCCGAGAAACCAGTGGTCCTCAGCCAGGCGTGACGGCGCAGCGCCACTGTCGTCGCAAGCGATCTGCCTAGCGAGTCGGCGGTATCAAGGCCACATCTGATGGTGTACTTTGCCGCATCTCTTCCCTCCGCAATGGTGCGGGAAAGCAGTGTCTGGACCTCCTCAGGACACTGGGGCAGAACTTGCGCCACCGAGTCCCACAAGGAGTGGGAATATCGGCCCAAGAGGCAAGTGGTGTTGACTGACCGCAAGCCAGCACTGGCGGAAGAAAAGACCTTCTTCCCAAATTGATCCAGGCGTTTGGATTCCCTATCCGGGGGAGCGGTAGGGAAGGCGCTTTGGGAAGCAGAGGCTTGGAACACCAAGCTCTCAGGGGTGGGGTGTAGAGAGAGGAACGGGGGGTCACCCGGAGCAGGGCGATGGCGTCGGGCCACGTTCCTATCCACAGGAGCCCCTGTGGTGGGCTTGGACCAGGTGCCCAAAAGAACGTCTGAAAGCGCCTCGTTGAACGGCAGCAGTGGCTCCGAGGAGGTAGCCGCCGGCTGAAGCACTTCCGTCAGGATGTTAGTCCTGACAGCCACTGTAGGCAACTGAAGGTTTAAGGCCCCAGCTGCTCTACGCAACACCGTTGCAAAGTTTGCTCCCTCCTCCGTTGCCACGGATGGAGGAGACAGCATGCCAGAGTCAGGGGAGGTGTCCAGACCACTGGCATCCCCAAGTTCCTCAGCCCAGTCCTGATCAAACTCACACTGCTGTGTGAGAGGGTCATCAGACCCCTCCCACTTATCTACGTCGTCCAATTCATGTTCGAAATAAGGAGGAGGGACATGTGGGACCCAAGGTCCCATCGGCGTCGGAGCCGGTGTCGAGTGACGCCGGTCCGACGCCGTGTCCGGATCCGGAGAGAACCGGGGAACGACGCCGCCCGGAGCCCCGGGCGGCGTCGGGAACGGCACCGGAGACATCGGCGCCGACGGAGGTGTAGTTAGGTCAACCCACGTCGATGGGGGTTGCGGCAGCACCGGAGCCGGGATCGAGGCCGGGGCCGGGACCGAGGCTGGTGTTACAGGCGGCGCCGGGACCGGAGTCGCCGGCGGCGCCGGGGAAACCCCATCAGGACCCGCGGGGCCCGAAGGCGCACCGGGGGGACCTTGAGGCCCGAAGAGGCGGGCCATGGCCGACAGGAATTCCTGTATCTTGGCCGGAGTCGCCCCCGAACCCGGGAAGGACGGGTAATACGGGGGCGGCTCCACAGGCACTCCCGGAGCCGCGGGGACGGTGCCGACAGGAGCCTCAGGCGAGACCGGCGAGGCGAAGCAGTCGAGCGATGACGCTTCTTAGACTTCTTATGCTTCGACTTACCGGAGGACTGCGAAGTATGGACCCCGACGACCGATGAGGACTCCGCGACCAGCCCCTCGACCTCTCACGTGACCGGGGCTTGGTGTGGCACGGAGCCGACTGCCGGACCTCGAGGAGCTTTCGAGACCGCTCTCGCAAAGCCTTCGGGTGCAAGGCCCGGCAGTCGGGGCACGACTTCGTGTCGTGGTCGCGGCCGAGGCAGTAGAGACACTCTAAGTGCGGGTCTGTGATCGACATCATGCGACCACAGGCGTCGCAGGGCTTGAAGCCGGGCATCCCTACCGACACCTTCGGAGTCGAGAGACTCATTTAGAAAAACAGTGAAAATCACCAAAAATGTAGTCAAAAAATGACTAGGGCACTGCTCTTCCCGGATCTGCGCTTACTGGCGCGGAAAAAGAAGAACTGACGTCAGCGCGCAGGGGCGGCGTCTAAGTACTGCCTGCGACATCATCCCGGCGGTCCCAACGCCGACGACGGACGCGGAGCCGCACGACACCGCCTACCGACACGCAAGGGTACTGCTACGCAAAAACTTTCCGGATCCAGCCTGACGCCTGGGGATATTCTAAGGTAAGGAATCTGTCACGAACGTGTCTCTTTCAGATATGTGTTTTTGCAGTGTAGAGAAACTCGTGATTTTTTTTTTTTTTTGGGCTCTTGTATAGCGCATGGCTACCCAGAGGCATCCCAGCGCTGCGGAGGTGACTAGGAGAATAGGTGGAATCATGGAAATAGCCAAGTTTTCAGATGTTTCCGGAATGTCCGGTGGTTGGCTTCCTTGCGTATCGGGAGCGGCATGGAGTTCCAGAGCCTGGGGGCGTTATGGGAGAAGAGCCGACCGCCTGTTCTGGCTCTCTTGATTTTGGGAACCTCCGCCAGGTAGAGCGCGTCCGAGCGGAGGCAGCGCGTGGCCTTATATGGTTTGACCAGATGCTTAATAATGGGAGGACCTCTGCCTAGCAGACCTTTATGCGCAATGCAGAGAGCTTTAAACTGGATTCTCTCTTTTACCGGGAGCCAGTGAAGAGAACGGATGGCTGACTTTGCAGAGCAGCGGTTATTTGTGCCCGTAATGAGTCTAGCTGCTGAGTTCCGGACCACCTGCAATTTGGCAATGGCTGAGTTAGGTGCGCCCAAATAGAGAGCGTTACCGTGATCCAGTCTGGAAAGGATGAGCGTCTGGATCAGGAGCTTTCTTGAGTGACTTGGTAGGAGGGGAAGTAAGTGATTTCAGTTTCCTCTTAGCTTTGAAGATAAGCATGGAATGTGTTCTCTCCTCCCAGCTCCTTTCCCTTGTAATCTACACTCCCTGTTCCTGTCTCAAGAGACTTTGGCTTTGTTGCATATTTAGACAATGCATATTCAGTTCATAACACATCTTCTTATAATGTGTATTAATTAATCAACCATGCACCAACACTACATGTGGGCCAAACGCATTTTGCATGAAAAGCTATTTAAAACATTAGAGCATGTTGCTATGAGTATGTATTAATTGTTTGTGCTTTGAAAATTTGCACTAGAGCATGTTTATGCTATGTTGTACATTGCACATTTTGCATGTGGTGCACAAATAATAGAAAAGCTGCTTTAAATTAATAGCTTTTGCTAGGTAATAATTAATACAGGGTATTAGAATGGTGGGAGGTGAACATAATGGGCTTTACTTCATAAATTAATATTCTTTTGTGTTTGTTTTTACTTTAGTATACATTTGGGCCCACTATAAAATGGCTGCCTAGGAATCCAGCATGGCTGAGAATTGTTAGCAGTGGGCTGAATGAGAGACGCATGCGCAGAGCCAGCTGCATGAACTGCCAAGTGCCTCAAGTGAAGACACATGGGTCAAGGCCACAATGAACTGTACACTCTTGTCATTGTGCCAATGTACCAGTATTTGTGGGAAAGTGTCATCCCTGTGTGCCAAGTGAAAGAGAGACAGGAAATTGAGTGATACATTTTGTTGCAAGAAATGTTCTTACTGATACATGTTATGTATATTGTTCTTAGCATTAAGCCCTTATTGTCAGAACTGGTATGGGTTGGATTTGTAATGAGAACAGGTTGGTGAGACCCTCACGTCATCTATGCTAACCAATCACAGTGCGAGTTTCTACTGAAACTGCAACATTATTAGTATAGTCAGCCAAGAATTAGAGTATAAATAATGACCCCTTAGGGGGCGTGTCAGCCTTAGACGCCTTAGAAGTCTTAGAGGGAGGAGAGGAGAAGAAGCAGATTTGACACAGACATCATATGGGTTAGGTACGTGAACGTCACGTCGCGGGTGCAGCCTGGGAGGAGACTGCGTCCGAGGAGAGGGAGGAGGGGTTCTTGCTCATATTTTTTTCAGAGAGTCCTTGCACGTCATATTTTTGGCAAGGCAGATCACATTCCTCTGTGGTCTTGTGAAGGGAGGGTAGCCTCTCTGTGTGAGACACAGAGAGACAGATTGAACAGACCAGGGCAGAGAACGTAGCTGATGGAACAGGTTTAGATTTAGATGCTAAAACTCTAAGTTTATGCTTTGACTAACTAACTAGTTCTGAAAAGATTTATTTGTCTTATGCATTTATTTCTCTTTATGGGAGATTTTTACCAATTATTAATTATTGATTAGCCTTGCAAAACTCACTCTTGAATTATATTTTTCCTGAAACTCTTTAAAGAGTTCTGATTGACATAGAATTAGGGGTTTTTCCTCCTTTATGGAGTGCTTTGTATGCAACCTATAATATGTTTTGTATTAATTCTATTTTTCCTGTTTTTCAATTCTGTAACCTGATTGATATTTGACTAATGAATAAAGGGTCAGAGAAACTTAACTTTTGACTAGAAAATAAAACCCTTTAAAATATTCACAACTCTCTTTATTGGCTTAAATATTAATTGCATTTTGATTTTTCATGTTTATGTAAAGTCTCCTGAAGGTGATACACGGTGGCAAAGGTCCATCACCTTTTAAAGCGGTAAACTAGAGGTAAAATGATGTTTTGCATTGAGAAATTACCGTGAAATTACCGCTGGATCAAATGTATATATCATATACCGCAACTTGTCTAATTGATAGTTGGTAGTAGTAGTGGAATAAACTGCACTCATTTTATTAACCATGTAAAGATGAAATTCTACTTTGGTTTGCTAACATGCACTTTTGCAGGCTGCACATATCTATACAACAGGTACTGAAACCACTCCACTACATTACCAGTTACCAATCTGTGGCACAAATGTACCCAAAAAAACCTGTGAAAAGAAACACATAATTCAGCACTTGTCAAACATGACCTCTTGTTTAAAAAAACAAAAACAGCATCCTCTCCAGCATTTGCAGAATCTCCCTTCATTGTTTGAGTGCTACCATGTATATTCTCTCATGTTGCTATGATCACAAGGTTGCTGCTTCTTTTAAGTGCAGCCTAACACTCTTGCTATTCTCCTGTATATTTGTCTAGTCACTATTTATTCACACTTATTGTGCATGAGCTGATATGCAAGCCTGCTGAGGCAGTTGCCTAGCGGAGGCACAGTGTTTGCCTGATTCTAGTGCCTAATATTGCAAATAATGGCATTTCATTCTAGTTTTGCATCCTCCGATAGCATGCTATCTGAAAAAGTTCCCCCACTATTTTCCTAAAACACTGCATGAAATTTTTTACCTGGGCCTGAAACATTTGATAGTTGCCTTTCCCTTCTTTTGAGCGACCCTCTCATTTACTTCCATCCTTTGTGTGACTCCTCTCTCAGACTACAGATTACTCAAGTCACATGTCTGTGTGACTTAATCTCAATCATTGTATTTCCGCAAATTGGCCACATCTTATGTGACTGATCACAACCTCTCCTTCATTGGATCCTTATCCCAGCAATCTAACAATCTAACAATACCTAAACTCCTCCAGCCTATCTATTCATTCCACCGACAATTTGCATGAACTCACAAACCCCCAACCCCATTAATGGTCCCAAGTAACTTCTATTTATTTAATCTACCACATAGGAACAGGATTAAACGCATGGAATAGTTGTCTTGAGAGCATAGGTCATCCCAATAACCAACAATAAAACACAACTGATTTACCAGACACTGGATTCCAGAGAAGCATGCTACTTACTGCAAATGGCTTCAATGCCTCGTTGGAGGTAGTAAGCGCTATATGAATTCAAATACAATACTGAAAACACCAAGCAAGGCTTTTCTATCGCAGGCTTTAGAAAACCTAGCTGAAATAACTGAAATCTTTTGGTGGCCTCGCCTTATTTGGCAATTGTTCAATAGGTCTTCTTTGCTGCAAATGGACATTCAGAAAAGCATGTTTTCCTCACTTTGCTATTGCGAAAATTAGCAATGTACATAACAGCAAAAAAACACTCAACATTAGAAACTTTCAGAAGTAAGCGATGTTGTAAAATGCCAACTAGGAACTTCACTAGGTGTAGCCATTTTGGGCAAGTGACCTAATTAGTCTAGGCTCTGAACATCTCAAATACTGTAAATTAAACCATTTTTGTGGAAGCTTGCAGCGTTTCACAATGTAAGCTTCAGGCCAGTGTGTGGGCTGTTACTCCCGTCCAGCGGCGGTGCCTCCATGAGAGCGGAGGAACATCGCCCTTCTGCTAGAGAGCAGGAACAGTAAAAATAAAATGGTAATAAAACAGATTACCATTTTATTTTTCCGTGCTGGTAGCAGCCTAGTCTGAGGGTGGGGCAGAAGCAGGAAAGAATAGTGTGCATTTCAGTTTAATGTGTGCATGTCACTTTGGCCGGCTGTCTTGCGACGTCCAGCCTGACATGCGCACATTAAACAACCCAAGCTGTCTTAGACAGTTGGGTGGAGAGAATGCGCAGGTCCCCAGTGCTTCAAGGAGCATCAAACCAGCATGCTCCAGCCAATGCTGGTGCTTCTTTCATGCTGCCTGAGCAGCATGAGAGCAGCGCCAGGATTGGTAGAGGGGAGTTGCTGGCTAAAGCTCTGGGAGCCTGTGGTGCAGAGATAAAGAGAAGCACAAAGCACGAGGCAGCAGGTAAGGTAATCTTTTTATTTTGTAAAAAGAAATGCGTTTAACTCCCTGACAGTCACTGTGAGAAACGCGCGGTGCCTTCAGGCTCTACTCCAGAGCTCTCAACCGTGGACTGTTTAAAACGGACCACTATTTCTCCACCTTTCTCCCTCCCATGTGGTGTGCCACAGGGCTCGTCCCTCAGCCAGATGCTTTTTAATGTGTATGTGGCCCCCCTGGCTGGAGTGATGAGATCATTTGGTTTCCAACTCACCTCCTATGCAGACGACACTCAAATAGTGTTGTCACAGAGATGGGGCTGAAAAAGAAACAGGGGCACGTTTCCACGATTGCATGGTTGCCATCTCTGGATGGATGTCCGCTAACTGTTTAAAACTAAACTCAAGTAAAACCGAGGTCATAAAGTTTGGGAACAATCCACATGTGTGGACACCTGACTGGTGGCCTGAAGGTTTGGGAATCTGTCCTACACCCACAAAGAATCTAGGGGTGATGGTGGATAACAAGCTTGCTCTGGGTGACCAAATAAGTATGGTAATTTCGGCCTGCTTTTTGGCACTCAAAATTATTAGAAAAATTAAGTTTTTTCTCACCGAAAACGGCCTCAAGACAGTGATCACGGCCCTCATTATGTCACGTCTCGACTACTGCAATGGCCTATATTTGAACGCCCAAAAACAACACATCAACAGGCTTCAAATTGCTCAGAATGCAGCGGTCAGAATGCTGTCAGGGACTCCGAAATTTGTCTCCGTTAAGGAAGAATTAAAACAACTCCACTGGCTCCCCGTCAAACAAAGAGTACGCTTTAAAGCACTTTGCACCGTTTTTAAGGCTCTCAATGGAGTAGGACCTGACTTCCTGAGGCGAAAATTCCAGTGGTATGTCCCCAGAAGAACGCTACGCTCAACGGGAGCCAAACAAGCTCTTGTCCCTTTATTTAAAAAAGTCAATTGGGGAGGCAGGAGCTTTATCACCTGCGTGTCAAAGGCTTGGAATGATCTCCCTTTCTATCTGAGGAACTCCACAGACCTCCTCTCATTTAGGAAGGGGTTGAAAACATGGCTTTTTAATCAGTAGAATATTCCATTACTCTTTCCAGCAGGCAGTGCTTAGCGCCAGGACACCCGAGGGTAACCGTGCGCTCTAGAAGTGCAATTAACATAACATAACTATTGAGCGCTCTGGCTTTGAGCCTAAGGGCACTGCTGGCTTTTATTAGTGACCGTCAGTGGGTTAATATTCACCCGTCACCCCACCTGCTCCAATTGCCGCTGGCCGCCACTGCTCCAGTCTATCACATTTTCAGTGTCTACAAAAGGGTTTCATCATTCATCTATCAATGGATTTACAGTTCTGGTTTGGGTGCGAGCTCCTTCAGAAAAAAGGTAAACCTGTGACCATATTACATAAGTGCTCTGAGGCGCAAGGTTGATTGTGCCTGTTTTTTGCACCCACAGGGCATTTTGGTATTACAGATGGTACAGCGTACATGGGACTTTTGTAATACTTATCTTATAGGCAGAGAGTCTGCATACGTGCGATCTCAAAGGGGTCCTACACCACACAACCGATGAGGCACTGGGGCAAACAGGCTATCGGTTTGCACACTCAGTGTGAGCTACATAGTGTAGACAGTGTTGCAAATGAGGTAAAGATTCCTCTGGCAGGCAGGGTCATCTAATTTACCATACAGGTGGAGTCCCTGAAGTTGGAAATGTGCCGCTATTACAACTGAGAGAACTTTGGAAGTGGAGCTTACGATGAAGGGTAGACATCTGTAATGATAGTGATGATCCATGATCATTTACCTTAAAAACAGACAATGCTTGATTGGTACAAGTAAATACCCATCCTGGAGGTCGGTAGATGCCATCCCGTGCCTTTGAAAAATAACACCAACAAGACAAACCTATTCAGGTTGTAAAGATCAAAAAATCACCCTGATAACCTCAGTTCTTTTGCCACAATAAAGTACCTGGGGCGGTATTACAAACAGTGCTGTGCCGGGGCTCAGTGGGCTTGTACACACTACTTATACCCCCACGGGGCCACAGAGGCTGTGCAGCCCCTTCTTTAATATGGATGAAGCTGCACCCATTTTGCATTACCGCAATCACAAGGGTGCCTCCCTTCATTTACATGTGGGGACTGCACTTTGCTAAGGCGGGACCACTGTGCCTTTGCACTTATAACATTCTACAGATGAAGGCGCTGAGGAAAAGAGAATGTCAGGAGGAACACTGCCTGTGAATCATACAGATGATGTACTCAGTCAGTGTCCCCGAGGGAGAACCTTCAAAAGGAGGAGATGGAGGTCCCACCTGATCTTAGTTTGCTGCAAATAAATCTTTTGGGGGGGAGGGGTCCTGAGTTGCCAATATAATAAGGTCCATTTCATTTAAAAAAAACTGAAACCACAGTTCCCATTCACTTCACAAGCCCCTGTTCCATTTAGACTTCCATTTCCTAGCTCTTTCAATGGATGAAGATTAATACCACTCTTATTTCATTAGCCCACTACCTATTTCTAGCTTTCCCTTGCTGTTTTTACCATGCAGCATGAACTCAGATTTTCTGCATCTCCTTTTGTACGCCTGTGATACGTATTTTCAGAGACTCCAGTGTCATGGTTAGTTAAATGTAAAGCGCCATTGACATCTCTCAGTAAGAGCTAGCACTTTATAAAAGTCATACATAAATGAAACAGCCATTTGAGTGCCAGAAAATCATTAAAGTGAATGCTTACCGCTTTCTGTGCTAGTGAGAGAACAAAGTACTGTAGGTGGTACTCGTGACGAAGGATCCAGGCAGAGCAGTGGGTTACACTGGGTGATGGAGATGTCCAGCTTTGTCTCAGATAATTAATCAGCTCCTTAGACTCTAGTACAAAGGAGAACTACAAAATAATGAGAAAAACATTTGTATTTCGAAATACTTATCTGAAGAGAGTAAATAATCAGAATCACCTAATATTTTTTCAATTCATAGCAAAGCGATCTGCTATACTGTAGTAATGTACTGCACTTAAATCAAAAACGCTTATGCCAAATTTTGAAATGCAAATTGTAAGCAAAAGCAGAGAGTGCAAAGATCAAAAACATTATGAAATTATAAATCCTCTTGATTGATACAATAAATTTATATTAAGAATAGCATCTGCTTTGATTTTACCGAACACATTTCTTTCAAATCCGTTCCATATGAAACTGTGCAAGAGATTGGAGACAACATTGCCCAAATTTCAGGCCTTGAGCATGTCAAATGTGGTATTAGACTGGTCACAGTTCAATAAATGGGAGACTAGGGGCAAAACATGTTACTGTCTGCCTAAAATAGGTATCCCATAGGTGATTGTGTGCATAATACAAAAACCGCTTCTGGAAAGCCCACCAAATTTTCATGGATGGTGGCCTTTCCATTATTTGATGCCCCTTCTTGGCTTGGTAAATTTACTTTTTCATCCAGCCATTAATGAGACATTAGCCAAAGTGAGAATTTACTGCACATGTGCCAATGTGGTAATTAATAATGACCATGAAGCCCTGTATAGTACAGCAAATGCTTCATGAACAATGGAATAACTGAAAAAAATATGTAATCACCATTTAGGCGAACATGCTTGTTATCCCAGTTCTCTAAATGTTCACAAACAGTGGGAGAAAACAAAACAAAGCACTATGAATAAGTGGATGGGCCTCGGACCTGTCCACTTTCACAGTTCTTTCCCTGGCCCGTCATGCAGACACAGGTGTTCAAGGCCATCACCAAGGCTTAGTTAAAATCATGTGCGTGCTGTCCTGGGGCAGGAGGGTGAGTTAGAAGATGGGCATTGAATACTCCAGTCGCCACATGTCTTGGCGTGGAGTGGGGGAGCTAACTTGCTATGTCACCTTACAAAATATATTCCTCACACCTTGCCTAGGGATGGATATTATTTTTAGCCTTCTACCTTGTGTACGGGCCAAGCAGGACATGCCCATACTCCCACCTTTCAAAAGATCTAGGAGGGATTAAGAAGGTGCAGGGGAGCCCATCTGCCCCGGTGTCATTTGCACCATACTCGCTGTTTCCACATACATGGGAAATATTCAAACTCCCCCTTGCTCAAGGTTGGATGGGGGAATATTACCATGATGCCCACCTGTGTTTCTAAAGGTGAAATGGGGTACACATGGCAGCTCACAGATGCCCCAGGGTCATATGTGCCCCTGCAACTGCTGCCATCTCAAAGTTCGGATGGAGTTTTACACAAACAAACCCCACCTAGGACAATGGCAAGGGTACTTGCTACACTTCTACATTTTATCTATGTGTACTTTCACTGCACTGACCAAGGAATCATCCTTGTCTTGCAAAAGAACATAAGTGAATTTTTGCACCCTTAGCTGCTTCACGCTTGTCAAGCTAGAGGGCAAAATAAACAGGGCACTGGAGCAGCTGAAAGCTGCCCCACTGTCCTGGCACTGGAGCAGCTGAAAGCTGCCCCACTGTCCTGTTCACATTTGGGAACAAGATATCCAGACAGCTATGAGTGGTTATGGACCTCCTGCACCACCACAAAAATGAGGGTGAAGCCAGATTAGATCTATCCCACTGCCCTGTATTCAATTTATCAGCTACCCCAAGGCTGTCTTTATAGTCCCCTCACTCTTGGTAGGGTTGGCTGGGGCAAATATTTACCCCCACAGTTGGGCAAGGTGGAGAAGGGCTAGTGGAACATGTACTCTTGCCCTTGAGAAAGGAAGAAGGAACATGTACCACCTCTGCTCTTGAGCAAGGTAATGGTGGGAATAAAAAACATCCATCCATCCATCCTTGGGTAAGGGAGGGAGGCAGGAATGGACCCCAGATCAAAACAGGATGATTAATAAATGCACCCTGCGCTCTTGGCCAAGTCAGGGGAAGATACCAATAAACGCTTGACTGTATTCTTAAAAATGTCCTGATGTTGATGAACTTTAGGAGATAATATAAAAAAAATTAAAACCACTGCCCTTAGGTATGAGAGACAGTCTACAAATACACCCCACCTTTGAATGAGACAGGTTTCAGGGGCCAAGATAGAGGAAAAGCGTCTGTTGGACTTGGCCCTTTTTGCAGGGTTATCCCCAAACATTTTGCTTCTTCCTCCTATTTTCTCCTGACCTGTTGTTGTTGGTGGTTTTAGGACTCTGGGCACTTTACCACTGCTAATCAGTGCTAAAGTGCATATCCTCTCTGTGTAAGTTGTGAACATGATTGGTTAGCCATGATTGGCATATTTGATTTACTGGTAAAGTGTACGGAGTGTGCCAGGGCCTGTAAATCAAATGCTGCTAGTGGGCCTGCAGAACTGATTGTGCCACCCACATGAGTAGCTCTGAAAAGGTAACCCAGGCCTGCCATTGCAGAGCCTGTGGGAAGTCTGGTACTGCCATGTCGACTTGGCAAGTGCACCCACTTGCCAGGCCCTAACCTTCCCTTTTCTTACATGTTAGTCACCCCTAAGGTAGGCCCAAGGTACCCCTGTGGGCAGGGTGCAATGTATGGGAAAGGTGGAACATGCCCTGGTGTGTGTGGCATGTCCTGATAGTGAAATACTGCCAATTTCGTTTTTCACTATTGCAAGGCTACCTATTACCATAGGATAGAATGGGGAGTTTGCTTATAACATCTTATAAACAGAACTACCCCTGGGAACAAGGTAGGAAAATGAAGTTTAGTATGCCTGAACTCAGAATCTTAAAAAGCATCTTTTAGTGAGGATGATTTTTACATTCTGTGTTTGAAAATACCACTTTTAGAAAGTAGGTATTTTCTTGCTTAGCCATCCAGTGTGCCTCTGCTAGGATGTGTATTGACTGTCTGGCTTTGGAGTGACAGGGGCTGGGGATGTGCAGTGGCTCCAGAGAGTCTGGATGAGTCAGGGCTGGGCTGAATAGACCTGGGCTGCATTTAGAGTAGGGGGAGATTTCCTTTCACCTGAATGGGCCTGGTCTGCCTTCCACAATGCTGTCTCAACCTCCTGCCAGGAAGCTGCACCAGAGAGGACAGAACTGGTTTTGACTGGGCACAGGGCCTCTCTGCCACCAGAGAACAAAGGATTTTGCTGTATAAATATTGGGGCCCAGACCTCAGAATTTTAGATCATCACAGGAATTCAAGAGGACCCTTTGCCAAGAAGAAGAGCTGGAGACACTGAGGAGAAGTACTGCCCCTTTGCTGTGTGGGGTTGGCCTGCAGCTGCTGTTTCTGCCAAGGAAAGGAGAAGGACTTTGCTGTGTGCTGTGTCCCCTGCTTGAAGGAGATCTCCAAGGGCCTGTGTGTGCTAGCCTCCTGTTCTGAAGTCTCAGGGACACAAAGACTTCACCCCAAGCTCCCCTGAACTCTGCTGCTGTGAGTTCTGACCTGCCAAGAGGTGCCTGTGCCAGTTTTGGACCTCTGGAGGTTGTTGCTGCTGTTTGGGAGCTGGAAGAAACAAGAAACTTGAAGAACTGCAAAAATCGCTCTTCTTGCGGCTGTTTTTCCGATCCATCTCCACGGCGCAAGAAGAATTTCCACGCATCGCTGTGCCACTGCGAAAAAACAAAGCAGCGCCTGTCGCCGCTGCAAGAATCGACGCATCGAGAAATCGCGGCTGAAGAAAACCGACGCAGCGCTGCTCGATGTTGCCGCTTCGATCGCCGACGCATTCCGGATTTCCACGCATCGCTCCTGTGCGGCAAGTTTTCCGGACACATCACCTGCGGACCGGAACCGCCACGGAGAATCGGTGCATCACTTCCCATACAGACAGGATTCAACGCAACCCTACCTCTGCATGCAGCAGGACTGGTCCATCGCTTCCCCAAGGTCTCAGGAGTTGACGCATCTCTGTTTCCGACTCTGCGGCTGTTTGGTCTTGTGAATTTTGACGCAACTACAGGTACTTTGTGTAAGTCACGCATCCATAGTTTTCTATGTTACAAGTTCTTGAAACCTTTTGAAAGTCATATTTTTAACTGTGTATGTTGGATTTTTTTCGTTTTGGTCTTGTTTAGTTTAGATAAAGATATTTTATTTTTCTAAACTAGTGTGGTGTCCTTTTGTGGTGTTATTAGTGTGTGTGTTGGTACAAATACTTTACACATTGCCTTTGGGATAAGCCTGTCTGCTCGTGCCAAGCTACCAAGGGGGTGAGCTGTGGTTATCTGAAGTGTGTATCCCCCTTACCCTGACTAGAAGCAAGGGTTCCTATTTGGACAAAGGTACCTACCTCTGCCAACTAGAGACCCCCATTTCTAACAGCGTCCATTTTCAAAATAAATCAAATTTCACTTTAAATGGGCAAAAAAAGGTTAGAATAGAGAGCAGATTCCAGTCCAGCAAATAAACTCCCCAAATCGGATTTTGCTATTGGGAAAACAAAAAAACTCATGACCCCACACCCCAGATGTTACCTTCAACAGTTTGGTTATTTTTGTGGCAGTGACGGAAAAAAAAACATCCGAACGTCTGCTCTAAATAAGATGGGTGGTCTCATGTCCCTACTCTAACAGCCCTAATCCCTCTACTCTTCAAAGTCAGCTGTCTGATGGCAAAGCCAGGCGGGGGCACCGCTCCTGGAAAGATGATGGTCTGCCCACTTCTAAACAGAACAGACGGACTGAGGGTTTGAAGGGCAATGTACTCTGCTATGTTTGTGGATAAGTACTCCAAATTCTAAAACGGCCCCTTACACTTTACTTGGAATCACATAATTAAATACTTTTTTGCTGTTACTTTTGTGTAAATTAAATTTCCTCCTTTGTCCATGCCGTGCCCCATTTCACTGTTAGTGGGAATTCAGTTAAGAATAACATAAGCATTATAAATGACATTTGTTACTAAGGACATAGTCATTCTGCTTGTGCTTTAATTACTTTTTTGGTCACATTATATACAGACTGAAAAACTGTTTTAAAGTGGTCAGTTAATGGGTTGCATTGGCAAAAGAAAGTAACATTTTAAAATAAATAAAAAACATTCAGGAGTAATGAATTAAAATTACTTATTTACAAATGAATGAATAACCTTATGAATGAGGCATCATGAAATTCATAACAAATCTTGCCCCTAGTGTTACGTCTGTCTTGGATGCAGGAGCAGTTGTTGCATACCTGGTTTACTAGTCCTTTGTGTATGCTGACAAGACTATTGATGAGGAAAAGTAGAGACGTGAGAAAGGGGAAAGGCGACTTGGAGCCAGCCGCATTCATTGGGGGTTTCCCACCAGTGCAGCCCAAGGACACAATGCTGGCCATGGATTCTGGGGCTGGAGTGCAGGAGAGCTTGTTACAGACAGCTGAGCAAGGCCTATGGAGGAGGCAAGAAGAAGAGTAAAAAGACAAAGTTGTACATTTTTCACAAACCTAAAAAGTGAGACAATTAGTGACGAAATGCACATATCAAGTAGTGAAGAGCTACTTAAGGAATGAAGGAGAGTCACAGCATATGTATGGAGTTGTTGCTTATACCCAAGTGTAAGTGTAACATTAGTGGGCCATCGGGTTTCTCAGAAAAGTTATGAGAAAAGAGCACACGATTAGTCCACACTGACCATTAGAATCATATACAGAAGGAGTGAAGAAGAAAAGGCAAAGCAATGGACCAAGCAACCACAAGCCAAACAAAAGTAGACGGCAACAGCAGTTTACAATCTACAGAAGCTGCACTAATGCAGTGTCTTTTGGACTTAGTAAAGTAGTGTGTATTGGTAGTGTCAGAATGCAACACATGTGCATATGTCACTGCCTGCTGCATATGCACACTTGTCTGAAGTGGGGCCTACAACAGATTCAGTAGGTAGTGTACATGTATTCTTTTCCAAATGGAGTCTGATGTGTATTTGATCTATGTGGAAAAGAAGATCCTGAGCTGGATTTGTAAAAGTATTTAGTTGTTTGACAGTAGCGCATGTGTGAGTTTTCAAAAGCTGGACAAATATGCATGGCATACTGATGTGCATAAGCAAATATCTGAACACCTTACTTATGTGTATTTGATCCAATAAAGTGTGCCACCAGAACAGAATGGAGATTGATATGCATGCTTGAGTGTGTAGCAGCTGCAAGGATGTGCGAGTGAACAACAGGGGGTAGTTGGAGACTTTAACTGAACACGTTTGCTACCTTCTAATCTCCCGCAGAAGCAGGGTGGGTGGCATGTGAATCTATAAAAGAGGCACGCTGCATGCATAATCACTGTTACATGTGATAAAGTTTTTCTTTCATAACAAATCTTTTATTAATTCACAAGCTGTGCATAAACTTTAAAGGTGCAGTAGTAGCATGAAGAAGGTGTGATGTTGGAGTAGTAATAGACAGGTTCCACAGTATTGCTTGTTCATCCACTTATTGTTTTTATGCATGAATATCCAAGCAGTAAAAGTATAGATGTTAAAAGTAATCAAGGATCAGGTCTGCCATCTGTGTGGGTCTCGGTGTGGAAGGTCAGAGAGTGTTGGGTTGCTATGACCATTCCTTCCCCAATTGTTCCCTTTGCCACCATCTTATATTCTGTACCAACCCGCCCTCCCCTTCAGGGGGAGTAGCGGTGTTGCACTGGCCACTTGCTGCTGCTACTTACCTATGCATAATCTTTTACTGGTTTCGTTGTCTTATTTTACAATGATTATTTCATGTAATTGGACAATCATTACCGTTGTCACTTTGATGTTCAAGTAGAACATGTTGCACTCTGTTTTCCTAAAATCAACTGTACTGTCTTATTGTGCCTTGATTTTCTACCAATTGCAATAAAAACATGTTTAAAAAAAAAGGATCAGGTCAGCACATTCAACGCACAGAAATGTTTTCCAAAACCACAACTGATCATTTTATGGGTTGACTGTGCTTGAGGCTGAAGCGCGAGATGAACTTGTTATCCATTTTATCATCTCAACCTTTTTTACATGGGTTACTTTGCTGCTGGTCAATAATTACAATGCATTTATAAAAAGCTAGTCTTCTTAAACTTCTTGGTTTTGGCTAGACTCAAATACATGCCTTTTGGCATCTAATGTGTGGAGTGCCTTCACTGCTAGTTGTTGAGAATTATCTCCATAGGCCAGCTGATTAATTACCATGAAATTCTTCTAGACAGAAAAGATGGATGTGTTCTCAGAACCATAAGTTTCTTGGGTATAAAGTTGTACTCTCTTCAATGTAGCGTACCCCACTCTGTAAAGCTGCAGTGTTGACTAGGAATGCCACTTGAGGCATAAGTTCTTTGACAGAGCATTTATGACTCGTCTCAAAAGGTGAACATTTATTTAGTATTGGAATTGCAAAGGAAAGCCAGAATAACCCTCCAGAACCAGGGCTCAGACACATGTGTGTCATATACATGGTTCCCTAAAAGATTAATTAAGCTATGCACCACTTATGCTTTACAATAATGCTTAGGTCATTATAGCCACATGCAACACAACTGTTTGCAAGGTAATCTTTGGGAAATTCACTAATCAGTCCTTGGTAAGTAGTATGGGTATGGTATCAAGGTCTTATATAATATAGGCAGACACAATATACAGTAAGATATGCATAATTCACAAGTGGCTTAAGTGCTTAATTAATCCCTCGGAGAACCTTCTATATGACAATTTATTAGTAAGCACCACAGTTAAATTGTTAATGGACGTTTGGTTTCCGGGTGAATCCCTGAAGTGTCCTGCCAAAACATAACTTTGACAATGGAGGCCTAGAATAGAGAAACTAGTCATCCAGTCTCCAGTGTACTTTGAAAACCTACAATGATCCTTCATTTGTCTACACACACGTATACAATTAGGCAGCAGCAGCTGAGTTTAATTAGTAGCTATATCTTTCTGTCTGCACTACACAGCACATTTCTTCCACTTTGCTGTGTAACATCATAACACATCCTTTTCCAAGGATGGCTTGCTTGCTTCCTTCCTCAGGCACATACCTATACCTCTGCAGCAGATTTGTGTTCAGCACTGAAACCCAGCCTCAAAACTAAAGTGACTAAGTCAGCAGGTTCGAACATACTGACAGACATCAGTGAAGAATTCTTCATGATATAGGAGAAACGAAGTGTGATTCTATCCTGCATGTTGATGCAATCAGAATGTCACCAATTACAAGTTCCTTCATTGTTTCAGCCATAATAGCCATACAATGGAAACATGCATATTAATTTATAAAGTGCAAATAGTTGCGACAGTTGTCACAATGCAAATGTATAAAATCAATTCAGTGCTGCGCTCAAAACAATCTGGAAGTACAATTCATAAAACATCTGGTAAGGCAATATTAAAAAGCAAATTTCATATTATGACCTCACGACAGATAAAAACGCTATAGCGTTAAATAAATTACTCATACTTTAACTGTGACATTCATACTTTTCGCAGGGAAGCCACCGTAAGAAAAAACAGTTTATACCCTGCAGCAGCCAGGTAGTCCTGGTAAATCTCAAATGCGATCTAGTTACTTTCCTAGCCGAGTAAATGTATGCTGCTACTGCACGATATATTTTCCTCGAGTACATCCTATAGCAGAGTTCGAGGGCTTCCTTGCAGCCAGGGACGTAGAAAGTGCCTTCTGTGCTGCAAGGTGTTGGTACATAAAAGCATGAAGTGAGCTATTGTTTCTGGACCTCCCTGGGCAACGTTACAGGTGTCTCAAATGTTGTCCACAGTCTTCGACCACTTTTTATTGAGGGTGAAATTGATGTAGAGAGATCTTTTTTTATGCAGGAAAGATCATATCAATGTAAGGTTCAAATCCTATGATTAAGGTAAATATTGTAAAGAGATTTTTTGCCAGCCACATCCTCTAGCTTTGCATAGCCCCAAAATGTTTTTTTACCCATTAGTAGGGCATCCTTTTTCATCTGCTCAGGTTTCAGCCATTTGCGGGGAGAGTATTGATAATATGCTCAACCCATGGTAAGGAGGCATACTTCCTGATTCTTCGTAAATCCTGGAAAGCTTTCTGGAACACTGTCAGAGTAGGCTTGGTCCACACATGAATCCAGTAACGACAGGGTCTTAAGGATATGTGATTTTCTAGTTTGGCCAGGCCCAGTTCTAATATCAATGCCGTCAGAGTTCCTGGGCCTAAACAGAGCATTTATCGCACAACTGAATTCTCTGTGGTTTGTAAGGCTGACGTCTTCTTATAGCCCCATACGTACTTGCTGCCAATGCTTTTGATTCATAGGTGGTTAGTGTCAGTTTCACTAAACGATTACAAGTTTTATTTAAAAATCTTAATACTGCACCTCCATGTTGGCTCAAGGTCACTGTGCTTTTTGCTAATTGTTCCATCCAGTTAAGATGGCGATCAAGGCGGATACCCAAACAATCATAGAAAAGTGCTTGTTCAAGTGGTTTACCATATCTTTTAAAAGTGGAGGTGAGCTTTACTCTGGGATAGATAATCAAAAGCTTGTTTTGTTTCTCTATTGGTTGTTAGTTTCTTATTACGGCAGAAATGCTCGAAGCCCAATAATAAACGGTGCATTGAGTTTTCTGTGCATGCCAAGATTACCGCATCATCTGCAAAAAGTAGAATTGGTATACAATTGTCCTCTATCTTTGGCACACTGAGATTAAGATCGATGCGGGATTAGCATATCTCATTTGAATAATGCCGGCGCAAGAACACATCCTTGTCTTACTCCAGTATGTATTTTGAATTCATCTGTACATTCTCCCCTTGTTCCGTACTTTACTCTAGCTTTTTTACCATTGTGCAAATCCATCAGTAATGTCAGGTATTTGGTTGGTAAACTTTGTTTTCCCAGGATATTCCACAGTGTAGGTCTATCAGTACTATCAAAAGCAGTCTTTAAATCAATGAAGACCATATATAATGTAGATCTTCGGAGGACCACGTGCTTTGGGAATATCAAGAATAGCCTCATCACCGGATCTATTGTATACTGCCCTTTGCGGAATCCTTGTCAGCAGGTGGGATTAAATATGTTTGTCGTCCATCCAGTTCTCCAGACGTTGCGGGAGCACTTTCCTGAAGATTTTGCCCACACCATACAGAAGCGAGATGGGGCTAGATAGTTAGCCAGATCATTTTGCCTCCCTTTCTTGTGGATTGGCACAATGATGGAGGTCTTTCATGAGTCAGTAACCATTTCTTGGGGCCAGACTTTATTAAATCCAACTGTTAGTACTTTAAGCCTCATATCTTGGTCGTTCTTAAACACCTCGATGGGGATTCTATCTTTATATGATTTTTGGGCCACGATAGCTCCAGCTACCTCACTCTCCTAAAATTCTTCCTCAGTATCGTTTGGTACAGTCTCCCAAGTTTTACTTGTTTTCTAGCATTCAATTCCTCCGCAGTTTCCAGTTTCCTGGTTCACTGAGGTGAGTTCCGTGGTACATGGCAGAAAAGTGCTGGACACATATTCCTGGAGTTACAATTGCTTCCAATGCCCTCACTGCCCCATTTTATGTTTTTCCAAAATCTTCTGGCGTTTTTCCCATCTATTGCTGTTTGTTGGGCTTGCCATGTCCTGTGACATTGGTTTCTTTGTTAGATTTTGAGTAGATGTTTCTAGGCTTTTCTGGCTTTGCACAGGGCGGCTTCCCCGCTTGCTCCTACATCTCAGTTTTTGAGCGCTGCAGCCAAGTTTTTTTTAATGTGACGCAATCCTCACCATACCAATCCATGTGTGAGGGAGGATCTTTATTGCTTGCACTCCCCTTCAGTTTTTTTGAGATAGGGCTAGTAACTGCAAGAAAATTTACAAAGGTTGATAATGTTGTATTGGGGATTGTCGCATCGATTGAAGAGTTTTCCATTTTGTGTTCAACGGAATACCAGTGACCCTTTATTATATGGATGTTTTTCCTATTTATATCCAGATGTATCTTACACCGGTATGGACTACAGTTAGCTAAATAAAGAGTTTGGGATTCCTTTGCTAGTGAAAACTGAAGTTCAATTGTGTCGTGGTCGCTTTCCAATCCTTCCACCACCTCCATGTTGATTATTCGATGCCAAGCTTCCATGTTCAATATCACATAGTCAATAATACTTTCCCAATTCCTCACTCTAAATGTGGGTTTTGGAGGATGTCTGATTTTATGCGACTATTCAAGACTTTAAGCAATGTGTCAACTAATATGTTACATAGGTACTTCCCTTTGTCGTAGGCTTATAAGCTAACTGCACCGGTGGCAGTAGACCCAATCCGTTATCTTCAGCTAACACTGACTGTTCTAGCAAGAGTGGGTGCAGGCTGGTATTGAAGTCACCGCAAATCATGATGGCAAATCATGATGGCTCTGTTGGGAGATGCCCTTTGTTTTAAAGGTTTACTTTGTTTCAGAATATTTTATGTTTGTACTTGGATGTTCTTCAATGCTGATACAAGAGTTTTAAGGGGAGGTAAATAAACTTTGTAGAGGTCCAAATCCCAGTTTTGTTTTCTCAACTTTACGTGCTGGATATTGTCGTTTAGGTTTTTATAGGTAGATTCTACTTGATCTGAAAATACAGTTCACACCCAAATTACTAGCCCACCCTGGGACCTGCCTTTGGGCTGTCTCTTGACAGGTAGGGCAAATGCTGTTTAACTCTCCAGATCAATACTGTCCAAGGCCCATGTCTCCTCTTTATATATGCTATCCAGTCTTTGTCCTCCAACTTTTTCCCCCAGGCCTGCTATGTTCCAACTTATTAGCCCGAGTTGTTGCAGGGGATAGCAAAAGGGTAGGATCCTATCGTCTGGATGGTTTATGCAGGCTTCACTGCAGTTTCTCTTCCAGGTCTGATTTTCCGTTTTAGATCCATTTTTAACCACATTTAGCTACTGCTGTTTGTCCAAATGTAGAGTTGTGGAGCCAATGAAAAACCCTGGTGCCAATCTTCGCCTATGGGTTGCAAGAACTTCTTTGGCTGGGAGATGACATTCAGACAGCTCTCTATTTAAAAAAAAAAAAGAGGCTATCTGATTTTTAGGCCATTGTTTGGAATTAGCAGAATTGATCTCCTTTGGTTTCTCATGGAAGATCACAGGGTATGGCTCTGGGCTGAGTGCTTCAACAATTATTCCCCAGGATGCTAAATTCTTCAAATGATTAAGTATTTGATGCAGCAGACTGCTGTTGTGCCAGGAAGTGATGGTTTTCTCTTTTCTCTGCGAGTCCCTTCTTGATGCATGTAAACTATTGAGGCGCCGATGTCACTATATGTCTTCATATCTTTAAAGTCGCCTTCATCAAGTGGAAAGGAATCAGAAAACAACCTTATTCTACAGCTGCTATATTTTTAAGCATTCGATGTTGCTCCCTGCACATGAGGGAGTGGTGAAGGATTTCGCTCCCACCCCTCCCCCCCCCCCCTTGTTGGCTTCTCAAGGCTGCTTGTAGGAATGTGACTACCATGGTTTGGGATGAACTTCGGCAGTATGTGAAATTTCAGCTGTATTCATAACGTGTGTAGGTGCCTTTCCTTTTAGCTCCTGCACAAACAAAAGTTTTGCAGTCTTTCAGGCTTCCCAGCTTCGGTCTGGGATTTTCCCGCGAGCTGGGGCACAAGCTTAGGCATTGAGAATTTCCCTTCTATTATTGTCTCAGGGTTTGTAGCACATGGAGGATCCGGTGACATTAGCCTGCAGGAATCATCCTGTTCCTGTGCCTAGTTAATGCCAATGTAGTTTGTTATTGTGTTAGTCTGCGATTGATTTTTTGCATTTCGAGGTGGCAAAGTGGTTGTACCGTTTGATTTGCCTGCTTCCTCCCCCAAAAAGCAACTGGGCTTTTATATTACGATCAGCCCCGCATTTGTTCCTGTGGTGTCAGTCTCTGCAGCAGCTAGCAAGGGATTAGCTGTGTGTTGATGCACAAACGCAGGACTTCAGGGTTTGCATGATTTGTTTAAACTATCTTCCAGGATTTCAAGCTTTTTGGTAAATACATTATTACAAACTCGTACAGTAAGGTAAGAGAAGTTCAGTCTTTATTATGCCATGCACCACCAACAGCTTCCAGTCAGATATCACAGTCCACTGAAGGCAGCAGTGGAATGTTCACAACAATGCACGGAACGTTCCAAGGTAGCAGGGAAAGGAGGGGTGGAAAAGAGGAAGGGCAAACCACTAGAATACAACACACCTCCCTGGGCAGGAGGGAAGGAAAAACAAAAAGGGAGTGGAGAAGAGGAAAGGTAAATACAAGTTAACTACTTTAAAGTCCTCGTGCCATAAGGGCAGCTAGAGTTCCTGAAAACCAAAAGGAGACAGGGAAGAGGGAAAAGAATGGAAAGTTAACCAACTTTAAAGTCCTTGTGCCATACAGGGCAACTAGTGTTCCTTGATGACCTGCGAGGAGAGACAGGAACAATAGGCAAAACCTTGCGAGGAGAGTCAGGGCCAATAGGCAGGGTCTTAGCTTCTTCCCCACCCATTTGAGGATGTTTGCATTTGACCACTCTGTCCATTCCCCATGTTTGTCCGTTTTCCAAGTGGACCACATTTCTTCCTACTCCAGTAATTTTGACAGGTTCTGAAAACCGGGAGTGGCTTTTCCTTCTTGCAATAGGAAGATCGATGCGAACCCATTCTCCTGGATTGAATGAAATTGTCTTGACGTTTTTATTATAGTAATATCTCGTTTTGTATTTCTCTTGTTGCACATCAATTTTCTTGCCAATGTCTGATCTATCTACCTTGCAATCGTTTTCTGTGCGCAACCATCCCGCTGTGAGGTTGGTTTTAGGTTTCCTTCCTTTTAGGGAAATGAACGGTGATACCCCTGTGACAGTGTTCGGTGCTGTTCTGTAGGCCCATATCATTTCTTGCAAGGCTGGTTTAGCTGCCAGATTGGTGACTTCTGCTCTCTGGAGACATTCTTTGATGACCCTATCCATGCGTTCGACTAACCCGTTTGCTCTGGGACAGTACAACGCGGTCTTCAGATGGGTGATGGGTAGATTTGAAAGAAAGCTTTTCATCAAGTCCGATGTAAATTGGACCCCATTGTCCGTTACGATTGTATCCGGTATACCTTCTTCATAAAAAATGTCTTTCAAGAATTGAATTAGGGCTTTGGTGTCGATTAAGTTTACACATTTTGTCACCACCCATCTTGAGTGATAGTCTATGAGAACCAGGATGAATCGTTCGTTCAATTGTCTGAGATTCAAAGGTCCGATAATGTCCAACGCCAGTTTTGACCATGGTCGGTTAGGGACTTGAACAGGCGACAGAGGAGGTTTCCTCACGGAAAGCGTTTTGTCACTTCTAGCACATTCCATGCAATTTTTGACTAGTTCCTCTACCATGGTGTCCATTCCAGGCCACCAGTATTCTTCACGTACTTTGCTTTTAGTTAAACTTCGCCCTAAGTGTCCCTTGTGTGCTAAGCTGACAATTTTGTCTCTCATCCCTTCTGGGGGTACCATTTTTTCCCCTCGGTAAATTGTATCATTGATTATACATAGTTCAAATCTCACCTCCCAATACTTGCTAAGGGGTTCAGGTAGAGTCTTCTTTTTATCCGGCCATTCCTTTTTGATAAGTTCTTTTAGGGCAGCTACAGGAATGTCGAGAGTCTCACAGTTTTCCCATTCTTTTTTGTCCAGTACTGCTATTTCCAGGACTACTACTTCGTTTTCCTCCTCTTTTGTGTTACAGTCAGTATTGAGAGGAGCACAAGATAGAAAATCGGCTACTACATTGTTTCTCCCAGGTACGTATTCGACCTTGAAATTGAACCCTTCCAGGCCCATCATCCATTTAGCTATTCTGGGTGTAGTTCTGGTGGAACCCTTGGTTGTAAACACATAGGTGAGGGGTTTGTGGTCAGTCTTAATAGTGAAAGGTATGCCCCACAGAAAAAATTTGAAGTGGTTAATTGCCCAGAAACAGGCTAGGGCCTCTTTTTCAATTACTGAGTAATGTTGTTCGGCACCTTTTAGTGATCTCGAGACAAAAGCCACTACTTGCTCAGTGTTCCCCATCCTTTGTGTAAGACTGGCCCCCAATCCTTTATTGCTGGCATCGGTGGACAAGTATGTGGTTTTTGTGGGGTCAAACCTACCTAAGAAAGGTGCCTTAGTAATGCATGTTTTTATCTCCAAAAATGCAGTTTGGCAATCAGCACTCCATACGAAAGTTTGTCTGGCTTTGAGAAGATTGCGTAAAGGTTCTACCTTGCTTGCATAGTTCTTAATGAACTTCGAATAATATTCTGATAACCCTAGGAAGGATTTCAACTCTTCTACATTGGTGGGAGCAGCTGCCTCAAGGATGGCTTCGATCAAGTTCATTTTGGGTTTGATTCCCTCTCGGGAAATAGTATGACCTAAGTATTCTGAGTTCCCCCCTATTTGGCACTTTTCTTTCTTCAGGGTCAGGCCTGCCTGGCTTAACTTGTGTAATGTGTTTCTTAACCTGTCATTGTGTTCCTTGGTGTCTTTTCCAAATATTAGGATGTCGTCCTGAAAACATAGTATTCCCGGAACCTCCTTAAGCACATGCTGCATGATTCTTTGAAAAGCAGCCGCAGCAGAGGCTAACCCGAAAGGCATCCAGAGATACTGGAATGCTCCTAGGGGTGTGATAAATGAGGTGAGGTGTCGGCATTCGGGATGTAACTCCACTTGATGATATGCTGATGATAAATCAAGGACACTGAAATGACTGGCGTCTTTGATGAGAGTTAACACCTCATGTATCCTGGGTAACGGGTGCCTATCTACCCAAATGTTTTTATTTAGGTCCCTGAGGTCAATGCAAAGTCTGACATCCTTACTGGCAGCCTTAGACGTAATTACAATGGGGGCCAACCACTGGGAACTTTCTATAGGTTCTATGACACCCAACTCCAACAACCTGTTTATTTCTTTTTGTAGGGGTTCTTGCATAAGATGTGGAATCGGCCTTACCTTATGGGCAATTGCTTTGGCTTTGTCTTTATTTTTATGCAATGTTGAAAGTCTTTGAGAAGGCCTAATTTATTTGTAAACACTTCTGGGAATTCCTCGCAGATACCCTGACCACAAACTGAACGATCCACCAAGAGGACTTGATCATGACTATTAGGATCGAGTTTCATGCCTAGATCTTTTTGGTGCTTCCACCCTAGCAGGTTGGACCCTTTTTCAGTAACGTAAACCTTGCCCACCGTGCTCCTACCTTTATACTCAATCAGCATAGTGGTCATGCCTAACAGGGAAATGGGATCACCCCCATAACCTCTAGGTTTGATGTCTGCTTCTGCGAGAGTACTCAGTTTGTTGGGGAACAACACATCAAACATTTTACTGTCCAGTAGGGTGTATGGAGAACATGAGTCGGCGAAACCTCTGACCAACTTATTATCCAGAGTGATACTGCATTCTGGAAACTTGACCATACCTTCGTTGTCTTCTACTTGGAATACTAATTTGGTCTCTACTGGTGTAGGTTCTGATTCGATCAAGGAAACCTTTTTCTGATTTGTGTCATGGCACACTCTAGCTAAGTGCCCCTTTCTTCCACACTTGTGGCATGTTACGCTTTTTGCCGGACAGGAAGGATTATTCGCCAAGTGTGCTGGGTTACCACACCTATAACATTTAGTTTTAAAGTTAGTACTCGGCTGATTGTTTGGTTTCAACTCTTTGTCCCTTGTAGGTTCTTGTTTAGAAATAGCATTTACGTCATGGCGGGACTCAGTATTCACATTTATTTCTTTTATGCATTCTGCAGTGTGTTCAACGCTTAACGCGATTTCTATTGCTTGCTTTAGATCTGGGTTACCTGCTAACAGTTTTTCTTGTATCTTGTGGTTGTTTGTGCACCTAACCAATTGGTCTCTGATGAGAGATTCAGTTAACCCTTCAAATTCACAAGTGTTGGATAACCCTTTTAGTGCAGCAATATAGGATTTAACCTTCTCATTTTTGCCCTGTACTCTGGAGAAAAATGTGTGCCTTTCCAGCACAACATTTATGACTTGCCCAAAATGTTTCTCTAATTTATTTAGTGTAGCTAGGTAGACATTGAAATCTCCATCACTCCCTTCTTCAACTTCTGTGTCAGGGCCTTTTAAGTTGTTGTAAGTCTTGCGGCCTTCAATTCCCAAATTATGTAGCAGAATGTGCTGCTTTCTGAAATACAAAAATTTATCTCCACCAATTGCTATAAGATACGATTCAAATATTTCCTTCCACTCTTTCCATGGAACGTTTGGATCTCCTACTTCAATCAGAAAAGGTGGAGGTAACGCCATGTTCAATGCAGCCATCCTGCAAGAAATCAGGAAAGGAAAAAGTGTAAAAGGCGTATTTAAGGAAGAGTCATGTCTTAGGAATGAAGACTATGAACCAGTCGGCTGTGCCTATCAGCGAGGACAGGCAATGCTCAGCGTAATAGAATATTAATTTGTTGAGGAACAAAACAGGCCTTGTGTAATATATATACTGACAGGCAGGGAAAATTAACTGTGCCCATCAGTGTGCTTCAAGTAGAGGTCTCGTTAGTGATGTACATAAATGCTACGTAGATTTGACAGGCATAATAATGAAAGCTGTGCCCGTCAGCGTGCAGGGAAAACAAAAAAAAAACCCTTCTGGAGCTTTAGCCACTTGACTGTAGCTACGAAATTCAGTGGCGTCGAATCAGCTGAAACTGAACAACAGACTGCTCCAGTGAAAGCCCAGCCCAGCCATGAGGAACTGCGCAATAGACAGGCAATACTAGACAAGCTGTGCCCATCAGCGTGCACGTAGAACCTTGCACCACGGCTCTAGCCTTCTTGAACTCGTGACTGCATTACCTCAGTAAAGGTCGAGACGTCGTCACGTCGAATCAGTTGACGAGAAACGGCAGCTTGCTAGAATGAAGGCTCAGCTGTGTGAAAACCCTGCAGTTGACCGGCAATACCGGAAAAGCTGTGCCCATCAGCGTGCACGGACGGTGTTACGTCGTGGTTCCAGTCTCCTGGACTAGTGACTGCGTTGCCTCAGGAGGAGGTGAGGAACGACGAAACCGCTGACAAGAACGGCAGATTCCGCTCTAGGACACCAGTTGAGCCGAACAGTGGAGTCCATTCACTCCCTTGCTGAGGCAGCGTCGGAAAGAAACTCCGGGCAAGACCGCCAAACTGCTCGAAATACTGCTAGGAGAGCGCCGGTACAGTAGTAAGGAATGGCGCTGGAACGCTGGAATGCTGGAGAAATCGTTTTAGAAATTACTGCCAGCAATGAGGAACGAACGGAAGTCCGCACCAAGTTCCTTCAGAGTATCACACTTGACACACAGTCATGTAAAGATCCCTCCAGCAATAACGGTATTCCCTCAGGATGATATAGAGGCCCCCCCTTCTATGTGAGCGTAACTGGACCTTGAAAAACTCGATAGCAGCTTTCCTCTGAGACTTGAAGAAAATGACATCAACTCCTAGCCGCACTGGATATAGCTGTAAAACAGCTGGGGATGGTGGTGCAGCTGCCCCCACGCAGCGATCGTCGCCAGTATTACAAACTCGTACAGTAAGGTAAGAGAAGTTCAGTCTTTATTATGCCATGCACCACCAACAGCTTCCAGTCAGATATCACAGTCCACTGAAGGCAGCAGTGGAATGTTCACAACAATGCACGGAACGTTCCAAGGTAGCAGGGAAAGGAGGGGTGGAAAAGAGGAAGGGCAAACCACTAGAATACAACACACATCCATTAATATTTTACCAGCATCCTTCTCCATTAGGACTGGGCGCATTAGTAATTTGAATTATAGGAGTTATTTGATCCTCAGATCCAGTTCATGTGGCTCTTGTGAGTTCGAGAGGAGATTTACCTCTGTATGAGAGCCCTTGTACAACAGTCCCTCTTACCCAGTCAATGGCAGAATCTCGATGAGATCACTATCCACTCTCAACAGCGGAGAAGGAGAACAGTAATACGTGCAGTACTGAGGGAATCCCATGTCTGACCCAGATCCCACACCTGATGCTGGCCAAACAGGTCAAATTGTTCCCAGTACAGTGCAACAACAAAAACAGTGGGGTCTTACTTGAAACTCTGGCCCTTGTGTTTCTCCTTGATTACTCAGTCCCTGGGTTCCTGATTTTCCTGGATTCCCCCTCTGGATTCCTTGATGTGCTGCTTGAGGCCAAGGTGAGGGGGCTAAAGCATTGGCAGGAACCGTTGCAGCAGGGGGGGAAAATCGAGTATGTTCCTTTTGGCTTCTTGGTAGGGGAGTGGTGGGGGGGGGGGGGGGAGCATAAATGGCAGGCAAGCCGCACCGGCATCTAGGACGCCCTCGCGCACCACAGCCCAACCCAGCGCCACAGCACCTAATGTGTGAAGGCTCACCTTCTCACCTTCTCACCCGTCCTCTGCCTCTTATCCTCCCTGCTGCAGCCGCTGCCGCTTAAAATTTACAGCAGCTACCAATGCACTCCCTTACCCGCTGCACCATGCCACTCACATCCAGACAGATCCTAGCTGCTCCTCCCTCCAGCCACCCCAGGGGACAAGGCGGCAACTGAAACAAAAATGAAGCAGAAAGCGTGTGAATTAAGTTAAGGGCACCAGGCCCCCAGCACCAGGGTCGAGTGCACCAAGTCCACTGAGGGCTACTCGGAGGACGTGCGCAGGGGAGCCAGAGAACCAGGACGCAGGGCATTGGCGGGAGCAATGTGGGAAGCAGCAATGAGGGCAGAAAAAACAGGAGAAACACTGCGGGCCTCAGAGCCTCAAAGCCTCCTATCAACGCCCTTTCTATGGGCGTATGTCGGCGCCCACTCCAGCACTCCGAGCACCAGATGCGCGGGCTCGTGGCTGCGGCTCACCCACTAGCTGAGCTCCTCTCTGCTCTTCCCAAGCAGCGTTCACTCGGCCATCAAAGGTCTCTCCTTCCTTCCTGGTATTGCGTCGATGCGCGTGACCAATTAAAGACTGAGTCACTTGTTGTGGGAAAAGATACAAAAATACAAATACACCAGCGTATCAACAATGCATTTATCTTGGAATGAGTGTCATTTGGTGCTCCGATGCATAACCTTGCTGTTTCTTGCTTTGGTTTTGCCACCAATAGATCTATGTGATGCTTCGTACTTCTATCAACTTCTGAAATATGTGCCAATCATGCATAAACTTAACGATATGTGCATTGATGTCAAGCATAAACCTACAATATGTGCAAGGATATTGTTTTCACATGGAACATGCTCTCTAAGCTTCGGGTTACCAATTGCCATCTTATTTCATCAAATACATTGCAGTAGTGTTGCCCATCTAAATTAACACAACCTAGCTGTGTAGGTCTATGTGAAAAGCCACAAGCAGCTCTACTGTCTTCAGCAGCAGTGCACTGCCTCATTGCCTGAACAGTTTTGCATGCCATTTGGTAGGACAAGTGATATGTGTAATGCCTATCACCTAATATGTATGCTCACCAGCCTATTAAGCATGTGTCCACCACTGCATTTACCTCTGAAAAAATTCTCATTCCTACTTAAATTTTGTGTCTCCATCACTTTAGATTTCTTTGAAGTATTGCAGTAACAAACACTAGAACAGCCCACCCTCCCATACTTTGTTAATATTGATTGTTTAACCACCCATGAAGTCGTCTCTAATCCAGGCTGGCAAATGGAAGCAGCTGAATCCCATATTCCATCATTCACAACAAACTTTTCACCAAGCATCCTCGAATGATAGTCTGTGTTTTCCATCAATGTCAACGGCTTCAAAGTTGAACCTTCAAAGTTCGTTATTCGATGTCTCTTTCCAGGATCAACATTGGCTCGTGGCCAATGTAGAATTTCAGGGCTGCTACATACTGTTCCATATGCCTCAAGTCCCAACTGTACTGAACTATACTGTACTCTATTGTACAATGAGAAGTCTTCTTATTTTTTATCAACTTAAGCCTAAGAGAAAGTGACACTGCCAAGGAAGATGGATCTTGATCAACTTTGTTTGACTTTACGGTCTTCTTGGTAGAATCTTCCACTAGAAATTGCCAAAACTCCTCTGCATCTTTGTTTCGTTACATCCATGTTTTTAAGTGTCGAAGGGACTCGGCCTCCTCAGAATCCAGGGGCTCCCATTCGGAGCTTTAACAAAGTTCACCATGGGCAGCTTTCACAAAAAAAAACCACAAAAAAACATATTCGGGAGCTGCTCTGCTGGTCAACTAATGCTTTTCTTTTTTGTTTTTCACCTCAATTGTAGAAAATGGTGAACAGAAGTATAAGAACTGGTGCTCTCATGGGTTTGAAGTAAGTACAGAATACACACATTGTGTGAATCAATCCACATACAATTTTCTTACACCTACAGTAAAACGTAAAGTGGTTTCTGAATGGTGGAGCTCAAAAATGCAGCGGTTCTCAAACTGTTTTTTTTTCAAATAACTTGTCAAACTGCCTCTTAAACATTGCTGTCAATCCAGGGTTTCTGTCCTGAGAGCCAACAAACCTTCCATTCCATTCATTTTCAGGTCTCGGCTACAGGCAGTTTTCTCTGCCTGTAGGCAGACCTTTTGTTTCTAATACATAACACATGATTAAGTGGGCACTGGATAAGCACCATGATTGGATGACTGTTGTTTAGCTCAGATCTCTTTTCTTGATTCAATAGCTTTCCTCCCTACTCTTGTGTTTGTCCCAGGACCATTTTAAGCTCATAACATTCTAACTGGAGAGGATGTATCCTTCTGTGACATACTTGAAAGTACTATTTTATTCTATGTATTTAGCACTCCATGGAAGTGCATGCGTTTCCTTGTTCTCTCACACACTTTAGCTCAGCCCCCGACTTACATGCATACTTTCTTTTGCTTACCCACTGCTCCAACACCCCTGCTCTCAGTCCCACTCACCACCCCGCTGGCTGTGTGATTTAATTTTTTTTTTTTTTAAGATTCCACCGCCTTTTATTTCTTGCACACTTGTTTTTCACATTCTAATTAACTGCGTTAAAACTAAAATCAATCTTGTTAGAATGGTAAATTAGAAATAGCTACCATGTGTCATGACAAACGCACGCACATACCAGGATGCATGTATCATGATGCATGTGTCATAATGTATAAGTGCATGTTCCCTGCACCATAAGAATTTGCATGCATCACAAAGCATGCATACACATCAGTGGCCATTTTGGAATCGGTTTACTTTAATAGAAGACCCATTGAAACACTGGCAGCCATAAGTGTGCATGCATCCTGATGCATGCCAGGCCAAAATCTCAGACATTGTTTTTGCCAATGCTTCTTTTAAGACTGTGTCCATGCATTGTAAGTCCATGCTAGAAAAGAAAAATCAATTGAACGTTGATGCCTGTGGTGCTTTGCCACTTTTAAGCCATTGAAGATGTCCTTATGATAAGTGCTAATTTTTTTATTTAAGCAAAAACAAGATGTCATCTGAGCACAATCAATATTGTGGAATTGTGCACAGGGAGTCAGAGTTGAACATATTCACGCTGCAAAAGTGTGTTCCTAAAGAAAATAAGTGCACAATGGATTACATTCCGGGAAAATGGCTATGTCCCACAAAAAACTTCTGTTTATCTCCACCCAGTTCAAGAATACTACAACCTTTCCAGACTTTCATTTACAGATGTGCAATATGATGTGGTGAAACATACTAATGTTCAGAAGAAAAAGTAACTAGAGCCCTACTGTTCGATTAATTAGAAGGACAGGTATTCGGGGATGGAGGTACTCTAGACAGGCCATGGGATCCTCGATAAAGGCTTGAAAGCTGAAATCAGTGTCCTCACACTTGTGAGCATGGAGAAAGGGGTAGGGGGATAGCTGGCGGCCCGAGAAACATCCTTTACAGGGACTTGGATCAACCTTGCAGGACAGACATCCTATTTGTAAGTGGCAGCTGGTGTTGACAAACGAACCTCCCAGAAATAGACCTTGTAAGGATTCTGTAAATAACATGCGAAAGTTGTGCATACATCTGTAGAACATATTGTAGCATCTCACATTCTCTAGGCTCATTCTCCATATTTATCTGCAATACGTTACATGTCAGATTTGCAATTTTCTAGCTTTACATGGTAGATGGGAGCAAAACTGTGCTCATTCCTACCCTTTGCATTCTAAACACTTTTCGTTGTAAAATATACATACGTTCACTTCTATACTTTGCTGCCAATGTTAACCAAGATTTATTAACCAAGATGAGTGAGTGTATCCTACAGAATCAAAAATACTTTTGGATGAATCACTTGCGATGAAAATTGAAATTTTCCCAAAGCATTATTAGAAACAAATGCCTTCCATCAGAAATTTTCAACAGTGAATTACTTTATTTTTGTTTTTGGTTTTTTCTCGTAGGAAGGAGGATGCCTTGTTGCATGCATTATTACAGCGTAAATGGCTGGTCTTGAAGTATCATCACAAATCACATTTTATCTTTGATAAAAGATTGACTTCAGAGTTGCCTCAAAGTTGGCAACACATGTTTCGCCCTATGGGGGGGCATGCAAGTCGAAGGCTTTTTCAAGGCTAATAGAAAAATTAAAATATATACCAACCAAAATAAGGATATATTCAAATTGGGTATGTTATTGGTGCTAATCCCCATTTGTGACAAAAACCTCCACACGTGTTTTCATGATTGATTTAACCTCAAAGATTACATAAAGATGTGACATGGTAAGAAATGGAAAGTGAAAGCCATTAGTGTCAATTATAAATGGAAATTAGACATACCAATGATAACGCTAATTAAGTTTACCCCTCCGATTAATAAAAATATCTCTATTAATAAGGCACTGGCAGCACTTTACAGAAAATGCTAATACAAGAGACCGGTACCTTTAACTTTCGTATTATTCATTCGGTGAAGTAATTCAAGAGTTATAATTGAAGACCACTAGTCACTTTTTTATATTAATCCAGCAAATAGGAATCTGATAAAAACAATATAGAAAAAGAAAAGAAAATGAGAAAACATCCCCTAAAGACATAGTTGGATGATTTGGCTTGTGTAAAGGTACAGACTAAATGACTATTAAACTAACATACTTCAAAAAATATGACGCTAAAATGTTCCAGCATTCCAAATGGAACAGGCAAAGTCCAAATGCTGCTCTGACTAAGAGGACTAAATAGGCATCGAGGGATGAGCGTTTAGTGAAAGCATATTGCCGGTAATACAGTAAACCATAAAAGTGATAATCACCGGGACTTAAAACATGGACTTTTAAAAAATGAATGTATTCTAGCAGATGGTCACAGAGAAACAATATAATAACACCATAAATAAGCTTACCGAGTTCTAGTTGGGAGCCCTTTTGGAAATATAATCTGCCATCCACGACATAAAAACGAACGCTGTTTACAATTAGCGCCATGTTAAGGTAATTCTAAATGGGTAGTCCTACGTCAGCCTTAAGAACAAACAAAGCAATAACTCCTACCTAGATGTATATGGCCCATCTTGACCATTTCAAATTATTACTTGAAGGGGAAGCACAAATGAAAATCCATCTTATGAGAAGAGGTTATTATAACAGCAACTGCTCTTATTATATATTTATCAATCTAATTGATGGAAAGGTGTATTCGTAATGAACAACTCTATTTCTAAAATTGTATGCGGCAGGGTAAAAAACAAACCACATTTAGAATCATACCATTTTAAAGTCATTCTAAATGGATAATACTATTAGTATTCCTGTTAGTCTTCCGAACAAACAGAGCAATTACCCCTACCTAGAAGTATACGCGCCATCTTGACCATTTCAAATTATTATGTACTTGAAATGAAAATCTGTCTTATGTGGAGAGGGATTAAAATAGCTACTGCTTCCTTTACATATTTATCAATCTAGTTGAAAGAAAGGTGTACTCATCATGAACCATATTTCTTAAGTTGTATGCGGCAAAGTAAAATGATGCCATGTTGGAACCTTCATGTATACACGAGAAATGGATTTTCTCCATCAAAGTCCGTTTGACGTAAGAAGGAATTAGAAAGGATTCCCATATTCTAAATACATAAATTAATTAGAACAGTGTGTTGAACATTGTGATCATGTTAATTCATCATAACATCTAGGGGAATACCCCATATGTATAAATAATGAAAGGAGGAAGAAGGTACCATGCATCATGCAGAAGAATATTATAGAAATAAGTTGGTAAACGTGTATCTATCTAGTATCATCAAAGGTCTCTAATACATGCATTCAACTAGAGTATGTCCAGCACATTAATCAATAAAAGTATATAACATAATGCCACAGGAGCGGCCCATGCAAGTAAGAGTGGTGGGGCCGGGTTGGGGGGGGGGATTCGACAGACGACCACGAGGGTAAACTAAATAAATAATTAATTTTCCCTCATCTACGTCTGTCGAAATCCCCCACACCCAGCCTCCCTACCCCACCGTTCTTACCTGCATGGGCCGCTGCTGCACAGGAGGTAATAACATTACGTTATAATTTGGTAAACATGTTGCAAGATTTGCATTTAGATCTCAGTCAGACATCTTTCCGTTTTTCAGAGTAGATTGTTATTCACTCTGTGCCCTCAAAATATTTGTCAGCTTTCCTCACCATACATTGTATCCCCATTCAAAGTAACATTCAATCTAAGACTGCTTGTTGAAGAAATAAATTAAAACATTTGAAAAGGTGCATTGGTCAGAGTATGGTACATATATACCAATTAATTGCATGCTTAATCATAGTTTGCCAACTGATTTCTGTTTTCAAACTGGCTCAAATGCTGTAAGCTAGCCAGGAGAGTATTTTATGTAGACTGATTGATCTAAATTGCTTCTAATAATGAGTCAACGTTATTTCTTCTATCGGTGTACCCGTTACTAACATTTTAAAGATCTTTTAGATAGAAGCATCAATAGGCACAGCATTACAAAATAAAAGATACCACTTATTAATCTCAGTCTGGTCTTACCTAAGGAAGTTCCACATGCCCAGAATCGCTGACTGACGCAAAAGAGGCAGTAGCACTTCCGATGTCAATCGTTCAGCATCTTCAACATATTCTATTGGATTCAAAAATGGCTGAAGATGGTAAACAAAAAGAAGAGTGTCTCTGAGAGCCAACACAGTGAAAAACACCACCAAACAAAAGATACAATTAGGGACAGTGATAGCACGCTCTTCTACATCAACATAAATCTTTATTTCTGTTACTAATACCAATCAGTTTCATCATATTGACTTGCATAAGGATTTTAGTGGTCAAATGGATTTTTTTTCATATTGTAAATACAAAGCATTAGTTTTATGTGTGACCTCTTAAACACTGCTTGGTGTGCAGAAATCATCTTTTTTGCAGTAATGCACGTCTTTAGTACAACAATTTTCTTATGAAGTCTCACTATTTTTCACCCAATTGTAATAAACTTCATTGGAGGCTGAAAGAAAGAAACGTTTGTGTATTTAGCTTGTGAGAAACTGCTTCTTTGCTAAAGGCAATGAAACAAACAATTCATAGGTGACAGCTTAAAAGTGTGTGGTAAAAGTGAAAACCTGTCTGAAACAGGCCCAGAAATACAAAGCTAAACTTTTTATGAGTGCGCGTAGTGTCTTGCAAAGAGTAATCTTTCTCTTGAGGTTCTAGTACAAATACATTTTTTAAAGTATAAAAGTACTGGTTCTAAGGACAATTTCTTTAAAAAAAAGTGACGGTTTTTCAACTGACCCTTTTTTTAGAACTAGAATCGTCAACACAGAAAATCTTAGTAGTCAAACATTAGGTCTCTAAGAGAGGCAATGCTATCTCCCAATCTACCAAGTATTTTTGGATCATAATAGTGAAATAATTATAGGGCCATAATTTGACTTTTTTTCCACTGTTGTACGAACCATAGGCCCTTCTTAATTTTCAGCACTACCCTGTCCTCTCAGTGTTATTTGTGATTTATAGCCCTTTTCAAACTCTGAACCTTTGTTCCCCCACCCTTCTACATGCAGATTCCCGAATCCTATCTGGATACCACTGTTACCACTATTAGCCTTACTGAATTGTCGAGTTGCTAAAATGTTATTCTACCCTAGGCCATGTCTGGAAACAACAAATAACACCACTCATACACTTCTGGTGGAGTAACATTTGGTAGATCTATGCTATGGAGAAACCTTTGCCCATTTTAAATGACACACAGGCAAAATGAAATGAGGTTTGTAAAGAGTTTCCAACGTACATATCAAGAAACTGAGTGGTAGACCCTCTGGCCACTTGCCCACCCAAACTGATCCGCATCGCTGTTCTCCACACAAGCACAACAGAGGTCCAGAAACCACTACATAGCGACGACCCACAACCAGCTACACAAGCAGTGTTATGATCACGGAGGAAGGGGCATATGAAAGGCATGAAGGCTTAATGGGTAAGTGGAGAGGCGGTGATGATTATTGTAATAAAAGCTTATGTAATAATTGCAATGCCAAATTTATTGAAGCGTGATGTAGGTTACCTGTGTGGAGCACAAAATCCATAAAGTGTTTAATGTTTTTTTTATTCTACCCTGTTTTATTTGCAGTGCACCTCTGCCCTTGTGGTTAGAGTAGTATACAAAAATGCTTATTCAAATTACATAAATATTGCATTTTCACAATTTAAGTTTTTAGTTTTTGTAGCTCATTACAGCTGTTTCAAAGACTATGAATGGGTGATGCACTGTGAAGTCAGACCACAAGCTGAGCAGATAAGAGGACAAATTGCTAGATGGGATAAAATCATTCCTCTCGATGAGAACACAATTTGCTAGAATGGACTCCTATCCAGTAAATAATGGCATACCACAAAGTTCAACCCTCTTTTCTCATCTTTCCGGTCTTTACATCGACTCAAAGCACAATGGTCCATGACAAGAACATCTTGATACACAATGCTGATGTCACTCAGATGAATCTCAAAGTCTCCAGTCCTTCAAAGTTTACATCCCTTAAGATGTTCCTACAGAAAAGAGCAAACTGGATGTGAGCCTCCTCCCTAAAACTGAACCTGAACAAAAAACCTGCATTATCACTTATATTCTCCGTCCTCCAGTCCAAAAAGGTTCAAAATCATTCTCTAGATGGGCATTACACCCTCAGTGGTATCACTTGCCAAATCTCTTGAATTTACAATCAATGCCAACCACAACCTGATCAAGCACATTAATAATCTAGCAAAAATGTTGCATCTCTTAAGGATGCCCCCTATCGAGGCCAAAAACAAGCAGAAATCTAACTTGTCTTACAAAAAAGAGATACGCCTTAATTTATAATTGCATGCACAACCCACAAGGTGCTTTATTATGGACTTCCTCCATACCTAAAACCCCAAAACTTCCCACAAAGAGATGAAAGGATAACACGAGGAAAGAGTCACTCTCTGCTAAAAAAGCAAGACTGGAAACCAACTTCCCCAAGCTGTGGAACCAAATCTCGAAAACTGTTAGACTAAATCTCACTCACCTGTCCTTCAGAAGGAACCTCCAAGTCTTTCTGATCAACTTGAATCTTCAAAACAAAATACTCCTTCCCTTCTTAAACTTCTCACTGTCTTCAATGTTTCTCCTCCTACCACTTCATATTTCAACTCTGCAAGATCCATGTGGCTCCACAACTCTACTTGATTTGGCCACTACTCTCTTTTATGTTACAAATATATATATATGTGTATGTGTGTGTGTGTGTGTGTGTGTATGTATACATATATATATATATACATACATATACACACATATATATATATATACATATACACACACATATATATATATATATATATATATATATATATATATATATATATCTAAGCTATAATGTCTCCACTGTTCATAATACGCATTTAAATCGCTCTCAGCTACTTCATATGTTCCACTGTTATGTTCTATGCAAAGAGCTCCATTACCCATGAAGCTAGGTCCGCACGCTACAAATTAAAAAAAACATCAAAATACAGGGTCTGAAGTGATGATGAGGGGTCTGAATGTCCAGTCTTCTGGAAGTCATTCTCCGTATTGATGTACGTTTTGGCAAAAGCCTTCAACTGATTCCATACCTGTCACACGTCCAGGTGGCTAGGGCTGGTTTTAAGTCTGTTTGTGCTTACTGTGCAGAATGAATAAGTTAATGAATGTAGACTAGGAAGCAGAAAGTCTAGAAGTAATATGGAAGAGCTGATTTTTAACCTCTCTGCCTAAGAAGTGAAATTCTGCTTCAAATGTCGGCTGCAGTGCAAAGTTCAGTGCAGTGTTCCAGATAGAAGATTCCTGAAAGAGCAGTGGCTTACTACCAAAGAATGTTTATCTCAATGAGCTAGTAGACAAGATATTGAGTTGAAGACTGGAGAAGGCAGCAACACTGCAAATGGGCAGCCTGGTGTGCAGCTGTATACCAATGCATGCACTATACAAAGAAGGATTATGTTACTTACCCTGTAAGCATCTGTTCGTGGTATGTAGTGCTGTAGATTCACATGCTCTCCATACCGCTGCCATCTAGTGTTGGGTCAGAGTTGTGCAACATGTTTTCCTTCAAAGAAGTCTTGAGTCACGAGGTAGAGTGACTCCTCCTCTCGGTGGCATTGTGCATGGGCATCGAGTCATTTGATAGATGCTTTTCCCGCATGCGGGTTAGGAAGGAGTATAAGGAAAATTCATCCTCCACATAGGAGCCAGAAATCTCCTCGAAGGAGAACGTCCCTTCTTCCTCAGCAGCAGGGTCTTCCTGGACGTGCACCTCACCGAAAATGTCGGGAGTGTCGTCTTTGCTGCAGCAAGACATCTACAGTTGACCCGCCCTTCAATCACGGAGAAGAGTCTTTTTCGATCGGAAGGACTTGCTGGTGTAGTAATCAGCCTCGCGATGATCGGGCGAGAGGCAAAGGTTGCACACCTGATGTTGGTCGGTGTGCGGCTATTTGGCGCGACACTAAAGGCAAAATCGAAAAGGTGTCCGTTCCATCAGGAACACATCTTCAGCACCGACGGTGCACGCAGGATGGTAGGCCAGAAGCTGGCGGCGCCCCAAAGGGCGATCGATCGGTGCCTGAACCGACTAAAGTTTCGAGCAGCGCAGGAATGGGAAAACGAAATTGAGATAGACAGGATAGAACAGAAGACTCAAACCAAACGGAGTTGAACACGGAGGAGAGGCACACATGTCCGAACCCGACGGCAGAGAGAAAACAATTTAACAAACGAGTCGATGCCCATGCGCAATATCAGCAAGAGGAGGGGGTCACTCTACATCGGGGGAGGTGGGCGGCACCGGGGAGTAGTCGTGTCGCTGCGGCTCTCCTCACCCCACCCGCTCCCATGGCGGCCGTGCCGCTGGGCGACCGGATCCGCGCCGTGCTGGACGTGGCGCTGCGGGTTCCCTGCATTTTCATCATTGACGCCATCTTCAACTCGTACCGTGACCCGAGTGCGGGTCGCCTGGACATCGCCGCCCAGATCCTGCTGCGTCTCTTGGTTAACCATGAAAACAAAGGATGGACTTCCACGAGCCTTCACACTGGTTAAGCAATCACGGTGGCCATCTTGGAACGGTACTGGATTACCACTGGTTTTGGACTGCTCTGCTATGCTTGCCCGCAGGTTCACTTCTGGTCCTGATCTATTTGAACTTTTGGAACTTTAACGATGCCCCCTGGGCGGAAACCAAAACTGTCTGTACTTTTCGCGGTGCCCGAGCAACTTTGGCTGATGCCCGGTGGAGCTGTCATATGCAGCTATAGAGGAGATTGGCTCTGGTTCACCCCTCGGCCGGCACCTACCCAGCCGGACATCGGACATCGTTTTCCTCGCCTCCCCGTTGTGTTTTCCTACCGGCATTCCCTACCCCCGTTTACCGTTCCCCCTCTACCTCTTCACTCCCCATAAGACATGTGTACGCGCTAATAATCTCACATTATTGTGTAATCTCATGTTTTTTTCTTTTCTCCTAGGTCTATACTTGTCTATGTAATTATGGAACCTGTAACTCACTGATCCTCATGTAAAGCGCTCTGATACCTCCGGGTCTAGCCAGCGCTATATAAAACTTTGCAAATAAAATAAATAAAAAATAAAAAAAAAAAAAACTCGAAAAACTTCTTCGAAGAAAAGCAAGCTGCACAACTCCGATCCAACACTAGATGGCAGGAGTATGCAGAGCATGTGTAGCTACAGCTACACATGCCATCGGACATTATCTTTCATTGACCATTTTGCAACACAGGAATGTAGGTGAAAGCCATGTTGCATGTTTCAGCACAACTGGAGTTCGGGTAATGTTTGAGTTACAAGCCCTTTTTAGATAGGACTATGTAATCTAAGTAGGATATTATCACTTCACTGATCAATGTGATTTTACTAGAGGACTGGAGCAGTGGAAGGACAAGCCTAAACAGATCAAGAAGGTAGTACTCAGTTGAGAGCAGAGTTTGAATAGTACCCTCAAATGGCACCCCTTTAGCATAAGTGTGAAGCATCCAGCCACTCCAAGGCAAGCAGCATGGGTGGGCAACGCAACTGTGCAAGATTTCAGTCTAGCCTCTGTTAACACAGAACCAGTTTTGGTGCATCTAATGTTGATCCTGCTTTCTGTACACTGCAATTGGTGCCGGGTCGAAGCTCCTTCCTGTAGGCTGGATGGAGGAGGGAGTCGTGTGCAGGTGTCACCTGATGCTGTAGGCTTCACAGGTGCAAGCCAAGGCAGTCACAAAGCCATTATATACAAATGGTGAGACAGGAAATACTTGGGGGATGCTGCATCAGATATCACTTCTATTCGAGTAAGGGACCAGTTTGCTATCTGGATCCCTGTGTTTGCAAAAAGAATGTGAAGCTTTTTACTCACAAATTCTCTTAAATGTCACTAATGGAGACAGGATAAGGCTTTTCTTGAGGCAGAAAAACATACCCTATGACATGAACAGGAGTCTGACTATGTCAAATGTGAAGTTCTGAGCACCTCAATTTTGAATCCCTGGTTGTAGAACTTCTTGCTGTTGGCTGCTGTGACACTGACCACTAGTAGAATCACAAGCAAACTCGAGAAGCTTGCCACCTGTGAGAAGTTGGCCTGGCATATGCTGTCCACTAATTATAGTGGGCACCTTGCACCAGTCCAAATCGACTCTTATGGTAGATAGGTTAAAGACAACCTTATTGAAAGCTATCCTAGTGGTAGCTATGGAGAGCAGCCTTCAGGCTAAGTCTTGAAGGAATGTAAAGCAGCTTGTTTTACCAGTCTATAATCTCTTGAGTGACCAAATGAAAGAGCACCACACCAGGTATATATTCAAAATATATGTATTTATTACTAAACACACCCCTCTAGTCTCTTTATGAGGCTGGAGTTCGAAGTACATAGGTTATAAGATCTTAAATCACAGTAATAGCACAAATACACGTTTGGGCCCTAGGGGCGTACCAAACCATATACCAATAAAGTGGTATGCGAACCACGACTGAACTAGACACTAGGCCTAGAGCCTCTAGAAGTGCTTGGACCACAAGGAACCACCCAAGGTAGTGACACAGGGGACCCACGGGAGACGCGTGCAGTGTAAATACACAACCGCGATACGCCGTTAACTTCTATGGAGAAAGTCGGGATCGGGAAAATAGAGGAAAGGGACACTTAAAAGAGGACTAGGACAAAACCCTTTGAGATCTAGGACTTTGAAGAGTCTCTACCCACGGGAGCACCGGAGTACTCGTGTTACCTCACCCAGGGAAGCCGGGTGCATAGGTGCCTTTCGGGGTCGGGTTTCGTCGTCGATTCGAATGGCGATCTGCTGCAAAGTGCTGCTGGCGGCCAAGAGAAAAGTGTCTGGGTGGATCCAAGAGTGGATCGGAGTTCTGGTGAACCTGAAAGCAGAGGGGACAGAGTCTGGGTCACTAGCCAGTGATCAGGAAGGCGATGGACAGATGCCCACCGATGTCGAGTGCTTCAGGTGCGTTGACGGTCGTCTTGACTCTTCAGCCACGAGGTCCGGGAGGCGTTGTCGGCGACCAGGAGCAGGATTCGGGCTGGTGCTCGATGTCTGTCGAGTGCTGAGGTGTCGGCGACCGGATTGGACCCAACAAGCCTTGGCAACGGCAAGTCTCGAGTAAGATGTAGATCGTCGATGGTGCAGACCAGCAAGGTCTGTGGAACTCACCCAGCGAGGGTAAGTGAGGGCAGGCCTGGAGCAACCAGGATGCCAAGTAAGGAAAAGATTGGCCTTCGTGAAGGGCTACTAGCCAACGGGCTAGCGACCGCGAAGGAGCCTCGTGACGCCGCACGTGGAGCTGGCTTACAGGACACTCGTGGAGTGGGGGCCAGTGATCTTCGGTGCAGGTGGTGCTGGAGGCTAGGGCTACTCGGAGCCCAAAGCACGACTTCTTGGGAGACCCAGAAGATGGTGCACTTGCAAATGTGCTCGGTGTCCAGGGGTCACGGTCTCAAGTCACCCACGATAGCCACGGGCCTCAGCTTTGCTGGGGACTCAGGGTAGCCTCGGGGAAGTCTGAGAATCCACCTCTGGTGATGCGATGACTTCGGCGTCCGACGGGAGCTTCAGTAATGCGAACCGGACAGATGCTTCTTTGGTGCCTGCCAAGCAGGGAGTCACTCCTTGACCCCAAGGGAGATTCTTCAGTCCTCTAATCTTGTCGTAGAGCGTCGAAGGTCCAGGATTCAGTTTCAGAGTTTCGTCCAGGTATAATCTAAAGTCCTAAGGACTGGGTTCCTACCTTTATTCTAAAAATAGGGGTTGGACTACTCTGTGGCCCCACCTATGGGTGGGTCAGGGCAGAGGGGTGGCTACACCCTTTCCCTTTGTCCAGTTCGCGCCAAAGCAGGGGCTGCAAGCCCCTGATCCGGTTTGAACTGGGGTATGCACAGGGACACCAAATGTGCCCCCAGTGCAGGACTTCAAAGCACCCGAAAGTGCTCCCGCCCAGCCCCAATACACATTATCCTGTCTGGGGAGGTGGTCACACCTCCCTGGGACAGGAAACCTATTGTCCAGGCCTCCCCTGCCGGAGTTTCGTCCAGCAGCAGGAGGCCAGACTCGTGTCTGTGGCAGCAGCATCCATTTTGTGATGCCAGGGCTCTGGAAAGAAGTTACCGGACTCGTCAGAGTTAACATGTCTTTCCCTCTAGAAGGGTGGAATGCTACCCCCGCCGCCAGCATTGGCGGGGGGTAGTATTCCAAGATGTTTGACACCAAACACGACATGTTTAGGTGCAGCCATTCCAAAGTTAGCATTTTACCGCGAGGATATAATGCGCTTAAGAGTATATGGTCAGGCTGCACTACAAACAGCATCAGAGATGGTCTCCGAACGCTGCAGAGGGGCCCTGCTCATGCAGGGGCACCCTCTCACATAGGAACCATGCACTCTGCCTTTAGGATTGATAAGGCCTGCCTTAGGAGTGACTTATAGGTTTCTAGGTGTGTATGTATTTCGTGATATAGGTAACCTATATCACAGTAAGGGGTGCATGCACCACCTTACCCAGGCTGCAGTAGCAGACCTGTGGTGTCAGTTTGGATGGCCTTCCAGGGGTGGCATAATACATGCTGCAGCCCCTGGCAGGCCTCTGAGGTACCTATGCCCTTGGTACATAGTATACCATATACTAGGGACTTATAAGGGCACTCCAGATCCCAATCAGAGATGTGCCTAAGGCACATGGAAACCATTTTAGAGAGGAAGCAGCTAGGCTGGGGTTCTGATTAGCAGGGCCCCAGCCAGACTAATGTCGAAAAACAGTGAAGCATCAGCAAAAGTGGGGGTACCCATGTGAAGCAGATCCTACTCTCCTACACAACCCCCCAAACATAGGGACATTAAACTAACCTTGCCCAGTTAAGTCTTCATGTTCTAAGTGGAAATACCTAGAGAGTCCATCTGCATTTGCATGGTTACTCCCAGGCCTATGTTCCACTGTAAAGTCCATCCCCTGTAGGGAAATGGACCACCTAAGCAGTTTGGGGTTTTCACCCTTCATTTGTTTTAGCCATAAGAGGGGCTTATGGTCTGTCTGAACCAGGAAGTGTGTACCAAACAAGTATGGCCTCAACTTCTTCAGAGCCCAGACCACAGCAAAGGCCTCCCTCTCTATGGCTGACCAACGTTTCTCTCTAGGGGTCAGCCTTCTGCTAATAAAAGCTACTGGCTGATCCTGACCTTCTTCATTCAATTGTGACAGTACAGCCCCTACCCCCAATTCAGATGCATCTGTTTGAACAATGAACTTCTTGGAGTAATCAGGACTCTGCAGAATTGGAGCAGTGCACATGGCCTGCTTGAGGTCATCAAATGCCTTTTGACAGCTAACTGTCCACTGAACCTTTTTGGGCATTTTCTTAGAAGTTAAGTCATTCAAGGGTGTCACTATTGATCCATACCCCTTGACAAATCTCCTATAGTACCCAGTCAGGCCTAAGAAGGCTCTCACCTGAGTCTGGGTAGTGGGAGCAGTCCAGTCCATGATGGTCTGGATCTTGCTCTGCAAAGGTTGAACCTGGCCTCCACCCACAAGGTGGCCCAGGTACACAACCTGACTCTGCCCTATCTGGCACTTAGTGGCCTTGATAGTCAGGCCTGCCTTTTGCAGGGCCTGTAAAACATTCCTGAGGTGGACCAGGTGATCCTCCCAGGTGGAGCTAAAGACAGCAATATCATCTAGATAAGCTGCACTATAGGCTTCCAGTCCTGTGAGAACTGTGTTCACCAACCTCTGGAAAGTGGCAGGTGCATTCTTCAGACCAAAGGGCATTACCACAAATTGATAATGCCCACTAGGGGTTGAGAATGCTGTCTTGGGCTTTGCAGTATCAGCTAGTCTGATCTGCCAGTAGCCAGCTGTTAGGTCAAATGTGCTGAGATATTTGGCAGAGGCCAAAGTATCTATGAGCTCATCTGCCCTGGGTATTGGGTGGGCATCAGTCCTAGTGACTGCATTGAGACCCCTGTAGTCTACACAAAACCTCATCTCTCTTTTCCCACCACTGGTGTGAGGTTTCGGTACCAGGACTACTGGACTAGCCCAAGGGCTATCTGAGGGTTCAATTACTCCCAATTCCAACATTTTCTGGACTTCAGTCCTGATACAGTCCCTGACATGGTCAGGTTGCCTATAAATCTTGTTTTTAATAGGCAGACTGTCCCCAGTGTCCACTTCATGAGTGCACCAGGTGGTCTGACTGGGTGTCAGTGAAAACATATGTCGAAACTGATTGAGGACTTGCCTGCAATCAGTTTGTTGCTGGGTAGTGAGGCTGCCTGCCAAGGCTACACCATCAACTGACCCATCGTCAGGGTTCTGTGAGAGCAGGTCAGGGAGTGGGTCACTCTCTTCCTCCTGCCCTTCATCAGTAGCCATGAGCAAGCCCATGTCTGCCCTGTCCACATATGGTTTTAACCTGTTGACATGGAGAACCCTGTGGGGACTCCTGGGTGTTCCTAGGTCCACTAAATAAGTGACCTCACCCTTCTGCTCAACAATAGTGTGGGGTCCACTCCATTTATCTTGGAGAGCTGCTGGGGCCACTGGCTCCAACACCCACACCTTCTGTCCTGGTTGGTAAACAGTCAGAACAGCCTTTTGGTCATGCCAGGCCTTCTGAAGTTCCTGGCTAGCCTCAAGGTTTTTGGTTGCCTTTTTCATGTACTCAGCCATCCTGGAGCGGAGACCAAGTACATAGTCCACTATATCTTGCTTTGGGGGCTTGAGAGGTAACTCCCATCCTTCCTTCACCAAGCACAGTGGACCCCTCACAGGGTGGCCAAACAGAAGTTCAAAAGGGCTGTAACCAACCCCTTCTGAGGCACCTCCCTATATGCGAATAAAAGGCAGGGCAAGAGTATGTCCCATCTACGCCTAAGCTTTTCTGGGAGCCCTTTAATCATGCCCTTCAAGGTTTTGTTGAATCTCTCAACTAAACCATTGCATTGTGGGTGATAGGGTGTGGTGAACTTATAAGTCACTCCACACTCCTTCCACATTGCTTTCAAGTACCCAGACATGAAGTTAGCACCCCTGTCTGATACTACCTCCTTAGGAAAGCCCACTCTTGAGAAGATTCCCAGGAGGGCCCTTGCCACCACAGGTGCTGTAGTGGTCCTGAGGGGAATAGCTTCTGGGTACCTGGTGGCATGATCCACTACCACCAGGATAAACCTGTGCCCAGAGGCTGTTTGGGGATCCATGGGACCAACAATGTCAATCCCTACCCTCTCAAAGGGCACCCCCACCACAGGTAGTGGTATCAGGGGGCCTTTGTAGTGCCACCTGCTTTGCCACTGGCTTGGCAGGTTACACAGGAGCGACAAAACTCCTTACTGTCTTCAGACATGTGGGGCCAGTGAAAGTGAGTGACAATTCTGTCCCAAGTCTTGTTCTGGCCCAGGTGTCCTGCTAAGGGAATATCATGGGCTAGGGTCAATAGGAAGCCCCTGAACTTCAAAGGTATTACCAACCTCCTGGTAGCACCAGGCTTGGGGTCTCTACTCTCTGAGTACAGGAGTCCATCATCCCAATACACTGTATGGGGACCACTAGCTTTCCCAGCAGCCTCAGCAGCAGCTTGCTGTCTGAGGGGTTCAAGGGAGGGGCAGCTCTGCTGCTCCTGGCTCAGATCTGCCCTAGAAGGTCCCCCTGTCCCCAAGAACTCAACCTGGTCAGGTTCAAGTTCCTCTGGGACAGTTCCTTCTTCAGGGCTGAGATCATCCCCCTCAAGGGACTGATCTTCCTCCTGAGCCAAGGGGGAAGGCACTGCCTTAACCCTACTACTCCTCCTCTTGGAATGCACTTGGTCCATTCTTCCAGAATCCAAGGCCTGTTCAGTGCTAGACATTTTGGCTTGTGACCTGGTCACAGCAAACACATCTGCAGGGATCCCCAGCATTTCTGCATGGGTCCTGAGCTCCACTTCTGCCCAAGCAGAAGTCTCCAAGTCATTGCCAAGCAAGCATTCGACTGGTAGGTTTGCACTTACCACAACCTTCTTAAGGCCAGTTACCCCTCCCCAGGAGAAGTTAACAACTGCCAGAGTATGGTCTGTTCTGACATTGCTAGCATTGGTCACTTGGTACATTTCACCAAGCATAACTTGCCCAGGCAGCACAAGGTCTTGTGTCACCATTGTGACACTTGCCCCTGTGTCCCTAAATGCCAAAGCCTCACGTCCATTAATTAAAGGCTGTTGTCTGTACTTGCCCAGATTACTGGGACTCACAGTGGAGGTCACATCCATGCCTCCATCACAGACTAGCACAGCCTGAGTCAGTTCCCTGACTAAGTCAGAGCCCAACTCAGTTCCCAGGGTGAACCCTACTAAACCCTTTGCTGGAGCACTTCCACCAACTGTACTAGGGGGAACAGGTGCCTTAGGGGCATTGGTGGGTGCTGGACTGGAGTCTTTGGACTTGGTGCAATCACTGGTCCAGTGGGTCTTTTGCTTACAGACCTTGCACCATGGTTTTCTTTGGCCTTTACCCTTGGTAGACTGGGAATCCCCACCAGAAGAAGATTTTTGGGGGCCTGATGAAGACTTTTGATCTTTACCCTTCTCCCCACCCTTGTCAGAGTTCTTTGCATCTTGCTTCTTGGTTTCCCCACCTTGGTTCTGTACCTTCTGCTTCACCCTGGTTCTGACCCATTTGTCTGCCTTCTTTCCCAATTCTTGGGGAGAGGTCAGATCAGAGTCAACCAGGTATTGATGCAACAGCTGATTTTGACAGTTATTAAGAATCTGCTCCTCATTATCAGATTATACAATCCTGAGAAGTCACACACCTTACTGCCCATCAACCAGCCTTCCAGAGCCTTGGCAGAACAATCCACATAGTCTACCCAGTCTTGAGTCTGTGCTTTTGGGTGTCTCTGAACTTCAACCTGTACTGTTCAGTGGTTAGGCCAAACCCATCAATAAGAGCACTCTTCAAGACCTTGTAATTGTCAGCATCCTCCTCTCTAACAGTGAGGAGCTTGTCTCTACCTTTGTCAGCAAAGGAGAGCCACAAGATTGCTGCCCACTGCTCCTGAGGGACCTTCTGTACTTTACAGGCCCTCTCTAAAGCAGTTATCCATTTGTGGATATCATCCCCACTCTGGTAGGGAGGGACAATCTTGCTCAGGTTCCTATGGTCATAGGACCTTTCCCTATCTCTAGGGACATGGCTGCCACCATGGGACTCTAGTCCCAACTTTCTTCTCTCTCTAAGGAGATCTAGGGATTCTCTATCTAAAGCTAATTGCTTTTTTCTGAGTTCCAGCTGAGTTTCCTCATACTGGACTAGCCTCTTTCTTCTCTCATGAGAGGATTCTCTCCTATGAGATGAGACAGAGCTCCCTATAGAGGTGCCAGAGTGGTTAGACTCCTGAGAAGGAGACCTAGACCTTCTGGGCACACTCTTAATCCTTCCTGGGGGGACAAAGAGGGCATCATTTTGATCATCCTCATCATCATCCACAGGAGGGATTGGGTTTTCCAGGTCAGGGTCATTGTCACCCTCCTGGCCAGTTTCAGAGGGGGGCTGGGGGTACTGGTACCCCTAGCGTCCTCCTCTTCTTCTGCCCCACCCTCAGCTCCTACCCCTTCAGTCCCTACAGGCTTACTAAGGTCATAAGCCACCAACAACTCCTTGAGGTGTTGGGTGGTGGGGCTTTGGCCTGTCCTTAATTTTCTCAAGTTGCATAAAGCTCTCAATTCCAAGAATGGGAGTGTATCATACTTGGAGGGTGGAAGCTCACTGGCTTCCTGCAAGGATTCTTTGGATCCTCCCTTTAAAGACATTACTAGTGTGGTGTGGTGTATGCACTACCTACTCTAGTGTGGCCTACTAAACTCTCTTGAGGTGTAGAAAGGGTTGTGCTATCCCTTAACACACAACTCTAAGTTCAGTAGAACTTACTGTTATTCTAAGCTTAAATTATATGTACCTTAGGTACCTTTAGTGGTTTTCAGTTGATCAATTCAATTGAGATTATCTGGTAAAACAATAGCAAGCTGGAATCCCACCGCTGCCACCAATGTGAGAAGTTGGCCTGGCATATGCTGTCCACTAATTATAGTGGGCACCTTGCACCAGTCCAAATCGACTCTTATGGTAGATAGGTTAAAGACAACCTTATTGAAAGCTATCCTAGTGGTAGCTACGGAGAGCAGCCTTCAGGCTAAGTCTTGAAGGAATGTAAAGCAGCTTGTTTTACCAGTCTATAATCTCTTGAGTGACCAAATGAAAGAGCACCACACCAGGTATATATTCAAAATATATGTATTTATTACTAAACACACCCCTCTAGTCTCTTTATGAGGCTGGAGTTCGAAGTACATAGGTTATAAGATCTTAAATCACAGTAATAGCACAAATACACGTTTGGGCCCTAGGGGCGTACCAAACCATATACCAATAAAGTGGTATGCGAACCACGACTGAACTAGACACTAGGCCTAGAGCCTCTAGAAGTGCTTGGACCACAAGGAACCACCCAAGGTAGTGACACAGGGGACCCACGGGAGACGCGTGCAGTGTAAATACACAACCGCGATACGCCGTTAACTTCTATGGAGAAAGTCGGGATCGGGAAAATAGAGGAAAGGGACACTTAAAAGAGGACTAGGACAAAACCCTTTGAGATCTAGGACTTTGAAGAGTCTCTACCCACGAGAGCACCGGAGTACTCGTGTTACCTCACCCAGGGAAGCCGGGTGCATAGGTGCCTTTCGGGGTCGGGTTTCGTCGTCGATTCGAATGGCGATCTGCTGCAAAGTGCTGCTGGCGGCCAAGAGAAAAGTGTCCGGGTGGATCCAAGAGTGGATCGGAGTTCTGGTGAACCTGAAAGCAGAGGGGACAGAGTCTGGGTCACTAGCCAGTGACCAGGAAGGCGATGGACAGATGCCCACCGATGTCGAGTGCTTCAGGTGCGTTGACGGTCGTCTTGACTCTTCAGCCACGAGGTCCGGGAGGCGTTGTCGGCGACCAGGAGCAGGATTCGGGCTGGTGCTCGATGTCTGTCGAGTGCTGAGGTGTCGGCGACCGGATTGGACCCAACAAGCCTTGGCAACGGCAAGTCTCGAGTAAGATGGAGATCGTCGATGGTGCAGACCAGCAAGGTCTGTGGAACTCACCCAGCGAGGGTAAGTGAGGGCAGGCCTGGAGCAACCAGGATGCCAAGTAAGGAAAAGATTGGCCTTCGTGAAGGGCTACTAGACAACGGGCTAGCGACCGCGAAGGAGCCTTGTGACGCCGCACGTGGAGCTGGCTTACAGGACACTCGTGGAGTGGGGGCCAGTGATCTTCGGTGCAGGTGGTGCTGGAGGCTAGGGCTACTCGGAGCCCAAAGCACGACTTCTTGGGAGACCCAGAAGATGGTGCACTTGCAAATGTGCTCGGTGTCCAGGGGTCACGGTCTCAAGTCACCCACGATAGCCACGGGCCTCAGCTTTGCTGGGGACTCAGGGTAGCCTCGGGGAAGTCTGAGAATCCACCTCTGGTGATGCGATGACTTCGGCGTCCGACGGGAGCTTCAGTAATGCGAACCGGACAGATGCTTCTTTGGTGCCTGCCAAGCAGGGGAGTCACTCCTTGACCCCAAGGGAGATTCTTCAGTCCTCTAATCTTGTCGTAGAGCGTCGAAGGTCCAGGATTCAGTTTCAGAGTTTCGTCCAGGTATAATCTAAAGTCCTAAGGACTGGGTTCCTACCTTTATTCTAAAAATAGGGGTTGGACTACTCTGTGGCCCCACCTATGGGTGGGTCAGGGCAGAGGGGTGGCTACACCCCTTTCCCTTTGTCCAGTTCGCGCCAAAGCAGGGGCTGCAAGCCCCTGATCCGGTTTGAACTGGGGTATGCACAGGGACACCAAATGTGCCCCCAGTGCAGGACTTCAAAGCACCCGAAAGTGCTCCCGCCCAGCCCCAATACACATTATCCTGTCTGGGGAGGTGGTCACACCTCCCTGGGACAGGAAACCTATTGTCCAGGCCTCCCCTGCCGGAGTTTCGTCCAGCAGCAGGAGGCCAGACTCGTGTCTGTGGCAGCAGCATCCATTTTGTGATGCCAGGGCTCTGGAAAGAAGTTACCGGACTCGTCAGAGTTAACATGTCTTTCCCTCTAGAAGGGTGGAATGCTACCCCCGCCGCCAGGATTGGCGGGGGGGTAGTATTCCAAGATGTTTGACACCAAACACGACATGTTTAGGTGCAGCCATTCCAAAGTTAGCATTTTACCGCGAGGATATAATGCGCTTAAGAGTATATGGTCAGGCTGCACTACAAACAGCATCAGAGATGGTCTCCGAACGCTGCAGAGGGGCCCTGCTCATGCAGGGGCACCCTCTCACATAGGAACCATGCACTCTGCCTTTAGGATTGATAAGTCCTGCCTTAGGAGTGACTTATAGGTTTCTAGGTGTGTATGTATTTCGTGATATAGGTAACCTATATCACAGTAAGGGGTGCATGCACCACCTTACCCAGGCTGCAGTAGCAGACCTGTGGTGTCAGTTTGGATGGCCTTCCAGGGGTGGCATAATACATGCTGCAGCCCCTGGCAGGCCTCTGAGGTACCTATGCCCTTGGTACATAGTATACCATATACTAGGGACTTATAAGGGCACTCCAGATCCCAATCAGAGATGTGCCTAAGGCACATGGAAACCATTTTAGAGAGGAAGCAGCTAGGCTGGGGTTCTGATTAGCAGGGCCCCAGCCAGACTAATGTCGAAAAACAGTGAAGCATCAGCAAAAAGTGGGGGTACCCATGTGAAGCAGATCCTACTCTCCTACACCACCCATCACCAGAAGTGCCAGATGCTGTTTCTTTTGAGGATGGGAAAGATTAAACTGGAACTTTCACCTCAGTATCCGTTGACGCAGAGTTGATGCAGACACTGTGAAAGAGACTCTATTTCCAATGTCATCTTGTTTAGCTCTAAGGAACAAGCATTCCTTTCCCAGGGTCTAGTAAGACTATCTTCAACAAATGTCACAGTTTGTAATTGAAGGAGAGTTCAGAGGACAACAGACCACACAAATAGTGATCATCTTTTTGGACATCCTACCACTAGAAGGGGGCATATTACACACATGCATACATGGTAAATAAAAGAGCAAAATTGTATGAAAAGAATGAAGCCTGTGTTATCATAGAAGAAAACAAGACTTAACAAGCATTTACAATGCAATAGGTCTCGCATTACTGGAAGTTTGAGCTATTGGTGTTGCATTATTATTAGCAACGCCAATAACTCAAACATTCATTAATGCAAGACCTATTGCATTGCAAATGCTTGTTTTATTTTGTAATGCAATTATGTAGTGGCTACCTGTGGCCAATTATAGAAATGAGTGGCAGGCAAGTAGAAACACTGTTCCAATTACACTGCTCACAGCAGCCAGCTGTGTGTTCGCTGCAAATGAAACGAGCACTGAGATCTCCTGTTGCTGCTAAGATTAGGATTACAGATATAAAGGAATTTAGATTTTTAAAGAAACTCCCCGTGTTCATTTATTCCACAAATGCAGCTGTCCCACCTACCACTCACACCGCCCTTCACATACACCACAATTAAGGATTGTCAGCCGTGGAGCTTTTATGACAGCGCCAATGACAGATAAAAGGGCTACATTTTTTTGCCTGGTTTGTATCTGGCAATTACAGAGTTTCCAGAGACACTTTCTAAAGCTGCATGACGTGCAGTCCTATTTTGAGTACACCTTTACAAACTACCTCTGAAAACTGTTTCTCTACAATGAGGACCCAAAATCCTCCTACCTGCAAAAGTGGAAGAAGCCTACTGCACCATTTACATTAGAACACAACGGCGGGGACAGAAGCAACAGGAAGGAGGTTGGGTTTTTGTTTTTGCACTTTTATAGCGTGAACTCGTCTGGAAGGTATTGGAGCGCTTTACATGAGCACCAGTTACATTACACAAAAGACACATTTATAGTTGCCGATATTGTATGTTAGAAGGTGCGATGTTTGTTTTTCTCCCTGTGTCACTCCTGACCGGAAGAGGCAGTCAAGTCAACAGCTGTAGAGGTGTGACACAAGAGAGGGGCAAGCAAGGGTAACTAATTTTCACCCAAACCTCACGGAATGTATGTACTTATTATAGAGGATGCAGAAACAACCTAACCATTCAAGAGTTAAACCTACCGTTTCCAAAATGCTACCCACACACCATGGGCAAGCAGGGTTAGGTGAAGCAACACGGGGGAAAGACAAAACAAATAGGGTGGGGGAGGGGGGGGCGAAGTAACACCCGTTTTGAATTATTACTATGGCGGAATTGCTTGTTGTTATTTTCTGTAAGTTGGGTTTTAGGAGATATGCACTGCGGGCTAGAACGCGACTGACAGAAAATACCAACAAGCAATTTCGCCATAGTATTAAAGGGAGCCTGCACAGCGTATCCAAAATCAACATTAAGTGCTTTAATACCTTCAGGGCAGCGGTAAAATAGTGCTTCCGCAAAATGAAGTTAACACCCAGGGGGAGCTTTAGTTCAAATAAGAGTGTCAATTGTACGCGAAAAAAGCAGCGACGTGCGGGAGGAGGTGGAGGATGCCACGGGGAGATAAGGTGATTTATCGAAACATGCATGAAGTGCGGCAGCTGTGTTGTCTCCTCATGTTGAGCTTCCCCGAGGCACGGACGTGCTTTTCTATGACAAGGGGAGAGTGGGTAGCAGGGAGTGGGCGCCAAGATGCCGCCTCATGTTTCACTTGCCTGAGGCACTAACAGCACTTCAGAGAAACAACGGGAGGGGTAAAGAATGGGGAGGGCGGGGCTAAAGGCAACACTGGAAACGGGTGAAGTGAAAGTGTGGCGCGTGGCGGCGTTTTGAGTTACCAGCAGGTAAAATAACAAGCATTGGCATAGCCAATAGGTCTCGCTTTTGGGACCTTATAAGTATTTAGATATGCAACACAATATCCTTGGTGCAACAACATCAACTGTTCCATAACTAAAAAGTTATAAGGTCCCAAAGGCGAGACCTATTGGCTATGCCAATGCTTGTTGCTTATGAAGCTGTTGGTGATAGGGGTCCAGCAACGATCCCCGAAGGCCTGACCCATTCTAGAGTTACAGGGGGGCCTACTGAGAGGGATATTAAATACAGGGACTCTATCTAAGCTGTCGTTGTTTACACATACAGTGGTTATCGTCAAACCCGGACACGGGTCCAGCCATTCTGCAGGTAGGTGCCAGATGACCACATAGTAACGCCGCTGTCCAGGAGGGGAAATCCATCTCCCTGCCGAGGTCAGGGAGCTCAGGAATGTTTCTGTATGCACTGTAAACTTCCAAACGTTACAGAGCGTCCATTCACAAAAACTTCAAGACATACTGATGGTCTGTGCGAAACGTCGCGGATATGTTCTTTAGCAATAAAACAGTAATACATGGATAATTCCATGGGAATATGAGAACTGTATTTATAGGCAGAGCGAGCACATGATCTCCCACAGTTTGACATGTCTGTGATTACTTCACCCATGCGTCCCACATACCTGTCCACCCGCCATATCTATCACATGAGAGAACTTCGAGCAGTTCGGAATGTCCTGCCCCAACACTTTCCATCCTGAGGCTCGGAGTTTCAGGACTGTGCCTGGATGCCCAGGAATGCAAAGCGCTGTTGGGTAAAAATCCGGGGCTGACTGAAGGTGTCACACATGACATGAGGTCACGTGGCATCTATCTGTATCCAGACGGATCTACCTGAAGCCCTTCTAACCCCACTGCTTGACATGAATAGCAAGAAGAGGGTGAGAACACCAGGGGCCATATGTGGGGGGCGTGCGTGCCTCCGGGACACTGCTGTATTACACAAGGGACCCCCCACCCCCGCGCGCAGCACATGGACAGTAAAAGCCTGGGTGCACTGTTCCTGTGTGTAATCCGGCGCTGGAGGGACCCCCACGCCCCCTCGCACCTGCCCAGGGGGTCCTGCCGGCCCTGGGGCTGTTCCAGCCCACATCTGCACCGTTGAGATCTCCCAAGACTTGCAGCCACGAGGCACCGATCCCCGCTGCACCCGCGTGGAAGCGCCGCAGTAATGAAGGGGCCGCGCCGCCGCTGCCTCTGCCTCTCACGCCCCCTCATTACTCCCGGCGCTCTCAGCCCAAACAGCAAATTAGTGAGAGGGCCTGGAGCCACCGACCACGCGAGAAGAGCGAAAACAGCGGGGGAGCTGTGCAGGGGGAACGTGCACGTGCTTGCACTCTTCCCACGGGCAGGCAACCGGGCGGGCGGAAGGATGGAGAGAAGGACATGTGAGCAGATGAATGGATGGATGAACGGCGCATGCTTTGATAGATGAGTGTCGGGAAGGATGAGTGGGTGGAAGGATGAGCGGATGGATGAGTGGGTGGATGGATGAGTAGGTGGAAGGGTGAGTGGATGGGCAGCTAGAGGGAGGGACGAGGGAGCGGATGTATGACGAGGTCGGCGGGCGCCTGCTTTGGTAGATGAGCGGGTGGAGGAATGGACGAGTGGGCAGATGGGTGGATGAATGAGAGAATGGCAGGTGCATGCGTAGATAGATGAGCGGGTGGATTAGTGGATGGGTGTTCTGATGGGTTAGATGAATGGTTGAATTTGATTCATCTCCGTGGAGTAATCCTAAGCACTCTCAGTTAGCTGATTGAGGACTTCACACTAGGTGCTTAAACTCGCAGAGTGACGTCAGCAGTCAGACCTCTTGCCACCCCCAGTGCTGTCTCCACCGTTACACTCTCTGTAAGACACGGACCTAGAGCAGGGGTGTCCGGCATTTGCCCAGGAATGCTCGATCGAGGCCACATTTTTAGGACAACCACTGACTACATAAATGGCTCCTTCTCATTTGAATGAATTCTCCCGACCGTGTGCCCATCGGACGCAGCGCCCACGCAGAAACGGTGCAACATTACAGGGAAAAGGGCGTGAAAATGGCTTCTTAGTTTTTTCAGTGAACGGGGAGACTCAAATTGGCGAAATTGCACTTTGCCTGGAGTGCTCAAAATACTTGCATCGCCTCACTGTAAGTAAATGTACACCATGTGAAGAAATATATATCTATCAGACCAGATAGATTTAACTATTTTCACCTGTACAGCACGCTTTCTCCTTTGATAAATAAAGGACCGTGAAACTCGTTTATCCAATATACCGATTGGTGCCAGTGCATAATTGTTCTGAGTGTTTAAAGCTCTTGTTCATGGAAACGCTTCATGTACAACGAAACATGATCTAGGCCAGAATGGCATGGCCCTCTCCCTGCCCTGCCCCCAGTTCCCTTCACTCATCCACTGAGCATGGACTGAGGTTCCAGCGGACCTGCTCTGGCGCTGCCGAAACAAAGAGATGATTTGCTGAAGTCATGTGATTCAAATGCTGATATTCAGCATCACTCGACCTTCTCCCAAAAACCGGGAAATAAAAATGCCACATGAGTCAGGACGCCGGGGCCGACATCTGAAGACCGGGAGTGTCCGCGGAAATACCAGACATCTGGTCGCCGTAGCACGGATCCAGCACTTGGGGATTCAAAGGTGGGCACCCCTAATGTAGAAGGTAAGCAAGGGGAGTGTGTGTACACTTCAGACACTTCACGGGAGGTGAAAAACACCAGTAATTTATTTATGTTCTGAGATTCTTGTTCTTGAATCACATTTTGTGCACATTCCTCTGCAGACATTTGTAACATGGCGATTTGGCATCCGTTTCCTTTAATAGTAAACTGGGACTAAACAGATTTAAATCTGTTTGACGCAATTTCTTTCTGTATTTGCTGCTTGTGTGTAATTCAAAGGGGAACAAGAGAGGAGCGGGGGCGAGCGGCGCGGCAGCCTGCAGAGCTGACCAGACGCTCGTGCGTCATGGCCTTTGCCTGCGATGACGCGCAGGGCAGACATCTGTTTCCAATTACGATAATGGGAAACAGATGTCTGCCGCGCGCGTAACCGCAGGAAAAAGGCCATGACGCACGAGCGTCTGGTCAGCTTTCCAAACCCCCTTACTAAAAGTCTCACAAGCAGCGCATGCGCTGCTCTAGGCTCGACCTAAAAAGCAGGTGGGCGGCCGTGCACATAAAAGTTAGGAGCATGACCGCCATGGTAATATAATGAAAGCGGCCGTGCATATTAAACGTATGCGCATGGCATCCGGTGAACCAGGCGCCATGGCAAAAAACAACGAAGTAATGCAGAAAATTGCGTGGCACTTTTATTGCCCTATCAAAGCACAGACAGTTTTGGTCAGACTTGTAGCTCGAGTAGTACCAATAAAAAAGTATGGTATATCATAATTTTGTAAGCATATATTCACCTTGTTGTGACACCTCAACACTGAATAACAGATCTTTATTGTTCCATAACTCAATGTTACTCATTTTATTGACCTCAGAAAGATTAAAGGCTGAATGAATACATGGGGAATTCAAATCTGTGACTATGAGGTCAAGCACAGACTCTTTGGATGCATTAAGCCACTAAGCCAGCAATGAGGCTGGTAATAAGAGACAACCTCCTCCTGTCTTGTCTCGCCCTCTGCCTGTGAAGGACCAGCCCTTTTTATATGGCTGGTGATAAGAAAACTGAATTTTCTTCTATTGTGAAAGTCCTTCAGCGGTACTAAACTCTTTGAATTGCACTTCTTTTCTTTTTCTGTCTTCCAAGCTACCAAATTGCTCAAGGATTGCAATGCAAGGTAACACCAAAATCAAAATCTTGCTTTACAAAAAACAAAGGCCTTCTTATAGAACCATACTTATTCCTCATGGGAACTTATATTCCTTAACTTTTAAAGAGGAGACCGTTCTTAGCAAAATTTAAAGAAAGGCTTTATTTCTCACTCAACTTCACCAGCACGGGCTCTGATCGTGTCTGTTCACAAGTCTGATGGGACTTTGAGACAATGTGTAAATTGAGAGGAGAATGCTATTTCAGTCTAAAACAGGTACGCTTTCCCACTTTTTCCCATATTATTAAATCAAGACAGTCATGATTTTCTCCAGATTAGAACTTGATGGGCCCTACAAATTGGTCTAAATTCAATACTGAATGAAAGTGGAAGATGGTATTCAAAGCTTGATATTGTATTTATTTTGAGTACTTGGTGGTGCCCTTTGGCCTGTGCAACACCGCTGTGCCATTCCTGCCAATGGCTGGTATTTGAGGAGCAGTTGTTAGTAGTCTTCTCTTGAATCTAGAATAGGACATGCCACTCTCCTCAATGTCTCCACACTCCAGATTGAAGTTTAACTGGAGCAAGCAAAAGATAGAAGAGCTTTTGGAGAATCTTCCAGCCTCTCTAAAGAGACAAGTGTAGAACAGTAAAAAAAACTCTAAGAAGATCAGGCAACAGTCCAAGGCAGGCTTCAGGATCCAAAGAGCTGGATAACTGGAGACCAAAACAATGGAACCCTCCAGATCAAGCAACAGGAAGAGCGATGTTGCGACACACTGAAAACAGTCCAGACTGTTTAAAGAGGGAAAGAAAAAGGAAGGATTAGATTGTGACAACAGGTAAAAGGATGCTATATTGGATTGGAATGTCCATGGTATAAATTAATAGAAAAAAACTAGTGAAATAAGGAATAATTTTCGCTAAAATATTTCTCAGAATTGGGGCACTGGTATCAAAAGAGATCAAAAAAAATCCAGCAGAGATGGAAGAACCATTAGCCACAGCTACCACCTAGCATCACAGATGCAATTTCACAAGCATGTACACAGGCTTGGAATCCTAATAAAAATATTTGAGAAACAGCAATGCGATTCTAAAAAGAAGAAGCATTGCTCAGCAATGATGCCCAAAAAAATCACATTTCAGTAAGGAAAGCCAGAGCAGCACAATAAATTGAAAGCAGGTCTCCAGAACACGACCAAAGCAGCCCTGCACAGAGACAGGTAATCAATAAGTAATATTATGGATGGAGACTCACTTTTCTCTGAAAGTTCCAGCATTCCATCAATGATATTTTTAGAAATAGTCTCAACTTCTTCATCCTCATTTATTTGGATATAGTGGTGCTGGAATTAGGGTGCGGAAGGTGCTGCAACACACCCTCATTTTATAGGAGAGTACTATGAGAAGAGAATTTAACTGCGTGGAGAGTATTTTTTGGCAACATCTACGTTCAAATATTTTAATGGAAATTCAAAAGTTGGCTCAGCACAGATTTTTTCAAACAAATTACTGCTAGCTATTTTTGTGTTATGCATATCTTTGTTTGCCCCACACTAAATGTGAGCTTTCTGAATGTGACAGTGGTTAAGACACAGGAAATGGTGAAAGGGGGAAATGAAGTCTCCCTTTTAAAACACACCAATGTAAAACCCTTTATTCTGTCTGATTTTAAGAATAGAAATATGTTCAATATACCACCCTCAATTGAAGCACAAATGAGGCATCGTAGTATATTATGTGAAAGTATCTTTAATTTCAGAATAGTTTTGCATGAGAGTGCCATTTTCAGTCAAATTACTCCAGTTACAGTTGACTAAATAAGGGATATTTTGTAACATCATTTTCCCCACTCATAGCAGGTTTTATATAATTATGGTCCACATATGGCCTTCTTTCACAGTTGATTGAAAAAATCAGGGGTAAAACCACTGCGTAGAAAAACTAGTTGCACATCTTGTGTTTTTCTCCCCTTGATGAATTTACCTTGGTAGATTAAGTTTTGCAAGTCAGAAAGAGGGATAACTTGGGTTTTATAGCAAGGATGTGACCTAACGGCTAGAGCGGTCGACTTCCAAGCTGGGGAACCGGGCTCTAGCCTCGGCAGAGACGCTCAACATCCTGTGATTCTGGGCACATCACTTAATCTCCCCGTGCCTAACAAAAAAATTCATGTGTCCGTCTGTAACGCAACTGGTGCTCATGTATAGCGCCCTGATACCTTCAGGTCGTGTTCGCACTATAAAAAAAATCCCCCAAAAAAGTTAAACCAAATATTTTCCGTCCCCTTGCGCTGCAAAACTCAGGACCTTTGTGCGCAAAGACCATATAGGGGAAGATCACAGGTCAAAATACTACTTTCTCAGATCACAGAATGACAAAGTGGTTACAAACAACCGTTAGTGCTCTATTTGACATTTTTCCTAAGGACTCAGAATGAGGTCTTATATGTTATTCTACGTAAGGCCAGATTCAGACAGATACTTCGCATTTGTAAAGCTAGTACAGATGGCTTTGTGCATGGAAAGCATTGACTCAACATTTACAGATGTGCACTTCAGTTCACAATTGACTTTGCAAGTCTCAGTGCACACCTTGCGAGTCCTCCTCCACCCAAACAAGGAACACAGAGGCCTCCTCAGCCAAGGCGGGTGCGGTCTCCCATCCTCCAAGTATGGATAAGGCGCCCGAAAGGCCGGTGCAGTAGCTGGCTTGCAAGGCGCTTGCCGAAACCTCCTTAACTGTGCTGTGAGTAGGTGAGTCTGCTTACCGCACTGACGGAGCAGTCCGTTCGCCTCCAACTAATACCAATACCGCAGTAAAAAGAAAAATGGCGGCCGCGCGGTAAAAAAACAAACAAAAAAACAGTGGTGCGTGCGTGCGCACCACAGAGGAGCAGGGGGAGGGAGCGCGGCAGCGAGGCGAATGCGCGCTGCTGCGCATGCTGGCCACCGACGGGAATGGGTGGAGCAAAGGCGGGACATGCGCCCGCCTTTGCCCAATGGCGTGCTGGATTTTTCAAAAAAATGCACGCGAAAGCCAATGGCAGCCGCGGAAAGCAAAACCACACGCACGAGCGTGTGGTTAGCTTTCCGAAGCCCTTTCTAGAGGTCTCGCGCTGCGCGAGCAGTGCTGCGCACTGCAACACTAGGCGCGAGACCTAAAAAGGAAGCTTAAGTCCTAGAATGCCAAGTCAATGCACAACACCACGAATAAATCGGCGTTTTTAATCCAAAATAGTCTTCAGAAAAGGCAGAAAATGTCTGAGATCTTTCTCAATGGTTGGAAAAGACACAACTGTCAGACTCCCTGCTGGACAGAATATAATAGATAGCACTGTATCCAAGATTCTTACATTTTATAAAACCTGAATTTGTTTACACCTTGCATTTTGTGGGCAAATCTTAAGAATTATTTAGAGTTGTATGGATGGGGGACATCCATCAAAAAGTGGTAGATGTATTGTCTGCCCTACTAAAAGTACATTGATGTCCGTGGCACTTTAAATACAGCGGAGGGGGGGGGCGGGGATCTGCCATTTTTTGGCAGAAGCCCCGCACTACCAATCTGTAAATGAAACTCTATATATTAAGTACAACATTATGCCATATAAGAAGGTGTGCAAACGTCCTTATCGGAGACCATCAAAATTTCTAATACTACCTTCGAAATCTGATATGTCAATTATGTACATTTGTGGTTTTTGGGCTTTTAATTTATTTAGTAAAATGTTAACTGTATGTCCACCTTTCTCTTCTCTGTTACTATCATTCACTTATTTTGATTAGAAACTGCTCAAAGGTTAGCCTTTACCATCTCTATTCATTTCCAATTCCAATTAATGCTATTCTTTTGTTTTTCAGTGGCTCACCTGCCGACTGCAAGATCTGTAGTAGCCTCCTAAAAAGATGATGTATGCCGATGTTAGTGGTCGAATGAGGTCCCAAGAAGCTGGACGGACGATCTCTTCCAGGGATCTCTTACAACATGCTTCCAGAAACGGCTTGAGCCCAGCCACATGAATCCATGTAATTGGAGGAGGAGGAATCTGAGGTCCATCTTCTGTGAGACTGCTGCAATGGCACAAAACATTTATTTTACACAAAGGGCATTTAATATGATTGGGTGGAAACCCCAATTAATCCATTACAAAGCAATGTAACACACAGTTCTTGTAAGTGCTAGCTTTCTGCCTATTTCCTATCGATTCCATGTCAATTTTCCTGTGAAGCGTACTGAAAGTTTTATAAATGCAAATAGAAAGAAAGCTATTGTCTAGCTGCAAGCCATGGAGACCAAGGTGCCAAAAGTTCTTAATCCAACCACAGGAATGTCAGTCCAGACCAGCTCAAAGTGTGTGTGTGTGTGGGTATATAGATATACATACGCGCATATATATCCATATTATATATATGTATGTATATACTTATTAACAGAACTCACTATATATCTCCATTTTATTACATAGGAATATCTGCAGAGGAATTTAAAAAATGATTCTACAGACAGTGAAAACTGGAGCTCCCTTATTCATTTCTAACAAATAAAGTAACAACTGAATAGTTTGTAACAGATACTGAACTGTTCCCAGAGATGATATGAAACCAAGATGGTTCCCAGTTGAGTTGTTCGGAAACCGAATAACCTCATTATGAGGACTGCGGTTTGGTATCACCTTGGAGTAAGTAGTATGCCATGTAGGCATGTACTATATCACACTGCAAAATGAAAAAACACTTACCTATCCAGCTGCTGTTGCAGTTCAGCAGCGCAGGCTGCTGTTTGAGTCACATTGGTCAGCAGAGTAACAATTGCAGCTGCTCTTTGAACAAGCAGAGGAGCTGCGGAATGGCCTTGACGACAGTCACTGACAAGGCAAGACAGGGTCTGAATAATTTTCACCAGCACTGGGTAAAGATCCCTGGGAATAAAAATAATTCAAGAGTGTGGCGTGAAGGACAGTACCAACTAAATGTATCTTCAACCTTGTGAAAATGTAAACAGCACATGAATATTTATAAATCTATTTTTTTAAATTTATAAAAACATGATATGGATTATGTTACTTACCGTGTAAGCATCTGTTCTTGGCATGTAGTGATGTAGATTCACATGCTTTGCATACTACTGCCATCTAGTGTTGGGTCCAGATGTTTGCAAGTTGTTTCTCTTCGAAAAAGTCTTTCAAATCACAAGGTAAGGTAACTCCTCCTATTGGTAATAGTGCGCATGGGCATCGACTCCATTGTTAGATTGCTTTCCCGCAAGAAGGTGAGAATGGAGTATAAGTAAGTGTAAGTAAAGAGATTTTCATGGATATGAAATAAACTTTAGAACTGCAAAGACCATAGGTGTCCGGGAGGAGGGTGGGTGCATGTGAATCTTCAGCACTACATACCAAAAACAGATGCTTACAGGGTAAGTAACATAATCCGTTCTAAGCATATGTGGCTGTAGATACATATGCTTTGCATAGAATGTATAGCATTGCCCTCCAAAAAGCGGTGGCTAACCAGTGGACGTTGCATTGCTGTTGGCGTGCTAAAACATCCACACAATAGGGCTTGGTAAATGTGTGTGGTGTAGACCATGTAGCTGCTTTACAAATATAGGCTATGGGAATGTTGCCTAAGAAAGCTAAAGATGCCCCCAATTTATGTGCAGAGTATGCTCAAGGGGGTATAGACAAAGTCCTTTTGGCTTTGAGATAGCATGTCTGGATACATTTAACGATCCATCTAGAAATGCCTGATTTTGAAATGAGTTTCTCTTTATGGCGGGGAGCAAACGCAACAAAAGGTTTTTTTGTTTTGCGAAAATCTTTTGTTCGGTCAATATAATACATTGATGCTCTTTTAAGCTCTTTCTGCTACAGAATCTGGTTGAGGAAAGAAAACAGGTAGCTCAACAGATTGGTTAATGTGGAAAGGGGAAACTACCTTTGAAAGGAATTTTGGGTCGGTATGAAGAACTACCCTATCCTATGAAGCTGGAAGAAAGGTTCTTCTAAAATTAGTGCCTGAAGCTCACCAACACGCCTTAGGGAGGTGATAGCAATTAAGAAAGCAACCTTTATGGTGGCGGAGAAGGCAGTATAGGTACATAGAGGGTGCCCTAAGAAGTGGGAGCGAGTATGGGGAAAGTGGAACAACTTCAGAGGGAATATCTGTAAGCTACCTCCTGATGAACCGGTAATAGACACCAGTTGATAAAGGGTGAGGAAAAATGTTAATCAGTTAACCACATATCTATGTAATAAATGTGTATGCCTGCCGGAAGAGGTGGTTTGTAGTGTGAAGCATGGATCTGTAAGCACTTATTCTGTAACCGAACTATTGCAAGTTATGTATGTATCCAATAAAAAGAATTTAAAAAAAAGAAAGCAACCTCCCAAGAAAGATATTGGAGGGGGCAATTGTGTAATGGTTCAAATGGTGGACCCATAAGTCGTGTTAAAACAATATTAAGATTCCACACAGGTGCAGGGGAGACCCTTGGTGGTATCACTCTTTTAAGGCCTTCCATGAAAGCCTTAATAACTGGCACTCTGAACAAGGAGAAGTGATTCCTATTTTGAAGATAGGCAGCCACTGCTGCGAGATGCAGATGTATGGAAGTGTAAGCAAGGCCTGAGCGTTGTAAATGCAAGAGGTAACAAATAATGTTTGGTATAGATGCATTGAGTGGATTAATCTTTTAGTTATTACAATATTTTTTTTATATAAACTTTATTTAAAATTTTAGCAAAGAACAAAAATTGGGTGGGCAATCAATGCCAGTGAAGATAAGACATATAATTATAGAATATTGTGGTGCGGTGCGAGGAATCAGCACCACCGCAGCTCCCCCAACGGCAAGCATTTAACAAGCATTATAAAAATGTATTCCCCTTCATCTACTTCAGATCCAGCCTGGCTGTCCCCCGGTGGTACGCCTTGGGACCTAGTCTGCAGGCCATTGGAAAGTAAATCAAAACAAAGTTCTCTCCAGAGTCTTAAATCGTCCTCTAATTTTTCATCTGTGCGGCTGCTCTTCATATGTACCTCCTCGGTTAATGTCCATTTGCGCACATCTCTTATCCAAGCCGAGACCTCTGGTGGACGCACCCCCATCCATACAATAGCTATTCTACGCCTTGCTATGACTAAGAGCAACTGCTGAAGTCTGTATGCTATCTTGTTTTACTTTTTGGGCTTCCGAATTAAGCCCAACAGGCAGACTGAGGGCGTAAGCTGCCTTTGCCCATTCACGCACCCCCTAATCCGCTCAACCACCTCCGTCCAAAAGCTACTGACTTCAGAGCATTCCCACGCCATGTGCATAAAATTGGCGCCCTTCTTGTGGCACCCGGGGCAGGAGTTGGGTCTGCCAGGGGCCATGCGATGTAGTCTCTCCAGGGTCATGTAAGTGCAGTGCATGTAAATATAGTGAATTAATCGAAAACGGGCATAGCAGGAGACCGTGTGTGTGAGTTGACCCACCGCCCTCCAGTCCTTATCCTCCAGTTGCACTGCCAGATCCGCATTCCGGGTGGTAACAGCCCCAGTGGGAGAGGCACCGGCGTCCTCCCTCATGGCCCTATATAGTCATGAAACCATACGTTTACCCGCACCACTGGTGAGTATGATGTTCAGTGTCTGCGTGAGCTGCAGGATTGCTGGATACATGGGCCATATTTCTTTGAATATATTAACTAAAAAGGCATATTGGATGTATTGTCCCTGCCCCAAATCAAAGACATCACATGCTTGTTCAAACGTAATAAAGCTTTCACTCGGAGACAGGTCTGCGAGCGCGTTTCAGCCCCCCTCCCGCCATGCCCTAAAAGACATGTTGGACATCACACTCCTAACCGGCGCAATATCCCACACCGACAGGTCACGATGAACCGGAGCGCGTTTCAAGATTCTCACTACAAACAATTGCCACATGTGCACAGTCTGTCGGACCACGTGTGGCACCGCACCGGGGGTGCTAGAGCCCTGTAAAGGAAGGGATGGCAAGTCCACAATCTGTACTCTATCCCGGAGCAGTCTCTTTTCCCAATTGTCCTCCTCAGTGAACCATCTTGATTCATGTTGTAGTTGGGTGGCGTAATAATAAAGCTCCATTCTTGGTGCATCGAGTCCACCACACTCATAAGTGCGGTTAAGAGTGGCGCGCGCCACTCGACTACAACGGCCTGCCCAGTACAAATCTATCAGGATAGAGTCCAGCACCCGAAATATTCGCCTAGGGATGGGACACAGGGATTCTGTAACATGTATAGACAACACCACCATTTTGGTTATTGCCAATCTACCCATTAGGGAGAGTGGAAGTGCAATCCAGAAGCCCACCGACCCCTTTAAGGCATCTATCAGCTTGTTAGCATTAAGCTGCAATATCTGAGGGTCCCCACCACCCACCTGCACGCCTAAGTACCTGAAGTGCTCTGTTTCCCAACGTAAACCTACGTTGGGGAGAGAATCCACGGGATCGCTCGCCAAGCGAGCGAGGGGAAATATCAATGATTTTGTTTTGTTGAGCCGCAATCCTGAGCAACTGTCAAACTCTTCCAACACCTTTAGGAGCTTTGGGGCCGACTTCTGTGGAGCAGAGACATAGAATAAAGCGTTGCCGGCATATAAAGATATGATATGAGAAGTCTCGCCTACTTTGATACCCCAGTGGCCCATGTCCCTGCGCATCCATATTGCCAGTGGCTCTATTGCCAATGCAAATAATAATGGAGAGAGCGGGCAACCTTGACGCGTCCCCCTCCCCAGGGGCCACTCGCTCGACCTGCTATGTCCCACACGTACCCTTGCGGTGGAAGGAGTATACAGAATCTGTATCCAGCGTCTGAACCACGGGCCAAAGCCCACCACCCTGAGCACCTCCAACAGGTATCCCCAGTCAACCGAGTCCAAGGCCTTCTCCAAATCTATGGAGACCAAGGCTAGATCCTCATCTCTACACTGCACTTCATGAAGAATGTGTGTTAACCGCCTTATGTTCATGCCTGTGTTGCGGGTGGGTATGAATCCGTATTGGTCTTCGTGCACCAAGTTAACCATGTGGGGGGCTAACCTGGCCACTAAAACCTTACACAGTATTTTTACATCTGAATTTATCATGGTCAGGGGTCGATATGGGGTGGGCGTTCCCCACCATACCAAACATCGGACAGGGGAATGGTCGGACAGAAAGCATGCCAGGAGGGTCACATCTACCTCTGGAAAGGCCGGCACTCCCGACACCAGGACTCTGTCCAACCTGCTTTGTGTCCCGTGGGTAAGAGAATGACATGTGTAGAGTGGAAGTGTAGGATGAGTATCCCTCCACACATCATGAGCCCCCAGAGCTTGCATGACCTCTCTAAGCATCTGAGACATTTTAGGTTTTGTTCCAGCCCTGGGGGGATGTCTACCAAGGTCGGAGTCTAGTACGCAATTAAAGTCGCCCATCCATATATATGGGACGTCTAATTCGTTGGACAGTAGTTCCTGTATGACCTGAAAGAACGCGGGGTTGTCCGTGTTGGGTGCGTATATATTTAGTATAGCAATTTCCCTTCCATCTAACAGACCGCACAAGGTTACATATCGGTCATGCGCATCAGATTCGCTATATGTCGGTGTAAATAGTATGCCTGGTGCCACCCAGATCATAGTGCCCCTGGCGTATGTAGAATAAGAGGAATAGTGAATCTGACCACGCCACTCCTTGGCTACTATAGCGGCACCGTTGTCGTCCAGGTCAGTTTCCTGAAGGCAAGCGATTGATATGTGGTGGCGTTTGCGAAAGGTTAATACTTTGCATTTGGTACACGTGCCCAGACCCCGAACGTTCTAAGTCAGAAATCTATACTCCGCCCCCATCGCAAAATGTTCTCATCACTTCTGCCAACCCGACCCCCGCCCACACATAAAAAGGTCACTGAGATGCACACCGTCATAACAAACCAAAACCATAATACTTAGAAAAACAATCCTCCTACCCCCTCCCACGGACATTCATTGAACAACAATTAAGTCAAAAAAGCCTACCCCAATGTCGTACCAGGTCACACGCATCCCACTTTAATGCCCAACTGGGGCAAAAACACTCACGCGCCACCCTGAGTGACGAAATCCGGACCCACCGCCCCCACTCCCACCATTTAGGCCTAAACAGATAAAGTGACCCAAAGTACAATTCTGTGCATCTCTGTAACTACCAAATTGTCGGCAATCCCGTTAAGTTCTATATGAGCCAGAACCTGCCCCATCAATCAAACATAACATTTCGACAAAAGCATAATGTACATACAGTCTGCAGGGTCTAGTAACCAACACAGTCCGGGGCCCAGCTCAGGTTTCAAATTTTTGTTTTTTACTGTTCTTCTGAGGCATCTCCCTCCTGTTCGAGCACGGTCTCCGGTACCACGTCAACGGACGCAGATGGCCATGAAGACTGAACAGCAAGTTCCGAGGTGGCTGGCTCCCCCTCAGCCTCTAATGCGGACGGGACATCCGAGTTCAGCTAAAGTGATCCATTTGTCGGGGCCAGGGCCCGCAGCCTGCGGCCCCCCCAGCACCCTCCCCCGGTGGCATCCCCCGCCGCGGCCTGGACCCCCATAGCTTGGGCCACACCCGAGGCACCTGCTGTGGTAGGGCCTCCCCCTTATATCCAGTCACTCCCAGACCTCCTCAGGGCTCTCAAAGAAGTGGGCCCTGCCCTTCACCAGAACCTCCAGTTTCGCTGGGTATAACAGCATGTATTGTAGGTCCCAGTACCTTAGCTTCCTTTTTACTCCTAAAAAGGATTTCCTCTGTTCCTGCACCAGTTTGGTGTAATCGGGATATATTGTAATCTTGCTGCTTTCGAACTGGATTTCTTGTTTCTCTCTAGCAGCCATGAGAATGCAGTCACGGTCTCTGTAGTTCAGGATTTTGGCAATGAACGCCCGTGGGGGGGCCACGGGGGAGGCGGGGCACCAGAGCTCTGTGGACTGTCTCAATGGTGAACATGTCTGACAGGCCTGAGGGACACAACTGGGTTTTGATCCACTGTTCCAGGAATTGCTCTGCCGACCTGCCCTCCGCCTTCTCCGGGAAGCCCAGTATGCAAATGTTGCTGCGCCTGGCGCGCCCCACAGCATCCTCGTTGTGGAAGATAACTGTGTTACTTGTTTTTTCAAGGGAGAGACCACTCCCTTCAGGCCCGATACGTCCTCCTCTATGGCTGTGACTTTATCTGCGACTTTAAGGAGGTCCGCCCGCAGCAAATTTACATCGATGGAGACTGTGTCCATGCGGTCCTCCAGGCCCTTTCGGGACCCCCATATGGCAGCCAGCAGTTCCGCCCACATCGGCTCGGTATCGCCCCCCGTCCTCGTCATCAGTTCCGGTCATCTGGCGCGTGATTCGCTGCAGGGGCTGGTGCGGTGTGATGTACTGAGTGATGGTGGTTAAAGCCCCAGCTTGAGTGCCCTTATCCTTGCCCATGTCAGAATTGGGATCACTCCGTGTCGGATCACGTGCAGGCATCCTGTGTCTACGCGGGCTGGAGCGTTCCTACGTAAGGAGCCCCAGTGCCGGCCTCAACGCGAATATGCAGTCCAGGTCTTGTCGCCTGCCGGAGCCACGCATCCAACTGTGTGGGTGCTCCAAGCCCCACGCCCCCAGTGCAGGTTAAGGACAGTGCTCCCACGGTGCGCAGCAAGCCTTCTAGTAGTGTAGAATCTTAAGTAGACCCAAAACCGCTTCCCCGCAGCGCCGAACTGTTCAAGGCCGATGTGCCAGTACGCAAGGGCTTACAGTTCTGCGGGGGCAGGATAGGCACCGATTTCCTGCCGGAGGTGGGAAGGTCCCGCACCCGCGTCACACAGGCCAAGACGTCAAGGGGCACCCCCCCTCGCATCCAAGCAACACCACGAGCCGCAGCGTCACCTGCACCTCATCACGGGGGGGGGGAAGCCGCCCCAGATCTCCCTACCTTTGCGGGTGAGCTCCTGTGCACCACGGAGCACATCTCTAGTCGGGCCCATCCACCACAGTCCGCCGCAGCCCCAGGGCCAGAGGGGGCACAGTCGTCTCAGCCCCTCACAGCAGACACAGCAGAAAGTGGCATTATACTCTGGGCCAGCCACAACCTCGCACCCGCGTCCGCTGAGCACCTATGGGGACACGTCTCCGCCAGCAGGTCCCAGAAGCAGGCAGGGTAGGGCCTCACCACTGCGGCCCGGGTCCAGCAGAGTCTCACAGGCGTCGCAGGCGGTTGGCTGGCAACAGGCCCCCACCGTAGTCCGGGCCGCACCAATGTCCGCGGCCAGGCACCCCTCTGATCCACCGACTTACCAGGGTGCACAAGCACCGACTCAGCAGAGGCGCCCCACCGCCTCCAGGATCACCAGGCTCGGGCCTCACAAGTCTCCAGGCCCACAACAGCGGTCCGGAGAAGCAGCCCTGCCCCACCAAGCGGGCGGGCAGCCCGGAAAATGCCACTCCAGTCCCGCGCGGGCCAGCCCAGCAGCACTGGCCTGTTGCTAGGTGCGGCTGTAAGGCACTCACCGCCCCTGTCGGGTGCAGCCGGGCACACAGAGCAGCAGTCGGGTGGAGCCACCTCCTCAGCTCCCGCGACACAGCCCCGGTCAGCAGCCAAAGATTCAAGGCAGCGGGACCTCCAACTTGTCCGTGCCCCCGCCCCTCTGTGCCAGTCAGGTCCTGCCGTATCAAGGAAAGGAAGGGGGGAGAGGACGACCCAAAGCGTCCAGCCGGCAAACCCCTGTCCTCGTCGGGCTCAGTTGCCGGGTCTTCTCTCGGAGCGTGTGCCGCAGCAGCTCCTCCCTTGGCCTCAGCTGCAACGCAAGCCCGGCCCAGCTCCCAGGCCTAAGCAGGCCCCGCACTCATCTTCGTGCAGGCAGAGCTTTGTCGGCCAGGGGCCGGTTTCCTTATGCACCGATGGCCGCCGATCTCAATGCGGCAGTCAGGGACGGCAGTGGATTCCGGATTTCAGGATATAATGCAGGATTACACAGCGGCCGGGAGCTAAGAAGCTCACGTCCTGTCGGCCATGATGCTTGGCCACCCCCCCAGTTATTACAATAATTAACAATTCTTTTCCATTTAGCTGCATACTAAGCTCTAGTGGTAGGTTTACATGCCTCCTTAAGAATGGTCATGCATTCTGCTGGCAGGTTTAGATATCCCGACGTCTATGACTTCAGGAGCCGAATCGCTAGATTTAGGTCCTTAGAGTTTGAGTGTCTGATTTTGCCATGGTTCTGAGTGAGGAGGTTTGGGACGAGGTGAAGCTTCTCATGTGGAACTACTGAAATTTCAAGTAGTGTGGTGAACCCATGCGAGAGCTACCACAATGAGGGACATCTGCCTGAGTTTCCGAACCAGAAATGTAAGAAGAGGGAGAGGCGGAAAAGCGTAGGCAAATATTTCTGACCAATTCATCCATAGGGCATTGCCTTTGGATACAGGGACTGGGAATCTGGAGGCGAAGTTTGGGCATTTTGCGTTGTCTGCTGTCGCAAAGAGGTCTATTTATGGAAACCCCCACTTGTGGAAGTATGGGAGGAGGACTTGGGGGTGGAGTTCCCTCTCGTGTACTAGTTGCCGCATCCTGCTGAACAGGTCGGCAAAGTCATTGTCCATTACTGGAAGGAGTTCCTGTAACAGATGGATTTTGTGATGATTGCCCAACGCCAAATGGTCTGAGAGAGGCGTGACAGCTGTAGAGAGTATGTCCCCCCCATATTTTTGAACAAAGTACATGTCTGTCATATTGTCCATCCAGACTAGGACAACCTTGCCTATTAGGTGGAGATAGAAACGCTTTCAACACTAGGTGAACAGCTTGAAGCTATAGGTAGTTGGTGTGGAGATTTTGGTGTCTGGTGTCCCAAAGACCCTGAACAGTTAGATGTTGTTAGAGCGGCTGTCTACCAACACTAGATCGTGTAGTTGACCCTGTGATTGAGTTTATTGTTGTGCTAAACATTCCTGTAGAAGGCGCATGTTTAGTCTTGCATGAGACACTATGGCAGTGCATGATGCCATCATCCCTAGAAGACGCATTAAAACTTTGACTGTTAAATACTGATTGGGTCAAAATTGTGGTAGCAGTGTCTGAAAATTTTAAGTTCTGGCTATATTTGAATAGCTAGGCCTGTTTGAGTGTTGAGCATAGCTCCTAGATACGGCTGCAGTTGTGAGGGTTAAAGATGGGATTTTTGAGCATTGATTGTGAATCCCAGCTAATGTAGAAGATTTATGATAGTTTGAGTGTGTTGTTGACACAGATGGTGTGTGTTGGCTTTGATAAGCCAATCGTCTAAATATGGGAAGACATGAATTTGTTGTCTTCTTAGACTGACTGCTACCACTGTATTTGGTGAACACTCTGGGTGAGGTAGTGACTCCGAATGGAAGGACTTTGAATTGATAATGCTTCCCTGCTATGACAAATCTGAGATATTTGTGATGTGCTGGGTGAATAGGGATGTGAAATATGCGTCCTTTAAGTCTAGTGCTGACATGAAGTCGCTGTCCTGTACAAGTGGAATTCTTGTTGGAGTGTGACCATATGGAAGTGTTCTGACAAAATGTAGTGGTTTAACGGCCTTAAGTCTAAAACAGGCTGTAGAGATCAGTCCTTTTTGGGAATTAGAAAGTACAAGGAGTAAGCCCCTGACCCTTGATGTTGTATTGGAAATGGCCCTATAGCTCCTTTGATTAATATAGCTTGCTCTTCCTGTTTGAGCAGTTGTTGATGTTCCAGAAAAAGCCTGTGGGTGAGAGGAGGAATATTGGGAGGATTGCTGGTGAGCTCAAGGCAACAGCCATGTTGGTTTAATTTCCAACACCCACTTGTCTGATGTTATTGATCGGCAAGTGGGAAGAAATTGCTGTAGTCAATGCCCGACAGGTGTAGGATGATTGGGGGAATGATTATGTAGTCACTGTTTGTTTTCAGATGGGGAGGTATGGGTTGGTGTGCCTTTACCTCGAAATTTGGAGTTGCTACCCCTATAGTTGCCCCTGTAAAATCCTCTGGATGGAGAGGATTGAGCTTGTGTCCTGTATGAAGATGTGGAGCCTTCTGTGGAAGTGGTTTTTGATCCTCCTCTATAAAATAAGTGACGAAAGGAGCCTCTGTTGGTAGGTGTCTGAAGTGCTCCCATTGATGTAGCCACGTCTGTTTTTTTTTTTCATTTTCTCTAAAGCCTCATCCACTTGTGGCCCGAAGAGATGCTATTTTTCAAAAGAGGCATTTAGTAATGTCTGCTGGTCTTCTGCTTTAAAACCAGATATACGTAACCATGCATGCCTTCTTTGGAGGACACTGGTATTAATCCCTCTGGCAGCGGTGTCAGCAGCATCTAGTGCACACCTGATGGAGGAGTTGCAAATTAATTTTCCCTCATGAACTAAGTCCTTACCCTTTTTCTTATGCTCCTCTGGGTAACACTGGAGTAATTCCTCCATCTCATCCCAGTGAGCTCCGTTGTATCGGGCCAGTAAGCGCTGTCTATTGGCTATCTGCCAATGACTGGCTGATTGTGCAGCAACTCTTTTGCCCAAGCCATCAATGAGTTTTGACTCCTTGTCAGGAGTTGGTGCCTCACCTGTGGTTTGTGAGGTTGCTCTTTTATGAGTATTAGACACAACTAATGAATTTGGTGGAAGCTGACCTCTAATAAAAATTGGGTCAGCTGGCCGGGGTTTAAACTTTTTATCCACCCTAGGCGTAATAATGCGTGCACGTGCACTCCACTGGTGCAGAGTGGAGTGGCGTAGAGCATAGAGTAGAGTTGTGTAGAGTTGAGTGCCGTAGAGTGATTTTGACTGGAATGGGTTGGTGTAGAGTGGCATGGAGTGGATTTGAGTTGCACTGTTTGGCATGGAGAGGGGTAGAGTAGAATTGGGCGGCGTGGAGTGGCATAGAGTTGAGTGGTGCAGAGTAGAGTGGTGCAGAGTAGAGTGGTGCAGAGTAGAGTGGTGCAGAGTAGAGTGGTGCAGAGTAGAGTGGTGTATAAACTTTATTTAAAATTTTATGCAAGAACAAAAATTGGGTGTACAATCAATGCCAGTGAAGATAAGACATATAATTATAGAGTATTGTGGTGCGGTGCGAGGGATCAGCACCACCGCAGGTCCCCCAACGGCAAGCATTTAACAAGCATTATAAACATTTATTCCCCTTCATCTACTTCAGATCCAGCCTGGCTGTCCCCCGGTGGTACGCCTTGGGACATAGTCTGCAGGCCATTGGAAAGTAAATCAAAACAAAGTTCTCTCCAGAGTCTTAAATCGTCCTCTAATTTTTCATCTGTGCGGCTGCTCTTCATATGTACCTCCACGGTTAATGTCCATTTGCGCACAACGCTTATCCAAGCCGAGACCTCTGGTGGACGCACCCCCATCCATACAATAGCTATTCTACGCCTTGCTATGACTAAGAGCAACTGCTGAAGTCTGTATGCTATCTTGTTTTGCTTTTTGGGCTTCCGAATTAACCAAACAGGCAGACTGAGAGCGTAAGCTGCCTTTGCCCATTCATGCACCCCCTAATCCGCTCAACCACCTCCGTCCAAAAGCTACTGACTTCAGAGCATTCCCACACCAGGTGCATAAAATTGGCGCCCTTCTTGTGGCAGGAGTTGGGTCTGTCAGGGGCCATGCGATGTAGTCTCTCCGGGGTCATGTAAGTGTGGTGCATGTAATTATAGTGAATTAATCAAAAACGGGCATAGCAGGAGACCGTGTGTGTGAGTTGACCCACCGCCCTCCAGTCCTTATTCTCCAGTGGCACTGCCAGATCCGCATTCCAGGTGGTAACCGCCCCAGTGGGAGAGGCACCGGCGTCCTCCCTCATGGCCCTATATAGTCATGAAACCATACGTTTACCCGCACCACTGGTGAGTATGATGTCCAGTGTCTGCGTGAGCTGCAGGATCGCTGGATACATGGGCCATATTTCTTTGAATATATTAACTAAAAAGGCATATTGGATGTATTGTCCCTGCCCCAAATCAAAGACAGCACATGCTTGTTCAAACGTAATAAAGCTTCAGCTCGGATACAGGTCTGCGAGCGTGTTTCAGCCCCCCTCCCGCCATGCCCTAAAAGACATGTTGGACATCACACTCCTAACCGGCGCAATATCCCACACCGACAGGTCATGATGAACCGGAGCGCGTTTCAAGATTCTCACTACAAACAATTGCCACATGTGCACAGTCTGTCGGACCACGTATGGCACCGCACCGGGGGTGCTAGAGCCCTGTAAAGGAAGGGATGGCAAGTCCACAATCTGTACTCTATCCCGGAGCAGTCTCTTTTCCCAATTGTCCTCCTCAGTGAACCATCTTGCTGCATGTTGTAGTTGGGTGGCGTAATAATAAAGCTCCATTCTTGGTGCATCGAGTCCAGCACACTCATACGTGCGGTTAAGAGTGGCGAGCGCCACTCTACTACAACGGCCTGCCCAGTACAAATCTATCAGGATAGAGTCCAGCGCCCGAAATATTCGCCTAGGGATGGGACACAGGGCATTCTGTAACATGTATAGACCACGAGGCAACACCACCATTTTGGCTATTGCTAATCTACCCATTAGGGAGAGTGGAAGTGCAATCCAGAAGCCCACCGACCCCTTTAAGGCATCTATCAGCTTGTTAGCGTTAAGCTGCAATATCTGAGGGTCCCCACCGGCCACCTGCACGCCTAAGTACCTGAAGTGCTCTGTTTCCCAAAGTAAACCCACGTTGAAGAGAGAATCCACGGGATCGCTCGCCAAGCGAGCGAGGGGAAATATCAATAATTTTGTTTTGTTGAGCCGCAATCCCGAGCAACTGCCAAACTCTTCCAACACCTTTAGGAGCTTTGGGGCCGACTTCTGTGGAGCAGAGACATAGAATAAAGCGTTGTCGGCATATAAAGATATGATATGAGAAGTCTCGCCTACTTTGATACCACAGTGGCCCATGTCCCTGCGCATCCATATTGCCAGTGGCTCTATTGCCAATGCAAATAATAATGGAGAGAGCGGGCAACCCTGACGCGTCCCCCTCCCCAGGGGCCACTCGCTCGACCTGCTATGTCCCACACGTACCCTTGCGGTGGAAGCAGTATACAGAATCTGTATCCAGCGTCTGAACCACGGGCCAAAGCCCGCCACCCTGAGCACCTCCAACAGGTATCCCCAGTCAACCGAGTCGAAGGCCTTCTCCAAATCTATGGAGACCAAGGCTAGATCCTCATCTCTACACTGCACTTCATGAAGAATGTGTGTTAACCGCCTTATGTTCATGCCTGTGTTGGGGGTGGGTATGAATCCGTATTGGTCTTCGTGCACCAAGTTAACCATGTGGGGTGCTAACCTGGCCACTAAAACTTTACACAGTATTTTTACATCTGAATTTATCATGGTCAGGGGTCGATATGAGGAGGGGTCCTGATCATTCCCCCTTGGCTTAAGAAGCATAACAAATTCCCCTTCGTGCATTGACGGGTCATCACTTCAGCCTCGAATGCCTCTTCATATACTTGTAACAACGGCTGCAGGAGCTGAGTAGAGTAGGCCTGCGGGAACCCATCCACACCAGGGGCCTTGGCGCCCGGCATTGCAAGGAGCGCCTCGTGTGATCCTTATCCTCCACTGTGATCTTAGCGTCTATTTCCTCAACTGCGGAGGGCAAGAGCTGCTGAAGCGTCAACCCCCCGACCACGGGATCATACCGTTTGGCCACAACCCGGGGGTCTGCGGTATAAACCTTCTGCAAGTGATGCTGGAACACCAAGTATCCTGGCCCTAGTACGCTCGAGATTCCCTCCCTCGGCCAACAATGCAGTAAAAGAAGGGGGAACCCACTCCCTACGAATAATCCAAGCCAGTAGACGGCCCGATTTATCACCCTCTGCGCGTAGTCATTGGCGATAGCGTGTCAGGGTGTATTTATCCAGCCTAGCCCAAATGTCAGCTATACATTCACGTTGTTTCCTTTCCATCTCGCCCACCCCAAAGTCGGATAAGCTCCTTGCCTGTATGTCAACTAAGGCTTTCTCCTCTCTGTCCAATTCTCCTAGTAGCTGTAGCCTTACCCCGCACACCAGTCCCATGCTCGCCCCGCGTGTCACTGCCTTCAGCGCTTCCCACTCAGTGGCCTTACCGGTGGGACCCTCCCCCCCCCCAGTTCGTTGAAGAAACGATAGCTACTGTCTTGGATATCGTGCCTTTCCCCTCAGCGTCCTCGAGCAAATCAGTAGGAAATCTCCAAAGCCTCGGGCCCAGCATAGGCGGTCCCCACCGCACCAAACATCGGACAGGGAAATGGTCGGACAGAAAGCATGCCAGGAGGGTCACCTCCACCTCTGTAAAGGCCGGCACTCCCGACACGAGGACTCTGTCCAACCTGCTTTGTGTCCCGTGGGTAAGAGAATGACATGAGTAGAGTGGAAGTGTAGGATGAGTATCCCTCCACACATCATGAGCCCCCAGATCTTGCATGACCTTTCTAAGCATCTGAGACATTCTAGGTTTTGTTCCAGCCCTGGGGGGGGATGTCTATCGAGGTCGGAGTCTAGTACGCAATTAAAGTCACCCATCCATATATATGGGACGTCTAATGCGTTGGACAGTAGTTCCTGTATGACCTGAAAGAACGCAGGGTTGTCCGTGTTGGGTGCGTATATATTGAGTATAGCAATTTCCCTTCCATATAACAGACAGCGCAAGGTTACATATCGGCCATGCGCATCAGATTCGCTATATGTCGGTGTAAATGGTATGCCTGCTGCCACCCAGATCATAGTGCCCCTGGCATATGTAGAATAAGAGGAATAGTGAATCTGACCACGCCACTTGTTGGCTACTCTAGCGGCACCGCTGTCATCCAGGTCAGTTTCCTGAAGGCAAGCGATTGATATGTGGTGGCGTTTGCGAAAGGTTAATACTCTGTGCATTTGGTACACGTGCCCAGACCCCGAACGCTCTAAGTCAGAAATCTATACTCCGCCCCATCGCAAAATGTTCTCATCACTTCTGCCAACCCGACCCCCGCCCACACATAAAAAGGTCACCGAGATGCACATCGTCATAACAAACCAAAACCATAATAGAAAAACAATCCTCCTACCCCCTCCCACGGACATTCGTTGAACAACAATTATGTCAAAAAAGCCTACCCCAATGTCGTGCCAGGTCACACGCATCCCACTTTAACGCCCAACTGGGGCAAAAACACTCACGCGCCACCCTGAGTGACGAAATCCGGACCCACCGCCCCCACTCCCACCATTTAGGCCTAAACAGATAAAGTGTTCCACAGTACAATTCTGTGCATCTCTGTAACTACCAAATTGTCGGCAATCCCGTTAAGTTCTATATGAGCCAGGACCTGCCCCATCAATCAAACGTAACATTTCGACAAAAGCATAATGTACATACAGTCTGCAGGGTCTAGTAACTAACACAGTTCGGGGCCCAGCTCAGGTTTCAAATTTTTGTTTTTTACTGTTCTTCTGAGGCCTCTCCCTCCTGTTCGAGCACGGTCTCCAGTACCACGTCAACGGACGCATATGGCCATGAAGACTGAACAGCAAGTTCAGAGGTGGCTGGCTCCCCCTCAGCCTCTAATGCAGACGGGACATCCGAGTTCAGCTGAAGTGATCCGTTTGTCGGGGCCAGGGCCTGCAGCCGGCGGCCCCCCCAGCGGCATGACCCGCCGCAGCCTGGACCCCCATACCTTGGGCCGCACCCGAGGCACCTGCTGTGGTAGGGCCTCCCCCTTATCTCCAGCCACTCCCAGACCTCCCCAGGGCTCTCAAAGAAGTGGGCCTTGCCCTTCACCAGAACCTCCAGTTTCGCTGGGTATAACAGCATGTATTGTAGGTCCAAGTCCCTTAGCTTCCTTTTTACTCCTAAAAAGGATTTCCTCTGTTCCTGCACCAGTTTGGTGTAATCGGGATATATTGTAATCTTGCTGCTTTCGAACTGGAAGTAGGCGGGGCACCAGAGCTCTGTGGGCTGTCTCAATGGTGAACATGTCTGACAGGCCTGAGGGACACAACTAGGTTTTGATCCACTGTTTCAGGTATTGCTCTGCCGACCTGCCCTCCGCCCTCTCCGGGAAGCCCAGTATGCGAATGTTGCTGCGCCTGGCGCGCCCCGCAGCATCCTCGTTGTGGAAGATAACTGTGTTACTTGTTTTTTCAAGGCAGAGACCACTCCCTTCAGGCCCGATTCGTCCTCCTCTATGGCCGTGACTTTATCTGCGACTTTAAGGAGGTCCGCCCACAGCAAATTTACATTGATGGAGACAGTGTCCATGCGGTCCTCCAGGGCCTTCCGGGACCCCCATATGGCAGCCAGCAGTTCCGCCCACATCGGCTCGGTATCGCTCCCGTCCTCTTCATCCGTTCCGGTCGTCTGGCGCGTGATTCGCTGCGGGGGCTGGTGCGGTGTGATGTACTGAGTTATGGTGTTTAAAGCCCAAGCTCGAGTGCCCTTATCCTTGCCCATGTCAGAATTGGGTTCACTCCGTGTCGGATCACGTGCAGGGATCCTGTGTCTACGTGGGCTGGAGCGTTCCTACGTAAGGAGCCACAGTGCCGGAATCAACGAGAATATGCAGTCCAGGTCTTGTCGCCGGCCGGAGCCACACATCCAACTGTGTGGGTGCTCCCAGCCCCACGCCCCCAGTGCAGGTTAAGGACAGCGCTCCCACGGTGCGCAGCAAGCCTTCTAGTAGTGTAGAATCTTAAGTAGACCCAAAACCGCTTCCCCGCAGCGCCAAACTGTTCAAGGCCGATGTGCCAGTACGCAAGGGCTTACAGTTCTGCGGGGGCAGGATAGGAACCGATCTCCTGCCGGAGGTGGGACGGTCCCGCACCCGCCTCACACAGGCCAGGATGTCGAGGGGCACCCGCCCTCGCATCCAAGCAACACCACGAGCCGCAGCATCACCTGCACCTCAGCACAGGGGGGAAGCCACCCCAGGTCTCCCTACCTTTGCGGGTGAGCTCCTGTGCACCACGGAGCATATCTCTAGTCGGGCCCATCCACCACAGTCCGCCGCAGCCCCAGGGCCAGAAGGGGCACAGTCGTCTCAGCCCCTCACAGCAGACACAGCAGAAAGTGGCATTATACTCTGGGCCAGCCATAACCTCGCACCCGCGTCCGCTGAGCACCTATGGGGACACGTTCCCGCAAGCAGGTCCCAGAAGCAGGCAGGCAGGGTAGGGCCTCACCACCGCGACCCGGGTCCAGCACAGTCTCACAGGCGGTTGGCTCGCAACAGGCCCCCACCGTAGTCCGGGCCGCACCAATGCCCGCGGCCAGGCACCCCTCCGATCCGCCGACTCACCAGGGTGCACAAGCACTGACTCAGCAGAGGCCCCCCACCACCTCCAGGATCCTCAGGCTCGGGCCTCGCAAGTCTCCAGGCCCACGACAGCGGTCCGGAGAAGCAGCCCTGCTCCACCAAGCAAGCGGGCGGGCGGGCTGCCCAGAAAAGTCCGCTCCAGTCCCGCGCAGGCCAGCCCAGCAGTACTGGCCTGTTGCTAGGTGCGGCTGTAAGGCAGTCACTGCCCCCGTCGGGTGCAGCCGGGCACACAGCGCAGCAGTCGGGTGGAGCCACCTCCTCACCTCCCACGACACAGCCCCGGTCAGCAGCCAAAGATTCAAGGCAGCGGGACCTCCAACTTCTCCGTGCCCCCGCCCCTCTATGCCAGTCAGGCCCCGCCGTATCAAGGAAAGGAAGGGGGGAGAGGACGACCCAAAGCGTCCAAGCCGGCGAACCCCTGTCCTCGTCGGGCTCAGTTGCCGGGTCTTCTCTTGGAGCGCAAGCCGCAGCAGCTCCTCCCCTGGCCTCAGCTGCAACGCAAGCCCGGCCCAGCTCCCAGGCCTAAGCAGGCCCCGCACTCATCTTCGTGCAGGCGGAGCTTTGTCGGCCAGGGGCCGGTTCCCTTATGCACCGATGGCCGCCGATCTCAATGAGGCAGTCAGGGACGGCAGTGGATTCCGGATTTCAGGATATAATGCAGGATTACACAGCGGCCGGGAGCTAAGAAGCTCACGTCCTGTCGGCCATGATGCTTGGTCACGCCCCCAGTTATTACAATAATTAACAATTCTTTTACATTTACTTGCATACTAAGCTCTAGTGGTAGGTTTACATGCCTCCTTAAGAATGGTCATGCATTCTGCTGGCAGGTTTAGATATCCCGACGTCTATGACTTCAGGAGCCGAATCGCTAGATTTAGGTCCTTAGAGTTTGAGTGTCTGATTTTGCCATGGTTCTGAGTGAGGAGGTTTGGGACGAGGTGAAGCTTCTCATGTGGAACTACTGAAATTTCAAGTAGTGTGGTGAACCCATGCGAGAGCTACCACAATGAGGGACATCTGCCTGAGCTTCCGAACCAGAAATGTAAGAAGAGGGAGAGGCGGAAAAGTGTAGGCAAATATTTCTGACCAATTCATCCATAGGGCATTGCCTTTGGATAGAGGGTGTGGGAATCTGGAGGCGAAGTTTGGGCATTTTGCGTTGTCTGCTGTCGCAAAGAGGTCTATTTATGGAAACCCCCACTTGTGGAAGTATGGGAGGAGGACTTGGGGGTGGAGTTCCCTCTCGTGTACTTGTTGCCGCATCCTGCTGATGAGGTCGGCAAAGTCGTTGTCCATTACTGGAAGGAGTTCCTGTAACAGATGGATTTTGTGATGATTGCCCAACGCCAAATGGTCTGAGAGAGGCGTGACAGCTGTAGAGAGTATGTCCCCCCATGTTTTTGTACATAGTACATGTCTGTCATATTGTCCGTCCAGACTAGGACAACCTTGCCTATTAGGTGGAGGTAGAAACGCTTTCAACACTAGGTGAACAGCTTGAAGCTATAGGTAGTTGGTGTGGAGATTTTGGTGTCTGGTGTCCCAAAGACCCTGAACAGTTAGATGTTGTTAGAGCGGCTGTCTACCAACACTAGATCGTGTAGTTGACCCTGTGATTGAGTTTATTGTTGTGCTAAACATTCCTGTAGAGGGCGCATGTTTAGTCTTGCATGAGACACTATGGCAGTGCATGATGCCATCATCCCTAGAAGACGCATTAAAGCTTTGACTGTTAAATACTGATTGGGTCAAAATTGTGGTAGCAGTGTCTGAAAATTTTAAGTTCTGGCTGTATTTGAATAGCTAGGCCTGTTTGAGTGTTGAGCATAGCTCCTAGATACGGCTGCAGTTGTGAGGGTTAAAGATGGGATTTTTGAGCATTGATTGTGAATCCCAGCTAATGTAGAAGATTTATGATAGTTTGAGTGTGTTGTTGACACAGATGGTGTGTGTTGGCTTTGATAAGCCAATCGTCTAAATATGGGAAGACATGAATTTGTGGTCTTCTTAGACTGACTGCTACCACTGTATTTGGAGAACACTCTGGGTGAGGTAGTGACTCCGAATGGAAGGACTTTGAATTGATAATGCTTCCCTGCTATGACAAATCTGAGATATTTGCGATGTGCTGGGTGAATAGGGATGTGAAATATGCGTCCTTTAAGTCTAGTGCTGACATGAAGTCGTGGTCCTGTAAAAGTGGAATTCTTGTCGGAGTGTGACCATATGGAAGTGTTCTGACAAAATGTAGTGGTTTAACAGCCTTAAGTCTAAAACAGGCTGTAGAGATCAGTCCTTTTTGGGATTTAGAAAGTACAAGGAGTAAGCCCCTGACACTTGATGTTGTATTGGAAATGGCCCTATAGCTCCTTTGATTAATATAGCTTGCACTTCCTGTTTGAGCAGTTGTTGATGTTCCAGAAAAAGCCTGTGGGTGAGAGGAGGAATATTGGGAGGATTGCCGGTGAGCTCAAGGCAACAGCCATGTTGGTTTAATTTCCAACACCCACTTGTCTGATGTTATTGATCGCCAAGTGGGAAGAAATTGCTGTAGTCAATGCCCGACAGGTGTAGGATGATTGGGGGAATGATTATGGAGTCACTGTTTGTTTTCAGAAGGGGAGGTATGGGTTGGTGTGCCTTTACCTCGAAATTTGGAGTTGCTACCCCTATAGTTGCCCCTGTAAAATCCTCTGGATGGAGAGGATTGAGCTTGTGTCCTGTATGAAGATGTGGAGCCTTCTGTGGAAGTGGTTTTTGATCCTCCTCTATAAAATAAGTGACGAAAGGAGCCTCTGTTGGTAGGTGTCTGAAGTGCTCCCATTGATGTAGCCACGTCTGTTTTTTTTTTTCATTTTCTCTAAAGCCTCATCCACTTGTGGCCCGAAGAGATGCTATTTTTCAAAAGAGGCATTTAGTAATGTCTGCTGGTCTTCTGCTTTAAAACCAGATATACGTAACCATGCATGCCTTCTTTGGAGGACACTGGTATTAATCCCTCTGGCAGCGGTGTCAGCTGCATCTAGTGCACACCTGATGGAGGAGTTGCAAATTAATTTTCCCTCATGAACTAAGTCCTTACCCTTTTTCTTATGCTCCTCTGGGAAACACTGGAGTAATTCCTCCATCTCATCCCAGTGAGCTCTGTTGTATCTGGCCAGTAAGCGCTGTCTATTGGCTATCTGCCAATGGCTGGCTGATTGTGCAGCAACTCTTTTGCCCAAGCCATCAATGAGTTTTGACTCCTTGTCAGGAGTTGGTGCCTCACCTGTGGTTTGTGAGGTTGCTCTTTTATGAGTATTAGACACAACTAATGAATTTAGTGGAAGCTGACCTCTAATAAAAATTGGGTCAGCTGGCCGGGGTTTAAACTTTTTATCCACCCTACGCTTAATAATGCGTGCACGTGCACTCCACTGGTGCAGAGTGGAGTGGCGTAGAGCATAGAGTAGAGTTGTGTAGAGTTGAGTGCCGTAGAGTGATATTGACTGGAATGGGTTGGTGTAGAGTGGCATGGAGTGGATTCGAGTTGCACTGTTTGGCATGGAGAGGGGTAGAGTAGAATTGGGTGGCATAGAGTGGCGTGGCATAGAGTTGAGTGGTGCAGAGTAGAGTGGTGTAGAGTTGAATAGAGTGACGCAGAGTGAAATGGATTGGTGAAGATTGGCACTGTATGGAATGGTGTGGAGTGGCATAGAGTCGAGAGGAATGCCGTGGAGTGGCATAGACTGGCGTAGAGTAGAGTGGCGACGAGTAGATTGGTATAGAGTGGAGTGGTGTAAATCTGAATGGCGTAAAGTAGATTGGTATGGAATGGCGTGGATTAGAATGGTGCAGAGAGGCATGGAGTAGAGTGAAATGGCGTAAAGTGGAGTGGTGTAGAGTAGACTGAAGTAGAGTGGCGCAGAATGGAGTGAATGGAGTGGCACTGTGTGACATGGAGAGTGAGAGAGTAGAGTGAGGTAGAGTTGGTAGTATATAATTGTGTGGAGTGCCACAGAGTGGTGATGAGTAGCATGGTGTGGATGGAGTGGGATAGAGTAGAGTGGGCTGGCGTAGAGACACGTGGCATAGAGTGACATAGAGAGGAATGAATTGGTGTAGAGTGGCACTGAGTGGAGTGGTGTACAGCAGACTGGAGTAGAGTGGCACAGAGTAGAGCTGAATTGTGTGGCATGGAAAGGGGTAGAGTAGTGGGGTAGAGTAGACTAGAGTGGCGTATAATGATGTGGAGTGGCAGATTGGCGTGGACTGGCATTGTGTAGCATGGAGTGGGGGTGCGCAGAGTGGAGTGGCATTGAGTGGAGTGGCACAGAGTAGAATGGCACAGAGAAGAGTGGCACAGAGAAGAGTGGCACAGAGAAGAGTGGCATAGAGTCGAGTAGAGTGGCATAGAGTGATATACAGTGGAATGGATTGGTGTAGTGTGGCGTAGAGCAGCACTGTGTGGAGTGAAGTGGTGTGGAGTGGCATAGAGTGGAATGGTTTAGAGTGGCATAGGCAAGCGTAGAGCATAGTGCCGTAGAGTAGATTAGTAAAGAGTGGAGTGGCGTAGATTAGAATGGCATAGATTAGAGTAGCATAGAGAGGGGTGCAGTGGAATAGAGTGAAATGCAGTGGAGTGGTGTAGAGTGAAGTAGAGTGGCATAGAGTGAAGTGGAGTACCACTGTGTGGCATGGAAAGGGGGAGAGTAGATTGGGGCCTAATGGCCAGAGCGGTCAACCTAGAATCTGGGGAACTGGGTTCGAGTCTCAGCAACGACGCTCAACATCCTGTGATTCTGGGCAAATCACTTAATCTCCCCGTCCCTAACAAAAATTAATGTGTCCGACTGTAACACAACTGGTGCTCATGTAAAGCGCTCCGATATCTGATACCTACGGGTCGAGTTCGCACTATATAAAAAAAAACTCCAATACTGTGTGGCATGGAGTGGGGTAGAGTAGAGTGAGGTGGCACAGAGTGGGGTAGAGCAGAGTGGCGTAAAGTAGAGTGGCATAGAGTCAAGTGGCTTAGAGTGACGCAAAGTGAAATGTATTGGTGTAGAATGGTGTAGAGTGGCACTTTGTGGAGTGGAGTGGTGTAGAGCAGAGTGGCATAGAGTGAGTGGAGTTGCCTTATGAGGCATGGAGAGGGGTAGAGTAGAGTTGGGTGGCGCATAGTGATGTGCAGTGGCATATAGTGCTGTGGAGTGGCATTGTGTGTCATGGAGTGGCATTGAGTCTAGTGGTGTGGAGTAGAGCGGAGCGAAGTAGAGTGGGGAAGAGTAGAGTAGGGTAAAGTGGAGTGGTGCAAAGTGGAGTGGCGTAGAAAGGGGTGGCATAGAGTGGAGTAGAGTGGCATACAGTGGAGTGGTGTACAGTGGCATGGAGTGGCATAGAGTGGAGAAGATTGCCGTAGAGTGGCGTGGCATAGAATGGAGTGGCATAGAATAGGGTGGAGTGGTGTACAGTGGAGTGGAGTGGAGTAAAATAGAGGGGAGTGGCGTAGAATAAAGTAGCCTATAGTGAAGTAGAGTACAGAGGCATAGACTGGAGTGGAGTGGTGTAGAAAGAGTAGAATAGAGTGGAGTGGCATAGAGTGGAGTGGCATAGAGTGGAGTGTCATAAAGTCGAGTGGCATAGAGTGGTTTAGTGTAGAACAGAGTAGCATATGGTGGGGTGGAGTAGAGTGCCGTTAAGTGGGGTAGAGTAGAGTGGTGCAAAGTGGAGTGGCGGTGAGAAGAGTGGGATAGAGTGGAGTGGCATAGAGTGGCACTGTGTGGAGTTGAGTGGACTAGAGCGGAGTGGCATAGAAAGTAGTGGAATAGAGTGGTGTGGAGTGAAGTAGCCTAAAGTGCCGTAGAGTGGCATTGTGTGAAGTGGAGTAGCATGTAGTAGAGTGGTGTGTAGTGCGTAAATTGGAGTGGCATAGAGTGGAGGGGCACAAAGTGGAGGGGCACTGAGTGGCAAAGAGGAGAGTGGCGAAGGGTAGAGTGGCATAGAGTGAAGTGGCGTGAAGTTGCACAGGGTGGAGTAGAGTGGCTCTGGTAGAGTGGTGTGGCGTCCACTGGAGCAGCACAGAGTAGAGTGGCACAGAGCTGTAGAAGGTGGAGTAGAGTGGCTTGGTGTGGAGTGGAGTAGATTGGTCTAGAGTGGAGTGGAGAGGAGTGGCGCAGAGTAGAGCAATTGTGGGTGTAAGCAACTAAAGTGTCAATAGTGATGGCAGTTATGGTTAAAGCAACATAAATAAAGCATATGCCAGTGTCAAAAGTAGAAAAGCACATTGCACGTCCTTAGTCAAAGCTCCATGGAGGAGCTAGCACAAGACAGAAAGGAAAGCATACCGGAGCTAAGCAATCGGTAGATTGCAAATGAGAGTGACAATGAAAACAACAAATGGTATGCTGTGGGCATGTTGTAAGCCCACTGAATTGCAAACAATACGTTTCGCCTATACAACGCATATGTAGGCGAGATCTAATAAAGGAAGGTAGCACAGTACATATCTGAACACAAATTTTAATTCGTTTGGGCCGCTAATTTTAAAGTTAGATTTTTCCTGGAACTGAATTGCTGCTCCGAACATGACAAAGGGTGATATTTTTAAGACATAGCAAGTAAAATCAAATTAACAACACAAATGTGTTTCACAGTCACCTCTTCCTGTTCTTAATCCTCCTCCCTCAATTCCAATATCTGAGATTAAAGATGCACAAGAGGAGTGAACTTATCCTACAAACCCTCTGCTGTATGGATAAGAAGGATTATACCACACTTGTTTATAAGTATACTAATGTTTGGACCTCTGGATGCAGAGGCTGGTTGTGGAAAATATTGAGAAAGTCAAAATAAAGTGAGGAAATAGGCTTTCAGTTGACTGTCCTCATAAACAACGCAGAGAAAATGTTGCTGCTAGGCATATTTATAATAGCCGTTTCATTACATATGCTCAGAATCAGCCCTTTTGTTTATATACAATGGAAACTACTTGGGTTCCCTGATCACAAAAAGGACAAGAAACCAAAGTTACAGTCCTTTTCATGGTTTTCACTCAAATAAACCTGAAATAGAGTAGAAAGTAGAAAACCTTACATTTCAGCTGCTTGTTTAGATCTAAATCAGTAATAATACGGCACAAAAAACACAAACTTGAATTTCTCCTGCTGAACTATGGCAGAGCGGGAAAAGGCAGAAAGGAAACAGAGATAGACGAACCAGCATGCATTCCTATATACACAAAAAACAGCAATTTTAAAAGCCTATAGTAAAATTATGTGAAGTGTTTCATTGTCTAACATAACACAGAAATTATTTTACAAACAAGATCAAGGAGTTTTCAGTGACAACAGTAGTGAAGAACAAATATCCTTTCACTTATGCTTGCCCATACAGCATCAGATCTACCTGTAGAGATCACAGGCCTGGCCATACCCAGCGGCCACAGCCCACAACCGGAATGCCTCTGTGCTCAGCTTCAAAGCTTCTTTGCGTTGCAGTGGGAGGTCCTGGGGATCTTCAGCTACAAACCTGCTTAGCCGTTCCTTCATCTCAAATTTATTAAGCTGTTTTAACAATAAAAATAATGTGGGGAAACTTTTAGAATGAAATTGAGAAACATGTAAATACTCTCAAAGGTCTAGATTTTTAGTCTTTTAATAACTTCACTTCATTTCTTTAAATATATTTTTATTGCTTTCCAGTGCAATATAACTAAGGAGAAACACAACTGTAAACATTAGTTGATGAAAGCAGTACATATGGCCCAAATAATTCAATTGCACTTTCACTATCCTAATATATAGGTCTTGGTAAATTGTTAAGAAGGTGCCAGCACAATCTCTATTCTTTGTAGATCATCTGTGATACAAAAAAAAGTGCAGGACGAGTGTTTTACTCCAAATAGAACTTTCTCAATGCCCCTTTGAAACAGATGGATGGTCCCAAAGAGATACTGATAGTTTGCGCTCAAACTCGAGAGGCAAACATTCCACTTTTCAACTACATATGCTTTTGTCGTGGTCTACAGGATGTGCATGTGGCCCACATCCAAAGGAGATAGAAGTCACTGATGTAGGTTAGGAGGAAAGCATGTATTTGCAAAGCGTAAAATGTATGTGGGGAACTGTAGAATGACAGCACCCTCAAATTGTATTCTTTCTTCATTTTTTGTTTTCTTCTAATGTCCCAATTGAGTATGATAAGCTTGAGGGTCCAGCTAAGGTATAATAAGTCTATGAGAAGGAAATGAAGAGAACCTCTTGTTCTTTGTAGGGAAGAACAAGAAACCGGGGAAAGGTTAGAGGTAGAAGAAGAACGGAGGAGGGGTAGGTAGCACAGACGGGAGCATCAGGTTCATGTTCAGACAATAGAACTGAGATGAGGACAAGAGTGCGTGAGTAGGGCAGGATGGGGTGGTGGTCATTGGGGCGCTTCATTTTTCACATTGTTGCCCGGGGAGTGGGGAGAAAGAAAGGGGGGATTGAGAGTGTGTCCCATAAAAACGGGGGTAGACCTCGAGGGTGGCGTTGGATCTATGTCAGAGATCTGCTAATGTCCATTGAGTCTCCCAGAGATGAACATCATGGAGGTTGAGTGTTCTGGGAAAGGGAAAGGGGAGTGGGAGGGGGAGGGGGTTCTCAGCAGTTAGGTTCCTGAACTGTGTGAGCATCCCAGTATATTCTTTCTTCTTGTATATTTCTCAGAATAAAGTACTTTTGTAAGGGAATCTATAATTATTCTTATGTCATTTATCATTGGCACCACAGGCAACACTTTTCGCTTGGGCAGTCTGTCATCTCTGGTCTGTGTGCTCCAAGAGAGGACTGGACACAAAACCTCCCTGTAAAATGTAAGTACTTGTGCATGGGATTATACAGAGATGGAACAAGAGCATAAGGTAAGAAATTCAAGTGTACTCTAGGAAAAATGCTAACTTGAGCCTCTTTTTCTCACTTTGCATGGGTGTATCTTAAGGCAGGAATAGGAAAATTGTGAAATTCTGTTTTTATAGTATGCCTTTTAACATTTTGGATATATTTGTATCTGCTTGCCTTCTCTTCCCCCGCACAACCTTCTTCATCTCTTAGGCCTGGACAGCTCAGGTGTTTGATGTGCAGATCATACATTCCAAAATGGTCGACACCTTATTTACATTACATTTCAAGACCACTTTTCTAACACTATTATGGCAGTTTCCATTTGTTTGATCAAAGTTCAGAACTATATGTAAGCAAATGCCAACCGTTTTCTTAGTATTCTATGACAAAGATCGCTGTCTATTAGCTAATAGACCTGCTTCCTATAAAAAGGCGTTAGATTTGAGGAAGAGAGCACTCAAAGAGGAAGCTTAGAATGAGTCTATGAAGGCCTCACTAAGGGCGGACAGCAATAAATTCTGGGAGGTAGTTAATCGCCCTTTATTTAATGACATTGTGGCTCAAATCATCTCCTCACATATCCTTCCTGAGAAGTGGATTGAGCACTTCGAGGGTATTTATAATTCCCTAGATAGTAGAGTTCCCCACTAGATATGTCTGTCAACCACCCACCAATGTAATTTAACATTCAATATGGATGAGGTCACATTAGCCATACATTATATGACAGGTCAAAGGCACCCGGTCACAATGGGATTCCCACTGATCTGTTTAAACTGTCACCTGAAATCTGGGCCCGGATTTTAACTCGTATGTTTAATATGGCAGTACGTACTGGTCTTCCATCCTGGGGGTTTCGGTCCATCATTATCCCCGTGTATAAAAAGGGCTCTAGAGACTTACCAAGCTGTTATAGTCGGTGCTGAGACAGAATATCGAGTTGGAAATGTCGACTTACACAAAAATCGACTTGGAAATATCGTGATTCAGAAATATCGACAGCAAGAATATTGTGGTCAAGAAGCACAAGTTACTAACTTGTGTAACGATATATCTGTAAGAGACAGTAGTTAGTGACAGATTCCTTACCTTAGAATATCCCCAGGCGTCAGGCTGGATCCGGAAAGTTTTTGCGTAGCAGTACCCTTGCGCGTCGGTAGGCGGCGTCGTGCGGCTCCGCGTCTGTCGTCGGCGTCGTGATCGCCAGGATGACGTCGCGGGCAGTACTTAGACGCCGCCCCTGCGCGCTGACGTCAGTTCTGTACACGACTTTCCGCGCCAGGAACGCAGAGCCATGCAAGAAGCTGACATAGGTGTCTGAAAAATACTAGGGCCCTGAAAGGGATGTCCTTAACCCTAGAAATCAGTTCGCAGAACGGGGAGGATGGGTGGGCGGTAGGAATCTGTCACTAACTACTGTCTCTTACAGATATATCGTTACACAAGTTAGTAACTTGTGCATCTGAAAGAGACACGTTAGTGACAGATTCCTTACCTTAGAATAGATACCCCAGCAATACCAACCCCGGTGGTGGGTCTGCGAACAAAGATCAGACAAGGAAGTCCTGGAGGACAGAACGGCCAAAGAAGCCGTCCCTCCGGACCTGACTGTCAAGGCAGTAATGTTTTGTAAACGTGTGCAGCGAGGCCCACGTAGCTGCCTGACAGATAACCGGCAGCGGAACCCCGCGGCCCAAGGCCGTGGTAGCAGCCGTTGCCCTGGTGGAATGGGCACGCAGCCCAACAGGAGGCTCCTTCTTAGCCAAAGAATAGCAGGTCTTGATGCACAAGGTAACCCAGCGGGAGATGGTTCGTTTGTGCACCGCCCAACCTTTTTTGGCGCCCACGTAGCCAACAAAGAGCTGGTCATCCACCCGGAAGTGTTTTGTGCGGTCGATATAGAAGGAGAGCGCACGTTTTGGGTCCAGACGGTGGAGCCTCTCTTCCTTTCTGGAAGGATGCGGAGGCGGAAAGAAGGTAGGCAAAGTGATGGTCTGCCCAATGTGGAAGGCAGTAACCACCTTTGGCAAGAAGGACGGACGCGTCCGAAGAACAACCTTGTCTGGATGAACAGACAGAAAGGGAGGTTTGGAAGATAGAGCCTGGAGCTCACTCACCCGCCGAGCGGAGGTGATGGCCACCAGAAAGGCTGTCTTCAGAGAGAGAAGACGGAGAGGACAATTATGTAGAGGCTCAAAGGGAGCGCACATTAAAAGGTAAGAACCAAGTTCAAGTCCCACTGAGGCATCACAAACGGAACAGGAGGGAAGAGGTGTGTAATGCCTTTTAAGAACCTGTTAACAACAGGGGACTTGAAAAGGGAGGGCTGATCAGGGAGCCTGAGGAAGGCCGAGATAGCACAAAGATAACCCTTGATGGTACCCAGGGCAGAACCCTGTTGGGCCAGAGAAAGAAGGAACAGAAGGACCTCAGAGAGAGGGGCAGAAAGGGGATTCACAGCCTTTGCTGTGCACCATGCCACAAACTTGTTCCACCTGCAGGCGTATACCACCTTAGTGGAGGGACGCCTGGCTGCCAGAATCACATCACAAACTTCGGGAGGCAAGTCGAAAGGAATCAACTGCCGCCGCTCAATCTCCACGCAAGCAGGTGTAGACTGGACAGGTTCGGGTGGAGGACCGTCCCCTGCTGCTGCGACAGAAGATCCTCCCGAAGAGGCAGACGGATCGGGGGATCTACGCTCATATTGAGTAGCTCGGGATACCAAACTCTTCGAGCCCAGTCCGGAGCCACAAGAATGACTTGGGCCCGGTCGTGCCGAATCTTCTTCAACACTCTGGGTAGAAGTGGTATAGGCGGAAAGGCGTACAACAGACCGCAACTCCACTCGCGACGAAAAGCGTCGCCGAGCGAGTGCCGCCTTGGAAATTCCAACGCGCAGAACTGATGACATTGCGCGTTCTCTTCGGTGGCGAATAGATCTAACCAAGGCTCTCCCCATTGTAGAAAGAGTCCTTGCGCCACTTCCGAGTGAAGACGCCATTCGTGATCCATCATGCACCTGCGGCTGAGTTCGTCCGCCCTGGCGTTCAGGGAACCTGCCAGGTGTTGAACCATCAGGAACATGCCCTGATGTTCCAGCCATGTCCAGAGGCGCAGAGCCTCCTGACAAAGGGTCCACGACCCCACCCCGCCCTGTTTGTTGCAGTACCACATGGCGGTGGTGTTGTCGGTGAACACCTCCACTACCTTCCCTTTGACAGAGGGAAGGAATGCCTTGAGTGCAAGTCGGATCGCCCGGAGCTCCAGAAGGTTGATATGGAGCCGGGACTCCGCCGGAGACCAGAGGCCTCTGATCTCCGCCTCTCCCATGTGACCGCCCCATCCCAGAAGGGACGCGTCCGTCACAACTGTGTGCTCTGGCTGGGGAAGGGAGAGGGATCTGCCCATGACCCATTGCCGGTTCGAGAGCCACCACTGCAACTGTTTTGCAGTCCCCTCCGAGATCTGGACGTGATCGGACAGGTTGCCCTGGTGCTGCGCCCACTGGAACTTCAGGTCCCACTGCAGAGCCCGCATATGCCATCTGGCATGATTGACCAGCAGGATGCAGGAGGCCATGAGGCCCAGCAGCCTCAGGGTCATCCATACCGAAACCCAGGATAAAGGCTGAAAGATCGGAATCATAGCCTGAATATCCCGGACTCGCCGTTCGGGAGGATAGGCCCGAAACTGCGTCGTGTCCAGAACTGCTCCGATGAAAAGGAGCTGTGGAGAAGGAATCAGATGCGACTTCGGCACATTGATGGAGAACCCCAGCGAGTGCAGGAGTTCGGCCGTAGTCTGGAGGTGGGAGACGACTGCCTGGGACGAGCCCGCCTTCAGCAGCCAGTCGTCGAGGTAGGGGAAGACTGGAACCCCTGCCCGGCGCAGATGAGCTGCGACCACCGCCATCACTTTCGTGAACACCCGAGGGGCACTGGTAAGGCCAAAGGGGAGCACGGTGAACTGAAAATGCTCGAGGCCTACCGTGAACCGAAGGTAACGCCGGTGGGCCGGCAGGACGGGGATGTGGAAATAGGCGTCCTGCAGGTCCAACGCTCCCAACCAGTCTCCGGGGTCGAGGGCAGTCAAGACCTGAGCTAGGGTGAGCATCTTGAACTTCTCCTTCCGGAGGAAGCGATTGACGTTCCGGAGGTCCAAGATAGGACGCATGTCCTCCTTGTCCTTTGGGCACCAGAAAGTAGTGGGAGTAGCAACAACGCCCTACTTCTGGGGTCGGAACATGCTCGATGGCCCTCTTGGCCAAGAGGGCCGTGACTTCCTTCTGTAGAAGCACCAAGTGATCCCCTGACATGCGGTGGAATTGAGGTGGCATGGCTGGGGGGTGGTCTCGAAGGGGAGGGAGTAGCCCCTTCGGACAATGTCCAAGACCCACCTGTCCGAGGTGATGGGACGCCAGTGGTGAAGGTGATGGCGGACCCTGCCCCCGACTGGCGTGCTGTGCACCTGAAAGGAGGGACTAGCAGGGCTTGGAGGCCGCGGACGGGTTGGAGGTGGTGGCCTGACCCGCACGCTGGTTGCCCGAACCGCCACGGTGGTATCCACGTCCTCGGCCACGCGAAGACGCCTGCTGCGCGGGCCGGTGGCTGGGCTGCTGACGTGACTGGGCGCCCCTTCCGTGGCCACGATAGGGGCGAAAAGCAGAAGTTAGCGGAGGGCGTGTAGCAGAAAGGCCCAGGGACTTGGCAGTAGCCCGTGAGTCCTTAAAGCGCTCCAACGCATGGTCTGCTTTGGACCCAAAAAGACCGACTCCATCAAAGGGCATGTCCATGAGAGAATTCTGGACATCCCCTGAAAAACCAGTGGTTCTCAGCCAGGCGTGGCGACGCAGCGCCACCGTCGTTGCAATAGACCTGCCCAGCGAGTCAGCGGTATCAAGGCCACATCGAATTGTGTATTTGGCCGCATCCCTTCCTTCCGCAATGGCGCGGGAAAGCAGTGTCTGGACCTCCTCAGAACACTGGGGCAAAACAGTCGCCACCGAATCCCACAAGGAGTGGGTATATCGGCCCAAAAGGCAAGCGGTGTTGATGGACCGCAAGCCCGCACTGGAGGAAGAAAAACCCTTCTTCCCAAATTGATCCAGGCGTTTGGATTCCCTATCCGGAGGGGCGGTAGGGAAGGCGGTTTGGGAAGCGGAGGCTTGGACAACCAAGCTCTCAGGAGTGGGGTGGACAGAGAGAAACAGGGGGTCGCCCGGAGCTGGGCGATGGCGTCGGGACACGTTCCTATCCACAGGAGCCCCTGTGTTGGGCTTGGACCAGGCGCCCAAAAGAACGTCAGTGAGGGCATCGTTAAACGGCAGCACAGTCTCCGTAGAGGAGGCTGCCGGCTGAAGCACCTCTGTCAAGAGATTAGTCTTGACCGCCACAGTAGGGAGTTGGAGATGTAAGGCCCCAGCAGCCCTACGCAACACCGTTGCAAAATTGGCTCCCTCCTCCGTAGCCACGGGAGGAGACAGCATGCCAGTGTCAGGGGAAGTATCTAGACCACTGGCGTCCTCTAGACCCTCTGTCCAGTCCTCATCATACTGACACTGTTGTGCCAGAGGGTCCTCAGACCCCTCCCAGTCCTCCTCTGGTTCAAAATAAGGAGGAGGGACATTTGGGATCCAAGGCCCCATCGGCGTCGGAACCGGCGTCGAGCGACGTCGGCCCGGTTCCATGTCCGGAGCCGGAAGGAACTGGGGGACGACGCCGCCCGGAGCCCCAGGCGGCGTCGTGAACGGCACCGGAGACATCGGCGCCGGTGGAGGTGTCGATAGGTCGACCGGCGTCGATGGGGGTTGCGGAGCCGGGATCGAGGCCGGGGCCAGAGCCGGGATCGAGGCTGGAGGCAAGGGCGACGCCGGGGCCGGAGCCGTCGGCGACGCCGGAGCAACCCCATCAGGGCCCGCGGGGCCGAAGGCGCACAGGAGGGACCTTGAGGCCCGAAGAGGCGGGCCATGGCCGACAGGAATTCCTGTATTTGGGCCGGATCCGCCCCGAACTCGGGAAGGACGGGTATTGCGGGGCGACTCCACAGGCATGTCCGGGGCCGCGGGGGCGGGGACGGTGCCGGGAGGGGCCTCAGCCGAGTCGCGAGACCGGCGAGGCAAAGTCCTAGAGCGACGATGCTTTTTGGACTTTTTGTGTTTTGACTTACCGGACGAAGAAGACTTCGACGCCGACGACCGGTGAGGACTCCGCGACCGACCCCTCGACCTCTCGCGCGACCGGGGCTTGCGCGGAGCCGAATGCCGGGCCTCGAGGAGCTTTCGAGACCGCTCTCGCAAAGCTTTCGGGTTGAGGGCCCGGCAGTCGGAACACGACTTTGTGTCGTGGCCTCGGCCGAGGCAGAAGAGACACTCCCAATGCGGGTCTGTGATGGACATCATCCGAGCACAGGCGCCGCAACGTTTAAAGCCGGGCATCCCTACGACACCTTGAAGTCGATTCGAGAAACAGTGAAAAATTCACCAAAAAAGTTAGTCAAAAAATGACTAGGGCACTGCTCTTCCCGGATCTGCGCTTGCTGGCGCGGAAAAAGAAGAACTGACGTCAGCGCGCAGGGGCGGCGTCTAAGTACTGCCCGCGACGTCATCCCGGCGATCACGACGCCGACGACGGACGCGGAGCCGCACGACGCCGCCTACCGACGCGCAAGGGTACTGCTACGCAAAAACTTTCCGGATCCAGCCTGACGCCTGGGGATATTCTAAGGTAAGGAATCTGTCACTAACGTGTCTCTTTCAGATTATCGAATTTAAGGTAAGAAATATTGTTTTTAAAGATATAGAAGTCATTAATATTGTTTGCAAGAATATAGATGTATAAAATATCGATTTTTTAATTAGTGTTATGTATTTTAGCTTATATTTTAAATGTATGTAATGTATTTTTTTGTATAAGTATTGTTTATGTTTTTTATTATATGTGTTACATTTTTAGTAGTTATGAATTTTATTTTAATGAAATTTTGCATTGTTAAGTTCCGTAGCGGGTTGTGGGTTTATAGGGGAATAGGGTGGGAAGTAATTTAATTATAATAAATTAATGATTATTTTTTATTTATTTAATTTAGATTTTATAGCGTTAATTGTGGGAAGTAATTTATTTGTAATGAATTATTAATTAGTTGTTAATTAATATTAATTGGTAATTATGGTCATTGTGTGATTTTTTTTAGGTGTGGGTTGTGGGGTTTATGGGGTAAAGGGTGGGAAGTAATTTATTTTAAATTAATTAATAATTAGTTCTTAATATAATTGCTAGAAAATTAATTACAGAAATTGTGTAATTAATTTTAGGTGCAGGTTGTGGGGTTTATGGGGTAAAGGGTGGGAAGTAATTTATGTTTAATTAATATTTAGTTGTTAATTTATATTAACTAATTAATTGATAATTAATTATGGTAATTGTGTGATTTTTTTAGGTGTGGGTTGTGGGGATTATGGAGTAAAGGGTAGGAAGTAATTTATGATTAATTAATTAATAATTAGTTGTTAATATTAAATAATTAAAAACTAAATATGGAATTTGTGTATTTATCAATTAAATATGGGATTTGTGTATTTATTAATTTATTTATATTTAATTAGGGTATTTGTTTATATTTTTCTGGGTGTGGGTTTCATTGTTATAGGGGTACAGTGTGGGGAATAAATTAATTTTACTTACTTTATAATTAGTTGTTAAACACTATTAGTTTTTTAATTGAAAATAAGTTTTAATTGTGTAATTAATTTTTTTACAGTTTAATTTTAACTGGGGGTTGTGGGGATTATAGGGGTAAAGTGTTAAATAATTTTTATGAGTTTTAATTTGTTTTTTAATTAATAATATTTCTTTAATTGGTAATTAATTATGTTAGTTGAGGAAGTACATTTTTTTAAAATTTAGATGTGGGTTGTGAATTGTGTGGTGTTATAGGGTAGGAAATAAAAAGTAAATTTATGTAATAATTAATGTTTTTGTTTCTAAATATTTTTTTATTAAAAATATTTATTTGTTTGGAAATTGTTTTTTATTTTATTTAATATAATATTTGTAGGTATTTGTTATATGTATTTAACATTATACTTTTTTTAAATCTTTTTAATATTAAACATATTTGTATTTGAATTTTTAACATATTTATACATTTTTAATTTATTTTGTTTTTTAAATATTTGTAGTGTTAAAATTTTGGGGGTGATTACGATGGCGGACGGACTTAAGTCTAAGAGGCACCGGTTACAGGGACACAGGCCTTGGGGGTTAAGATCAGCACTGGAGGGGCCACCAAAGAGCACTGAGACTCCACCACCAGCAGCACGGGGCGGCCGGGTGCAGAGTGCAAAGGAAGCGTCTGGAGCCCCGTTGAAGCCAATGAAGATCCTCGGTTGGGGAAAACGACTGCAGGCTCGGCTCCGAAGGTGGGCTGAAGGAATCCCACAACTGGAGAGGCAAGTTTGATAGTGGGGGGATGCTGGGACACCATCGGTTGGGCACATCAAGGCCGGGGGGCTGCAGGTGCAGGGGTGTCTTTTTGTATCAGGCTTTCTCACCAGATCCGGTATCAGTCGGGTGGACCCTTCAGGTTGAGGCTGCAGGCATCGAGGGGACGGTCAGGAGAGGTTATCCAACGCTAGACCCCGGGTCAGGATCGTCGAGGAGACTTCACTGGGTCAGTGGGCCACCTGGACTCGGGCCGTGGGCATCGGGGGCAGAGTGGTACACCTACCGCAGATCCGCCTGGATCCGGAGTTCTTGAGTTAGTTTCTTGTTGGACAAATCCGGTGTTCACGGGAGACAAGAGTCTTTGTTGAAGACAACACAAGTCCCCAGGGTTTTTGGAGGTTGCTGGCTGCAGGCCACGCCGGTTTCTTGCAGCAGGTTCGCTGGAGGAGGAAACAGGCCGCTAGGGCTGGGGCCAACTCAGTTGTCGTCTTCTTCTCCACTGCTGCACGGCTCTATGGTCCTTCTTCTTCGTAGGTAGTCCAATCTGAGGAACAAAGTTCAGGGGAGCCCTTAAATACTAAATTTAAGGGCATTACTGAGGTCGGGGGCAGTGGCCAATGGCTACTGTCCCCTAAGGTCACCACATCCTTTGGGTGTCCCCTCCCTTTGGGGAGAGGAGCACATCCTTTTCTCTAGTGGTCCTAATTTTCCAAACCAAGATGCAGAATTTTGAAGAGAGGAGTTCACCTCAGCTCCAGGCCACCCTAGAGGTGTGCCAGGCTAAGGTGGACACTGCTACTCTGCTTAATAATTTTCCCACCTGTCCTGCCACCAAAAAGTGAGATGAGGAAAGGGGGGCGGGCAACTCCACTAGTTGGAGCTGTCCAAACAGCATGACACAAGGTGGGAGCCTTTGAGGCTCTCTGCCAAGTGCTGCTGTTCTTGCAAGGATGAGGTGTGAAGCACCTCCACCCAGAGCAGGCTCTGTTTCTGACCTCCGGGAGCACAAAGGCTCTCACCCCATGAGGTCAGAAACCTGTCTGGTGGTGGCTGGCTGGCAGGGACCAGTCAGACAATACACTAGAAGCTGGCCATTTTATAATAAATCCAACACTGGCATCAGTGTGGGTTTATTATGCTGAGAAGTTTGATACCAAACTTCTTAGTCTTCAGTAAAGCCATCATGGAGCTGTGGCGTTCGTGTTGACAGCCTCCCAGCCCAAGTAATCAAAATGACTTCACTGCACTTAGTGTCCAATAATTGACTCAGACACTGCAGGGGCATACTGCTCCTGCAGCTATGCCCTCGCCAGTGGTATAGTGCACCCTGCCTTAGGGCTGCAGGGGCTGCCAGAGGGGTGACTTACCTATACCACAGGCAGTGGTGTGAACGCATAGCACCCAGGAAGGTGTGCCATGTCGACTCTTTTAGTTACACCACAACACATAGCCTGCAATGGCAGTATGTATGTGTTTGGTGTGGGTCCCTTTAGGGTGGCAGAATACATGCTGCAGCCCTAAGGGACCCTCTCTGGCCACAAGGCCCTTGGTACCACTTGCACCTTTTACAAGAGACTTATATGTGGGTCAGAGGTGTGCCAATTGTGAAAACAATGGTACAGTTTAGGTAAAGAACACAGGTGCTGGGGCCTGGTTAGCAGGATCCCAGCGAACACACACAGTCAAAATGCATCAGAAAGCTGGCAAAAAAAGGGGGGGGGTGTGTGTTACTGCAAAAGAAATCCATTTTCCTACAATTTGTTACCACGATTCCTGGGAGGGATCAGGGTTGTCAAGTTATGAGGTTGCTCAAACCATTCGTTACCCATCTAGGCTAGGGAGACTTACGGTGGCGCTGTAAGCTAGCTGGCCTCTAGGACACAATATCCTGAGGGGGTGCATAGAATCTGTCAGGCACCAATCCCAACGTTTATGTTGCCCAACAAACACGCAGTTTCTACTGGAAAAGTTGAAACCGTACAACAGACCTTGAGCAGAGCCAGAGCAAAGCCTCTGGTTCGAGCCTGGCTTAAAATTTAGGTGGCTCTCCCAACTCTACTTTTATTTATTTTATTTGAAAAGTTTTATATAGCGCTGGCTAGACCCGGAGGTATCAGAGCGCTTTACATAGGTTCTGCGAACCTCAAGAATGGAATTTCCCAGCCCCTTGCTATTGCACACACCATCCTTGTTCACAACACTCAATTCAAGTGCAGTGGATTCCTCAGCTGCTTCCCAGTTTCTTTTTCTCCTTGCACTGTTCTCATTGTAGACTTCTACATTGAGGTAGGAAGGGCGGAATCAGGCACACACTAATAATAAGCATAAAAAATTAGACTAACAGAGAATGTGGGCAAGAGTAGAGAGAATCAGACAGGGGAGAAGGAGGCTGGCTGAAGCCAAGTTTATGCTAGGGTAGGAAGAAGTGGATATCAATGGTAAATCAAGCTTAATAGGAGCTTCACCATCGAACTGGATCTGAGAGTATGTAGGTAGTGACCTTTCCATAATAAGTTGTGCACAGGGCGAGAGCTGTGTGTGGTAGGGTCCTTGCAACATAATGCAGCCTGGGTGTCAGGAGGGAGTACCCTCTCCATGAAGAGTTGTGCACATGGTGGAGGCTGTCCATAGTAGAGGCTTGCCCACCTAATGGGACTTGGATGTCTGGAGAGAGTATGCTGTCCGTAGTAAGGACCTTCTCATCTAATTGGTGTGTGGAGGGAGTGGGCTCTCCGTGAAGAGAAGGCTGTACATAGTATGAGCATGAACATCTACTGGGGCTTGAGTGTCTTAAAGGAGTGGGCTCTTCATGAAGAGTTTCACACAGGGGGAAGGCTGCGTGTAGTAGGAGTTTTGTCACCTAATGGGGCATCTGGAGGTAGCAGACGGTCATGAAAGGTTGTGCACATGGTGAAAGACAAGCATACTAGGGCTTTGCCACCTACTACTGTGTACTAAAGGGAGTATGCTACAGTTTAATAATTTTATATAAGCACTTATGCTGATGTAAATTTTGCTTTACATGCTTCTGGGCCATTTAGTACTTATTACATGTTTCAAATACTGTACCATTTTGTAGTGTAAATTGAACAGCAGTATGGCAGATGATGTCATCAATGATGTCATTGAACATGTCCTGAGTGATAAGCAGTGCAAGGAGGGAAGCAAGTTACAGTTACTCAGTTAACTATAACTGGTGAAGTGCAGTGTTTTTTTTACTAAAATGTTGCATTTTAACTGACATTTTCACCTAACTATATTGTCTCTTTAACCTTTGTTTTTTGGTGAATTTCTAGGGATTTTTTAATGTAAAGTCACGTCAATAAATAAAAGGCAGGCCTATTGGATTTATCAAGGGATCACCACATCAATATATAAAGGCAAGCCTATTGGCTCTGTCAGGGAGTCAGGACATCCATATATAAAGGTAAGCTTATTGGCTTTATCAAAAGATGACTACCTTAACAAAACAAGTTTGACATGTTAGTAATCATCATAAAAAAAGAATAGATTTCAAACACACATTCAAAAATATTCATCAATAATAACAAGCGTTGCATTATTTGTTAATAAATATTTAACTAGAGCATTTGTACTAAAAAAAGTGTGTGAGTGTCTTTCTTTTACACTCTTCAGGCCTAATAACCCAGCCATAAAAACAACCACAAGGAGTCCCTGCATTCCCAAGCGGAAGAGGAAAAGCTCCAGCTATGGGAAAGCTTATAAACATAATACGCTTTTCCTGGGGAGATTAGGGCACCACCATGCAGCAACATGTATGTTAATTAGACCATTAAGGGCATTAAGGGGCGCTTCTTGCCAGAAGTGAATAATAATTGACGGCTCAGGCCCCTCATTACCCTCTTTCTTTTGGTTTATTTTATTTTTTTGTGTGTCCCAGTTCCACCAGGACACCCACAGTTTGTTTTATTGTTGGAGGCTAATGGGGGAGGCCCATAGTCTACGCAGCCCTGCAGACTCCCCTGCCACCACCTATTGTGGGTGCCGGCATTAGCTGGATTCGCTAGTTTTCTCCCGCCCAGCAGAAGTTGCTTCTTTTTGTGCTCCCAGGCATGAGCACTCCTCTGCTCCCTGTTCGCCAGAGTGCGGGCAGGGAGATCGATTTCTGCTCCCACCCAGCAGGAACCTTTCTCCCTTCTGCACTCTGGTGGGCAGAGAACAATAGTGTTCCGGGGATGGGGTCCCCGGGACACTGGTATACATAGGGCTGGGAGGGTGGAGTCCCCGGGGACATACCATGGCTCAGGCAGGGGGGCCCAAAATATAATACGGTGGACCCCGGGAGATGAAGAATACTGTATCTAGTGGAAAGACTGCATATTCTTGTCCCATGTTCACAGAACATAATCTATAATAGACTTTTTGTTGATCAACAAATGGATGCTACCAAGGTTATTGAGTCTTGTATGATAAGGGAAGGGGATGCCTCCGAACACTGCCTAGTAACATTGGTCCTTAACCTTGCATTAGTGGCCCCCACTGGCAAAAGATGGAGGATGACTGCCCTAAAATACAGAATGCCTACAGAGAAACAGCTCCTACGTCAACAACTGAAAGACTACATGGACTTGCATTAACACTCCATATCTTTTCCCCCAGGTTCTTTAGGCTGCACCCAAGACATTTGTCAGGGGTTCGATGATTAGTGCCTCAGCGATGGTCCTGCAGGAAGCGTAGATTAAACAAAAAGAACTGGAATTTCACTACACTATACTACAATTCGGTGACACCTACAACTCTGCTTAGGTTGGGGAGAGCAAGATATACCCTGAACTTGTTCTTTTCTTCCAAAGCTAAATTAGCTCTGAAAACACTGCTCTTTGTATAAACTCCTCTGTCTGATTCCCTCTCTCTAGCAAGGTACCGCGATGGGACACTAGCCGCGCACGATATAAATGCTTATAACATAACATAACATAAACTCAAATCCAGGAGCACAGAGAAAGCATCAGAGAGGATGCCTTCCCTACATAATTTAATAAGATTACAACTACCACGGTTAGCCCACCCCTTCTATGTAAGGTATTAATGATGAAGATGAACACAGACATCCTGCCTCAGATGGTAATCCCCTCACTTAAACATAGAACCTACATGGTATTTTTGACTCTCTGAGAAAATTAAGTACCATACAAGGAAGATCCTGCATTTCATGTGGCAAGTATGCAGCAATGTGGATGACAAGCTGGTCCTGTCCCATGTCGCAGAGAAGACCCGTAACTGAGTCTAGAGGCGTTTCTTATTCAGAACAATGGAGAGGGACTGCATCTTCTGCATATGACTTACTTCTACAAAGTATAACAGTTGTCACTCCTGACTCATCACTTTTCACTGAGTACTGGAGGTCATCCGTTGAATGGTTTTTAAAGGTCCTGCAATTTTGTGCGAAATAAAAAATCTGTACACCAACCTGAGTTTGGAATAACGCAGAACTCATGATCAGAGGCTGCCCAATCCATTGGCTGGAGTGGACAGATAAGAGCATTATGGCTAATTAACACCTTGTGGAAGGTGAGACTTTAAAATAATATGATAAGCAAAGTAAATAGTTTGTCATCCATCAGAACCAACAGTGGAAAATACTGCAATTGAAGTGCTGCATACTAGGAAAAAGACATGCAGGGTTGCTCACCTTGCAAGAATCACCAATCTATAGGCCTGATTTAAATGTTGGCGGAGAGGGAACTCTATTGCAACAGCGTGGTCAAACCCCTCCGATGGAACACAATGCTGATGTCTGCCTCTGCATCCTTCTCAATTGTTGGTGGCTTTCAATACTGTGCTCACCACAGCATCACCCATGCCCTTGAAAATCATATGAGTGTCAAGGAAAAGATCCGGAGCTCCTAGCCAATAGCAAACAGCAGGACAGGTTTTGGAACACCACCTTAGAATCTATCGCCATCACATCTGGTGTTCCTCAGGGGTGGGCTTTAGTGCCTGCATGGTTCAATTGATACTTGTTACTACAAAGAATCTTGAAGGAGGAGGGGTTATTATTTACAACTTAAGCCATCGTTAATAGTGGCCTCTTAATTCCGGAATAACCAGCCCCATCGGAATTATAGTTTTTTTACTTTCACTTTGAGATTTCAGCTGCTGAAAACCGTGTGAAAGTCTAGGGGAAACAAGAAAATAATGGAAAAGTCGGACATCGAGTTACAGCTTCTCCAGCAATTCTTAGTGAACCCTCCGAGACCCACTCAAAACGAGACAGATTTTTTCCATTCTCGGAGATACTGTTGTACCCAGGCACGTCCTATTTTAGCTCCACTGTTAACATAGGAAGCTTTCAAATTCATCATTTACAAACAATATACAATATCAACACAGAGAAAGAAAGCTTAAAAGAATTTCAAGGTTTTAGTTGATGAACGTCAATGACAAAAATGTCACAAAACAAATAGAACTAGAGTTGCAAATCATTAATTGTTCTAGTAAAAATTGTGCTCTCTGCACCATGTTCCTTCAGGATGGCCAATAAAATGAGAGAAAGGATCCAGTTACTGATGGCAGGTTACATAACATTAGGTGCCATTTGATTCCCGATTCTCAATTTCTCAAGAATCCAACAGTTAAATACAATTCAAGAGACTTAGGGGCCGATTCCGATCTCGGTCGGAGGCGCACCCAATACCATTCGGTCGGGAAAAAAGCCATGCGAAAGCCTGTTTCCCGACCGAACCGTACGCTGGTCCGGCCGAGCGAGTACGATGCGGGTCCGCCGACCGACTCGTCCGGGCGACCCGACCGCTCCGACCGACTCGTACCCGGATCGTACCGCTCCGACCGACTCGGTCGGACCCGATTCGCACCGCGCAATGGAGACGTTTTCCGGCCGGGTAAGTACGATGCGCACCTCGACCGCTCCGACCGACTCGCGCCGTCCGACTCGAACTCGCTGTCGGAGCCGTACTTTGGGGTCCGTGTCGGACCCCCCTGTACGCGTACCCGTGCGAGGCGCACACAGGGGGGACCCATGGGTCCCCCTACCTGTGCGTGTACGCCGCGGAGCGCCCGCGGCGTACTCGCTGTAGGGGCGCCCTTGTCCGCCTCGCACCCATTGAGGCAATGGGAGCCCGCGTACGCGTTGTACGACCGGCTCCCATTGAGTTCAATGGGAGTCCGACCGACTCGTGTCCGATAACATACGGACGCATCGGACTCGTTCGGTCGGACTGCACGGGTCCGATTCGGTCGGAAATCTCTCCGGGTCCGGCTCGGTCGGAGAAATTTCCGGCCCGAATCGGAATCGACCCCTTAATGTCCAACTCCTATAAGTAAAGGAAACAAGTGTGTGGATTCTCAGTATGAGTAAGTACTGCAAGCAATTGGGGAATACTGAAGTTGTGAGGATTTTCTGCTGCTGAAATCCCCTAATTTCAGGCACACTGTAAGCCTCCCAAGGTAGTTACCGGGATCCCAAACTATGCACTTTACGATACAGGATGGCAGTGCTATCTAAGAGGAGGGACAAATCTAACTGGTGATGATGAAATGTGGAGCAAGTGGGAGAAGAGTGTTATTTATTAATTGCTCTGCTTAGCGTAAAGGAGGTGTACATTCCAGACTACACAATAATGCCAATGTGAATACGGAAAGAACCTGGGGTGTGCTTGGTGGATAGCATAGTGCTCAAAGTTAGATGAACTTTATCCAGTTCTGTGTTAAAGTCTTCAATTTCTAGGCAGTGACCACTAATCTCCAAGCAGCCAGGACTGGTGCAAAGAGGACCCAGCACTGGAAGCAGTGCGGTGGGAGGAAGCCATGAATCACTTTGCTACTGAAACCATAAACTTCGCTCCTGAAACAAAAGCTGCCTGAGTGCCTCACCTGCACACCTCACCTGTCCCGCCTCACCTCCATGCTTCACCTGCCCCGCCTCACCTGCATGCTTCACCTGCACACCTCACCTTCCCCGCCTCACCTGCATGCTTCAGCTTTTGTCAATTTCCAAACATGTTTAAGAGCAATGACCACAAATCGTCTACTTAACACCCATTACCCTGCTGAAAGAGACACATGAATCACTAACAACTGCATCTATGATCAGAACAAAGATTTTATACGATCCCTTACCAATCTTGCACACAGGTTCCGGCCAGAGGAAGCCAAAACTCTAAGCAGCTTCATAGCAGCAGCACACGGTATGCCATATAGACATGTGATTAGGGTTCCATCTTTGTCAGCTGGGCAGTTCCACTGTGCTGGAAGGAAGTTCTGAATGACTGTCTCCATAAGCCTTGGGCAATCCATGACCTGCAGAAAAACCAAAGAAACAGAGGAGCTCACACTAATGGATTGATACTTTCTTGATGTTGAATAATACATCAGAGTCCAAGCTAGCACATCATAGATTTTCAATATAACACTACAACAAATGCTCCTAAAACAAACTGAAGCTTTACTAGCCTTGATAATTTTGTTGATTGCTCTGCAACTAAGTAGTAAGGATTAAAAATTGGCAGTTTGCCATTCTGTTTGACTAGCAGGCAATTTTGTTAGCAACATTACCCACTTGGGGCAGAAAGGTCAATGGAATGAACATCTCTAGTGGGTGGCACTGTGCCTGGTGTATATTTCCTAATCACTTTTCATAGGGAGGATATTGTTGAGCTTGATTCAAGATTTCGGTCTTCCAGACAGCATTCCTTCTTTATGATCTACATTTAACTGTACTGAGTGAATCACAGTTTTATCAGAACAATGTAAACCTTTTTTAGGCTCAAATTACATTTTGTACAACTCCTCTAATGACATTGCTTTTAAAAGATAAAAACACCTAGCAAGCACATAAAGCAGTCCAACGTCTATCTGAAAACACCATTTATGAGATACTAAATGCCTCTGAAAGTTCTGTGCATCACAGACATCAACTCACTTCACTCATCCAAAAATGGATGTGCCACAGCTAAGTGAAGCTTAATGCACCTAAAGCTGAATCTCTAATAGCCTGCAACCACTTTCACATGCAGTCATGGCTGTCAAACAGCCCTAGAAGGATTCACATAGCAGTTCACAACTTGCTCCAAACTCAGCAACTTTACATCACCATCAACCTGTCCTTCATAAATAAAAAAAATGCAGGATCATCACAAACATGACTCCGCAACACATTCAAGAATCAGAGGTCTGGGTCACTGTCCCAGATGTAGATTTTGACAACACCATTTGTGCCACTAACTCCATCATCACACTAGTCACCGAGTACAGCTTCAGGCAACTGCCTATCTATACAGAAACAATAAACTGAGCCTTATCACACCTACCTTGCTCCACCTACACCGGATGTGCATGTAACTGTAAACTTACCAGCATACTTTGCAGACATACTGGGCATTTTCAGTGGTCAGCGCAGCACCAGAAGCTAAAGCATCCTCTGACTAAATTCAGATCAGCAAAAGGAACATGTTCCGAAGTTATGGAGCTACACCCTTCCTAAAGTAAGATTCACCAAAAAATGTTCAATTCAGAAAAAAGCATAAAACTGAGTTCTGCAAGGAGCAATTCACAACCATTTCCGCTCCTATCTCTTGGCCTGGCCCAGGAATACCAGTGTCTCCCCCACTCTAGATCAGCCATGTCATTGCTCAGTCAAAGGAAGCTTAAAAATTGTCAACAAATATATTTGCCATCTATTCACAAGGTCATCTCCAATGCTTACCATTAATATGAAATTCATGTAAAAGAAAAAACTGCATTCAATCGAAATTGATGTAAAAGCAAAGAATAAAAGTAGTCTTGTGCTCTGTTTAGTGCAAAGGAGCTGTCTCATGAATGACTGCAGAGCACCCCAGAGAGCCTAGATTTGACAAGAAGGGCTATGTGACTACAACGCAACGAAAATTCTTGTATGCCATTCCTCACATCCCAACTTCCCTTACACCTTCTTCACCATCACTTATCAAGCACAATCTTGGACGTCTTCAGCGCTGTCAAAGGGGAAGGAGACTGGTGGGCTCTACATTGTTACTGCTGCAACATTTGGACGTAGAGGTTTAGTGGTAACTTGAGGCCTACATCCATCACCAACTCTTCTATTTAAAATGGTCTTGTACTGAACTGCCTCAAAGCTGTAGGCATAATGCCCCTCCTTAAAAACATAAAATCTATCCTTCTAATGTTCACTACGATAAATATAATGTTTCTATACACCTAGTTTCAGGATGTTGAACCATCCCACCTCCACAATCACAATGCCTGCAAGTTGGACAGAGACCAAAGATGCTCTACTTAAACATGCACTCCCAAAAGCAGACATCACAGACTGTGTCCCTTCGCTTGCAAACTTATTGGGGTCAGTGATGGAGATTGAAACCCTTTACGTTATATGCGTACCTTCTCTTCTCTGGAATGCTGGAAAATAACCAAAATATGGCAGTATTTTTTTCAAACGAATAAAAGGTGCTGTGCAAGATAAATTATGTTTTTTCTTTTTATTAAGAAGGCATTAACTTGATTAATTTTTAAAAGTTCCCATGAAACCACGTCCAAGTAGATTCTCCTTAGTTCCCAGGCAAGCATAGTTTAGTGCCATCTTGCCAGCTTGAGTGGAGGAAACAGACAGGCTTTGACCCACGCATTTACCATGACTTACTGAGAAATAGTGCTTACTGAGCAACTATCAGAACCTGCCAGAGACTATCAGGAACACCTTTTATTTTAGAGGGTTACTGGAACACCTTTCCCTGAAGGATGCAAAACCACACTATAATTCTAAAAGGCTTTATTAATATATTAAAGCACAGTTTTAGTGCAGAATAAATAAATTGCATAATTGCAGATATAAACATTATGGCTCGTAAAAAGAAGGCCATGCATGTAAATACAGTGAAAACTGGCAACATGATTGATGATCTTGGATGTAATCTGTAAGGTAATCAATTCCCTTCTTCCTTAGTTCTAGCTAATGTGTACATTAGCTCCAAAATATTGCCAAAAAGGTAAATGCTACTTACCAGTATGCATCTGTTCTTGGCATGTAGAGCTGCAGAGTCGTACACTGTGCATGAGATCGCCATCTGGTGTTGGGCTCGGATGCTTGCACTTTGTTGTTGTCTTGGAAGAGTCTTTTGTAGTCACGAGATAGGTGACTCCTCCTTTGGACGATAGTGCGCATGGGCATCGACTCCATGGTTAGATTGTTTTTCGCCATGATGGGAAAAGATGGAGTCAGTAAGAAGAAAAAGATGTCCATGTGAATATATCTAATTAAGATTATACTGGAACGGATACAGGTTCCGGGAGGTGGGTGGGCGTGTACGACTCTGCAGCTCTACATGCCAAGAACAGATGCATACTGGTAAGTAGCATTTACCGTTCGAGGCATATGAGCTGCAGATCGTACACTGTGCATAGACTGTATAGCAGTGTCTCCCCTAGCGGTGGTCACCTGTATCAGTTGCAGTAGTCTGAAAAAGTGTTTTAAGAACAGCTTGGCCCACAGCAGCTTGCTGCTTTGCGTGTACATCAACACAGTAGTGTTTGGTAAAGGTATGTGGCGTAGACCATGTTGCTGCCTTACATATGTCATTTAGGGGATGTTCCCTAAAAATGCCATAGAAGCCCCTAGTTTACGTGTGGAATGTGCCCTAGGGGGAATTATTAAGGTGCGTTTAGCCTTTTGGTAGCAAATTTGAATGCATTTGACTATCCATCTAGCAATGCCAGCCTTTGAGATGGGATTACCTTTATGTGGTGGGGAGAAAGCTACAAATAATTGTTTTGTCTTTCTGAAAGGTTTGGTCCTGTCAATGTAGTAAAGTAGGGCTCTTCTGACATCTAGTGTGTGTAGAGCTCTTTCTGCTACAGAGTCTGGGTCTTGGAAAAAGACGGGTAACTCTATTGATTGGTTAAGGTGAAAAGCAGAAATTACTTTAGGTAGGAATTTGGGGTTTGGTCTGAGAACTACTTTATTACGATGGATTTGTAAAAAGGTTCTTGTATGGTTAAAGCCTGAATCTCACTCACTCTTCTGAGAGAGGTTATTGCAATTAGGAAGGCTACTTTCCATGTAAGAAATTGTAACTCACATTTGTGCAGAGGTTCAAATGGGGGACCCATGAGCCTGGTGAGGACAATATTTAGATTCCATGCTGGAGAGGGTGGCAATCTAGGGGAATGATTCTTTTAAGGCCTTCCATAAAGGCTTTAATTGCAGGTACTCGAAACAGTGACAAATGCTGTCTGTTTTGTAAGTATGCGGCTAGAGCGGCAAGATGTAATCTTATGGATGAGTATGCTAGGTTACATGTTTGCAGATGCAGCAAGTAACAGATAATGTTTTGTATGGAGGCATCTAGTGGGTTGATATTGTTGTTATTGCAATAAATAGCAAACCTTTTCCATTTTGCTGCATAACAAGCCCTGGTAGTGGGACGTCTGGCTTCTTTAATGACCTGCATACACTCAGGTGGAAGGTTAAGGTAACCGAACTCTAGGACTTCAGGAGCCATATTGCCAGATTCAGTTGACCTGGATCGGGGTGTCTGATCTCTCCATGGTTCTGAGTTAAGAGGTGTGGAGAGAGGTGCAGTTTGTGGTGTGGAACTACTGAGAGTTCGAGAAGTGTTGTGAACCATGGTTGTCTTGCCCATGTGGGAGCAACTAGGATCATTGTTAGAGACTGTTGTCTGAGTTTGCGTACTACTAGGGGAATGAGTGGGAGAGGCGGAAAAGCGTATGCAAATCTGCCTGACCAGTTCATCCATATTGCATTGCCCTTGGACGACGGGTGTGGGAACCTGGCGGCGAAGGTTGGGCATTTTGTGTTTTCTTGTGTGGCGAACAGGTCTATTTGTGGATGGCCCCACATTTGGAAAAAGGTTGTAGAACTTGCGGATGCAGTTCCCATTCGTGAATCTGTTGTGTCTGTCGACTTAACAGATCCGCAATGTGATTGTGAACTCCTGGAAGGTGTTCTGCAAGGAGGTAAATGTTTTGAGGAATGGCCCATCTCCATATGGCTTGCGCCAGGCGAGACAGCTGTAGAGAGTGTGTCCCCCCTGTTTTTGTACATAGTACATTGCTGTCATGTTGTCTGTTTTGACTAAGACAGTCTTGTGAGTAAGATGCGGTTGGAATGACTTTAGCGCTAGAAATATTGCTAATAATTCTAGGTGGTTGATGTGGAGCAGTTTTTGTGACTTGGTCCAGCTGCCCTGCGTTGTGTGGGTAAGGAGGTGAGCTCCCCACCCGGTGAGAGATGCGTCTGTTGTGAGCACTATTTGTGGAACTGGCTCTAGGAACGGCCGCCCTTTGGAAATGTTTTGTATGTTCCACCATTGCAGAGAGCGATGAGTGCGGCTGTCTACCAACACCAGATCTGTAAGCTGGCCCTGAGCTTGGTTCCACTGACGTGCTAAGCATTCTTGCAGGGGCCGCATTTGAAGTCGTGCGTGAGGGACAATAAAGATGCACGAGGCCATCATTCCTACGAGTTGCATAAACACTCGAGCTGGAAGGTAGTGTTGAGGTAGGAATTTGTTGATGAGGGCTTGCATACTTGTTATCCTGGAAGGATTGGGGTATGCAAGGGCCCTGGAGGTATCGATTGTGGCTCCTAGGTACTGATGTATGTAGGAGGGATGGAGATGCGATTTGGTATGGTTTATTGTGAACCCCAAATTGTGTAGTAGCCGAACTGTTTGGAGTGTGTGCTGTACACATTGGTTGTGTGACTTGGCTTTTATTAGCCAGTCGTCTAGATACGGAAACACGTGAATGTGTTGTCTTCGTAAGTGCGCAGCTACTACTGCTAGGCACTTGGTGAAAACCCTTGGTGCTGTTGCCACCCCGAATGGGAGGACTTTGAACTGATAATGTTGTCCGTCCACTATGAACCTTAGGTATTTCCTGTGCGCAGGGTGAATGGGAATATGGAAATAGGCGTCCTTGAGATCTAGTGTGGCAAGGAAGTCGCCTTGTTGGAGTAGTGGAAGTATTTGTTGAAGAGTGATCATGTGAAAATGATCTGAGTGAATGTAATAGTTGAGGGGTCTGAGGTCCAGTATGGGCCTGAGGGAACCGTCCTTTTGGGGATTAGAAAGTATAGTGAGTAAACCCCTGTGCCCTGATGTTGTAGAGGGACTGGTTCTATTGCGTGCTTTTGGAGCATAGAGAGAACCTCTTGATTGAGGAGCGTTAGATGTTCCGTGGACATGGGACGCTGTCTGGGTGGTATGTTGGGGGAGTAGAAGTGAGTTCGAGGCAGTAACCATACTGGATAATTTGTATTACCCACCTGTCGGTGGTGATGGAATTCCACGCAGGTAGGAACTTTGACAGTCTTCCCCCGACGGGAGTGGAATGATCGGGGGGAAACGGAGGGAAGTCACTGTTTGGTGGTAGGGGAGGTGCGTGTGTTAAACCCGCGTCCTCTACCCCTGTTGTTATTACCTCTGTAATTACCTCTGGAGTAACCTCTATTAGAGGAGGTTTGAGTGGTGTTTTTGTAGTTAGCAGAGGTGGTGTCTGTGGCTGTAGTTTTGGAGCCGCCTCTATATAAGGAGCGACGAAAGGAACCTCTGCTAGGTGTGGCTTGTAGAGCTCCCATAGCTTTGGCTGTGTCTGTGTCCTTCTTCATTTTTTCTAGAGAAGTGTCCACATTAGGCCCAAACAGGTGTTCCTGGTCTAAGGGTAGATTGAGGATGGTAGATTGTACCTCCTGCTTGAAGCCAGATATTCGTAGCCATGCGTGTCTGCGCAGCAAAACGCTTGAGTTTATTGTGCGTGCTGCTGTATCTGCTGCGTCAAGGGCGCACTTTATTGAGGTGTTTGTGACAATCTTGCCTTCTTGTATTAGATCATTGGCCTTGGTCTTATACTGATCTGGAAGGTGCTCAATGAGCTTTTCAAGCTCGTCGTAATGGGCTCTGTCATATCTCGCCAGTAAGGCTTGGGAATTGGCGATGCGCCACATGTTTGCTGCTTGAGACGCAACTCTTTTCCCGATGCGTCGAGTAATTTGGACTCCTTGTCTGGTGGTGGTGTCTCACCAGTAGTCTGGGAGTTTGCCCTTTTCCGTGCATTAGCAACTACTAATGAGTCTAGAGGAGTTGGCCTTTAATATAAGCTGGGTCAGAAGGGGCAGGTTTATATTTTTCTCGATCCTTGGGTTAAGAACCCTAGCCCTAACTGGGTCTCTGAAGACCTCAGGGGCATGTTTAATAATGCCTTTAAGCATAGGTAGAGTATGGGTAGACTTTTGAGGCTGGCTAAAAGTTTCTAGTAAAAGTCTTCTTCCAGGGGGTCTGAGTGTAACTTGACACCATGGTATTGTGCTGCCCTGTTTATCACCTGTGAAAACCCTATAGCATCATCTGGAGGTGAGGCTTTTGATGGGTATGGTTCAGGGACAGGTATATCTGGGAGGTCATAACTGTCCCAGGGGTCTTGTGGTGGGATACTGTGAAGGTCGTCATCAGTGTAGGTGTTGTGAGGTGACTGCATGTCATCATCATGATCCTCCCTGTCTGTATCCCCTTGTGGTGAAAAACAAGGTGGAGGAGAGTGAGGCGGGGAGTGTAGAGGGCTGAGGTGTTGTGGAGGTGGAGAGAAAGACCTTATAGGTGATGTTGAAGAGTCTTTCTTCTTATGAGGTGGCTCAGGTGTGGTTGGTTCCTGTATCTTCCTCTTGTGAGGTATTACTGATTGTACCTGTCCGGTAATAGGGTCAATGTGCAGAGTTTTCTGCTTTGGGTCGATGGGAACCAAGAGTTCTTCTGAGCTGGCGTGTTTGGTCGGCATCGAAGATTTCGGCTCCGAGTGTTGTTTGGGCTTGCGAGGTTGTTTGGTGTCCTTTGGTGAAGTTTTCGACACCGAGGGTTTTTGTCGACGCCGAAGGTTTGGTATGCTTCGGTGTCGAGGTGTCTGGGACCTTGGACTTTGGCGCCGAAGGGTCTGTTGGTGCCGAGACCTTAGTCTTGTGTTTCGGTGCCGATGAGTGTTTTTCGGCTCCGGGACGTGGCTGGCTCGGTCCCGAGCTGCCAGAAGGCTTTAGGTGCTTGGGAGTCGAGCCGGAAGGCGGGGCTCCTGAAGCTTTGTGATGGTGCAGACCTAGGCCCGAAGGCGAAGGTGTGACCGAAGCCTTTTGTTTCTTGGGGGCAGGGGCATCGACGTCAGTACTCACAGTACGTTGGTGTGGTGTGATGAGTTGGTCGTCGGACCCTGAGTCTTCGGCTCCGGAGGTGTCGATTTGTAAATCTCCGGTGTCCGGGTTGTCGGAGCCTGTGTCAAAGATGTCGTCCGGTGCGGGAGCGGCTGACCTGGACATTTCGTGTCGTCGGGCCCGGCGATCACGGATGGTCTTTTGGACCGAAAGGAGTCACAGGCTTGGCAGTGTTGGCTCTCGTGTTCTGGAGAGAGGCAAAGATTACAGATCTCGTGGAGATCTGTGTGTGGAATTTAGCCCCACACCTGCATTTTTTAAATGGAGTCCTTTCCATATGCTGGATGATGGCGCCGACACGCCCAACGGACCAACGTCGGCGACCGGACTCGAAACAGTGTTGGAGTGGAGACGCGATGAGGGGATCGCGATCGAAAACAATACCGTCGAACGGTAGGAGGTTCTTCTGCGCGTCGAGAGGGGAACCGATCGATGTGGATCCGGAGCGCAGCAAGGTACATCCGAACCCGATGGCGGAAAAAAACAATCTAACCATGGAGTCGATGCCCATGCGCACTATCGTCCAAAGGAGGAGTCACCTATCTCGTGACTACAAAAGACTCTTCCAAGACAACAACAAAGTGCAAGCATCCGAGCCCAACACCAGATGGCGATCTCATGCACAGTGTACGATCTGCAGCTCATATGCCTCGAACACGAAGTTTCCTAAATGGCGCACACATACCTGCTCATCATATTCATATTTTGCCAGTCTGTTGCCTGCTCACAGGTAGGGCCAGTCTTCGACTGTTTTACCCCTGTCCTCAAGAGATCCAGTTAGTAAGTGAAGGAAAACAATTCTGGAGCTAATTTCACATTGATGCTACTCCTGGAATGTCTGAAGCTCTTCACTCACCGAGAAGCTCTCCAACAGGCTTTCCATAATATTTTCAACATTCTTTTAAACTAAGGATACAACCAACACAGCCAGAGAGAGAGGATTTTAAAGAGCCTAAATTCAGTGTTAAGTTGCGATACTAATGTCATATGGGCTCTGTTACAAGAGGGGCCAAAAGATTAGGTCAATTCAATTCAATATATTTATTAAAGATTTGGAACTCCTAGGAGGTCCACATAAAATGCATACGTTATTTCAAATAAAAGAGAAACACATAACAAGCACAATGCACTAACCATCATTTATCAAAAGCCTGCCTTAGATTAGCTAAATTTCTTGTAAATAGAAACAAACAATATTGTCAGAGAGCCCAGATCATACAGTACTTAAGATTTTCCACATTACAACTCCTAAGATGTACATAGGACATTAAAAAGCTGACAGTTCATTTAAAAAGTCCAAAAGTTCAATTTCAGCTAGAAAATTAATTTAGAATTAGAGGCAAGATAAAAGGGGCCAAAGATTAGGTCCTGATTTCCGGTTTAAGGATTTCATCTTGTACGGGTACAACACTGATCAGTAATCCAAACACTGGTTGTTGGATTTAACAGAGAAACATATTATGCCATGCCTTCTTTAAGAGGCTCACAGACTCCTAGCCAGTAGTCCTTCTAGGGCAGTTCTTCTTTTCACCTGAAGGAGTCGGGCCAACATCATTCTGTTTATTGCCCCGACATTTGTGACTTTGCAGCGGCTCTGTGTAGTTCACTGTCTGCAAAACAACTAGGCAAAAACATAGTGCACTACGTCTGCAGAAGCAAACCAGGTTCTGATTTGCTTCGGAACGCCAAGCCATCTGGTCTCATTCCCAAGCTCAATGGGTTTGCTGCATTATGCTGAGACTAGTACAACTTGACACTTGTGGGCTTCAGACAGTACGATTTTTCACAGTAGCTCTCTAATATCCTAGTATGGATACAAATAACATTCCAGTGTGCACACATGGTGAAATAATAACATAAAGCAAGAATTACTTTATTCAAGAAATGTGAGGACGTAATGTATTAACAGGAGACTGCTTCTGAAACAAGTAGGGTTATACCCATAAACACTTACTTGAGTGCAGGCTTCGGTTGAGTGTCTAGCCACACGGGTAAGAATATCAAAAATGTTCACAACCACAGACGGGGATGGGCGAACAACCTCAAGTATGTAGCGCAGGCGGTTGAGGATTTTGGTTTTCAGCAATCCCTTACAGAAAAAGGCAACATAAATTAATATGGTTCAGTTACAGACAATTAGTAAGCATGTACAAATAAACAGTACAGATACTACTCAAAGTTAAAGGAGTGGTGGGGAAGGCTGGGTAATTTTGGGGAGACACATTCATAGAAACCACACCTCCACTTAAGGGTCTCGTCACAAGTTGCTCATATTCTCAGATGGGTGCCCCAACACAACAACCCCCGAAACTTTGGAGTGATTATGGACACCAACCTCTGGTCTTCATCCCTAGGTCAATATGTACCCAAAATCTCCTCCCTCCCTATGAGGATCTTGCATTGTCTATTCCCACACCTTTGTTTCTCTACAGAGGACAGACTTAGTTTTCTTCGAACTAGAGTACGCTAACAGTCTACATTAGTTTTCTTCCAATAAGAGTACGCTAACAGTCTACACTTTGGAACACAGTTTTTGACCTACACAAACTAAACGATATTCAGAATATCGCAACCAGAGCGCTATAACATGTCGTTATCTGTGACCACATCAACCTTGCCAAATATCCTTCTAGGCGCACTACTTTGCACATCAAGCCACCCACAGGGCAGACTATTGTTTGGGCAACACCAGCTCCACACTACCAAAACAACAAGAATCCTAATATCTAGACTTGCACCTCTCCTGCCCATCTCCAGGCTCAGGCAGAAGAACTCAATGGAACTGATTTCGCGGTACACATGGTCAAGCTCTAGAACTGTACCCCAGAAAAAATCTGAAACTTTCCTAAACATTAGGGGTTCTGAAACATTGTAAAGTCTTGGCTGTTCCAAGCAGGCTGCCCTTTCCACACATAGTCAATATTACTTGATATCACAGGTTCCACCGATAAGCCAACCCAAGCACGAAGCTTGAGTGCTGTTGCAAATGGCAAATACTGACAAATGTGACCATCTACCCCACACTTGTCTCCATCACCTGTACGCTTAGGTGCAGCACCAGGTCTACAATGCCAAGACTGATGCAACCGTCCGACAAACAATCATGACATTCAATGTTCCCCACATCAGCCATCCTATAAACATGTCCTCCTAACCAGATTTCATAAGGAAGGTACCAACATGCACAACCAACCTTATATTTATCGGTGAAGCTGAAGAGTGTAAGTGCAGAACCAAGTCTAAAGCAACATCCCCCAAATACTCCTCTGGTCCTCGTGCAGGATATCAAATGCTTCCTACATAAATCAACCTATAAATATACACTCTCCATATCAAGCATTTTAGGCAGGGAGGCTACAAACCTGACTAGCAAAGGACAGTACTGGGCCAAACCAGTGCTTGTAACATACTACATAAATTATGTAATACAATGTTTAGAAAATTAGTGGTAACCTCTAAGACAAAGGAGACAGACCATGCCGCACAGCTTGACATTCAGAGGATGAAAGAATAAGTATTATCCATGCAGGCAAATCTATCAGATTCAATGGCCCTCTAGCCTATGAGCTGAATGACAAAACTATTTCCTATTCCCTGAATCACATGATGGATTTTCCAAAGAAAGATCAATTCTATGCTAAACAATTTACTTAGGCATCCTCACCAGCCTTGCACGTAACCTGTTCCAGATAGTTGTGAGTGTGGCATCTGTGCTCTCTTCATCCACTACCAGGGAGCTCCACAACAATCCCAAAAAGAGTTCTAGCCTGTGGACAGGACACCAATTATCTATGCACATCGTTCTTCAGCATCCAACTGTGACCAGAAAAATGCCATGCTATTTCACTTAACTGCATCTCCTCAAACTATTTGACTGATCAGTTAACTTTTTCGGTGACCAAACTCAATCACTACGGCAGAATACCTCTTGCACAACAGAGCTAAAGTAACATACTCATTTAGGCCCTGATTATTAATTAGACGTAGTGGTAATTACAACATGCCTGGGTAAATAGCGCATGAATTTACCGAAGTCTGATCATGAATTAAACACTGCATGGGATATTTACCATATGTGCTAAATACCGCATGTCTGTGGTCCATGTTTGCTATTTAAAGCATGAGCTATTTACCACATGTGAAAAGTATTGCATGAGGTAAATAACACCCAATTACAAATATGAGAAGTCAATGAAAAGGAGTGGAAAATACCACCTTAATACTTCCAGACAAAAGCAGGTGGTAAACATTCCTTCAAGAAAAAATTCAAGAAAAACTGCAAAGCAATAAAAAACAAAGACCAACACAACAATGCAAAACACAACGGTCCATGCACTGTTTGAGCCCAAAAAATAAAATATCACGCGCCTACAAACAAGGCCAGAATGATGTAAACAGCCTTTGACAGGTAAAAGGTCTCACAGGTTGTTTACAGGTGCTCACCCTCCCATTCCGCAGTACACCAGCATGGATGCAGAACTTCTAGACCACTATATCATGCTAGACCAGATCCAGATTCTGCTAAAACAAACCATACAGCATCAGGATGGAAGCCAGGCCACTAATCAATCACCTCAAATGGCACAGCAACACAGGATGAGAGGCAGGACTGACACAGAAAGGATGGAACCCATAAATATGAGTCAGCTTGAGACCAAGAGGTCAATATTGCTACCAAACAAAACATATTTTCATCATTATGGATACCTTGGAGTACACCATAGGTATCCATTGTATCCCTCCTTTTGCAAAATGCTAGTAATGGTAGAATTCATTGCAACAGGCACCACACAGTGGGTAGTAGGATTGGTGCATGGTATTTCTCAATCAACCTTCAACAAAATACTCTGCTAAGTGAAGGATGCTTTGCAGCAAGTGAGTGGGCAGCATATACAGTTCCCCTTGGACACTGACACAGCTAATGCCAGAAAATCAAACATCTATGCTACAGCAGGATTTCCTGACACCCTGAGGTCAATTGACTGCACTTGTACACCTGGCAACCTCACATAGAGAGGAACAAGTGTGCTGAAACCAGTAAAACAAAGCACACTATTTACATGCAACTATTGTGGTATGAGGATCTATGTACACCGAACTGCTGTGTTACATGCTACGGATCAAACCACAATGCCATGAGCCTAATGAGAAGCAAAATTAGTCATACTGTGGTAACACACCATCCTCAATGTACTGGGCAGACAAAACAACTCTTACAGATTAAGATTACAATGCATTATGATTTTTGCAGTCCAATCTCAACACATGTCAACACTACCACTAGAGAGTTGTTAGTCCCTATGACATCATATTCCTGGATCAATGGGAATATTGTGTATCAAAATACATCAGTAACTCTTCACAACGACAATGATTCTCAGCCAAGTCCCATTTTTACCAACTGCATGCACTTCCATTAAAAATCTCATGTTTCTTGCATTGGATTCCTCAGAACACATGACCCTCTTTCAAGTGTTCCAACCCAGATATGTTGAGGACGGCTACAATGTTTTCTTCCAACGGCTTGAGGTAAAGCTGAGGTGGAAAACTACCACCAGTTGCCATGCCGTGCTTGGCAACTAGCTTAAGTACCTAGCATTACATCATAGTCAATACCCTTGCTTCCCTTCATTCCAAAATTAAACCATCCTGGGTCACCAGACATCGATTACCACGTTAATTGGAAAATAAAAGACCCTCCCCTTTTGATTCTGTCTCACTTGTCTTTACTGCGTCAGATCCCATGAACACAAATTTGTTTCAGGTTATGTCTTTCCTTCAGGATAGTGCTTCTCAGGGACTAAAGGTGGCTACTCTGAAACTTCAGTGGGCAGCAATAAAAGCTTTCAGAAGTTTTTCCTTCTCCTGAGAAGCAGTTCCCTTCATGGAATCTTTCCTTGGTTCCAGAAGCTTTAATGGGTCCTCCCTTTGAACCTCTAGAAAGTATAGATATCAAGAACTTAACTTCTAAGACTTTCTTTTTGGTGGCTGTGACTTCTGCTAAGCGATTGGGAACTTTATCTTTCACGCATCCTATTTGTAGAATATTTGGGAACAGAGTTATTTTAAACCCTCTTCCTTCCTTTGTTTCCAAGATTAATACTCCTGTTTACAGGATTAGGAGTTAATTCTACCTTCATTTTTTGACTCTCCTACTTTTGAGGAGGAGGTTAAACTACATCATCTGGATGTTAGGAGAGCACCTTTGTATATTTGGACAGGGTAACTCATATTAGGCTTTCTGATGCATTATTTGTGAATTTTGGACCAGGGATAAAGAGTTTAAAGCCATCTACTTCTTTTTAAGTCAGTGGGTTAGGTCCTTGAGCTCCCTGGCTTATGAAGCTGTTGGACAGGTTACAAGGTAGATCTACTAGTATGTCAACTTTGTGCGCTGAGCTTCAAGGGGCCTCCATAGTTGAAATCTGCAGAGCGGTCACTTCTCCTTTGACTTTCGCCTCTCACTATAGGATTGTGCAGGAAGCAGAACTTTCCAATGTTTTTGGTTCTACAGTTTAGTTCACTATGAAGTAATTATAGTGATCTTTGTCTTTCATTTGCTTTTGAGTTCAATAAATTATACATGTGATTTTTTGGGGCATTAACTCTTTGTTTGTCCTGTGATTGCTTTGTATATCTCATTTTGTAATGAAGGGAAGTGAGGGTAGGCACGATGAGGTAATGCCCCAATTACTTACCGGTAATTGCATTACTTGGAGTCCTCTTGCCTCGCTTCCATTCATTACACCCCTTCCCGCCCTCCCAATCATTCCAGGCCAAGCAAAGTTGAGTTGAGTCGTGGCTTGTTAAATTAACAGAAAGAGGGGTCTTTTATTTTACAATTAACGTGGTAGTCGATGCTTGGTAAGGCACGATGTCTTCAATTTGTAAATAATGCAATACCAGTAAGTACTTGGGGCATTTCAAGGTTTGGAACCTGTTTTTAATGCTTTCAACAGCATGCGGATAGCCTCATTCCATGCAAATCTCTTGCTGTGAAATCTGCAAAATCAGCAGATATCCTAATGTGGCTGTCATCGACCACCAGCTCCTCTGCAAACACTTCCTATGTTTATATATCAGCCTGGAAGCTGGTCACCTTCGGATGTAGATGTTTTGCCCACTGCTTCATCAACTTACTGCCCTTTTCTGTGGAAAGGATATATGAAGAAAAGTTCTGTTTTACATTTGGCAGCTCACGCCATCACCAAATCTGCTGGGACTGGATATTAGGAGAATTACTAGTATTCAGGTGGAACCTTTTTGAATCTGTTTGCCGATGGCATGATATTGTAGAGACGGATGTAAATACAACTGCAATAACTGACTCCACAATTAGAAACACGAAGTGTACACTACTTTTTTCACCTGTTAATAGGTACAATGTTTAAAAAAAATTTTTTTAAAACATTCAATTATCAACTTTTCTCTTGACAAGAGTGAAATATTAAATAATGTCGCTTTGCTAGCTGCCTCATTATTTTTTCAGGACAGCCTTGTGGTTGTAAGTGGTACAGACATCCCATTATGATTAGATGAAGGTGTGACATGCTCCTTTGTGAAGGTGATTGCCTTCTCCTGAGTGTGCATAAACTATGCCTGTAACCAAAACTTTGGAAATCATTCCTACTGTGCATAAGGAACCAAGCTATAGAATGCTTCACTGTAGATCTCTGGATATCACTGCACCTGAGTAGCTCGACATAAGAACCCCTTGGAGTTGAATGCTTACCTCACATTGACAACAAGACAAACGTTGTTTTAAACCTGGCTCAAAGCTGGACTGAAAATGGTGTGATTCTGGGCAAATCAATTAACCTATCCATGCCAAATTGTATACAACTCAAATTTAATTGCGTAATTTAAATATGTTAATCCTCTCTTGAATATACAACACCTGCTTACTCCACAGCTATATTTGCACTATATTTTAATGCCAAAACATCCACACATATGGAATATTCTCTGTTCTAGCAGAGACAAAAGAACAGAGAATTACACTCCACCGTACAGTAAATAAAATTGCAACTAAATCAACTTTGACATTTATTTTTCAAATAGCTAATAAAATCATTATTTTAATGTACGGGCTTGAAAAGCATTGTGGAATTTTACTGCACTCATATGGAACTATTCTAGCAGTCATCACAGAATGAGGATGACATTTTTGAGAAACACAGCTATATTTACGTAGGATTCAAACTTTATTCTGCAAACACGTCTGTAGTTTGAGCCAAGAATCCATGGAATAATTGTCAGTATCTAATCTCACATTATGATACCCCGAGTACAGCAATTTTACAACTAAATGATCATTCATTTCCGTGAGAGTGATATTTTATGATTTATATAGCGCCCGAATCACCCCGTCAGGGGTATCTCCGCGCTGGGGTTGCGAGCTACAGCCAGACAAGCGCATCTCAGAACAGATAGGTCTTTAGCAGCTTTCTGAATTGTAAGTATTCTGAACATTGACGTAAGGACATGGGAAGTTGATTCCAAAAAAGAGGGGCAAGGTGAGAAAGGCTTTACCACCCATGCGAGATTTATTTAAACCGTGGGATGCAGAGAAGTGATTTAGAACCAGACCGTAGGGACCTAGAAGGTAAGTACCTTACAAGTTTGTCAGATAGGTAGTTAGGGCCCAGGTCGTAGAGAGCTTTAAAAACAGTACAGCAAATTTTGAATTTGATCCGCTTCCGCACTGGGAGCCAATGTAGTTGTTGCAGAAGGGGAACGGATGCTGTTCTGGGAGGGGCATTTGCTACAAGGCGGGCCACAGTATTCTGGACCACCTGCAATTTGTTTAGAGACGCTTCGTTGGCTGAAACCAGCAAGGCATTGCAGTAGTCCAGGCGGCTTAACACTAGTGCCTGGATCAAAGTTTTTCGTGTGGAGGAGGGTAGGAAAGGGAAGACTCTCCTTAGTAGGCTGAGTGTGTGAAAACATGCCCCCGCAGTAGTGGTGGCATGCACTTCTAGCGTGAGTTTCTGATCTATGCGGACTCCCAGGTTTTTGACCACTGTTTTTGGAGTAGGGGCGGTGCCCAATTCCTCTGGCCACCAGCGAGGAGTCCAGCTCACTGCTGCACCTCCAAACAGCATGATTTCCGATTTCTCTGCATTGAGTTGAAGGAAGTTATCCCTCATCCAATCAGCAATGGTCTTCAGGCCCTCCGAGAAGATGACTTGGGTTTTGGGATTAGATTTATCAAACGAGAGTAGAAGCTGAGTGTCGTCAGCATAGGAGATGGGACTGAATCCTAAGCTCCTCATTAATCCCGCCATGGGAGTGACATAAATGTTAAATAGAGTAGGGCTCAAATAGGAGCCCTGCGGAACTCCCTTGGTTACTCTTGTGGTCTTAGAGCGGAACGGACCCAGGTTAATCGTCTGCGTTCTATCAGTCAGAAAGTTTGCCAACCACTTCAGTGCAACCCCTTGAACCCCGATGTCCTGAAGTCTCCCAAGCAGGATCCGGTGAGAAATGGTGTCAAACGCCGCTGATAGGTCAAACAGCACTAAAAGTGCTGCCGGACCATTGTCCAGCGTCATTCTGATGTTATCGGTTACTGCTATCAGGGCGGACTCGGTGCTGTGTCTGGCCCGGAAACCTGACTGCAAGACATCCAGGCAATTCGAGGCTTCCACAAATTCAGATAAGTATTTGTTTATGTGTTTCTCCAGAAGCTTGCTCTGGAGGGGGAGCAGGGAAATGGGGCGGTAGTTGGATACTTCATTCACGGGGGCTTTAAGGTTTTTCCGGATTGGAACAACTTGCGCTCCTTTCCATTCAAGAGGGAGTCTGCCATCCTTCAAAGAGCTGTTAAGAATGGTGCAAATAGGACCAGCGAGTTGCTTGGCGAGCAGAGAGGTGCTCTTTGCAGGGATGACATCTAGTGGTGATCCGGATTTGACTTTCTTTAATAGAGATTCTACCTCTTCGGGTGTAAGTGACGGGAAGTTTTTCAGTGGCAAAGCATGTGAAGTAGTCGGCGAGTGTTCTGTTGGGGGACTTCTCTGGGTACCACTGGCCGCGGTGATTTTGTTATAAATCGAGCCGATTTTCTGGACGAAGTGGTTAGCTATATTGTTGCATAGAGATTGTGAGGGGGCCACTTCATTGTCACATGCCTTTGGGTTTGTAAAAGACTTTAAAATCTGGTACAGGGTCCTCGGGTTATTACCTGCCTGCTCTAGTTGCCTCGCAATATACAATTTGCGTGCAGACTTTAAGTTTTTATGATATAAAGCCAGTGCTTCTTTAAATCTCTCCTTGTCCTGTGGGTCAATAAAATGGCTTTGCCATCAGTATATATGCTATTAAGATTTACCTTTATGACATCATAGCGGGCCACATCAGGATCTGCCTTCTTTTCTTCCTTTTCTTTTTTTCTTTCTTTCTCATCTACAGCACTCTTTGTGATCTCCTCATCCTCTTCAACATCTTCATCTTCCTCCTCGTCTTGATTTGGAAGGAACGGAAAAACCATCATGCCCTGATACCACGAGAAAGTCATATCCAAGTATTCCTATAGAAGGGAAGCAAATCTTGACATGACTGAAGGCACTGATATAAAACCATGTGCACTTTAACAAGCACAGACTTTGAAATATTACACTTAAAAATACTGTTAAGTGCCTTCATGCTCCAGTAGGCTGTGTTCCATACCTCATCATCCAGAGACACCAGCAGAGCCCAGATTGCCTGTACAGAGCCTGCAATGACACTCTCCGCTGTGTCATCCAGGGAGAATCTGAGCAAGAAGAGAAACCCTGCATCGAGCAGCAGGCGCAGGACACTGCCCTTCAGAGATGAGCCAAACTCTTCATTCTTAGCCTAAAAAAAGGACAGGACATTTGAAGCGCAAGAGATGGGACACAAAGAAAGTGAAGTAACTCCCCACACATTAGTCAGTACTCACAAAGCTCAAGTGAACAGCAATTACTGTCACATGAAAGGCAACTGCATACACTATAATACTAACCATTCAGCAAGCTATTTAACCACCTGGTATTGTTATGCCAGGATCATTCTCAGTGCTCTTAATATGGAATCAAAGGTAGGACATCTGCTTCGGTTAAGGTGCTCAAGAGGCAGCTTAGTGATAAGTGAAGGACACAATGCAATATATACATAACCCAGCCAGTGGTGGTGGCCACTGAGTAATTATATTTAGGATGGTGTCGCCATAGGAAATCTCTGTTTTTTTTGGTTTGCTAATAACTTTGAAGCCGTTTGAAGAATTTTCACAAAACATTTTTAAAAACTGCTCATTTATGCTCAGCTCCTGTCTAGAAAGTTTCAGGGTGATCCGTCAAGCAGGGGCTGAGAAAAAGCGAGGGTACTTAAACTTAAAATCACCATACAATTTCTATAGGAATTTTTGAAACCTACTACAGCCAAAGCAGTTACACTGAATTACACTAAAATTGGCAGGAAGCTAGATCTTGGTCTGGAAAGCGTGCCTTTTGTGATTTGCTGTAAATCCGTTCAGTAATTTTTGAGAAATTAAGGTAAAAAAAAAAATCTGTGTGTATCTGGACAATTGGGTTTACGGGACTCTCGAGAGAGTCCTGCGAATACAACTTCCAAAAATAGAGCCTTCTGATTGGCATTTACTCCCTTCGGTCACCTCGCTCCAGTGGTCCTGCGGGAGGGAGAGCTCTGATTGGCTAGCTGCAACATAAAAACAAATGTTGCGGGGGCCAATACGGGATTCAGGGACTTAGTCCCCTGTCCTGAAAATGTTTTAAAAAAACAATATACAGGGCCAGGGTAGGGAATACCCTGCTCATCTAGCCTTTGGGGGGGGGGGAATCCCAGTGGGTCCTTTGTTTTGCCACGATCCCATGGAACTCCTGCGGGATCGCGTTAAAAAAGAAAAATAAGAAAAATGGCATCCGGCATTTTTTTTATTTTACTAAAATGACGCCCTGGGTGGGCCAGGGCCAGTGGGTCAAAATATATTTACATATTCAATTATTTATAATTTGGGGAGGCGGGTGTGCATGAGGCCCACTTCCCTGAACCTATTTGAGGCCCAGAGGGCTCCATTCTCCGAGGCGGTTAATTCAAAAAGGGGAGGGGTGTGCGCGGCCCCCCTGCCCGAGCCTGCAAAGGCCCCAGGGACTCACCCCCAGGGCCGACAGATATATTTACCTCCATAAAGTGTTTTAAAAATATATAGAAACATATAAATACATTTCTCTATTTTTTACAACTTTAATAAAGTTGTACCCCACTCCACTGTATGCCACTCCACTCTATGCTATTCCAGTGTATGCCACTGCACTGTTCTCCCGTAAACGACACTGTACTCCACTCAACAGTATATGCTGCTCCACTGTACCACACACACTATGCTCCACTGAACAACAATGAACTCCTGTCAATGTGAGTCTACAGCACTCTACTTTACTCTATGCCACTATACAACACTCTACGCAACTCCCTCTACGCTGCTCCACCACACTTTACTACACTCTGTTCTATGAGACACTACTCCACTGTACGCCAGTACTGCACTCTACGCAACTCCATTGTGCACGTCTCTATGCCACTCAACTCTACTATACTGTACTGCACTCTACTCTGCGCCACTCCACTGTACAACACTGTAATCCACTCCGTGGCACTCTGCTCTACTCCACACTATGACACTTTCCGACACTCTAAAACATGCCAGTCCACTCCACTGTATGACACACCACTCCACTCTACAACACTTTACTCCACTGTATGCTATGCTAGTCCACTCTACTCTACTCCACACCACTGTACAGTACAAGATGCCACTCCAATTTAGGAGAATTTACTCGACTCTATGCTACGCATGTTCACTCTCGTTCACTCCATGGCACTGTATTATACAACAAGCCACTGCACTCTATGACACTTTATATACAAAAATATAAATACATTTCTCTACCTATTACCATTTTAGTAAAGTGGTAATAGGAAGGGAACAACAATAAAACTTACTGCTTACCTGTATCTTAGGCCCTAACCCAGAACACAGCCAAAGTGTGCTGAAAATGACATGGCTGCCTTTTACGTTTTGTAAAGACAGACATTAGGCAATCAGATACTGGCTTGTCATTGGCATGTACTGCTGCATACCGGAAAATTGACACAGTGTACCGCGGCACAATATATAATTTATTATTTTGAGACTTAAACACTACTCAAACTATGTACAGCTACTACCAAAAATTGCCATTTACACCCAATAACCTATATTCCTGCCACATTTCATCTACAACCGTCCACCCACTTTCACGCTACGTCTGTTTAAAGTACCACACTCCAGTCTATGCCACTCCACTATACGCTATTACACTCAACACCACTCCACGCTAATCCACTGTACGCCACTCCACACTACCCCACACCACTCCTCTGTTCGCTATTACACTCTATGCCACTTCATTCGACGACACTCTAGTCTACGCCACTCCACTGTACACCCCTCCACTCTACGCCCCTCCACACTATGCCACTGTACGCAACTTCACTCTACGACAGTACAGTCTACGCTATACCATTCTATGCCAATCAACTTTACACCTCTCCAGTGTATGCCACTACACTGTACGCGACTCCACTGTACGCGACTCCACTATACGACACTCCACTATATGACACTCCACTATACACCACTTCCATCTACACCTCTCAATGTATGCAATTCCACTGTGCGCCATCACACTCAACGCTATTCCACTCTACACCATCCCACTCTACGCTACTCCACTGTATGCTACTCTACCCTACGCCACTACAGTGTACGCTATTCCAAGCCACTTTACGCTATTAAACGTTACACCACTACACTCTACCCCGCTCCACTCTAAAACACTCCACTCTATGCTATTTTACTGCACTGTACCTCACTACACTCTATGCCACTCTACCCTACACCGCCAATCCACTCTAGTGTACGCTAATCCACTGTACGCCACCATACTGTATGCCACTCCACTCTATTATATTCCACTGTACGCTATTCCACTCTACACCACTCCACGACACCCATGCTATTCCACTGTACAAAAATCCACTCTACTACAATCCACTCTACGCCACTGCACTTTAACCCACTCAACTGTATGCTATTCTCCTGTATGCCACTCCACTCTACGCCACTCCATGCTACTGTACTGGGTGCTATTCCACTCTACTCCACTCCACTCTACGCCGTTCCATGGCACACTATTCCCCTGTACGTCTCTCCATTGTACGCCACTCCACTCTATGCCAATCTAGTCCACGGCACTATATTCTGTGCTATTCCACCCTTCGTCACTTCACTGTACACTATTCCACTCTATGCCACTTCACTGTATGCTTTTCGACTCTTCTCCACTCTTAGCCATTCCAGTCTAAGCTATTCCACTGTACCCGACTACACTGTCCCTCATTCCATGCTATTCCACTGTACACCACTCCACTCTACGCCGTTCCATGGCACACTATTCCCCTGTACGTCTCTCCATTGTACGCCACTCCACTCTATGCCAATCTAGTCCACGGCACTATATTCTGTGCTATTCCACCCTTCGTCACTTCACTGTACACTATTCCACTCTATGCCCCTTCACTGTATGCTTTTCGACTCTTCTCCACTCTTAGCCATTCCAGTCTAAGCTATTCCACTGTACCCGACTACACTGTCCCTCATTCCATGCTATTCCACTGTACACCACTCCAATCTATGCCACTGCACTGTAACCCACTCCACTATCCACTTTTCCATTTTACACCACTCCACTTTACGCCACTCTAGTCTATGCCACTCCATTATACACTATTCCACTGCATGCCACTCCACGGTACGCTACCACACTGTACCTCAATCCACTCTATACCACCCCACTCTACGCCATTCTACTGTACGCTATTCCACTCTACTGCATGCGATTCCACTGTATGCCACTCCAGTCTACGCCAATCCACTGTACGCCACTCCACTATACGCCACTCTAATGTACGCTATTCTACTCTATAATCACTCCAAGCCACTCCACGCTATTCCACTGCACACCACTCCACTATGCCACTGCACTCTAGCCGATTCTATTGTATGCTATTCCACTCCACTGTACACTATTCCACTGTATGCCACTCCACAGCACCCCACTCTATGCCACTGCACTGTACCCTACTCGACTCTATGCCACTCTACTGCACGCTATTCCACTCTGCGCCACTCCACTGCACGCTGTTCCACTCTACGCCACTCCAGTCTACACCAATCCACTGTACGCCACTACAGTCTATGTAACTTCAATGTACGCCACTCCAGTTAACGCCAATCCACTGTATGCCACTATACTTACTGCAACTTCAATGTACGCCACTCCACTATATGCTATTCCACTCTACGCCACTCCACTCCATTTCACTCTATGCTACTTCACTCTACGCTATTACACTGCATGACACTACACTCTACCCCACTACACGGCACTCCACTGTGCCCCCCTCCATTCTACGCCACTCCACTGTACCACACTTCACTCTATGCTATTCCACTGTATGTAACTCCATTGTTCCCCACTCTACGCTACTCCAGTGTACGCCACTCAACTCTGTCCTACTCCACACCACTACACTCCAGTGAACAACATGTTACTACACTCAACGACAATCTATGCCCTTACACTCTACCACACTAAAGTCCAGTCTATAGCGCTCTACTGTAGAATAAGGTACGCCTGTCAATGCGAGCCTACTGCACTCCACTTACGTATTGCCACTGTATGACACTCTACGACACTTTACTCAACTTTCTCTAAGCTGCTCCACCAAACTTTACTATACTTTGCTCTACAAGACGCTACTCCACTGCTGCACTCTATGCAACTCCATTGTATGCTACTCTATGCCACAACTCTAAAACAGTCTATGCCACTCCACTCTACAATACAGTACCGCTCTCTACTCCTCACCGCTCCCCCGTACAACACTGTAATCCACTCTGTGGCACTCCACTCTACGACACCTTACAACACTCTACAACAAGCCAGTCCGCTCCACTGTACGACACACTACTTTATTCTATAACACTTTACTCCACTGTATGCTATGCCAGTTCACTCTACTCCACTTCACACCACTCTACGCTACAATACGCTACTGCACTCTATGCTACGCCACTCAACTCCACTCCACTCCACTCTACTCCACTGCACAACACTTTACCCTACTCTATAACACTGTATGACACTCCACTCCACACAGCTGCACTCTACCACACTCTTCTTCACTCTATGCAATTCCACTCTACAGGACTCTACAACACTCTTTGTCACTATACCACACTGTACTCCACTTCATGCCCCTACACTACACTATACAACCCTCTACTCCACTCTATGCCCCTATACTCCACTATACAACACTTTACTCCATTGTACGTCATACTGCACACCACTCGAGTGTACTTCACACCACGGCCGGACTGGGACAGCCCTGGCAATTCCGCTCAACGGGGTGGGAGGGGGAGGGGGAGGGTGCTACAGAGAGAAGCACTGACGGGGGATGAGGGTGGTACTACCGAGAGAAGAGCGGGGGGCATTGGTGCTAGTCAAGCACTGCTGCCGCTTTTGTTACAGGGGGCCGATATTGCAGCACTGCTTCAAAACTGACCCCCAGTAACAAAACCGGCCCACACTGGTCAAAAACTGGCCCCCATCCTTCTGGCCCACCAGGAAAACGCCCGGTGCCTGCTACGGCCAATACGGCCCTGCAGGACACCACTCCAATTAATGACTGTTTAATCAACTCTACATTACGTCTGTCTACTCTAGCACTCCTCGCCACTGTACTATACAACACGCCACTGCACTTTATGACACTTTAATCCACAGTATGCTACGCCACTCGACTCTATGACACTCTCCTCCACTCTACTGTACAACACTCCACTTAACGACGCTCCACTCTATGACACTTGAAACACATTTTAATAAATAAAAAAATACAATTCAATGAAAAAAACAAAGTTAAACCTATGCTATAGTTAGGAAAACTTTATATATTCTTTCTATGCAAACCAAACTTAAACTACACAAACATTAGAAATATCTACATTTTTAGTTATACCTTAAATTTATCATTTACGCACCATCTTTAAATTACTTTAACTTTATTCTTTCTATACAAACCAAGCAAACTACACAAAATGTAGAAATTCAAAAGTTATACTTATACCTTAAATTTATAATTTATGCAACACCTTCAAATTATTATAACTCATGCACCTCCATACACAGAGTATTAACTCGGTACCCACAATACATTAACTGTAACTCGCCACTCTACCATGCACTGTGTTCTCACAAATGAAGTGATCTGCAATGCCATTAAGTGTTGTTGTAAATGTTATCATTTTAAAAGGTATAAATGATAGAATATGAAAGGGTATAAGCAGGGCATAGAGAAGGCGTGAGTTATAGTTAATGTATTGTGGCTACCGAGTTCAATACACCGTGTATTGAGGTGCGTAAATTATAATAATTTAAAGGTGTTGAGTATACAGATACCATTGGTTGGATGTAGAGGTTGAATAGCATGGTTGAATAACATTGCATGTGTGTCAAGACAGAAGCCTGAGGTACCCATAGGACACTAAAGAGGAAGATGTGATGTGGCACATGACGTTTACCACTGAGATCACTTTGAAAGGAGGGAGGTGAACCAATACAGTGCTGTGCCAAAGATTCCCATGCAGTGTTCCAGAAGCGAGAGGAGACACTCATGGTCAAAAAAGTCAAAAGCAGTAGTGAGATTTAAAAGTGCCAGGAGCCAAGAGACATCTCCATCCAGCATCTGGCAAACATCGTCCAGGATTTTCAGAGTAGTTATCTCAATGCTACAACTCGCATGGAAACTTCAGTAGTAGGAAGATAGAAGACTTTCTAACTTTATGCGTGCTGTTAGTTGTATGAACACACATTTCTTAATGACTATGTCTATCCATGAGAGGTTTGTAACCAGTCAGTAAAGGAGATTCGGACTGAGATTCAGTTTCTTTAAAACAAGTGTAATGTAACCACATTTTAGAGATTCCAGGAAGATCAAGAAAGATGCGTCTATTATATTAATCATTTTCTCTCGAACCTTGGTAAAGTTTGTTTTTATGATGTTCACTGGTAAGAGATTTGATGGTAATAAGGTCTGAGGTTCTGAATGAGCTGGGTAAGGTCTTCCGGGTATATTTGTCTGAAGTGGGACCAGAGTACACCATGGGTAGCTTCAATACCAGCAGCAGAAAACTGTGAAAGTGGGGCCTATTTTAGTGAGGTGTTCCCATAAATGTATGAACACTACCATGAGCCACAGATTTCGGACTACCCTGATTAAATTGCGTACATACATTTATTTGCGTTACTGAAGGAGAACTATTTTGTTGTGGGTAGAACAAAGTACTATTTCCTATAAGTATTTTTCTTTCTATCAGACTTGTTGTCTGGATGGCATCCTCTTCAGCGGACAAGGCCCGCATTCTATGTTAGCCCACACTTAGAGGCCCAAATGCCCTGGTACACTCTGGTTTTAAGAGTTTAAGGTCTTTACAATTTTCAGTTCAATTTCACCATTTGTGTTAATCTTGGAATGGCCACTTTACTCAGCCAGCTATACTGCTCACTTATCTTCAATTATGCAGTGTCCTTTCTAGGGAGCATTAGTCGCAAGCAACTCAGACAATATCAGGAATGCTGCCCGTCACAATCATTCTACTCGATAGTAAGCTGCTGCAAATGTCTTTGGACATGATGTCAGAATACCAACATTTTACAGGTCGGTCAGACAAAAGGTGAAAGGTAATTAACTTTATGTAGCAAGTTCCTGAACCTTTTTGCAAACATAACAGCATAACCATTGCTAGGAAATATTTTCACTACATTTTGTTGCTTGTACGACGAACGAACAATGTGGTAATGCATAAGCACTCACATCGGGTGAAATCTGTGGCATTGAAAAGGCTATTCATTTAGCTGAGGATCCAATACTCCACAGTGGACTGGTAACCAAGCAGCTTACATCAATTTATCTGGTATACTTTTTTACAATGGAGCAGTGATCTCTACAAAGGGAGCCTTTGATCTACTGCTCTTGGAACACCTAGGTATTGCAGCTATGCGGAAAATGCTCATGACCCAAAGGTTTATTACAACAGTGTGGTTTTCGATCCTTCTTGAAAGCTGAAAAAGTCTGCAGGAATTTCAGGTTTTTAGTATAGTGCTTTCCAATGACAGGAGCCTTGTTCACTCAAGGACTTTCCTCTATATTTGATGCATTTGATTTTGGAATGTGCACTAGACCAGGATTGTAGATTTCAGATTTCTAGATGGGTGAAATTGGGAGCTAGAGTCTGAGGTCAAACCAGGCCTTTACACCAGTAGGCTATTAGTATGGGACCCAGCAGCTAACAAACTATTGTATAAATGGGTGGTGGCTACCACCAGGTGGTAACCCGGAGCTGTGCTGCTTCCCTTTCTGGGATAACAAATACAAAAAAGATGGATAGAAAGCTTCAATTAACTTCAGCCACTGGTAATTACTTGGGGACACATTACAGTCTATTAGTTTTTTTTTTTAACGCAGGATGCTATCTCAGGTTAGACCCAGTCTTATGCAAATCAGCCTTCGTACTGCTCCAAAAGGAGCAGTCTAGCTCGAAATGCCAAGCCAGGTCCTCTTGAACCGCAACACAAGCAAACCAAGACCAGTTTCGCCAAATTGGGTCTCTTCATTCATACCAGTGAGGGGGCTGTACGGACCTAGAGGAGAAGGTCGTTCCACGTCTTGGCAGCGAAGTAGGAGAAGGAGTGGCCACCGCTGCGGCTGCGACAGATGCAGGGGGTGCGAGTGAAGAGAAGCTCAGGTGTCTAGAGGGTTGGTGGAAGTTCAGTTGATGCTTGATGTTGGTATAGTGAGCACGGGACCAACGTCTCGGCATACATGTCACACTTAAGGTCTCATAATGAAGAATGCAAAAGAGAGTTGGGTGGAATACTTAAATTAATCTCAACCACTGTTAACTACTCAGGCCGCATACCCGTACATTACTTGTTGCCCATAATGCCAACTCAGTTAAGTCATATACAATGAGCCTAGGTCCTGCTTCAACAATAACAATCCAGCCCAAACTGCCAAGCCAGCTCCCCTCAGAACCATAACACAAGCAAACCAATATAGGTTTCGGCCTAAATGAGCCTCTTCAGTCGGTTGCAGCTTTGTTCTCTTAAGGGATGACAGCCTTTGTGTTTTGCTCATGTGGTCATCAGTATTCATTGAGTATGTATTGTTCTGAACATTTGTTTGCTAGAGGAAAGTTGTAGGTTTTATTCCTGCAAATGGTGACTGACTCAAGTTTTCATCCTGGTCAGAAACTACTAGTGTCAGAACTCACTGAGACCCATTAACTAGCCTTCCTCGTTCCGGACCCATATTTATGGTACCCATTCTTGATGTCCACTCCAGGATCGCACTAAGTGAAGTCATAGCCTGACCTTAGGAGGAGACTGTATGATCACGCAATTTCTTATCCAATAAGCAGGTGCATTATGCCGCTGTGGCACTGGCTTTATGATTAGTATTTATGCAACTGCCTAGACAACATTTATTCCACAATACATACAGGCTGCTTATGGACACCAGCCAAAGGTGAAGTGGTGTCGCCTACTAAAGGAGGCCAATTATTCCTACAATCTTGTTCTCTTTGTTCGTTCTGCGTTTTTTGTACCCAAGATTCTAGTAGTAGTAATTGGTTCCTCCAATGAAGTTGGACACTGACTCTTTTGGATAATGACCTTAGACTCCTTTGCTGCCTGTGTGACTCCAACACTGACAGCTTGCTCCTGGTGTAGTTTGCTTTGCACCTTGTTTTTGTACCTGTGTTCCTGAATTTATGTACTTAATGAAAAATCTTTGACCAGAAGCACTTACCTACCTTAACCTTCTACTGCTCGGTGTCTGCCCTCTCCAGACGACATTGTTTAAACACCATCTTCATCCGGAGAATAGAACATGCTAAAGTACTAACTCTAGGGCCACATTAATACCCAGTTGTATTTTGTGTTCCAGTGTGTGGTTCTCTTTAAATCAATATTCTACCCTTTTCTACCACATTTTCCAAAACACCCTGGGGATCCCAAGAAGTATTTACTACCTTTTGGCACCTCGTCTCATAGACCTAGCACTCTGCAGCCAAACTTATTGTATCGTCAGACTTAGTATTTGATCAGTGGCTAAGAATGGGTAAATTTGACTGAGGTACTCATAGCTTGGTTTCCTATATAGTTTGTATCAGGGGAGTGTCTGAAAGATAGTATTTTCATCCACCTCCCTCATCCTTTCACTTTGCTTCAAATGACCAACAACATGCTGTACGAACAGCCACATTATACAGTGATCATGAAAGACAAGTCTACTGGATGAAAGTCTAGAGTATGGTCCTTAGCTCCTATAGTCACTATGTGGTGCACATACTTTCCACCAACTACCACATTCAAAGCAGGATCACTCAAGGAATCAATTTGCTGTTCTGGCTAGCTTCTGCTAAAGATTTCCATCACCACAGAGAAAGTTTCCCCTCTCTTAGGGCCAGATGTACGAAGCATTTTTTCGGTTGCAAACGGACCGATTCGAATCTGGCCGTCTGCAACCAGAAAAATGCTTTTTCATATGTCCAAAATGCGGTTCGGTAACTGGTTACCAAATCGTAATTTGCATTTCAGATTCAGTATTTGGAAAGGCGTGTTTAGAGCACCCCTTCCAAATACCGAATCAGTATGGTATGTATTACTGTTCTGCGACCGAATTCTGGTCGCAAAACAGCAATACTTTACCACCATTTTAAAGGTGGTGGTAACCCACTCATAAATGGGAAGGGGTGCCCTGGGAACTCCTTTGAGAATGTTGAAGAAATATTTTTCTACTCTTAAAAAATAAAACTTTAAAGTTTCATTCTTTTCCTTTCTAAAGGCATCTCATTTTTAAGGAAAACAGGCTGCTTTAAAAAAAAAATGAAAAAGATTGCTTCATTAAAAAGCAATCACAGACATGGTGGTCTGCTGACCTCAGCAGGCAACCATCCCTGTGATGGCTGCGATGCCTAATGGGTTGCAAATTGTAACCTACCTCATTGATATTCACAAGGTGGGTCAATTTGCCACCCATTAGGAATCACTATTTAAAGGCACTGTGATTTCCTAATTGCGATTGGGTAATAATCGCAATTAGGGAATCGAAATTCTAGATTTTTGTACATCTGGCCCTTCGTCCCTTACCATTCATTGAAGTCAAGGTCAATGGTCAAGATCAAGGTCTCAAGGCCTAGGGTGAAGATGATTATCAGAACTGGCCCAGGTATGAATGCTCTGGCTACCTGATCAGTCAAGCTGATTTCACTATCGGTGCTTTTGTTGAAAAATGATCTAACATATATTGTGATATTACTATATGTAAATATGTATATATGTATAATCCAGGTCTCCCAATAACAGTGACACACTTTGACACCTCTGAATGTGTGTATGTATGCCTGGGCATTGGGAGTGGGTAGGAGACAGGAGGCAAGCAGGGGATCACTGGTGAGTGTGAAGAGGTGGAAGTACGAAAGGAGAGGAACATTATAAATCAATCAGCAAGACTGAGTCAGGAGCAGGTTGTGCAGCAGGAGAGGTTATTCAGGTAGCTGGCTACTGGAGAATTATGCAGCAAGAGGTGTATCATAAAGATGATGTTCTTTTCTGAAGCAGAGGAGGGAGGAAGTTTGCTGGATGTCCACTGGGATGGAGTTTTATATTCTCAGGGACAGCAGCCGATGGCCTGGCGTCTTGACTTCTTCTTCTTGCGGTTCCTGATCTTTATTAGGGTACTGTGCATCTTACATAACCTTCCAAAGGTTTGATCTTGGAAGGCAGGTAACACAGTGGTGCCTTCAATGACTGTTTCATATGTGATGCAGCAGGTCTTTAAAATAATGTGTGTGGAAAGACACGAGAAGCAAGTGAGGATCTCAGAGTGCTGAAGTGATCTTTTTAAACTGTTTTAGACCCTTGGTGAGCCGTTCTGTAGCATGACAAACACTCTTCCAGGGTGTCAAGATAACCTCTAGGATGCCTTTCCCCAGTATTTGTATTTGATTGTGGAGCTGAAGGTCAATGTAACCTTATTGCCTGATGGCTCAGCACCAACAGAGCCAACCTCTAGCTACCTAATACCTCTAGCCAATTATACATTTAAAAACTTGTGAAATCTACAGTGCTCCATCACATAATCGAAGTAGAAGCTAGTAACACTATACTTCACCATAAATTTACCAGTTTTATAATTTTACTTAAAATGATGTTTTTATTGATTAATGTGCTGTGCCTACTGGGTGGACAGCATAAGCATGCTCACCAACCGATCATGGTTATTTATACATAACAGATAACAATGACTAACAAAATACAGTGGTTTCACTTATGAAATAAAACATACAATGACACCTTAAAAAAATTATTCACAGAATTATTGATTTTTCCTTGCGCTGAAACAAAAGTATGTTTTATCTTTTAAGACTGTCTTTTCGAAATACCTTCACTTCACCTTAGTTTAGGGATGCCACAAGTAAAAACTTACACATATAAAGACACCCCATGCCCAAAATGTTCTTAATAGCACCACATTTGATATGGTACATCTCGTATTTCTTCATATATACCATTGGTTAGATCTTAGCAAAAACAGTGTTGAAATATTTAAATAACAGAAAAGAGGGTGCCAGACACTTGCAAAAAGCAGGAGTAGGGACAAGAGTAGAAATGAGCCGGGACAGGGCTGGACTGAAGGGCATAAAGAAAATATTCTAATGACTCACCTTTTGGACAATGCGGCCCAGCACCTGTAGCGCCAGAGCTCTCTGCTGTATCACTTGGCTCCGGGAAAGGTGAAAGAGTTCTTGAAGTGAGTAACCAGCTCTCTACGGGAAGCAAGAATTACAATTTGAACTATAAAGGCTAATGAAACAGACTGAAACAATAATTTGCAGGTTGGCAGCACTATTAATATCTCAATGATTTTTAATGTGTCTTTCTACCAATGCAGTCGAAAATAACAAATGCGCCAGCTACCGAGTGGTGGGAAAATGAAAATGTAGGGGCAAGGAAAACAAACATCTTAACAAGAAGCTACGGAAATCGAGTGTAAACAAGAATGCGGTAAAATTTCAGGAAGTGGAGATAAAATACATTTTACAAAGTCACATGCTACAACCTAACCTTCCCGCTTAGAAGATACAAACTTAACCCTGAAGTCCTAGCCCTTTTATCAAGGGAATATTTTGCTCTAAAAAGACACTTTGGAAAACTAAATTCCTATTCTAAGAAAAATGTAGTGAGGTCAGACTGAAAACGAGATAATGAAATCCACAGTGTCTACTTACACTGCCATCTTGACAACTAGTGATCAAGCCATAACTTGTTTCTGTGTCAAATGTGTAGCACAGATGAACAAGTTACTTACCTTCGGTAACGATGTATCTGTAAGAGACATATGCTAGTTATAGATTCCTTACCTTAGAATTACCCCCAGGCGTCAGACTGGATCCGGCGAATTTTAGTTGTACTGCGCATCGGTAGGTGGCATCGGTCGACTCCGCGTCCGTCGTCGGCATCTTGTTCGCTGGGATGACGTCACGGTGTCTATATAGACGCCGCCCATGCGTGCTGACGTCAGTTCTGACACGACTTTCCATGCCAGAAGCGTAGAGCCATGCAAGACACTGACCACTGGTGCGCTTAACGAGGGCCCTGCAAGGGAGTCCCTGTCCCTAGAAGTCAGTTCACAGAGCGGGGAGGATGGGTAGGGTGGTAAGGAATCTATAACTAACATATGTCCCTTACAGATACATCGTTACCGAAAGTAAGTAACTTGTTCATCTGAAAGAAACTGTTAGTTATAGATTCCTTACCTTAGAATAGATACCCCAGCAATACCAACCCCGGAGGAGGGTCTGCGAGTTCACACCAGAAAGTCTTGGAGGACAGAACGGGCAAAACAGCTGTCCCTCCGGGCTTGGCTGTCCAGGCAGTAATGTCTAGTAAACATGTGCAACGATGCCCACGTGGCTGCCATACAGGTGTCAAGGAGTGGAACTTCGCAAGCAAAAGCAGTGGTGGCCGCAGTAGCTCTGGTAGAATGAGCACTTAGCCCTACTGGAGGTTCCTTCTTCGCCAAGGCGTAGCAGATTTTTATACAAAGGACAACCCATCTAGAGATGGTCTGCTTTTGAACGGCCCGACCTTTCTTGGCACCCACATAGCCAACGAAGAGTTGATCTTCCACCCGGAAATCTTTTGTGCGATCAAGGTAGAAAGATAGCGCACGCTTGGGGTCTAGCCGGTGGAGTCTCGCCTCCTCCTTGGAAGAGTGCGGAGGTGGGAAAAAGGTGGGCAAAGTAATGGTTTGTCCTATGTGAAAGGACGTTACCACTTTGGGAAGGAACGAAAGCCTTATCCTAAACACCACTTTGTCCGGATGCACAGAGAAGAAAGGGGGCTTAGAAGAAAGAGCTTGGAGCTCACTCACTCTGTGAGCAGAGGTGATGGCAACAAGGAAAGCTGTCTTCAGAGTGAGGAGTCTGAGAGGACAATTGTGAAGAGGCTCAAAGGGAACGCACATAAGGTAGGTTAAGACCAGGTTCAAGTCCCACTGGGGCATTACAAAAGGAGAAGGAGGAAAGAGATGAGTAATGCCCTTGAGGAATCTCTGTACAATAGGGGACTTAAACAAAGATGACTGATCTGGAAGCCGAAGGAAAGCAGAGATGGCTGAAAGATAGCCCTTAAGAGTGCCCAGGGCAGAGCCCTACTGGGTTAAAGAAAGTATGTACAATAGGATCTCAGAAAGAGGGGCAGAAAGTGGATCCACAGCCTTTGCTGTGCACTATGCGACAAACGTATTCCATCGACAGGCGTATACCGTCTTAGTGGAGGGACGCCTGGCTGCCAAGATAAAGTTACAGACTTCGGGAGGAAGGTCAAAAGCTGTCAACTGTCGCCGCTCAATCTCCACACAAGGAGGTGGAGGCTGGACAGGTTCGGTGAAGAACCCTACCCTGCCCTGCTGCTGCGACAGAAGAGCCTCCAGAAGAGGCAGTCTGAGTGGAGGATCGATGGCCATGCTCAGGAGCTCTGGGTACCAGACTTCGTGCCCAGTCCGGAGCCACAAGAATGACTTGGGCCCGGTCGCGCTTGATCTTCTTCAGCACTCTGGGCAGAAGTGGTACCGGTGTAAAGGCGTACAGGAGGACGAAGTTCCACTCGCGACGAAAAGCGTCGCCGAGCGAGTGCCGCCTTGGAAATTCCAACGCGCAGAATTGCTGACATTGCGAGTTCTCTTCGGTGGCGAACAGATCTAACAAAGGCTCTCCCCACTGCTGAAAGAGACCTTGCACCACCTCCGAGTGAAGATGCCATTTGTGATCCACCAGGCACCGGCGGCTGAGTTCGTCCGCCCTGGCGTTCAGAGAACCTGCCAGGTGTTGAACCACCAGGGTCATGCCCTGATGTTCCAGCCATGTTCAGAGACGAAGAGTCTCTTGACATAGGGTCCACAACCCCACCCCGCCCTGTTTGTTGCAGTACCACATGGCGGTGGTGTTGTCTGTGAACACCTGCACCACTTTCCCTTTGACAGAGGGAAGGAATGCCTTCAGTGCCAGACGAATCACCCGGAGCTCCAGCAGGTTGATATGGAGTCCGGACTCCGCCGGAAACCAGACGCCTCTGATCTCCGCCTCTCCCAGATGGCCACCCCATCCCAGAAGTGACGCATCTGTCACCAGTGTGAGGTCTGGTTGGGGAAGGGAGAAGGATCTGCCTATGACCCAATCTTGGTTCGTTAACCACCACTGCAGCTCTGAGATCTGGACGTAGTCGGAAAGATCGCCCTGATGCTGCGCCCACTGGAACTTCAGGTCCCACTGCAGAGCCCGCATATGTCAACTGGCATGATCCACTAGCAGGATGGAGGAGGCCATGAAGCCCAGCAGCGAGTGCAGGAGGTCTGCCGTAGTCTGGAGGTGGGAGACGACCGCCTGGGCGAGCCCGCCTTCAACAGCCAGTCGTCGAGATGGGGGAAGACTGGAACCCCTAGTCTGCGCAGATGAGCTGTCGAGGGGCACTGGTAAGGCCAAAGGGGAGCTCGGGAACCAGAAATGCTCGTGGCCTACCGTGAACCGTAGGTAACGTCTGCGGGCTGGCAGGACGGAATGTGGAAATAAGCATCCTGCAAGTCCAACACCACCATCCAGTCTCCAGGGTCGAGGGCAGATAGGACCTGAGCTAAGGTTAGCATTTTGAGCCTCTCCTTCCGGAAGAAGCGGTTGAGGGCCCGGAGGTCTAAGACAGGACGCAGGCCTTTGTCCTTCTTGGGCACCAGAAAGTAGCGGGAATAGCAACCATGACCTACTTCTGGCCCAGGAACCCTCTCGATAGCTCCCTTGGCCAAGAGAGCTAAGACTTCCTGGCAGAGAAGTGCCAAATGATCCTCCAACGTGCGATCTAAAGACGGTGGCATGGAGGGAGGGATAGCCTTGAAGGGGAGGGAGTAGCTCCTTCGGACTATCTGCAAAACCCACCTGTCTGGCGTGATGGATTGCCAGTGGGGGAGGTGATGGCGAATCATGCCACCCACTGGCCGTTGATGGGCCTGAAAGGTCAGACTAGGAGGGTTTGGAGGCTGCTGCAGGGTGGGCTGGCCCACCCGCTGGTTCCCAGACCCGCATCGCTGGGTCCCACGTCCGCGGCCACGCAGGGGCTGGGTAGCTTGCGTGGGCCGGTGGCTGGACTGGGCCGGACGTGGTGAGGTGCCCCTTCCGTAGCCACGAAAGGAGTGAAAAGCAGACTGTGGGGAACGGAAGGACGCAGTGAGGCCCAAGGATCTGGCCGCAGCTCGAGAATCCTTAAAGCGCTCTAGCGCTGAGCCTGCCTTGTCACCAAAAAGGCGACTGCCATCGAAGGGCATGTCCAGCAGAGTTGACTGAACATCCCCTGAAAAACCAGACGTCCTCAACCAGGCGAGGCACCGAAGGGTAACCGACGTGGCAATCATGCTGTCCAGTGAGTCGGCGGTATCCAATCCACAGCAAATTGTGAATTTTTCTGCGTCTCTCCCATCTGCCACTGCTTGAGAGAGAACGGCCCGGGCCTCCTCCGGGAACTGAGGCTGCACCTGCGCAACCGTATCCCAGATGGTATGTGAGTATCGGCCCAAGAGGCACGCGGTATTCACAGACCGCAGTGCCAAGCTGGAGGAGGAGAACATGCTCTTCCCAAGATGATCCAGCTTCTTGGATTCCCTGTCTGGGGGCTTGGACCACCAAGCTCTCTGGGGAAGGGTGTTGGGTGAGTAAAATGGGATTGACCGGGTGGTGGCGGCGGGCAATCGTCCGTTCCACAAGAGCCCCTGTGCTGGGCTTGGACCAAGTGCCCAGAAGGATGCCGTTGAGGGCTTCATTAAAGGGCAAGAGGGGTTCAGGGGAAGGTGCCGCCAGCTGAAGCACCTCCGTCAGGAGATTAGTCCTGACTGCCACTGTAGGGAGCTCCAGGCCCAAGGCCTCAGCTGCCCTACGCACCACCACTGCATAGGACGCTCCCTCCTCAATAGGGGGAGAAAGCATGCCAAGGTCTGGGGAGGTATCCAGACCACTGGCGTCACCCAATTCCTCTCTCCAGTCCGGTTCTTCCAGCTGGTCTGCCAAAGGGTCCAGCGACCCCTCCCAGTCCTCATCACCACCCTCAGGGCAATATGGAACACCTGGAATGAACAAGGGAACAAAAGTACCCTCTGGCGTCGGATTGGACGTCAGTCCGGCTCCGGGTCCATCTCGGGGATGAGGATGGGGATGGCGTCGGCCTGGGGCACGGCCGGCGCCGGGGGCGTCGTCGTTGGATCGGCACATGGGAGGGTCGAGTAAGGTCGACCGGCATCGATCCGGATCCAGGCCTGGATCCACGGGGACCGCCGGAGCCGCCGGCATCGAAGGTCCAGGGCTGCCAACCGGCTCCGTGGGGCCCGAAGGCGCACCAGTGGAGTCGGGCTGCCCAAACACACGGTGGAGGGCTTTGTAGAACGTACGAAGCTGGGCAGGGGATGTCCCGGCTCCTGGAAACGGGGGGGGGGGGGGAGAGGCGCGGAGTCGGCTATGTCGTATATGTGGCTTTTATGAAAGATGTCTTCAAGTAAAAGAGTTTGCAATTGCACCAACTTCAAAATGTTCTAGGCTTGCAAAAACGTTTACAAAATTACTCCACCCATTACAGAGCTGTTAACTGCGAGTTAAAGAAGGCATCTGACACCAGTGAGAATCTCCTACCACACTCCAGATTGCATCACTGACTGCATGTGTACATGTTATCTCCAATCTCGATGTAGGATAGTCTCACTATGCCCCACAAAGGTTGGAGATTGCCAAAGTCATCAGGGCAGGATCCAAACACTACTTTCTCCAGTGGACGAAGGGATTTTCTTGTTACTCTATAGTGACAAAAAAGGTATATTGTGCATTACAGATTGAATTGTTTTCAGGCCATGGGCAAAGCAGCTAATTTAACGGGAAAACATTTCAGGAAGCATCAAAAGGTAACAAGAAAGAATCCAAAAATGGCACAGGTAGGGAAATCGGGGTCCTTTGAGCCACATAAGAAAAGATGCAGTCTCACGTATGAAATTAATGTGGATTATGGGATTTTGTAAAGAAAAAAATCAGCAGAGCAGAGAGTTGGACCCAGAATGCAATTTCGTATGTTTTCTTCATGGTTTGTACTGTGAGCAGGTACCTAGGCTTAAATTAGTTTCTGATCTGGTAATACTTTCTGGTGTCAGAATTCACAGTTTCACATCTTTGTAACAAAATTAGATATCACATTAGCTCACAGTCACAATCCCTGAGCAGGAAGCCACCTAGGCAACCATGGGTTGCTGGGCAAAGTGCATCCTTCCCATGCCACAAGGCAATGTCCCTTTAACCCCAAAATAAATCATAATCCTCTGGTTTTTAATCCTTTTAAACAGAGTCTGTGAGAATCTTGTGCAAGGGTTATGTTGCGTCCCAGAAATAAAACAAAAGAACTGGCTTTTAGCACTAGGAAGTAGACACGATGATAATCAAAATAGAACCTATTTCACCTCATACTTGCTAGTGAGTTACAGAGGGCTACATAACTCAGGAAGGAATGCAACTGTGTCACCAGATGCTTAGGAAGGCATGCCTGTGTGACAGATGCTTCTCACCCAAGAAAGTTTTACAAATATGGAAACTGCAACAACATGTATACTAGGGAATCTAGGGAAGAGTTACCTGCACAAGTGACTATTTCACTCTTGAAAAGAGCCACATCTTACCTCTATGTTTAAGCTACGCGCATTCTAAACAAGGGGGATATTGCTGTGAACACTATGATTGCACTGGACACAGTTTCAATATATCACTGAAATAAAAAGTTTAGGCCACATTTCAGAATCCTAAATGTGTTACTGCCTTTATTCAGATAGGGTGGCGTTTTCTTCATGGAAAGCACATCATGAAATCTTCAGCATTAAACACGATCTTCAAAAATAGCAAAATGTAACGAATTTTCACAAGCTAAAATATACATGAGAAAATAAGTAATGGAAAATATTAATAAGATTAGGGGGCACTGGAATGTCATATTTTTCTACTTAGTGACTAAATATTACATATTAGTATTGTCCCCTATCAAAGAGCGAATACACATGAAACATGTATGTGGGCTGCAAATAGCATTAAACACAAAAGTTAATTACAAAAAGAAACTGGCTTAAGGAGAAGAGTGGAAAGTAAATCTATTACGGCAGTATATGACTAAAGACCAAAATTAATTAAGCTAAAGGAGACAATGATTTAATTTAGGGAACGGAGTAAAAAAAGACAAGAAATCCTTAGACAGTGACAGAGATATTTTGAGAATATTCAAAAGTAAAAGGGTCTGGAAGTCTATTCTATAAAAAAATAAAAACTGTTAAAATGGATTCTGGAGCAGGAGTGCTAAATTAATATTGAGCACACTATACCACTTTAAATTATCAAATAAATAATAAATACATAAGAGCATCTGTAAAAGGGTGACCAATGTCAAGCTAATTAGATTGCTTTACTCAAGCAAAAACAGATGTTCAATAAAGGGAATCAAGTTAACTCAATAAAAAATTAGGATAAAAGAGTAATGTGGAAAGCTCAGGGCCTGGGGGGAACATGGCGCCTGCAGGCTAGCAGTCGCTTGCTCTCGGAGCTCCCGCTCCAGCCACGGAACAAACCTAACGAGCTAATGAATTGACTCAACCGGCAGCCGGCATACCTTTTCGGCGGGAGGTTTCTGCTTTCCTTGCTCTCCTTTTGCGGTCTTTTCCCGGTCTTTTCCTCGGGTAGTTTTGCCTCTTTTTAACGTCACCTGAGAGGTTGGCGGTGTCAGCGGTGTCAGCGTTGCCGACTTTCGTGTAGTTGGGGATGTGCAGAGGAGAGGCGGGTTGACACCTATCCGCGCCACCCCGCTGGTCTGAAGCCGCCCTGGAGCTCCGTAGGGGACGCAAGGCGGCCGCGCAAGGCCATCTCCGGGGGAGCGACGGCAGAGTCAGCATCAGCGGCTTCTTCCGAGCTGCTGAACAAAGGACCCAGCGAGAAGCTAGCGGTGAGATTTCGGCCGTTACATCGGAGCCAGGTATCGGGGCAGAGACTGGGGGCCCAGCTCATCAAGAATCAGGGCATTTTCAAGGGGTCCAAACCCTCCAGTCCCCTAAACCCCCACAGGAGGTCTCTCTCCCTAAGAAACCGCCGCAACAGGCCACTACTGCCAGAAGGGGCTATAAGAAGCATAAGAAAGGCGCTGGGGTGAGTTTTGGTCGGGCTAAGGCGACGATAAAAAATAACTCAACTGGCACTGATAACTCCGGTAAAGACTCAGAGCTGGTCCAAGATCTGAGCACCTACAAGGTTGCCCTGGGGGGACCAGAGTCCCCTCCTGTAATTGCTACATCAGCTTCAATTAGTAACTCTGCCTTTCAGATCTACCAGGTTAAAGGCAGATCTATAAAACCCAAGAGGCCAAAAAGTAACACCGCAAACATCTTAGTTAGGGTTACTCCGTCACTGCGTTCCTACTTTAGGGTTCAACCGGAGGTTCTGGATATTACTACACAAGCCGAAACCCTCAGGCAGAGCTCAGCAGGCTTAAATACCTCCATAACATCGTTACCACAATTCACAATGTTAGCTGATAGCAATATGGAGTCAGCCTCAGATTTGGTTTCTTACCAGGGCGATTCAGGGGTGCCGCTGGTCCTTCATGAGCCCCTGAGTGGCTCGAATACAGGGCTCCCTAGCTTCCTCACAGACCCAGAATCAGCCACAGCCACAGACACTGCCACAGCCATTGCCACTGGCAGTCTCTAACGGCGAATCCAGAGGGGAACAAGAGGCAGGCTCTTCATCTTTACTCTTATCTTCACCCTCAGGCTTGGAAGCTCTCTTCACCACATTATCTGAAGATATAAAGAAGGGCTTCACGGTATCTGCAGTTAATCAAGGAGAAATCAGAAACTTCTGTGAATCTTTGGAAAAAAAAGTGGACCTCTTAAACTCCAGGACTGTAACTCTTGAGAATAGTGTCGGTGAACTAAAAGAAGACCTCGGGTTGGCGAAGTCGGACATTCTATTGCTAAAGAAAGAGCGTGCAGATCTTAGTGATAGACTGGAAAATTTGGAGAATAACGCGCGTAGAAATAACTTACGCCTACTGAATGTTCCGGAAGGCAGTGAAGGATCGGACATTTGACCATACATAGTTTCTTTACTCAAGGCCTCCCTACAGCTCGAGGACTCAGAAGAAGCACTAAGCCATGATATACAGAGGGTGCATAGGGATCCCTTCCGAAGAAACCCCAATAGTTCCAAACCCAGGAAAATACTTATCAATTTTCTTACCTTTGCTCTAAAAGAGAAAATCCTTAATGCAGCATTGAAATTGAAAACAGTTAGGGCAAAAGAGTTCTCGTTTGAGATCCGATCCAACCTCTCGAGGTCCACTTTGGATAGGCAGTGGAAGCTTGGTAGGAGGTTGGAGGATTTAAAAAAACATGGCGCAGTAGCCCAACTAAAATTTCCGGCCTTCCTGAAAGTGATGCACAATAATAAAATGCACAATTTAAGAACAGTTCAGGAGGCGGATGAGCTGCTTGACAGCATCAGCAAGGGGGTATCATAAGCGATCGTTTTAGCCTGGGATATCGTTTGGCCGGGGTAGTGTTGTTATTGTTAAGTGAGGGTTCTGCCTTCTCTTTCTCCCTCTGTGCTGAAGAGTTAGTATAATAGGTGACTATAAGTAGGTGGGGGCCAATATTAAGAGGAAACAATAAGATAAAAATTGAGGAAGAGAAATGGGGGATAAAAGTGCATACTTATCTGTTTTTCTTCTCTTTTAAATTGGTCTATACTGTTTTTCAGGGTCGAAAAGGTCCTCTTCGTAAAATCTTTCCTTTTTCGGTATTTCTTTCTTTTCTTCACTTTAACTTAAGTGGTTGGGGTGGGCGCCTCCGGGATGCAACTGCCTGGACTCCATCTGTCCAGATAATTGGGGTAAGTGTTCTCCGGGGTGGGGGGAGGTTTGGGGGGGGCACATGGGTAGGGGGCGGGTGCAGCAGAGTAAAAAAGATAAACAATTCCTCATTCTCCCTTTTTCTGATTGTACCTATCTCATTTTTAAGAGTAATGGCTTTGGAACTGTGTTGGTTTAAGTGCTGGTGCGGTCGTTTCAAACTCCCTTTTTAGTGATTGGTCTCGGGTTAGACCCACCATGAGTTCCATACAGATCTTGTCCTGGAACGTTAATGGCCTGCGCACTAGACCGAGAAGAGACCATATCATACAGTATCTCCAGGATTCATCGGCGCAGGTCATCGTTCTTCAGGAGACGCACCTTCTTAAAGAAGAGACGGTCTCTCTTTTTAAAAATAAAAGTTGGGTGGGTTCACACGTTTGTACTAGTCAGTCAGCAAATATCAGAGGGGTTCTAATTTTATTTAAGAAATCAGCTAAGGCGCACATTTTACAGCAGCTAGTGGACCCAGGTGGCAGATGGGCCATCGTTAAAGTTACGATAATGGGAACTTTGTTTACCTTGGTCGGCTACTATGGACCCAACCAAGATGACCCCTCCTTTCTCAAGACTATTTTCTCCCACTTGTTGGACTTTCCAGAACCAATAATCCTAGCTGGAGACTTTAATATCATCTTGAACCCCTTATTAGACAAGACTCCAAACAACAGAGCTATGGTCCCTTCCAAATCTCGGAAATTCCTATTAGGGGCAATGAAGCAATTTGCTTTCTCAGATATTTGGAGGGAAAGATCAGGTCAGCAGCCAGGTGTCTCGTTTCGAAATTATAAATATCGACACCAATCTAGAATAGATTATGTGCTAATAAGTAACTCTATTAAGAGGCAGAGTTAAAAAAATTCTTACTTGGCTAACCATCTTTCTGACCACTCAGGTATTCTTTTGGGTCTAGAATGTCCATTACCTAGCCCCACTAGGACATGGTCGTTCGACCGCTCCTTACTTCTGGAGGAAGAGGAGATCTCTTTCCTATTACAAGAAACCGAATGGTTCCTGAAAACGAACTCAGGGTCGACTTCAATAACAAACGTATGGGACTCTCTAAAAGCTTTTTTGCAAGGCCAAATTACCAGCAGGTCTTGCTATAGAAATAAAAGATACAAAGAAGAGATCTCGTCCATTGAAGAGAAGCTGATGGTTGCTGAGGCCGTCTTAACTTGTCAAGCTTCCCCTGAAGTCCAGCAAGAACGTCAGGCTAAGTTAGACGGTCTAAAGGGTCAGTTAGATAACATCCTGCACTCTAGGCTTACTCGCAGATGGGAGGCAAGCAAAATTGCCCACTTCGAGTATGGTGAAGGGGCAGGTAAGCTCCTTGCATGGAAGTCCAAATCAGATCGGGCGAGGAATCACATTAAAGAAATTATTAGTGGTAATGATATCTTCTCGTCAGATAGGAAATTAGTCATGTCTTCCAGACCTATTTTCGGGACATCTATTGTGAAGATAAAAAGGTAGATAGCTTTAGTGCCCAGAGCTGGCTGGAAGGCATTCCTCTTCCCTCCCTGAAGCCTGATCAGCAACAACATTTGGACCAGGCTTTCACTCATACTGAGGTCAGGGAAGCCATTCAACGCTGTAAGAACGGGAAAGCGGCGGGCCCTGATGGGCTCCCAGCCGAGATCTATAAGATGTTGGGCGATAAGATCATTCCCACCCTGACGTCTCTCTTTAATCAGGTGTTAGAGGAGGGCCTAAGGCTCCCAGCTTCGTGGAATGACGCTACCATAATCCTGATTCTGAAACCAGGGAAAGCTCCATCAAGCTGTGGGTCATATAGGCCCATATCACTCTTGAATGCCGATTACAAAATCTTCACTTCAATATTGGCAGCAAGATTGGGTCTCGTGGCGGGAGATATCCTTCATTTAGATCAAAAGGGCTTCGTCAGGGGTCGGCAGCTCTCTGACCTCACTTATGACTTTATCGGCGCGATTGATCTGGCTTCCACATATTCCCTTCCATTAGCAGCTATGACCTTAGACGCCACCAAGGCCTTCGACAGAGTGAATTGGATCTACCTGTCGGAGGTCTTGAGGAAATTTAACCTAGGGGAAAATTTCTGTTGGATGGTTCAGTTGATCTATCAGAATCCATCTGCCAGACTCCTTGTTAATGGCAACATTACTGACTCCTTTATGATCTCAAGGGGGACCAGACAGGGCTGCCCACTCTCCCCTCTCTTTTTGATTTATATATTGAGCCATTTGCTCAACGGCTTAGAGACGACCCTAATATCCAGCCTTTTAAGTATGGGGAGTGGGAGAGGAAGGTTGCCCTGTATGCTGATGATATCTTAGTTCTTTCGGCTAACTTACAATCAGCTTTTCCAGCTGTTATCAGTCTCGCTCAGGAGTTCGGTTTGGTTTCAGGCTATGAAATCAATGCCTCGAAGACTGAAATCATGACTTGGAATCTTGGAGGGACTCAGCACCAGCACCAGATCAGTTCCAAAATGAGATACTTGGGAATCAATGTTCTTCAAGACATCACTAAGATTGCCGAAACCAATATAGCTATGGTGGCAAGGGAGTACCAGAGGCTAATGAAATCTTGGGCCCTACTTCCTTTATCCATTATAGGCAGGGTCAACCTGATTAAGATGTCAATACTCCCAAAAATTACTTTCCTTTTTAATTGTATCCCCCTTCACTTTGAAAAATCTACCATTGATAAGTTGCAGAGGGATATCAACTCATTTGTTTGGGCGTATAAATCATCTAGGATCGCCTGGAAAAAACTGAGGCGGAGGAGAGAAAAGGGAGGCCTTGCTTTACCAGATCTCCAGCTTTATGCCTGGGCTTTCCAACTTTCACATTCACGCATGCTTTTGAGAATGCCTGTTAATACTGGTGCGGGGGGATGTTCCTGAATATGCTTAGAGGCGCCAAACTACCAGAGGAGGGCTTTTTGTTCAAATTCGGGGACCCAATTTTTTTTTAAAAAGGTCAAGTTGAAGGTTCTTCAGGGCCTAGCCAAAACTTGGACCAAATTGAGGGGTGCAGTGGCACTCGGCTATTTTTCCAACTTGGCTCCCCTCTGGGATTCCCCAGGTACTCCAGAGTGTTTGAGGGACAGGCTGGCAATCCCTTTGAGAGAAGCCGGGTTAGTGGTCTGGGGGGACCTGCTCCCTGATGGTACCTTTGTTTCATGGGAACAACTTGAGGACAAGGTTGGAGCAGGCCTCTCTAGATTTAAATATCTTCAGTTGGAAAGCTGGGCCCAATCACACCCACAACCAAATCGTAAGAACTCAGTTGGTTGTGGCAGCTTCCTAGAACGCCAGCTTGTGACTAAGCCCCCTGGGAAGAAGGAAGTTTCTTTTTTGTACCAGGCCATACTCGAAGTTGTGGATGGCGAATTTAATCTTGCAGAGGAACTGTGGGGTGGCTCCTTACCTACTCGCGATTGCGCTAATTTATGGCAGAATTCTTGTAAGATCTTAAATGAAGTAGTAAAACCGGCCTGGTTAAAAAGGAACCACCTGTTCACTATTCACAGGGCCTATGTTTCCCCACATAAACTGTCAAAAATTATTAAAGGCCCACCGGTGAGTTGCAAGAAATGTGGGCAGGTATCTGCCTCGGACATCCACATGTTCAAAGAATGCCCTGCCCTTGCCTCTTTTGGGATAGCGTCGGAAACTTTTTGGCAAGCACCTTGGGATGTCCTATCAACATCGACTTATCTTTAATCATATTTGGTTCTGCAGATAAAGTTACTGGCCCTGCGGGATCACTGCTTTTCTACGCTATCCTCCTAGCCAGGAGGCAAATTTGCATAAGATGGACAGAATCAACTCCCCCCTCCTTCCTAGATTGGCAGGCTTCAGTTCTGGCGGTCTCTAAGTTAGATCTTGCTAGAGCAGGCAGCAAGAAGAAGAAAGCATTTTGGAACCTCTTGCAACTCAGATGGGGCTCAGAGTTGATTGACTGAGTTTTTTTTTTTTTTTTTTTTTTCTCCGAGTCCTATGATTATGCCGCCTTAATACTCTTCGGGCTAAGTCGGCTACTTCCAGTTCTCCCCTGGCAGTTTCACGACGAGTGTCATCTAGCTCTCGAAGCTTGGCGGAAGAGTTATCTCAGTTGGTTCTTCATTGATACCCAGGAAGGTCTGGCACCTGTAGGCGGGTCTCCACTTCCAATTGCCTACGTTCCTCAGCTAGCTGAGTGTTGGTACAGACATCTTGAGTGTGAATTGAAGTGAGGTTGGTGGCGAATGAGGATAATCCCCAATTTTTTTTTTTTTTAAAAAGAGTAATGTGCATCGGTACGCAGGACAAATTAACTTGACAAAATTGTCTTGGACAAGGAAATCTGTTACATCAGACGGGTAGCAGCTATGGAGTAGCCTTCTAATAGAGTGTATAAGTAATTAAACCTGTATTATTTCACATATTTCAGCAGGGTTTGTAATAGGGACTTCCATCTGCCTTGCACCACAAAGTAGGATACCTTTAGCATATCCTTATATTGTACTCCACTGAGGTCTGCAACACACAGACAATCAACCCTCCCAGGTACCCTCTTGAATGACAAACCCTTCCTTTGTGTGCCCACCACACTGGTAATATGAGCAAGGACTGGACTAGGTCAGGCATGCTGTTGTGGGCAACAGCACTTTGGATTGGTGTAAAATGCAAACCTGTCAAATTGTTCAGTATACCTAAACTTGCTGTCCATGTCAGCAAAAACACAAAAAAGCTTGTGATGCAGAAAAAGCCTGTATGTGTATCAAGCGCCAAATTCTCTGTGAACAATATTTTTATGGTAAGGCTAACACTTGAAGACACTTATCACAAAAGAAGCCATAGCTTGTCCTTGCCAGGCAACTACTAAATTAAAGATTAGACAATATTTATCCCAAAGAGAAACTTTATTTTTTGGACATTTTTGCTATATAAAGAACCCACCTGTGGCCAAAACTGCTAAAAGTCTATTATCCCTCAAGATTTTTGCATACATTCCTTTTTCTTTTATGATCAAATTGTTTTATTGAAGTCGTGGGTAAAAACAAAGCCCAAACAGATTAAGTATCCTTTATCATCTTTCTTCACGTATTTGCGGCAATTAGTTAATTGACTCATCTTTATTTTTAGTAAACTGTTGTGCACATTAAATTCTGCATTCTCTGTCTCTTTTGCTGTTAGTATTGCTAACCCCACTTCAAAAGGAGTTCAAGAGCAAGCTTCAACATCGGTCCAAGTTCCCAAAACACTATCTAAGGATAATTTTGAGAAATCTTTGGTTTGTTTGCCTCTTTGGCGTCTCCTCGGATAAAACCACAGCAGAAGCCTGACCCTGGCGAGAATGTGTTTAATCACTTTTCTCTCCATCAACCTGCCAAAAGGATTTCTATTAATATTAGTTTTTAAGCTGTCTTACAACATTGAGAAAGGCAGAAAAAACATACAAAAGAACCAAAGATAAAGGCATACTTGAAAGCAGGGCATGGCATTTAACATAAAATAAAGTCGGAGTCCTGCTCAAAGGGAACAATATTAAAAAAGTAGTAGTTGAGATCAACCTGTGGGTAACAGAGAGCAACATATTAGATTATGGTGGCCAATACGATTCACTGAAGAAACAAGTGCAGTGCAAGGCTTCATTAAGAAACAAAAATAACAAGAGGTGGTGAAAAAAGGATTCCAAGTGTATTTTTAAGGCCATTTTAGGTTACTACATGCAATTTAAACTAATAGGAAAAGTTAGAATTATTAAGGAAAGCCGGAGTGCAAAGAAATATGTTGGCGCCTGAACAACTGCCACTGTAAAATCCGTCCTAAACAATTGGTTACTAAATTATTTAGGCACAAACCCTGCTTTGATCTTCGAAGGCCAGTAGGTCTTGTGGTAAATGTAGATATTAAATACGTTCTTTAGGTGTTACAATAACTAAGAAAAATAGCATTATCATTATAGTATGGTGTCACCACTATATATGCAACTATATAAATAACTCTTTGGATGGCGCCCAGTGTATTTTTCAATTTTGCAAAGGACTACCATCTTGTTCGATTCACCCTGAATACTAGCAAGAGTCTGCCTAGAACGTCTCTTGGCCATAATTACACAAACTTCTGCACCTACTTTGATGGAGTACTCACAACCCCACCTGACTGGCTGATCTTGGATAAGCATGCCTTCAACAGCAGTCCCTTAACTGTAGAACTCTAGCACCAAAGTAAGTTAAAACCAGAGCCTCATGTGCTTCTTAACGATATGCAAGACTCACTTTTTGGTTTTAATTTATCCCTTTCATGCCTGTTTCAAATATTCTGCATCAGTTTTTGTCTAAATACATTTTATTTAGCACAGCAGAAAGTCTTTAACAAATCAGCAATTGGGTGAAAAAATATTTCTAATCTACATTTTCAGATTATATGTTCATTGTACACAAGCTGTTTTATTGTGAGTGCATGACCAAACAATTCTTAAAATGCAGTGTAGCTGTCTCAGTACGCAGGCACAGGTATATATAGCAGACCCCACCAGCAACAGATGTTAATGGTAGCTCAGCCCAGGTCTAACTGCCAGATACAGTCAACAAGGACCCCCCAAAACATAACATTCCATGACGTCATTGGAGAGAAGAAATGCAGGTTACCACAACTTGCTTTTTTAGAATTGTGTATCCTTACCTCTGCTTCCTCTCCGTGGTGATGTAAGCCCAAGTGAGTAGGCAAATCAGCATCAGGAGGGATGATTTCACCCTTAAGACTAAACCGTGCTTGAAGACCCTACCAAACAAATAGACATGTTAAAGAGAACCGCAAATAAAGAGGCAGAATATGATAAGGAACATTTATATGCTCTCTATCTCACCTCTCAGAAATACTTTATTTCAAACAGCATTGCTGGAAAAATCGATAAAGCAGTGTTTTTATTCCATTGTGTATTGTACTTTTATGTTACTGAAAAGTAATGAATAAAGCTAAATGATTGATTGATTGAGGCAAATCCTTTTCTTTAAACTTCAGAGCTCTCGAACCCCATCTCAGATCTTCCAACACCTCATCGAAGTGTTGCCACTCCTTTGACTGCCTTATTCTTTACAGTAACATGAAGAACATTGGATGAATCCTAGATCACCGCATTTTTCTCCATGATGCAGCTTGTGATCTTACAATTATTTCAACACATTGATCTAGGCATTTAACACATGTATCCAAAACGCATAAAATGCATCATCAAAGATTATATGAAAGGGTTAAGGTTCAGTCTATAATTCAACTCTGATGTGATGTAAATTAATAAAAACTAAATAGGCAGGGCTACATAACTGGGCAAGAACCACTCGATCTAGATACTGACCGCCTCATGTGGTAGGATTTGTTTCGTCTATATCATCATCTTAACAGCCTGCCTTGCTTGCTCTGTTCTGTAGGTAAAAAGTCTAAATGGCATGAATGACTGCATCAATATAACAACTGTGCCATCAATACTTTAACTGTCCATCAGCCGTACAAATATATGTGCATACCCGTGGAATGTCCCCGTCCATTTGAGATTACATGATCTTTACATTTTCTATGATAAGTGCCTGTTTCTATGTTATACTTTGAGCACAATGTAGTTGGTGGCAGCAGTCTGTGAAAAGGAACACCCAAGAATCATAAAACAAAAACTATATTAAAACCAAGTCATCTACAAGTAGCCTAAAGAACGTGGAGTAAAAAAAGCAACAGAGTCAATTCTATGTTGCCAATCTGAATGTTTTTCTTCAAACCAAGCCAAGCTAACTTTTCTAAAATACCTTCGTAATTTTCGATTTTTAAAAAACAATTACTAAGATCTAAAAATAACACATATACGTATATGCAAGTGAACAATTACAAAAATCATTATTGATCAGCTACTATTGTCCATATTGTTCAGAATCTATACTCAGTGGTTGAAATTTCTCTTTCAAATTGTTTTTTAGTTCATGATTTTCTTAATAGCTTCAAAAATCCTCTTTCTGGTGTGAATATCAATTGGGTTATACTGCTCTTGTAGGACACTCAAGAGATAAGGTGATGTATTGCTGAAATGACCATTAGGAATACGATTCCAAATGATATTCAAATATTCATGATTCAAATCAAGAACAGCAGTCAGGAATGCAGAACTAGGTAAACAGGGTTTCCAAAACATTCTCCTCACCCCAGACCATACTTATCTTCCCCAATGGCATCAGGTTGTTTCCTCTATTCACAATGATGGTTCGTATGGATGGCCCTGCTATCGACTGAGTTATGGACAGCTTCTTGGAATGAAGCCTTAAGAGAGGAGCAGTTACACTGAATTTAAGGCACTGCCATAGATAAGTAAGAAGTCAGTTTATGGGCCAGCACTTTGAAGACAAAAGCTTGGATGATGAAGCGCTTATGTGCAAGCCATCAATGAAGTTCTTAAGCATCAGGGGTGTCATCAACAAGGAAGGAGTTTTTTTGATGGAAGATGTAGATGTAGACTTTGAAAGAATGAAGCGTGGCTATCAAGGACTAAATTGTTCATGATGCTTTTCAGGACAGGCAAACCCTTAAAATGCTATGTCTACAAACATTTTATTCTAAAACTAGTCACGAACCACGTTTTTTTTTAATATGATGGACTGGGCATTAGAAGAAAGCTATTCTCGACTACCTATCTTTCAGGGCTGCTTTAAACAAGCATTGGCATAGCCAATAGGTCTCGCTTTTGGGACCTTATAAGTATTTAGTTATGCAGCACAATATCCTTGGTGCAACATCAACTGTTGTATGGCTAAACACTTATAAGGTCCCAAAGGCGAGACCTATTGGCTATGCCAATGCTTGTTTTATTAGGGCTTGATCCGTGTTCAACGGATGGCAGGCAGAGGCTTCCAGCACTGGTTGATTGACGCTACTCAAAATTAATAAATCAGTTGCTTATTTATTATTCTCGAGTTAGGGTGAGCTCTTTCATTCCAGGGTCTTTTCCATGGACCATGATGCTTGTGAGTAAAGGCATCTTGGGTGGCATGCTAGTTATCCCGCCTCCATGGAGTTGCTCATATGAACTAGGCCGCACCAATAATTTGGTAATCTGGCTCCTCTGAGTCTCAACTTTGCCCCTTCCATTTCATTCCTTCTATCCCCTCTTGCGCCCTTCATCTGTTTTCCTGTTCTTCTTATTTAACTCTCAGCTGACCAGACGCTCGTGCGTCATGGCCTTTTGCCGGCATGTGTTTACAATTATCGCGCCCGCGTCTGGGCACGATAATTGGAAACACATGTTTGCCGCGCGTACCCATCCCAAAAAGGCCAGCCACGACGCACGAGCGTTTTTTGGACTGCTTTTCAAACTCACTTACTAAAAGTCTTCGCCTCTAGCAGCGCTTGCGCGCTACTCGAGGCTCAACCTAAAAATGGCAAACACTCCATTCCTCAGGAAAGTGTTTAGGGTGGAAGCTGCAAATGTACTTCTCATAAGGACCATCGTCAAAGAAACCTTTTAGTCCACACAACGTGCCTCTTCTAACGAGCAATCTCATTGGCCTTTGACTTTTTAGCAATTAGTATGAAACAAGAGTCGGCATTCGGAGATTACCGTATAATTAACAGGAAAGGATTAGATCCTGGCATTCCAATTTATGATCTGGCCTGTGAGAGGAGCTCCCTCTAGGTAAGAAAAATTAAGGGGATTCCTTTTCCAGGAAAAAAACCCGAAGGGTTTTTTAGATGCGATGTTCAAATTTAAAAGCTGTGAATCACAAATGATGCCTGCAGACTTCACTTCACAGACTATAAATTAAGAGACAGACATTAGCCTCTGGGGCTAGGTTTACAGACTGGCACAAAAAAGGAACACAGCATTAGGCAGAGAGGCTACGGTATTAAACGTGTTCCTTTTATACCACTATGTAATTTGTACCAAAAAATTTCCTGCCGAAAGCAAGTTAATCGGGCAGATTTTATTCGTGCCCTTATATTTTATAGTGCCTAACAGTTAAACACTGGTAAGCTGTATAAGCAATACCAATTTTTCACTACGGAATGTAAATGATAGTATACTTTTTAACGTTTATTTTAACATTAATTCAATAAAGATAAAAGCCTCTGTTCACGATCTCTGAACCTGTGACTACAACTGTTTAATGTCTACTGGCCACTGAAACAAAAAGGTCAATAGAAACAAACGCCATACCTTTTTGGTTCTTTTTTGTCTAGCCTGGGGAAGGTCTTTCATCCACTCCAGTTTTTCTAACTCCACCTTGTCCATGTGGACCCATTCTTTCTGGGGCTTTACGGGTATGTCCTCTTCTAAGCAATAATCATGGAGAGAGTGCAAAGTTATCACCAAAAGAGGAGTGGCACAAAAGCCAACAGTTTGACTGCAATGAAAATCTCAAATCATTTTTAACATGATGACCAAATACTAAACAAAAATACACTCAAATACTGAAAAACAAAACACTTACACAAGAGGTGTCTAGAAGGAGAGTGGTTTACAATGAGTGGATTAATTCATAATGAAATTATAACAATGAAAAAGAGCCGATACTTACTTTCAATTTAGGTCTCGCCCGAAATATGTAAGGTAGGACAAATGTAGTTATATCCAAGGCCAGTTTTCAAAACAGTTTTTTATAATTTATTGTAATATTTGTTTATTGGAATATGAAAAACGGTTGTGTTGTTTTGATGTGATTAAAACAGAATCTACAACAAGATGAAAAAAAGCCAACATGGGTAGAAAGAGAAAGGTTGAGGTTGGCTTCACTAGCCTTAAATTATGTTTCAATACTGGTCATGGCTGTAGTTCTAGAGATCCACAATACATATGTCACTTTACAAACAGCCCACTTTCAGGGAGGCCCATAAATACAATTTTCACATGTATTTCATAGGTTATTAAAGCCTACAAGGTAGCTCAATAAATAAAGTATTTTCTCCTGACATCTGCATGTGATCTGCAGGTCACAATTACAAATCTCAAAAAGACTAACTCTAAGTTTCATCCTAGTAGGATAAATTGAATTGGATAATGATATCAATTAACTATGCGGTTATTGAAGGCGCTAAATTACAAACCCAATTATTACTATTATAACTACAAAGGTTACAGTAGGTCATAGAGGTAAATGCTAGCAAATAAAACAGTGTGGGAGGTCAGCTGAGATATATTCCAAAATACAAGTTCAACTCCATAGCCAGCTCTAAAGAAACTGGAATAGTTTGTTCAGACTGTTCTGACAAGGCAAACTTGCACAGATCAGTGTGCATGTTTGATGGATTAATTGACACACAGTAAAATAGCAATTGCATAAAAACAGTAAATTGGGGGGGTGAGGAGGAGTAATGGTGTGGTGTAGTGTGTATATCTAATTTTAATCTGTGCCAACGGAACTGGGGGAAAATACATCTAAGAATGTGTTGTGACCACTGTGATATGGAAAATACAAAATAAGCCCCTCCAATGTTTTATAGATTGGTGATTTAGGTTAGCTCTACTCCTGGCTCTCTGACCAGTCCATCACATATATCCATGACAGCTCCAAGTTGTTTTCCCTTTCCATGACAAACACCTCCCTAACCTGGGGAGCACCACATGGGATTAATTGGGCATAATTATTGCCATGCTGTACGTTATTTATACACAACTACATACAGGATGGAATTAACCTTGAAACGCCAATCCAAGTACTCAAGGAATGAGAACCGCAGAAAGTAAGAGAAAAAAGTAGATACAAGATAGGAAAAATAAATAAGAGCAGACAGATATGAAAAAAGAGAACCACCTTCAGAATAAGAAGATAGACGTTTATAAGCTTCAATTAAATAAACCATATCCATCTGTTGTGCCTCACACGGAAGCACTAACAAACTAAAATTCATGATTTAGTAGCAAAACTGTGTATTGGAAGTGTGGGACCGCAAAAGTCCCAGTGCTGGGAAGCAAGTCTCAACCTCTATTTTTTTTTTACTTGATGGAAGATGATTTCAGTGGCCAACTACATAGCGTTTTTGGTCCTGCTGAGGTCCAAGAGTAAGACAGTCTAGGCAGCTTGCAAATTTCCAAAATGTACAGTGATGCCAATTTCTTAACAATGTGAATGTTTACTGGATCACATGGGTGGTTCTAAAACCTTCAATTGCTCTGTTGTGACTACCTGTTAAATATGCCGTTTTTGCCTAGCGGTGTGCAAAATTTGCATAATTTGCTTTTGCATAATTATACAAAATTCTGTAAATTTATGCGTAATTACGCCAAATGCAAATCCATCATTTTGTGCTACATTTGCAGCAATTTTTGCCGCGAGGACGTATAGAAACAACAGTCGCTCGTGTTCTGTTGTTCCTTTACGTTCGTAGTAAAATGTTATTGTGAATGGCACATAATTACGAAAAGTCGCATGATGGCGTAATTTCATCTAACAAGTGTAAAAAAATTTCCGAAATAACGCAAATTACATTGATGTAATGTGAATTTCGCCCAGGCCTAATCTTTGAATGTATGCTGGTGCGTAATCTCCGCTCAGTTATAAGTCTACTACTCCTTACTAAGATTTGCGTTTCATCTATGCTGCAACTTTTTTTAAAGACTTTTCTCTGTTAGAGAACATGTCATCACCTTCAACGTGGGAGATAAATGGTCCCAAATATTTGCAATAGTGTTTTTTGGTACAAGAATGTGGTTTTCAAGGGCATAACCTATTGGATTTTCCCCCATCAGGCGGTGAGGTCGATTTTATTACAACCCAGGTAGATTTCAGAAACAGCTGGATAATCTTTTTCAAGACAAATAACCTCCGGAAATAGAAAATGCACTGTGTCACTGATTTTGGGGGGGGGGTGGAGGGGGATTATATAACACGAACTAGACCCGAAGGTATCAGAGCGCTTTACATGAGCACCAGTTGCGTTGCAGGTGGACACATTCAATTTTTATTTTATTTTTTGTTAGGAACGGGGAGATTAAGTGATTTGCACAGAATCACAGGATATTGAGCACCCTGCCGAGATTCGTACCCAATTCCCCAGTTTCGATGTCGACCGCCCTAGCCATTAGGCCATATCCTCTCCACTGAACTTTGTTTCAACTGTGGTTTTCAAGGCGGCATATTGTAGATCAAAAACATTTTTAAATTCCATTTTAAATTTATTTTTCGGGCCAACATTCTATGTTTAAATTCTGAGGGAAAGTGCTTCTCATTTTTGAGCAGCAGAGGTGAGGGTGATAACAATAATAATACATTGGTACTTTTATAGAGCTTTATCACTCATCTCACAGCACTGCATGCATTAGGAGCTTCTAATTATCAACTAGAATGAAGTAAGAGGAGGTCAGAGGTTGATAAGAAGGGAAAGTGGGGATTCAAACCTGTGACATCAAAGCACAAATGTAGCCACTGTACTGATACCTCACACGATGGCTTGCAGCTATTTCAACACCTTTGTGAGCTCCACATTTATCTTTAAAACTACTCGGAATGTTTGTCAATGGAAAGGTTTTAATAAAGGCGTGAATCAAATCTCAAAGGGTAAGACGGACTCTTTGTCAAGTTCTACCGATAGTAGGGGTGAGCTGTAAACTCTGGTGTTCTAGGCTGAATTGCAGAGTTTTGTCCACTTCGCGCTCCGCTCAGAGCGCAGAATTTCAGAAAAACTCCCCCAACCGCCGCGTGGCAGAGTTTTTCCTCACATGCGGCCCGCCAACATTAAGTTGGCGAGCAAGAAAAATCGAGCGCTAAACCGCCTCCCAGTGAGATTTCTCAATGCGGACGGTCGTAGAGGGTTGCAACCGCTTGCGTTGAGAACGCTGCTGCTCGAGAAGGAAATCTACTGGAGCGTCAGAAAGAAGCAGCGCCCTCTGGTGCGCCACGTAGTGCCGTTCGCGCTAATTTTACAGCGCGTACAAGCTACCGGTGCTAAAAAATCAGCGCGAGCAGTGCGACGTACCGAACTCTGCAGTTCGTGAACCTCCGCAGAATGTCGTGCCGTTTTTAAGTAACTTCGCGAAATTTCGAGGAGTAAAACTCTGCAAGTTCTAGCCTACCCCTAACCGATAGCCAGTAAACCTCCCAAAGGTATCATTTTCACAGAAAAGACCATAGAATGTCTCTCTCCCATACAGGAAACTCTCTGCTGTGGTCAGCCAGGCCACATGTACACAGAATCAATCACCATAGACATAAGAGTTTTACGCAGTGCAGGCATCCTGTTTATTTTAAAGACAGGTTAAGATCCAGCTCCTCTTGAGTCCCATTAACTGGCTCCCCGTTGATAAAAGAGTCACCTTCAAGATACTCATCTACGCCTACAAATGTCTACACAACACCGGACCCCAATACCTCAACGACAGAATCACCCTCCACGTGCCCAAACGCAACCTCCGCTCCACCAACCTCCTCCTCGCTGAAACCCCGCGCATCCGCAGAGCCAGAGCAGGGGGAAGATCTTTCTCCTACATCGTGGCCAAGACCTGGAACGAGCTCCCCACTGGCATCAGACGTGCCCCCTCCCTGAACACCTTCAGGAAGGCGCTGAGGCCTGGCTCTTCGATTAATACGAACTGTTGACTCCCCCCCTCCCCCTTCTACTCCCCCAGCGCCTTCAGACCCTCACGGGTGAGTGAGTGCGCTTATAATTCCCCTGATTGATTGATTGATTGATTGATTAACATACAAAAACACAGGGTGCATCCAGCAGGTCAATGCATCTTGACACAGTAACTTCACCAAAGGAAAAGATACACTGAACTCCGAACTCCAACCTTTGTGCTGTTACACACCCTGAGAGTCAAGGTTTTGCATGTATAAAGGTCCCTGCCTGTTCCTTTACTAATTGATAGAAGGTCAGCACTGTGATCCCCGCCCTATCTGCTGACCATTCATAATAAAATATACTATTGGATATTTGTACTGGACTGTTAAATGTTTTAACTTTTAGTCACATCTAGTTTATAACAAGAGTTCGGACACAATGAGGAATCCAATACCGTACAAATGCCAAGCGTGAATTGGATCTCTGATTATTCCAAAATGGGTTTCTGTAGCCCTCTCCAAATGAGCATAAAAAAACATTTTATATCAGGAAAAGAACCCCTCTTCTGATACCTGCCTCAAAAAGATGCGGGGAAAAAAGCAATACTGCACTTGAAAGCAGCCATCTGAACAATATCCCTTCTTAAAAGAGAAGAGCAAGCGGCGAGATCAGCAAGCATGCCCTCACAGTGGTCTTATCACAAACCAGCAATTGATTTTCCCTGTAAGGGAATCCTTGAGCTGGGCTTGCTGGGGTCTCAAGAGGCATAGTGGTGTCCTTCAGCACTTCATGCATCAAAGAGGTTGCGCAAGATGCACAGTCTGTGCCAAACAAAGGAGCGGTGGAAAAATTAAGTGGTAAACATCCATTTCCATTACAGTGTGGAGGACATGCTGAGAAGCACTGCAATGAGTGGGTCAGAGAGCCGCAGAACAGTGAACGCTTCAGAAGAGAAAACCACAAGACTTCTGCAACAAAGGAGTTAGGGCGTTTGATGGGCTGGAAGCAATGCTAAGTACGCAAAGATAACGCAGGGAAAGCAGTGAAGATGGCAAAGTCAAAACAAATGTAAATGAAAAGCAGAATGTACTGTTTAGGAACATTCACAAGGAGTTGACAGTGAGTGGACAAGAACAGGATGCGGATATAATAGCAATGTCAGGAATAAGTAAAGGAGACAAATCAGGGAAAACCTGGAAATGTAAATAGCAGACCTCCTTAGAGCCAAACTCTCCTGATCGGTGGAGTCATCAGGAATAACTGGAAGCAACAAGCACAGTCAAAACCAATATGTAGCGTCTTTGAAAGATGTTAGCTGAACTTTTGGCTTTGGAAAATATGCTGGGAGGGAAAAGTCCTCTGCATGGTAATGCATGCAGCCAAGCCCAAAGTGCCCAACTGTACTAATGTCTGGAACTCTAATGCTGATTTTTGTTGTCATAAGTAAACACGGATTATGCGTGTGCACCATGACATAGACCTAACAGCCTGCAGTCTTACTGGACCAGGAGGGACACCCAAAGCACTACCCTCATAGTGGTGGAAGGAAACTACCTTCACCAGGAGTTAAGCGGCATGAGCGCCGTGGCGGCAGCACACCATGTAGTGATCAGTAGGAGTCAACAGGTCCTTTTTAACTTGTGTCACTGGAGTCAGGCCTACGGGCTCACTCATCTTAAAGTTTCGCTGCTGCGTGCTTAACTCACCCCTTGGCCTACATCGGGTTGATGTGAAGTGCAGCACAGAGCAGGAGAGATGTCTCTGCGCTGGGTGTATGTGTGCCTGGGAAGGGTACAGTACAAGGACCATGAAGTACTGTGCAGTGTGTTTATGTTAAATGCATATGCTGAGTGAATGGAATAGTACATGAAGGATGTAGTGCTGTGCAGTGTGTGCATGTTGAATGCACACGCTGGCTGTATTTGCGCCTATCAATGGTACAATAGACGATGGATGTAGTGCTGTGCAGTGTGAGCATGTTGAATGCATATGCTGGGTGTATGTGTACCTGGGAGTGATACAATACACAAGGGACACAATGCTAGGCAGTCTGTGCAATTGAATGCATATGCTGGGTGTATGGGTGCCTATGAGAGTCACAATACATGAAGGATCCAGTGCTGCGCAGTGCATGCATGGTAAATGTATGTGCTGGGTATATGTATACCCATGCGAGGTACAGTGCTGTGCAGTGTGTGTAGGATGTATACATGCGCTGGATGGAAGTGTGCCTGTGAATGGTACATAGCATGGAGAACTCTAGGTTCCGTTTTGGGAGACCCAGGTCTGCATGGTGAAGACATGATGAGTTAGAGTAATCCCAACAGACATATTTGTGTATTGTTGCATTCCTGTAACCTGGGTGGGACCCACACTGCGGTTACAAAGAAAGGGCCTGGGCACATCTTAGGAGAAGATGGGGCTGATAAGGTAATCATAAAGAGTATGGGTCTGGGCCCTGGGCTAACCTTTTGATGCACATATCACTGTGGCTGACATCGAGGTGTGAAATCTAGTCACTTCCATGGCCTGTGTTGTGGGACTATCAGCTTTGGAATTGCTCTTGCTGTGACAGACAGATTTTCAAGTGGAAGAGAGAGTAGAGGAGCGGGCACTCCAAAAGAAGCAGAACCCCAACAAAAAACTTCAAAGACTCAGACCCTAAATCAGTAGTTCCCAAACTGTTCGCCGCGGCACTGCGGTGCACCACAAACACCATCCATGGGCGCCTCGGTCGTATTTGCTGAGCATAGTTCATCCAGACTCTGGAGTGCAGGCCAGGTGCTTTGTGTCTGGTGACCACTAGGTGGTGCACTTGCTGGCTTTTGATAACGCAACGCGAGCAGGGGACATTAAAGCAGGCAGTCTTCTCTAATGCTAAAGCCAACAAATGGTTTGAAAAAAATATATAAATCACCCACACTGACAGGGATCACACCAGGCCGCGCCAGAATATAAACACCCACAGCCCCGGAAGAAATTGCCAGCCGGACATGGGCCGGATAGCAGGCTACACCACAGCATCATCTTGCTGAGTTAGCCGTAAAGGCAATGTTCGCACTGGCTGTAACTGCAGATTCCACCGCAAGCACTGGAGTGGCGAATAGTCAAATCACCATAATGATGAAAACAAAACATACTGGTCAGTGTCTTCAAAAGACATGCAAGTTGTAAACTCCCATGGGCTAGCACAGGGCCCAGTGTATGGTTCTTGCACTGTTTCGGATGACTTCAGGATCTGGAAGATGCATCTTTTTATTTCCGTGACCGCATCAATCTGTACAGCGCCTGGACCTCTGGAGTGATGCAGAGCCAGTGTTACAAGTTACCATGGAGCTTTCAACAACAGCAACCAAAAGGGGCAGAGAGGAAGAGGAACTCCTGACATTTAAAGAGCTGCTGTTCATTTAAATTCAGAGGGAGGGGCGAGTGCGAGCAGTTGTTACAGATGTTTAGATTCACAAAAGTGAGCAGATATTTTGATTCCCGCAGTAGAGTACAACGAAGCAGGTATTTCGAGAGTTCATTTTAAAGCCTACAGTGACCCTACAAGAGAAACTGGTGATGTTTAACTGATGCAGAACAGGGTAAAGAGATAGATAGTCTTTGAAGTGTAATCTTATGTAATTTTAAATTGTTCTTCCAGTTCGCCTTTTGTGTAAATTCTTGCTTGCAGGAAACTGGTTTGGAGGAGAAATATTTTGTGGGAACTGAGAATCTAAGAGAAGTGGGCGTTTATCACAGAGTGGAGTTTCTCCTTTCGGCAGGGGTCATTAGGTGAGGTCCATGATTAGCCACGAGATATAACTGACACGGTAGGTCAAAGCTGGCTCTCTTGTTTTTAAAAGAGAAAAAAAAACGACATTCCCCCGGAAAGAGCAACTCACCCCAGTACTCGAGACTGGAATGAAGCTTTACCCATGTGAATAAGTGACTCACCCATTTGCAGTACACGGTTTTCACATAAGATAAGTACATGATCATAATTTATTTTTAAAATCCAGATCTTTTATTACAAATAAAACAAAGAACAAAGATGACAAGCTTTTCGTTGTTAGCCTACATGCCAGATTTCTTTTGATACATGAACCAATCAGTTGTTTAAGAGGGAGAGGGTTGATGTGAGTGGGAATGAAAAGGGACAAATGAGTCATAGGAAGACTAGGAAAAGTGGAACCAGTGGGCATGGTCATCTGAAATGGTGGAGGAACATGATTTGGCGTCTGAAAATTGACTATAAGAAGGGGAGTTTAAGACCCCACAAAATGTCATCTGCCAAGCAGCCAGATGGGCTGTGTGAGGAGGGAAAGCTCTGCAACACTTCTGCCTGTGACCAGGACTGTGACCAGAACTGGGGGCCAAGGCTTGCTAGTCTCCCTGCTGGCTGAGGAGACATCACTCAGGGAAACTAAGACTAAATGCCCTGGAGCCTGGAGCGCCAGCGCCTGCCTGCTTGCCAAGACCAATGTGCCGCGTGAGGAAGAGGAGAGTGTTGGAGGAAGTGAGGTCCAGCGGGGAGCCCTGTTCAGTGGACTCCCTTTGCGAGGTATGAGGAAACATCTGCTGCACCCATAGGGTCGTTGCCCATGTGCAGGATAGAGTCAGCGACACCCTTATGCCAGGGGAAAACTGCCGTGAATTGAGCCTTGTGTCATGCCAATCAGGCCCGAGCCTGTGCCCAGTGCCGAAGTCAGCGACCCCGAATGCCATGAGGTGCCGCCGTGCAAGAATTCACTGTGCCGATTGGGCCAAAGACCGCGCATCGTTGGATACGGTGACACCGTAAGCCAGAGGGGGGCACTGGGAGCACTGCGACCTGATCTCTCTCCACCTGAAGAAGTGAGGATGCCGGAGAAGTGAGGACGTCGTGGGATCACCTGCGTACCATCACCCAGGCAAGGGACCCAACACAGGATTGTCGCAACCCCCCACAGGGACATCTAGATTAAAAGGCTGCAAACCCCACCATTGGGCCCATTAGCCCCTGAAAGTTCTGTGGCCCTCTGAAAGGGTTTATGACACAATAATTGTTGCAGATGCTGTTCAAAAAGGAAAAAAAGGTTGTTTCCAACACAGTGGCAAAGACAATAGGACTCACTATATTCAGAGGGCATATGTGCATAGCTGTGATAAGCTGCTGCATGTAGTAATTAAGTGGAGAATGAGACATTATTTGAAAGGCTGAATGTGTGCCTCAGAGCGCAGCGATGCATGGCAGAGAAGCTGGTCCGGAAACAGTGCATTGTATGAGGTGTGGTGGAGTTTCATTTTCTGGGGCACCATTTGGCTGATGTTACTTGCTTTCTAATATGTTTGGAAAGGGTTATTTTATTAAAAGAGGGTTTTGCATTAGAAGCAATGTGAAGTATGGTAAAGGCTTTCCAGCATAGTGGTACTTCATACAATTTGCGCATTGGAACTTGTGGGTGATATACTGTCTTCTTATTGCATATGTTAGAATGAGATGTACTTTTGTTCTTAAATAAATTCAAATTGTGTTCCGCATTGTCTGCTCTGAAAAGGGGAGAGGGATGGGAGAATGTCAGGCTTCACTGTGGACACGTAAGAACTCTATATTTTTCTGTTGTACAACATGAACCCTGGCGGATTGTCAGAGCGGGAACAATATAACATGTTAACATAGTATTACTTTAGATGGATACTAGTGGCCTTTCTCGTTACACGGTACTATCCCCATGCTTTTCTATATTGAAAATAAAATGAAGAAATGTAAAAAAAGAAAATCAAAAAAGAAAGGAAACATGTTTATTACACGAGGGCCTAGACTTCCCTTCTTTTGAATGAATGCCATCTTGCTTGGCTTTATCACTCTACTGTTAGTTGAAATAAGTTATCAAATCATGAAGACATTTCTAGCTTCCCATGGTATTTTGAAAAAAGAACGCTTTGTTTATACAAAACAATAAAATGCAATCGATCCTTTATAGGTCTGCTGTAACCATTTTATTTCACAGAGATCCAAAAGGTTCCCAACACAAATGGTTCTCATCAAAATATATATATCCACTGAAAAAAACAAAGGTTAAAGTGCTGTTATAGTTGGGTGAAAATGTCAATCATAACATAAGATTTTAAACTAAGAAAACTACTGAAATTCACCTGTTATAGTTACTGGTAGTAACTAAAAAGCGCTAAAAATAAAATAAAAATAACTATAAATCGCGCCCCCACCATGCACAGTATTCTCATCAATATTGTTATTTCAAATGCTGCAGATAACTATAACAGGTGAATTTCAGTCTTTTTTCCAGTTTAAAAGGTTAAGCTGTCACTGACATTTTCAGCTAACTTTAACCTCACTTTAACCTTTGTTTTTTCAGTGAATTTCTAGATTTTTCTTTAATGCAAAGTAATATTTTATTACCATAAGTAAAGCCGACCCCTGTTACACGACCTGCAGCCAAACCCGCCCCCCCACAAGCAGCCAACCCCGCGGACTTCGGCTGTAAGCGACGTGGAGTTGACCACAGGGCTTACGGCAAGGCCCTGCGTCCAACCCCCACAGGCAGCTAACCCCTCAACCCATTGGTGCAGCCCCCTCCCCAATCCACTTCGGGCCCCGGGGACCCCAGCCCTTGGGGCCTTTTTTTTTGTTTTTCGGGGGGGGGGCCTGCGGTCCCCCATGTCAAGCCACTTCAGGCCTCAGGAACTCCATCCCCTGGGCCTTTCTATTTTTAAGGCCCCCTCCCAAAGCCATTTTGGGCCCCAGGGACCCCCATCTCCTGGGGGCTTTTTTTTCCCTCCAATTAAGGGGAGGGGTGCGCAGCCCCCATTCCCGAACCAATAGTGGCCTCAGGAACCCTATCCCCTGGGGCAAAAAGATATTTGTAAAGGGGAGGGTGGTGGGTCGAACCCCCCCATCCCCCCCACACACACCTTAGCCACAAGGTGTCCTGGGGACCCCATCCCCAGGGACCAACGCATAATTTAAGGGGAGGGAAGCCTTCTGTGCTTTTAGACATAGACTATGATGACGGCAGCGGGGGAGCCTCAGGGCCCCCACTGCACCAGCCAGTTCCCCGCATGGACCTATCCTGGGTGCATCGGGAACTGGCATTGGTCCAGGCAAGCGGGAGTAGCTGCTTTTTGTTTCCTCCCACAGTGTGGGAGCAATCAGAGTGTTGCGGGCAGGGAAACACAAGCCTGCTCCCACCCGGCGGGAGCATTTTCTAAGTTTCTGACAGGTGGAAGTTGACTTACTTTACACGGACAGGAAAACTACTGTGTCCCGGGGATGGGCTCATCAGGACACAGTATATGAGCCAATCCCCATTCATGGGGCCTTTTATAGGCTCAGTGAGTGGGGTCACCTGGCTCCCTCCTCTATATTTAAGTAATGGCCCGGTGGATGGGGTCCCCGGGACCAATAGGCGGCTGACGGAGGGGGGCTGAACCCCCCCAAATTATTTCGGCCCTGGGGAATGGGGTACCAAGGCTTGGGGAAGGAGGGACACATGCCCCCTCTCCTTTTTAATAATAAATTGGCCCCGGGGGATGGGGTCCATGCGCCCACATTCCCTTTTGATCATACGTTGGCTGCAGGGCATAAGGTCCCTGGGGCCTCAGTTAGGCTTCGGGTGGAGGGGGCCATGCGCCCCCCTCTCCTTAGTTAGCCCCTGGCCGCCATTTCATGTTTTTTTCATGTCGCAATCCCACAGAAGTGCCTTGGGATCGCAGCTTTTTTTATTTTTATTATTATTATCTTGGCCACGCAAAGGGGATTCTTCTAGGCTCCCCCCACAGGGACTGGGGAGGCAGGGTATTCCTACCCTTCCCCTTTATAATAGTTTTTAAATTTAACTTCAGGACAGGGGATTAAGTCCTCAAGTCCTTTAATGGCTGGCTGCAACATTTTTCTTCATGTTGCAGCCAGCCAATCAGAGTGCTTGCTCCCACAGGAGCGTGCCTCCCATAGGAGCTAATTGACCCAAAGGATAAAGAGCCCCTTGGGCCAATCAAAATGCTCTATTTTTTAAACTGCTTTCGAGGGACTCTTGCAAGAGTCCCTCGAACCCAACCGTCCATATACACATATATATTTGATCCCTAATGTCTAAAAAAAAAACTACTGAACGGATTTACACTAAATCCCAAAAATCACACTTTCTGGACCAAAATCTAGCTTCTTGCTAATTTGGACAAATTCTGCAGTTTTTGCAGTAGCGCTGCCTAAATAAGTCTATGGAAAATGCATGGGGAAATTTGGTTTTGGGACCCCCATTTTTTCTTGGCCCCCACTAGACAGATCACCTGAAGCTTTCCAGGAAGGAGCTGAGGAGGACAAACTTTTTTTGGGAGCTTTGTGAAGATTTGTTAAACTGCACCAAAGTTATATATATATATATAATCATCTGGCCAAGCGAAACAAAAAAAACATACTGAACGAAACAGCTCAGGGAAGGCAGGCTAATGCATCCAACACCAAGATCACAGTGAATCTGCAGCGTGAAAGGAAGTGCAGAGATACTAACATAGCAGGATCCGCAAAAACAAGCCGCCAGCACTTTAGGGAAGCAGCAGGCCAGAGAAAAAGCCTCAGCCTTTCAACACCCAGATCACTGTCGAAGGAAGGTCAGAAGTCTGCTAAATACAATAAATAGTAACTGGAATAGATGCTTTATACAACTCTACATTTACCATTCAGGTCTAGGTCAGAGCTCTACTCCCAACAAACTAAATAGCAAATAATCTGCTTACAGCAGCGGTGAGGATGACACAAGTAAAAGCAGAGTTACTGGTCTTTTCAAGTGAAGGAACACATAATTAAAAAAAAAATGCTATTGTGTTTGCGTTGAGTGTTGCTATCCGTAGTACTACTATGCCTGAAAAACACAGTTGTTTGTTTTCATGATTGCTATGGCTCTCGGCTGGGTGATAAACATTAGTAGGGTGATGTGAAGGCCCTGTAGGCTGTGCCTTCCTACCTGAGTTCTGGCCACAGTTCAACAACAAAGAAACCACGTTCTGTACTCAATCACTGGAGCGGCAGCTAGGCGCACCTAGAAAGCATCACGAGCACCGTGAATGCCAGCTGATAAGACCACAATAAAATGAGGACATGGTAATAATGGTAATAACCAGCAGTTCGCTACATGGAAACAACACAGGGGTCACTTTTGTGTCTCAATGGAAACTCATCAGTCTTCCCGCCTTCTGTTTCTTTAAAGATCGTTCCTAAATTACAAATATAACAATCAGCGAGTGCGCAGTGCAACAAAACTCAGTGTTCTGTGTACACCCTCAGCCCATTGTCATACAACAAGCAGTTTCAGCACACGTGTGGCGAGAAATGAGCAATCAAGGCAAAAGCGCTGAGATCCTAATAGTACAGCAAGCATTGGCAATGCCAATAGGTCTGTTTTTAAAGGAATGTTGTATGGTAATGTGAAGCTGTTTGCAGGAAGACAGCATGGGAAATATGTATTTGTGTGGCAGCAAAGAACTGTATAATAATATTGGTGTAGTTTAAAAGGTAAGTGACAGTAGCGCCGTCAAGCCAGACCTAAAAATCTATGTAGGTTAATGACTGCCCTCCTCCCCTCTGTGCTGCAGCCAGAGAAAAATACCATACATTGTCCAGTTATCTAAGACACTTTAATAGCCCCCGAGAAAGTTCAAGCTCATGCAGCTGGATAAATAAACAAAACGATCAAGCTGTGTGGTGGACAAGCAGTTTTATTGTGGAAGCACACAGCTTCTGTCCAATCAAAACATGTACTTCTGACTGATATGTGGCCTAAGCCAAAACCTCTCTCCTGGTGACTTTCGCATAAATGTCTGGTGACAGCTGTGCTGTGAAGCCAGGCCATAATAAGGGAAAGCTGTTCATACTGAAAAGGGAGGCAGGCTAACATGACCAGTAAAAAGATCACAGTGGAGCTGTAATGTGAAAGAAAGCGTGGCGGTAATCACAACAGGATCCACCAACCACACTTGAGGAATGTAGGGACCCAGAGAAAAGCCAAGTGGCATGGGGAAAGAAAGGACGAGCTAGGGTTGTGGGAGGAACAAGGAGATAGCGCAAGAGAGCTTTGGGTTACCGACGCATTGGAGGAGCGGGTTGGGAGAGTGGTTGGGGGTAGAATTAAAATAAAGGTGGAATGGGAGGAGGTGAAAAGCAGCAAACGAGGAAGTGAGCAACATGGAGGGTAGGCAGATAGGGGAGAAGAACATAGGTGGGAAAATGCAACACAGAGGGCTGCGTGGAAGCACATGAGGGATACAGGTAAACAACACTTGCATCTCATGGAGTGTTTAAGCACAAAGGGAAAAGTAATTCCCAAAAAGTGAGCAGTGAAAGGACACAAGTAAAGAGGGTACGATCCAGGAGAGGGAAAACACGATAAATAAGGTAAGCCATCAAACAACAAGCAAGCAAACCAGAGTAACAATAAAGCCAAACCATTGTAAGCAATGGGCCAGCTGCAAGCACACCGTAAGTTGAGAAAAGGTCTTTAGCAGGGCAGGTAAGACCTAAATATAGCAAGTTCAACCCACAAACATGCTTCTGAGTTTTGCCTGGCACACTGTCCATTTCTGCACTTTCGCAAGCTTCTATTTTAGTTCAACCTTACCACACAGGGCAAGCTATCTGGTTGTGAAAAACTCATTGTCAGCTTGACTGATTTGTACCATTTCACTGTTCACTTTTAGGGCTCGTCTTTTTTCTTTCTGGTTAGGTACTCCAAGACAGTGAATGTGTTGTCCAGCTCTCTCGTTTTCTACTCTCTCTGCCAAATACCAACTACCTCACCCGTGTTGCTCTGTTCCTCGAGTGCTGCTCTCTCTCTCGTGTACTTCTTCCCCCAAACCCCCAAGCCCCCCTCCCTTGTTCACTTCCCCCACATTTGTCAAATTGCTCTCTCCCTCTTGTGCTGCTCACTCTCTCTCATGTGCTTCTTCCCCACGCTGTGTTGTTCTCTCCATCACATGCTTCTTCCCCTTGTCCCCAACTCACTCCTCTGTTGCCTCGCCCCACCCATGCAGTCCTTTTTAGTTTTTAATTTGTGCAGAAAACATTTCATTTTTTTTGCTTATTTAATGATTCAAGTAATCTTGAATTAGTCAATTTAAAAAAAAGGAAAATGGGACCTCCATCTTCTGTAGGCGAACACATGTGAGGACGCGTGCGCACAACTACAGAATGACAACGGTAGTGTCATGGCACATTTTTTTCTTTTTCTTTTTTTTTCCAATGCTGGGTTACAGTGGCAAACTGCATTGGCAAAGTCAGTATGTCCAAAAGGCTAGGGCTATAGGCTTTATACATGGGTTGGCTAGTACACTAGTCAAGCCATTTTAGGTGGCAACTCTAACCTTTCTCTAAATTGGCCTGCACCTCGTTTTCAGCAATGTTGCATCTCCCAACTATCTTAGGGTTTGGTTTGGAGCTGCTACGCCCACATGCTATTTCAATTTACAAATCCAACAAAGCTGCTGGTGCTGCTTCCTGTGAATGAATCAGTTCACATTTGTCTGCAAGAGGATGAGTAATGAACCATCCATTGCGCCTGCAACAAGTGGTCTGTTGCTGAACCCCAGAGGACAAATGTCTGTGACATAGGATGTTGTTAGCACCTTGATGTTATGGTGTGTTATTGGATATTTATACATAATCGTGTTATTCAATTAAGTGGTTGGTTGGTGCTTTTTGAAACAACCTGTAAAATGTCAAGTCCAAGAGTTTGCCAGAGAACATTTAGAAACGTTAATTTAGCAATTGTCCTGTTTAGCGAACAGTATATTTAGAATGAACATGAGGGCTAAGGCGAAGAGAGAGATCTCAGTGCTCACAGGAGGTGAAGAACATGGATATAGTCGAGTAAATGACTGAGCAGGTGCGATCATTCACAGTGATGCATAAAGGTGCAATCCTGGCAGCAAGATCTTCGACATGTAGAGATATTCTAATTGACTGACAGAGAGTAAATGTGATTATTCTAAGAGTCTTTCTTTTCGTTAGATCAGGAAAAGCTCTAGCACGTCTTTTTAATGCCCGACCATGCGACAATATCATATGCAGTCTCTAAAGACATAGCAAGTTGGACTTTTATTCCGTTAACAGGGATCAAATCTTTTATTAACTCTGTCTAATGAGACAGAACTGACTGACTGTTCTAGGTCTGATACTCATCGATGAGATTGAGTTTAGTGGAGAATGGACACTTAATAATCTGGGATCAAACTCTGATCTCTTATGAGTGCCTTACCTAACCAGAGATATCTGCCTCACAGTGTTTACAAGGAGAGAACATCGCACATTGCGACGTTTTGACTGTGACACATCATCAAAATCCCCGATGAAGATTTGCATGACACTGGAGAAAAACAAGTGGGAATCGCCATGCAATTACCAATGTTATGTTCCCCCCGCCCCCCTCCCCAAATGTCCATGGTATCTGTAGTTTCAGGGCAGCAGATATTCCAGGGCCAGATCCTGCCATCCATCAAGCATGGGATAGATCAGGGCTCGAAAAATCCACTCGCCCACTTGTATTTGCGAGCCAGATTTAATTAGGGCGAGATATTTTTAGGTCCTACTCGCCCTTTCTAGTGAGTAGGAAAATAAACTGACTTTTAACCTCTGTCTCTGAAAGCAGAGGAAATGTGACCAGAGCAAGATTTAAAGGCATCTTTATTGCTCACAAAGTAAATGAGCAATAAAAATGCCTTTAAACCTTGTTAACTTGTCACATTAGCTTGCTTTCACAGAAAGAGGTCAATGCATTTCAGTTAGGTCGAGTAGAGTTTGTAGGTTACTAGACCTGCAGGTCTAGTAAAAATTAAATGATTTTTCGAGATATATATATATATATATATATATATATATATATATATATATATATACTGGCTTACTGTGTGTTTTTCATCAAGTTAGCTCGAGAATCACAAAAGTCCACTGGAACTGCTTCCTTTATGTTTTTTGGGGGTTTCCAGAGATTAGAGTTATGTTCGCATTGCAGAGGAAAACTGCTTCCTTTATGTTTTTTTTATTTTTTTTTAAAGATCAGAACTATGTTAGCATTGCAGAGTGAAATCCAAAGCGAAGCGCAGCAGTTGGTCTACTGCCTTCTCAACGCAGACTATTTGGAGGCCAGTAGCAGTGGCAGACACTTTAGGAGGTCTTTCCATTTCCCATAAAGTGATCTCTCATCCTCATCATGCTTGCCACATGTATGTAGGGTGGATGTTGTGTGGATTTCAAAGGTGGACTGGAGAATGGCGTGTGTAGGTGCTGTACTAAATAATGGTCTCCTTTGAATCAAGTTGGAGATGTCCAGCTCGGAGAGTCCAGCCTGTATATACGCTGTTCCTGTCTCTCTGTCCGAAACCTGTGTACATGGAGACTGGGTGGTTTCCAGCCACTCCCTTTGTCTAGTGTAGATTTCCTCTCCACTAGGTGAACTCGCCCATCTCTTATTTGTTGTGCTTTGGCCATCTCCTAAGCAAAAGAAGCAGATGGAGGCATCCGGTATGTAGGACCTGTGAGCTCTTCTGACTGGAGAATCTAGGCTCAGAAGTTCGCAAACTCTGACCAGCAAAAAGAACAGATTGGACACCCAGGTTTGGAGGACCCTATGAAACTTTTAAATAAAGCAGACCCTCTGGTTGTCTCTCGTATGCTGCCTTTACTCTCATAGATGTACAGCTGCTGGTCATAGCCAAAATCAGGACTACCAGATGGACCCATAACTGGTAGTTGGATTCCAGTGATTAGAGGCTTAGTTTGTGCGCTTTACTAGACTCCAGTGACCAGCCATCAGGTCACCAAAACCTCACCACTTTTAGGTGAAACCCAAAACTTTGCGCTGACATCCTGTGTGCAGGCCGGGTGCATAATATGTGCAATGAGTATGTAGCACATGTATGGAAGCCCGCAGCCTGGCACAAGCTAGAGGAAGTGAAGAGGACTCCCCATACTGTGGAAGTGTATTGCCTGTATTCCTGTGTCTGGAGGGTAAAGACCCAGACACTGAAGTGAGGAAGGATGGAGACAGGGCTGCCTTTAGAAATTCAACAAGTACTTTGTTAGCAAAGGGCTGCTGATTAGTTGTTCCTGTGCAATGTCATTTGGTAGATTGTACGGGTGATGGATGGGATTGCAGTATGTGTTGTTCAAGGTGAAGAAGTTTCTAGGAGGGCCAGCCCTGTTGTTGGTCAGTGGTTACAGGGCTGATGGCTGCGAGTTGAAGAGATCTCACCCTTCATTGGGCCCTTATTTTGGATGCTTGGAGCTGGCCCTACTGCTATCTGCTGTGAGAGGCATCACGTTTCACAATGGCTGTGTCGGAGAAGCAGCCAGAAAATTACATTGAAAAGGAACCAAACCGGTTCCTATACCTTGCACAGTGGATCCACAACCCCCGTCTCCATCTGGAAAATGTTGATAAAGAGGGATTCAAACCACCCCATTTTATTCCAGGTCAAAGCTCCTATTGACCACGGTAGGAAGTGCCAAGCAGAGTACTCAAAGCGAGGCAGTGTAACTAGAGCTAATGTCTGAGTGACAGCCAGTCTGCCAGATCTAATGGTCCATAACTGCAGTTTGCACATAATGCCTGAATGCCTAGAAGCCTACCTTTGTGATTAGAGTCGGAAGGGGCATGCCTGGCCCTGCAGCAGGAAAGACGGTCCAAGAACGAATCTCAACATGTTCTCAAAGTGAGGAACACCTTGAGAAAGCTGTCACAGAGACAAAGCCAGTTGGACCTGTGCTACAAAGGCAGAGTGCTGCTTCAATGGCCTGCACCACTGACTACATCCCGCAATGTCTGTTGCAATGCAAGGCTGACACTGCGGCCGATTGCCGAAAAGAAGTCATTGTCATGAGGTCAGCAGCATGAACCACATATGCCACACTGCCAGAACTGCAGCGATCACCAGCAGGTAATCTCAGGGTTTAGCCTGAGCCTGCGACTAGAGACTAAAGACCCGAGAAAAGTCTACCGTGTAGACTTGAGACGTTTACCACGTAAACGCAAGGGGTAAAATATATTGAACTAACTTGTGTAACTGACCAGTGAGAGCATTTGACGCTATCTGCCTAATCAGTGTCTATGCTTGTAGTGTGTTGGGAACTGTAATCAAAAACTCTCAAACATAGAGGAGAGAGTATTTCGTAAAGGGGGGTGTAGCTCCCCACCGACAAAAAGTGACTTAAAACTCTGTATTGCATTACTATTGAATTGTCTAGTATTTAGTTTTGATGTGAAATTAAAGTACGTTCTTTTACATAAAAGATTAGCCCTGGGGGGCATGGCCAAGACACTAAACGTCGGAGGCGGGCTCTGAAAGAGCTCTGACTCCAATCCAACATATCCTGCTTAATGTTCCCGTTCTGTGATATAACCGCAACACACAACCCTGGGGAAAGCAAGAAGAAACCACAGAGAGCTGATCAGAACAGTGTGGCCGAGCTGTTAACAGCCACAGAGAAATATGCTGCTCCCCAGGACACCTGGTAGCCTGTGCTGATGAGAGATAAGTGAGGCAGCAAGTACAGGACAGTAGCAGATATAGAAGAGGCTGCACTGCTCTAAAAGGTCTGCTATTCCACTAATATGGTGAAGGGGGCACACCGGCCAGCCCAAGGCGCCTGCAGGGGCCAGCTTGGCCTAGAGGGGAAGAGGCAGTGAGGTAGATGCCTGGCAAACAAGGAGAGGAGGTGCTTGGAGCTGTGAGCAATGAGCTGGAGGCTGGCACTGCACTTGGGTTGGTCCAGAGTCAACCTATTGGGAAATGCTCATGGCAGAATGAGGATAAAGCCCAGCAACTTATTGGGAGGCAGCGTGAAGGCGAGGACCAGCTGCGAAGATAGTCCTAAAAAATAAATCAAGGGTGTGAAGCCCACCGGACTGCCAATACACATCCACAAGGCCACTTGCTAGGGTCTGCAGGCAGCAGATCAAGGACTGAAGATCCAGCTCCCATATAGGTAACAGGGGGGAGCAGGAGGCGAAGATCGGCTGGAAGATGTCCTTTGGGATGACCAAGACCCTTAGGCTCTGCTGGTGGTTGGGTGGTTTGTGGACGTCAAACCATAAGACTCACATGGTGACTCTTCTGGGGGACTGAGTGAATTGGTGGCACTTAAGAGGCAGAGAGTACTAGTGGGCCCCAGCACTAAGGCACTGTACATGGATCAGTGAAAAGGTGAATAAGCGAAAGATTGGTGCACTCCTTCCTGCTCACCGCATCCCCAGTGGGCACTTGCACTTCCCGGACTCCCCAGAGGACAACAGGCCGTCATCCAGGCACTGAAAGAAAGACACCTCAATGAATTACCCAACTTCAGTCAGATGCAGAGGGGATGGATAGCTCAAAATACACAGGAATGGACATATATCATTAGATATGTTTTGCTTCTGTTTCAATGCACACAAATTGGACGTTAGACAAAATAGCCCCTCACACTATTTGTTCTGACCATGCAGGAACCCCTGTACGCCATAACATGATCTTTCATATACTTTGGGATCAATGGACTGCACCATCCACTGAGTCTTTTGGAGAAAGTGGTGCAACAAACATTAACTCTATTTCATTTCAAGATGGCCGACGTCATCTCTATGATCTACATGAGAGAACAGATTGTAGTCCTATGACTATGTCTGCAGTCTCGCCGGTATTTAGGCGGGCTTCTCAGTGGGCCAAACTTAGTTCCTTCTGCGGACACGCCGGAGGCAGCCCTGCTACAGAACAGAGGTAAGCGCCCGTGTTAGGATACCCAGTAGTACTCAGCAGTGGTACACTATACACTCCTGAGACACGCCCCCTTACAGGGGGAGACGCTCTTCATTAATTGTACTTTGAGAGTGTTTGCATTGTCATTGTGACAAAGTCCCTATCTTCCCTTTATTGTGTTTAAGGTCTTATTTCCACGCCAGCAAAGACTTGGTTGCTGGTACGAGGGACATACTTAGCCCCCAAGAGTGGTTTTACTGCACCATGTCGCCGTTCTTCTAGATGGATTAATGACTTACACACACCAGATCCATACTTAAGGTGCGTGGGGTTTCCTGACGACATCTACGAATGAGGCCAGAACATGCCCTTGCTCTAGTAAGGTGTATTCACAATTGTAATTGGCCCTGTTCCGTCTTTCTTTTTCGTTTATCCCCAGAAAAGATTTCTGAAATACACAACATTTTTGGACACAGTATACCCTGATGCCTGTTACTGTGTAATTATCACTGGAGCTCTAGAACCCATTCCGGGTCAGATATACAACCGGAAATAAGGATGGTTTCCCTTGCAGTATTTGGTCACAACTATCACTATTCACCATTCCTGGTTGATTCGAAATTCTAATACCACAGTATTTTTCTTTTTTCTTCTTTTTTACCCTTTCTCCGTTTAGGGTCCATACAAAGAGTATAGGTATTTTTAAATTGCAAATATGCCTTTTCTTAATTTCAGGCAACATTGAGGGGGTGCCGTTTTTTCTTAAATTCACCTTAGAAAAGGCACTAGTAACTGTTCGGTGATTGAATGTCACAAAATAGGTCACCAGAAATAGACTTATCTTACATTGCGGACGATTCTGTATGGATTAGCAATCATTTTAACTACACAAGTCTGTCCTTTGACAGCATTGGTGATATGTTCTAAAAAACAGCATGGGTTTCCACAGACTCGAGGATTAGACTTAAACCGCTCTTTGCAATAGACATACTGTCACAAAAGGAAACTGACATCATATGTAAAGTGATGGATATCTTTTACTTCCAACTTCTATACACTTGTTTGTTTCTTAGCCCTGAAGAAGTCGCTGCGCACAACCATTAAGCGCGACGAAACACGTGTTGGCTAAGGATTTCAAGATTAAACTGAAGTGACTGTTTCAACGGAGGAACAAGCGTGTTTTTTGTTACTGTTAATGATATATATAAAACATACACTGTTGGCGTGTGCAAGGGATTGCTGCTTTAGTTTATCAGTGGTTATCCACACTTTGGGGAGGAGGGTGGCTCTCCCTACCCTTATGCACCGCAATCCAAATTTTTCACTAGCAAACACCCACTGTGTATTTCCCAGGAGCGCCATTACCCTATATAATCCACCGTCCGAAAAGTTCCATTTAAGTATTCAAGAGTATTTCAGGCAGTATTCGTACATAGATGTAGAGGCGTGACTATGCAATTCGATAAATCCTTCCCATTCAAGGTCCTGGGCCACAAAGCAGACCCACAAGGGAGGTACATACTGGTGAACTGGAGGGTCAATCTTAGACCCTAACGAGCAGCTACATTCACTTTTCTTCTACAGAGGCCCATCTGGAGGGCTTGGGTACGTGGTTTGCAGATGCCTAAATGGGCTTCAGTGTGATCAGAGGAGAATTCAATTCCACAATGGACAGAACAGGACACATGCAGCATCAAAGCACATGCAGCAACGAAGCATACTCGTACACACCTACCACCAAGCTGGGCATCACCCATGGTCATTAAATATGCGGAGGAACTGGAATACAAGGGATAGAGAAAACACATACCTCTCTACAGCACACCAATCAAACGTGTGCACTGATTATTTTATGATACCTGACCTAGATGCAACTCGAGTGACGGGCCCAAATCCTCCCTAGAGGACTATCGCACTATGCCACCATAGAATTAGTAATTGCAGGGGTGTGGAATTTAATAAAATATCTACTTGTCCGTAGGGCAGGTTGATTAACAAATCTACTTGTCCTGTAACAAAATCCACTTGTCCCTTTTGTACCATGTAATGCGGCAACAAATTATGGCAGCAATCTCATTGTATAAGATCTCTGATATAGCCTCTCTGATTATGCCAGGCCCATACCATAGTTTGAATACTAGCCATTCCCTTATGTTGCCACGTTTCCGCAGATCTACATACTGGGACTGAAGTTAGTGGTAAGCAATAGTTCCAGTGTTGGAATGCCCTTTTGAGTCTGTGCAAACCTACTAACTTGCATATTTGAAGGATTTTCACCAACTCTTCTCTAATCTTTTCCCATACTGAGAAAGGTTGGAACTTAACTCCTGACCATGGCAGATGTGAAACTTCTTCCAGGGTTGGGAAAAAAGTGGTTGGAGGGAAAGCGAACTTGCAAACACTCAGATTTTCGCATGAGCAAATCTACACATGCATATTTGCTCATGCTAAAATGCAGTTCACAATTATCTTCTATGAGTACTATTTCTTGGCCTACTTCTGTAACTTTTTTTGAATTCACGGAAGTTGTATATCTGCACTTAATACAAGGACATCTACCATGGGTGCACTTTTGAGACTTTCTTTAATAATTGGGGCCCTAATTAGGTCTGACATTAACCATGGCCTTTTGCATTTATTAAAATTCCGTCTCTCTATCAGCTGGCTTCACTGTAAGTGACCGCATTCTGCTCTTTCACAAGGAGCATATCGGCACACAAAGTTTTGTTCAGTGCCAGGAACTACTACTGTGGCAATGTGTGTTTTTGAGGCCAAAAACTATTTTTGCATTTGCCAATGTTTGTTATAATGGTAAGGGTCCCAGCAGCTCCCACACCAATTTGGTTTTTACAAAAACCATGCCAAACCAAGTCAGACATTGACTAAACCAAAACGCTGACCATAAATTTCAGAGCTGCTAGCTTTGCCAATGCATGTTTATTTTTACGTTTCCCACAATCTTATTGAAACTGGTTACACTGATTTCCATTATGAATATCTTTGGGATATGCTAGCATACATCAACACATTTTACTAAATGATGTTGCAAAGAAATGGTACTTAAAATGTTAAAGTAGTTTAGCCAATTTTTTTCCAACTTGCATTTTTTGTGAACATTTCATTTTGAAAGCAAAGACTCCTCAAGCTTGCTTTCAAGCCTCTGCAAATATTTGCATCTAATCAGAGAGCATTCTGGGAGCATTATACATAGCCTCATATTGCTAAGCTTTGAAAACGTGTGTACACATTTTTATACTGGAACCACTGTCAGTAGTACAGTCCGAGTTTACAACATTTACTTAGAGCGCTCACCCTTATAAAGGCTTTGCATTAATGAATCATAAATACAAGTTTGAACAGCATTAACACATGGACACAAATATTACCTTAACTGCAGACATAGCTCTTCCCTGATCCATAATGTGTTACTGTAAACTGGCAGCCAAAGAGTTTGTGCTGTAAGGGGTTAGGCCTACTTGTCCCAAGGACAAAATAAACATTAAACTTGTTGCCCTTGATCCCAAACATTATGTCCTGGGCGTCGGGCTATAGGAATTCCACATCCCTGTAATTGTATAAGATGCTAGGTGGGAGTGGGGATTTTAGAGACTAAATGCTTAGATGATTACAAACAATGACCTAGTACAGTATCTGCAGTAAGAATCAACTCTTTATTTTAAAATCAGCAAGAGCACAGTCACATCACCTAGCAAAATGTGGGAGGCATATAAAACTGCCCTGACGGGAGGAGCATTAACCTAACTAAAAATAAGCTTAGATCAGAAATTCTAGTCGAACTGGAAACCAAGTTCACAGGCTGGAGATGGAACGCTGCACAACACACTGTGAAACAACTCTCAGGCAAGAAGCAACATGACTAACTCTCAGGCAGACAATTTAGAAGCTTCAAGAGAATTGTGGTTTGCCTCACAAAGCAGAGTATGTGAATTCAGTGACAAAGCAGGGAAGCTTATACACTGGTTGGTGACAAGGACAGAATAATACAAACTAGTCACAGAACTGCGTGAGGAAAGTAGAGACAAGATCTCCAATCCACAAGATGTTTCTGTAACATTTGTCAACTACTATTGGAACGTATCCAAGGGCAGACACCCAGAGAAGAGAGGGCCTGGGAGAAAATGTTAGAAGATATGTGACATTTGTCAACTACTATTGGAACTTATGCAAGGGTAGACACCCAGAGAAGAAAGAGCCTGGTAGAAAATGTTAGAAGATATGTGACATTTGTCAACTACTATTGGAACGTATCCAAGGGTAGACACCCAGAGAAGAAAGAGCCTGGTAGAAAATGTTAGAAGATATGTGACATTTGTCAACTACTATTGGAACGTATCCAAGGGTAGACACCCAGAGAAGAAAGAGCCTGGTAGAAAATGTTAGAAGATATGTGACATTTGTCAACTACTATTGGAACTTATGCAAGGGTAGACACCCAGAGAAGAAAGAGCCTGGTAGAAAATGTTAGAAGATATGTGACATTTGTCAACTACTATTGGAACGTATCCAAGGGTAGACACCCAGAGAAGAAAGAGCCTGGTAGAAAATGTTAGAAGATATGTGACATTTGTCAACTACTATTGGAACGTATCCAAGGGTAGACACCCAGAGAAGAAAGAGCCTGGTAGAAAATGTTAGAAGATATGTGACATTTGTCAACTACTATTGGAACTTATGCAAGGGTAGACACCCAGAGAAGAAAGAGCCTGGTAGAAAATGTTAGAAGATATGTGACATTTGTCAACTACTATTGGAACGTATCCAAGGGTAGACACCCAGAGAAGAAAGAGCCTGGTAGAAAATGTTAGAAGATATGTGACATTTGTCAACTACTATTGGAACGTATCCAAGGGTAGACACCCAGAGAAGAAAGAGCCTGGTAGAAAATGTTAGAAGATATGTGACATTTGTCAACTACTATTGGAACTTATGCAAGGGTAGACACCCAGAGAAGAAAGAGCCTGGTAGAAAATGTTAGAAGATATGTGACATTTGTCAACTACTATTGGAACGTATCCAAGGGTAGACACCCAGAGAAGAAAGAGCCTGGTAGAAAATGTTAGAAGATATGTGACATTTGTCAACTACTATTGGAACGTATCCAAGGGTAGACACCCAGAGAAGAAAGAGCCTGGTAGAAAATGTTAGAAGATATGTGACATTTGTCAACTACTATTGGAACGTATCCAAGGGTAGACACCCAGAGAAGAAAGAGCCTGGTAGAAAATGTTAGAAGATATGTGACATTTGTCAACTACTATTGGAACTTATGCAAGGGTAGACACCCAGAGAAGAAAGAGCCTGGTAGAAAATGTTAGAAGATATGTGACATTTGTCAACTACTATTGGAACTTATGCAAGGGTAGACACCCAGAGAAGAAAGAGCCTGGTAGAAAATGTTAGAAGATATGTGACATTTGTCAACTACTATTGGAACGTATCCAAGGGTAGACACCCAGAGAAGAAAGAGCCTGGTAGAAAATGTTAGAAGATATGTGACATTTGTCAACTACTATTGGAACTTATGCAAGGGTAGACACCCAGAGAAGAGAGGGCCTGGGAGAAAATGTTAGAAGATATGTGACATTTGTCAACTACTATTGGAACGTATCCAAGGGCAGACACCCAGAGAAGAAAGAGCCTGGTAGAAAATGTTAGAAGATATGTGACATTTGTCAACTACTATTGGAACTTATGCAAGGGTAGACACCCAGAGAAGAGAGGGCCTGGTAGAAAATGTTAGAAGATATGCCCGTAAAGCACTTATCACCAGAAGATCACCGAAACAGTAGAACACCAGGACCAAATGCCTTACTGGTTGTAAAAAGCTCTCCCCAATAACCATGCAGTATTTATGTAAAGTAGTAGAAGAAGTGCTCAGATGTGAACTCTATCTGATGATGTGCAGCTGCAACAACTGTAATAATAATAGGAATATTACTTAAATAATACTAAAACCAGGCCGACAACCATAGAGTTGTGGCGCATATCCCCCAATCTCTCTTATTAATATCAAAGCCAAAATTATTGCTGGGGCCCTCGCAACTGATAAAGGCAATCCCGTCCCCAACACACCTCAACCAAAATGGCTTTATGCCAATGAGAACGCAACATATTCTAAGAGTACATTTGGCCTGGGTCTGGGTGAACACATCAAATGGTCGTGCTGCGAAAACATCAATCAACTTCAAAAAGGCCTTTGACATGTTAAATTGGAAATACTTATTCAGGGTCCTGGAACTTCCTAATCTGGGCCTGACATTCCTAAAGTATACCTTTATGAATCCAATAGCACAGGTCTGGATAAATGGAGTAGTGTCTTCTTCATTTTCATTTGAGAAGGGGGTGATGCAAGACCCTCATCACTAACCTAGACCTTGTTGATTCCACCTCTTGCAGACTGAATCCACACGGATGGCCTGGTGCAGGGACTGGATTGGGGAAACGGATGTGAAAAGCTCATCTCGTTATACACAGATGACTTGCTGCTATACGTTAGATACCCTGGATGGTAGGGACAGAGACTTTTTGAGAAGCTTGAGGAAGTGTCTAGATTACAGTACAGATCGACTGGGAAAAACTCATTAAATACGTCTTATATGGAGACAATATGGTGGTGAAATGGCAGAACCATCTATCTGTTGACCCACATAGTTTTAAGTATCTGGGCATTCACATAACTCAAGATCCACAACGAACATAGGACGTAAACTTAGCTCCCTTGCTCGAGGTCACACATGCGGGCTTACAGCAATGAAACTCTATAAACCACATAATGTAATGAGTCACCTAATTTAAAATGTTCACTTTGCCCAAGCAATTATATGTGATACAAAAATGCTCCTTTCAGAACCCAGACCACTTCCAGAAAATACAAACAGAAACCAGAGCTTTCAAATTGGCTCACAAAACACCTAGAGTAGTATTTGTGAAGTGCCTACAGCCATCGGGTGATAAGGTTCTGGCAGTGGCAGATGCTTAATTACATTACCGGGTGGCAGAGCTATCAGTATTAAATGAATGGCTATCTGGAAAGAGGGATGATTGAGCAATGCAAACGGAAATGATGGACTGGGTAGACAGTTCTATTACTTGCATTATATGGTGACAACTTACCCCAGACAATAGGGTAGCAGTTGTTTGTTCAAAGAAGGTAATGAAGTGGGTCAGATGGAAAGTGAAGAAAACACGCAAAATGCCTCTTTGGCAGGTAAGCTGTGTAAGATGGGTCAACAGCCTTACACGGTTCACTAAATGGGACGCTATTGGCATTTCTAGAACGGAGGATGTCTAGAATAAAGCCCACATGAAATTATTTGTAGAGCTGACAGAGGAATTTGATCTACACAATTCACAATTTTACAAATATCTTCAACTGAGACATGTCCTACACAGGTCACAATTTTACAAATATCTTCAACTGAGACGTGCCATACTGTGTCACGTGCAGATGACAGAAGTAGTTCCTGGATATAGCCCACTAGAAGCACAAGTTACTAACTTGTGTAACGATATATCTGTAAGAGACAGTAGTTAGTGACAGATTCCTTACCTTAGAATATCCCCAGGCGTCAGGCTGGATCCGGAAAGTTTTTGCGTAGCAGTACCCTTGCGCGTCGGTAGGCGGCGTCGTGCGGCTCTGCGTCAGTCGTCGGTGTCGTGATCGCCGGGATGACGTCGCGGGCAGTACTTAGACGCCGCCCCTGCGCGCTGACGTCAGTTCTGTACACGACTTTCCGCGCCAGGAACGCAGAGCCATGCAAGAAGCTGACATAGGTGTCTGAAAAATACTAGGGCCCTGAAAGGGATGTCCTTAACCCTAGAAATCAGTTCGCAGAACGGGGAGGATGGGTGGGGCGGTAAGGAATCTGTCACTAACTTCTGTCTCTTACAGATATATCGTTACACAAGTTAGTAACTTGTGCATCTGAAAGAGACACGTTAGTGACAGATTCCTTACCTTAGAATAGATACCCCAGCAATACCAACCCCGGTGGTGGGTCTGCGAACAAAGATCAGACAAGGAAGTCCCGGAGGACAGAACGGCCGTCGGAGGTAAAGTGATCCCTCCACCCCCCCCTGTGCGACCGGTGCTGAACGCAGGCACCGGTCACTTCCCTCTTGGCAGCGCTACCTGGGGGGGTGCACACTTGCCTCACAAGCGAAAAGGACCCATTGTGGAGGCACTAACACTGCAAGGGGGACCGTTAGGGCAGCTCCTAAGTGACGTGGAGGCCTTACTGTTCCCAGTGAATGACCCGTGGCTGCACACAATCGTTCTGTGCTGGTTAGGAGTGGCCCTGATACACCAAACCTGTGCCACTGGATGACCCCCCCCTACCTGTTTACTCCGCTGCCGGTGAAACTGTGGGGGCTGACAATTGGAGCTTCAGGGTCGGCCCAGCCCGTTGTTGCCAGGCGCCTGACCCTAAAATGGCGCCCTGATGAGGGACGATCGAGCCTGAGGCACTACGAACTCTGATGGAGCGGGCAAGGAAGGAGCAACTGCCCAAAGGGTGTATAGTGGCTGGGACCGAATCACTTGCTGGGCAAGGCAGACGCCTGGGAGCCCATCAGGGCATTGACATGTATCCCTAGGTGCCTGACCCAAAGATGGCGGACTCCCAAGAGGAGTAGTACAGCACCAGGTACAAGAAGCAGCCCACACAACCACAGAGGCTCTGCTTGGCAGTCGAACCTACTAGGCACTGCAGGGATTTAATTCCTGTCATGAACATTCTCAAGGCGGGAGAGACACCCTGGATAGGGGGAAACAGCCTGCAGGGGACTGCTGACTGGTAGAGGGGGAGAGACCCTGCATGTGCCCACCCGAAGCTCGGGGGGGGGGGAGGGGGGGGGAGAGCTCCACCCCTTCCTCGGGACTTCCTACAGTAGGCATGGGGTCACCGGAATAAGGGGACCTCGCTGAACCTGACCTTAGGATGGTGCCTGTGTTTTGGAACTCTGAGTATTTGATGAGTGATGCGATCATCTGTGAGCTACACCGGAGCTGCTGAAAGACTCATTAGTCGCCGTCCTCTACCCTCAACCTCCCTTAACTATGTCACCTGGACTCTGCATCTTATGGATTTCCCCCCTGGGACCCATTTTTCAAACAATCTCATATTAGATGCCGAGATGACTCTGCGCGGTGTTTGTTTATTGGCATTGGCCCGAGTATCTACGTTGGCCCACCTGGGTTCTGGTCCCGCTTGCTCTAACTTTTGGGCCTCCATAAGACACTTTTCTTCCACTGCCGGTCTACCAGAATTGATCTGCTTCCCTGCCCCCTGTTCTTTTTTTCTCCCCTCCCTTCCCTTCTTCCTCTTCTGGGGTCCTGATCCCCTATGGTTGATTATGCAACTGTAACTAATGTAACCATGCAAATCTGTTATCTTTGTTATTCCCTACTGTGGAAACCTGAGCAACATGGCTGATGCCCGGTGGAGCTATAGAGGAGATCGGCCCTGGTTCACCCCCTTGACCATCACCTACCCAGCCGAACATTAGGCATAGTTCTCCTCGTCTCCCCTTTTTGTCTCCCTCCGCCCCCTCCCTCCGACGAACTACTGTTAACTTTGTTCTTTTTCCTGTGTTCTTACTATACTCTTGTAACGGATGTAATTTGTAACTTGTAACGCAACGATCCTCATGTAAAGCGCTCGGATACCTCCGGGTCTAGCCAGAGCTATATAAAACTCTTCAAAAAAACAAAAAAAAAGCCGTCCCTCCGGACCTGACTGTCAAGGCAGTAATGCTTTGTAAATGTGTGCAGCGAGGTCCACGTAGCTGCCTGACAGATATCCTGCAGCGGAACACCGCGGCCTAAAGCCGTGGTAGCAGCCGTTGCCCTGGTGGAATGGGCACGCAGCCCAACAGGAGGCTCCTTCTTAGCCAAAGAATAGCAGGCTTTGATACACAAGGTTACCCAGCGGGAGATGGTTCTCTTGTGCACCGCCCGACCTTTTTTGGCGCCCACGTAGCCAACAAAGTTCTGTTCATCCACCCGGAAGTGTTGTGTGCGATTGATATAAAAAGAAAGCGCACGTTTTGGATCCAGACGGTGGAGCCTCTCTTCCTCTCTGGAAGGATGCGGAGGCGGAAAGAAGGTGGGCAAAGTGATGGTCTGCCCAATGTGGAAGGCAGTAACCACCTTTGGCAAGAAGGACGGACGCGTCCTAAGAACAACCTTGTCTGGATGGACAGACAGAAAGGGAGGTTTGCATGATAGAGCCTGGAGCTCACTCACCCGCCGGGCGGAGGTGATGGCCACCAGAAAGGCTGTCTTCAGAGTCAGAAGACGAAGAGGACAGTTATGTAGAGGCTCAAAGGGAGCGCACATGAGAAAGGTAAGAACCAAGTTCAAGTCCCACTGAGGCATCACAAACGGAACAGGAGGGAAGAGGAGGGAAGAGGTGTGTGATGCCTTTTAGGAATCTGTTAACAACAGGGGACTTGAAAAGGGAGGGCTGATCAGGAAGCCTGAGGAAGGCCGAAATGGCACAAAGATAGCCCTTGATGGTACCCAGGGCAGAACCCTGTTGGGCCAGAGAAAGAAGGAACAGAAGAACCTCAGAAAGAGGGGCAGAGAGGGGATTCACAGCCTTTGCTGTGCACCATGCCACAAACTTGTTCCACCTGCAGGCGTATACCACCTTAGTGGAGGGACGCCTGGCTGCCAGAATCACATCACAAACTTCGGGAGGCAAGTCGAAAGGAATCAACTGCCGCCGCTCAATCTCCACGCAAGCAGGTGGAGGCTGGACAGGTTCGGGTGGAGGACCGTCCCTGCTGCTGCGACAGAAGATCCTCCCGAAGAGGCAGACGGATCGGGGATCTACGCTCATACTGAGTAGCTCGGGATACCAAACTCTTCGAGCCCAGTCCGGAGCCACAAGGATGACTTGGGCCCGGTCGTGCCGAATCTTCTTCAACACTCTGGGTAGAAGTGGTATAGGCGGAAAGGCGTACAACAGACCGCTACTCCACTCGCGGCCGAAAAGCGTCGCCGAGCGAGTGCCGCCTTGGAAATTCCGACGCGCAGAACTGATGACATTGCGCGTTCTCTTCGGTGGCGAATAGATCTAACCAAGGCTCTCCCCACTGCAGAAAGAGACCTTGCGCCACTTCCGAGTGAAGACGCCATTCGTGATCCATCATGCACCTGGGGCTGAGTTCGTCCGCCGTGGCGTTCAGGGAACCTGCCAGGTGTTGAACCATCAGGAACATGCCCTGATGTTCCAGCCATGTCCAGAGGCGCAGAGCCTCCTGACAGAGGGTCCACGACCCCACCCCGCCTTGTTTGTTGCAGTACCACATGGCGGTGGTGTTGTCTGTGAACACCTGCACTACCTTCCCTTTGACAGAGGGAAGGAATGCTTTCAGTGCAAGTCGGATCGCCCGGAGCTCCAGAAGGTTGATATGGAGCCGGGACTCCGCCGGAGACCAGAGGCCTCTGATCTCTGCCTCTCCCATGTGACCGCCCCATCCCAGAAGGGACGCGTCCGTCACAACTGTGTGCTCTGGTTGGGGAAGGGAGAGGGATCTGCCCATGACCCATTGCCGGTTCGAGAGCCACCACTGCAACTGTTTTGCAGTCCCCTCCGAGATCTGGACGTGATCGGACAGGTTGCCCTGGTGCTGCGCCCACTGGAACTTCAGGTCCCACTGCAGAGCCCGCATATGCCATCTGTCATGATCGACCAGCAGGATGCAGGAGGCCATGAGGCCCAGCAGCCTCAGGGTCATCCGTACCGAAACCCAGGATAAAGGGTGAAAGATGGGAATCATAGCCTGAATATCCCGGACTCGCCGTTCGGGAGGATAGGCCCGAAACTGCGTCGTGTCCAGAACTGCTCCGATGAAAAGGAGCTGTGGAGAAGGAATCAGATGCGACTTTGGCACATTGAGGGAGAACCCCAGCGAGTGCAGGAGTTCGGCCGTAGTCTGGAGGTGGGAGACGACTGCCTGGGACGAGCCCGCCTTCAGCAGCCAGTCGTCGAGGTAGGGGAATACTGGAACCCCTGCCCGGCGCAGATGAGCTGCGACCACCGCCATCACTTTCGTGAACACCCGAGGGGCACTGGTAAGGCCAAAGGGAGCACGGTGAACTGAAAATGCTCGAGGCCTACCGTGAACCGTAGGTAACGCCGGTGGGCCGGCAGGACTGGGATGTGGAAATAAGCGTCCTGCAAGTCCAACGCTACCAACCAGTCTCCAGGGTCGAGGGCAGTCAAGACCTGAGCTAGGGTGAGCATCTTGAACTTCTCCTTCCGGGAGGAAGCGATTGACGTTCCGGAGGTCCAAGATAGGACGCATGTCCTCCTTGTCCTTTTGGGCACCAGAAAGTAGTGGGAGTAGCAACCACGTCCTACTTCTGGGGTCGGAACATGCTCGATGGCCCTCTTGGCCAAGAGGGCCGTGACTTCCTTCTGCAGAAGCATCAAGTGATCCCCTGACATGCGGTGGAATTGAGGTGGCATGGCTGGGGGTGGTCTCGAAGGGAGGGAGTAGCCCCTTCGGACAATGTCCAAGACCCACCTGTCCAAGGTGATGGCACGCCAGTGGTGAAGGTGATGGCGGACCCTGCCCCCTACTGGCGTGCTGTGCACCGGAAAGGAGGGACTAGGAGGGCTTGGAGGCCGCGCACGAGTTGGAGGAGGTGGCCTGACCCGCACGCTGGTTGCCCGAACCGCCACGGCGGTATCCACGTCCTCGGCCACGCGAAGACGCTTGCTGCGCGGGCCGGTGGCTGGGCAGCTGACGTGACTGGGCGCCCCTTCCGTGGCCACGAAAGGGGCGAAAAGCAGAAGGTTAGCGGAGGGCGCACAACAGAAAGGCCCAGGGACTTGGCAGTAGCCCGTGAGTCCTTAAAACGCTCCAGCGCATGGTCTGCTTTGGAACCAAAAGACCGACTCCATCAAAGGGCATGTCCATGAGTGTATTCTGGACATCACCCGAGAAACCAGTTGTTCTCAGCCAGGCGTGGCGACGCAGCGCCACCGTCGTTGCAAGCGATCTGCCCAGCGAGTCGGCGGTATCAAGGCCACAACGTATGGTGTACTTTGCCGCATCCCTACCTTCCGCAATGGTGCAGGTAAGCAGTGTCTGGACCTCCTCAGAACACTGGGGCAAAACAGTCGCCACCGAATCCCACAGGGAGTGGGTATATCGGCCCAAAAGGCAAGCGGTGTTGACAGACCGCAAGCCAGCACTGGAGGAAGAAAAAGCCTTCTTCCCAAATTAGTCCAGGCGTTTGGATTCCCTATCCGGAGGGGCGGTAGGGAAGGCGGTTTGGGAGGCAGAGGCTTGGACAACCAAGCTCTCGGGGGTGGGATGTTGGGAGAGAAACAAGGGGTCGCCCGGAGCAGGGCGAAGGCGTCGGGCCACGTTCCTATCCACAGGAGACCCTGTGGTGGGCTTGGACCAGGCGCCCAAAAGAACGTCAGTCAGTGCATCATTAAACAGCAGCACAGTCTCCGTGGAGGAAGCTGCCGGCTGAAGCACTTCCATCAGGAGATTAGTCCCGACAGCCACAGTAGGCAATTGGAGGTGCAAGGCTCCAGCTGCTCTACGCAACACCGTTGCGAAATTAGCTCCCTCCTCCGTAGCCACGGGAGGAGACAGCATGCCAGTGTCAGGGGAAGTGTCTAGACCACTGGCATCCCCAAGTTCCTCAGCCCAGTCCTGATCATACTCACACTGTTGTGTGAGAGGGTCTTCCGACCCCTCCCAGCTCTCCTGGTCCTCCTCTGGTTCAAAATATGGAGGAGGAGGGACATTTGGGACCCACGGTCTCATCGGCGCCGGAGCCGGCGTTGAGCGACGTCGGTCCGGCTCCATGTCCGGAGATAACCGGGGAACGACGCCGTCCGGAGCCCCGGACAGCGTCAGGAACGGCACCGGGGACATCGGCGGAGGCGTGGTTAGGTCAACCGGCGTCGATGGGGGTTGCGGTACCACCAGAGCCGGGATCGAGGCCGGGGCCGGAGCAGAGGCCGGGATCAAGGCTGGCGGGACAGGCGACGCCGGGACCGGAGTCGTCGGCGACGCCGGAGCAACCCCATCAAGGCCCGCGGGGCCCGAAGGCGGACCGGAGGGACCTTGAGGCCCGAAGAGGCGGGCCATGGCCGACAGGAATTCCTGTATTTCGGCCGGAGTCGCCCCCGAACCCGGAAAGGACGGGTAATGCGGGGGAGGCTCCACAGGCACGTCCGGGGGGCGGGGACGGTGCCGACAGGGGTCTCAGCCGAGTCGCGAGACCGGCGAGGCGAAGTCTTAGAGCGATGATGCTTCTTAGACTTTTTGTGCTTCGACTTACCCGAGGAGCGCGAAGACTTGGACTCCGATGACCGGCGGGGGCTCCGCGACCGGCCCCTCGACCTCTCACGAGACCGGGGCTTGGTGCGGCGCGGAGCCGACTGCCGGGCCTCGAGTAGCTTTCGAGACCGCTCTCGCAAAGCCTTCGGGTGAAGTTTCCGGCAGTCAGGACACGACTTCGTGTCGTGGTCTCGGCCGAGACAGTAGAGACACTCTAAATGCGGGTCTGTGATCGACATCATTCGACCACAGACGTCGCATGGCTTGAAGCCGGGCATCCCTATTGACACCTACGAGTCGAGAAGACTCGAAAAGAAACAGTGAAAAATTCACCAAAAATGTAGTCAAAAATTGACTAAGGCACTGCTCTTCCTGGATCTGCGCTTACTGGCGCGGAAAAAGAAGAACTGACGTCAGCGCGCAGGGGCGTGGTCTAAGTACTGCCCGCGACGTCATCCCGGCGATCACGACGCCGACGACGGACGCGGAGCCGCACGATGCCGCCTACCGACGCGCAAGGGTACTGCTACGCAAAAACTTTCCGGATCCAGCCTGACGCCTGGGGATATTCTAAGGTAAGGAATCTGTCACTAACGTGTCTCTTTCAGATGCTGAGGTCACCGTAGGCCCTACTGAAAGGAGAAACACATCACACAAATACATCGCACACTAATTAACAATGGTCCCTGTAAGAAATCCGCCTTTTCCACGTGGTCACCCTGAATTGTTCACCTTCTGTTGGACCCTATATTTTTTGCAGGTGTCAGACCTCTGTGTAATTTCACCCTGTCAACAAATGGTAAAATGCTGCTGCTCCCCTTTTAAATGTAGTCAAATTGACATATTCCTATATATTTAACTTATATAGAAGTCCCTAGAATATGGTACAAAATATACCCAGGGCCTGGAAGTTAAATGTCACTAGTGGACTGCAGCACCTACTGTGCCATTCACCACAGTGACAGTGTAACGCATGGCTTCAGCCCTACCAGTGTAACTTGACTGTAGCAGTGTAAAGACTGCAATTTGCCATGTCAAAATTAAACCTTTTGACAGGTAAAACCACGCTTTTAAATATTAATAGGTCACCCCTATGTAGGCCTTGTCTCCCACAAGGCAGGGTGCATGGTATTTAAAAGTAAAGCATGTTGAAATTTAATTTTAACATGTCCTTACAGTGGCTAGCACATAAAAGCAATTTTTTCATTGTGGGAGGCCCCGTTGTTCTTGGCAGAAAACTAGGGTACGGTTTAAAAATCCTAAAACTATCTCAGTAATGGGACTAGATAGTAAAATAATTAAACAACTTTTTTTTTTAAATATTTTTTATTGATTTTAAACTTGTCACATTCAGAATTGCATTTGTATATATTCCGTTACAGATAAGACCTTTATATATCAACATTTATCGTGCACAGTGTTTTAACCATCATTACATGCCCTCGGTCCCCCCTTTTTGACATTTCCATTTCTACCGTTGGTTAAATACATAATTCTCCTCTATATGCATTCCACCTGCCCCACTTTTTGTCCCACTTTTTAGGACAGCCCCTGGATTTATAGACATCTTTTTCAGCAATCATACATTTGTCCATTTCCGCCACCCAGCCTATTGTCAATGGTCGATCTGCTGCCCCCCATTTCATAGCGATTGCTTTTTTTACCAATGTGTAGCCTAGGGTGGCTAATTGCTGCTCTATTTCTGTTAGGTCAGTGGCCTCCCAAATATTTAGAATCCCCATTAGTGGTGTTAGAGCGATTTGTTTCCCTAGTGCGCATTGCAGCTTCTCCGTGGCCCTCTCCCACAAGGGTTGTATCTGGGGGCAGTCCCATAGAATATGATAAAATGTTGCCTCTTGGTTACATCCACGCAGACAGAGTGCGTCCTGCCTTGTTCCTATTTTAGCTAGGGTTACTCCGGTGAGGTATGTTCTGTGTAAAACTTTTAATTGAATCAGTCGAAAACGATGATTTATGGCTGCCTCTCTTGGGGACATCAATGCGGCCTGCCAATCATCATCATCGATCTGCCCCAAATATGCCTGCCAGTGGTTTCTGAGAGTGTGGAAGGGGTCTGGTAAATTGTTGCATAATTTACGATATGTGAGTGAAATGGCTTTGTCTGGGATAGGGTCTGATAATAGCCGGTCCTCCAAGGGAGATGAATCTGGCACTTTTGTCACGTCTGGGAGTGCTGTCTTGAGAGCATGGCGAATCTGTAGATATCAAAATATCTCACTGTGTGCTAGTTCGTGTTTTGCTTGTAATTCTTTAAATGTGAGAACCTTACCCTTATGTACGAGATCTCCTATGGTGGACAGTCCGATGGTGTCCCATTTGTCAAAACCCATATGGTGACAAAGCAACCCTAGCTGTTGAGAGGACCACAGGGGTGTAGCTTTCGTCAACACCCCCGTCCAGCCCAGACGTTTATTTGCCTGATGTCAGATGGTTACCGTTTGAGCCATAGGGCCCAGATACCTCCCTTTACGGACCTTGGTGTATAGGGCCCCAAGATACCCCTCTTGTCCCGTCTGATATCTTTCTAGTCTTTATGCTGGGTTCATAGGAGTGCCATACAGCCATTGATTAATTGCCACCAATTGTGATGCCCAATAATAGAGCCGTATATCTGGGAGTGCGATTCCCCCGTCGTACCACCCCTTCGTCAATTTCCCTAAAGCTATTCGCGGTGTACCTCCATCCCACAAAAGTGTGCGGACCTCCACCTCCACGCTATTAAAATATGAGTCGGGGATCCGGTATGGGCAATTCTGAAGCAGATAAAGGAATCGCGGCAGAGCCAGCATTTTAAATAGGGCCGCTCGACCTAGTAGCGACAATGGTAGCGACCTCCAATGTTTGACATCTTCACAAAGTCTTTTTAAGGGGACTTCTAGGTTCTTGTCATAATAAATTTGGGGGTCGGGTGTGATGAAGATCCCCAAATACTGGAATCCTTCATAGGCCACATCGATTTCACATCCCCGGGGTAGTCTAGGTGTGGGGCCATGCAGAACAAATAGCACTGACTTATTCCAATTAATAGCATATCCTGAATATTTGCCGAAATTTGTGAATATATTTAGTAATCTGTGTATTGAGGCATATGGGGAAGCTAAGTAGATCAGGATGTCATCTGCATACAATGAAATCCTGTCCTCATTGTCCTCCTCCCATTTTAACCCCCGAAGAACCACGTCTCGTCTCACCCAAGATGCCAGTGGTTCTAGTACTAAGGAGAAAAGTAGGGGGACAGGGGGCAGCCTTGTCTGGTCCCTCTGGTCAGCTTAAACGTCCGGGACGTGCGGTTATTCACCCTCACCTGACCCCGCAACTCAGTGTAAAGCAACCTGATCCACTTTATAAACCGTCGGCCAAACCCTAGGCGAACCAGCACTTCGAAGAGATAGGGCCATTCTATAGAATCGAATGCCATAGAGGTATCCAGCGACAGTATTACAGCGTCCTCTTCTATACATTGCTGACGTGCCAAAACATTGTGCACTCAGCGAATATTCAGTGCCGTGTTCCGTCCCGACACAAAGCCTGATTGATCTGCGTGAACCAATGAAGGGAGAACGGTATTCAGACGGGACGCCAGCAGGTTCGCTAGAATTTTAGCCTCCGCATTAATCAAGGAGATTGGCCTTTAAGAGCTACAACTGTTCGCCGGTTTACCGGGTTTTCGGATTACCACTATGGAAGCCAATCTTTGATCTTCAGGCAGAATTCCCTTCTCCAAGCTTTCTGTATACATATGTTTAAGATGGGGTGCTACCCATAGGGTCATCGATTTGAGGAACTCAATCGGAATCCCGTTGGGCCCCATTGCCTTCCCTGATTGGATGCTGAATATGGCTTTACAGATTTCGTCATCCGTTATGTCTGCGTCCAGCTCGGCCCTGTCTGTATCTGACAATGAGGGCAAATTTATGTCTGTCAACAGCTGACGTGAGTCTTCAGATGTATAGCTGGTGGAGGAGGTATACACCGCCTCCAAATAATCCGCAAATGCCTCCGCTACCTCTTGGGGATCGGAGATCCGTTTAGTCCTGTTAACGGATAGTTCAGGTACCCACCGTTCCCCTGGTTCCTTTCTTTCTAGCCAGGCAGGAATTTTCCCTGCTCTGTCTCCCAATTCGTAAACCCTATGACGTGTGTGAAGTATTTTCGCCCGGGTTTTTTCCTGCACCATAGTTTTATATTCGAGTTGCTTAATGGTTAAGCGGTGTGCGGGGCCTCGCTAGGTGAGGAGTTATTCTGTGTCTCTAGGTGGAGGAGCTCACTCTCTAATTGCAATAATTGCTGGTTATATTGCCGGATATAGCCTGTCTTTAATGCCAGAGCATGCCCCTTCAGCACCACTTTATAAGCTTCCCAAATGGTCTTCGCTGAGTCCACTGAGCCTAGATTTTCGGTAAAATAGCAATCTGTCTGCTTAGTGAGATCCTCTTTTATGTCTGGAACCGTTAGGAGCCACGAATTAATAATTATGGAGCTGCGCTGTCTCTTTTGGTTGAAGGGGAGTTCGAGCCATACTGGGGAATGATCCGAGATACCCCTTGGGAGCCCGCGAGGGTTTTGAAAGTGGCTAAGGTCTACCAAGTGCGTAAGGAAGTAATCGATACGGGACATACTGTTATGTGCGTTAGAGTAGTGGGTATAATACGTCATGTTTGGTTGCAGTGAACGCCATATTTCTGTCAGTCCCATGGCTTGAGTAAATTCCTCCATTTGAGTGCTATGTCGTGTTGGGGGTCGTCGAGGATACCCATCTAGTGCGTCGTCCATAGTCATGTTAAAATCACCTCCTAGTATTAATGTACATTCGGGGAGATCGATCAGGATTTTGCCTAAATCACTAAGTGCCTCTTTTCCCAGTGCTGGCGGGAGATACACTGATACCACATTTATCGGTTTCCCCTCCCAACTGGCCTCCATCACCGCGAATCTTCCTTGTGGGTCAGCCCATGTATGAGTGGGCGTGAGAGCTAAGTTCCTCCGCTCTAGGATAACCGTGCCTCTGGAACCGGATATAAACCCTGCGTGAACCAAAAGTTTGTATCCCCACCTGTTGAGGGCCTTGCAGTTATTACCCACTAGGTGTATTTCCTGCAGCAATACTAAATCTGGTGCCTGTCTCTTGAGGTATTGCGACACTACTCCCCGCTTTATTTTGTCTCCCAATCCGTTTACATTCCACGTCAAAATGGACAATTTCGCTTCTATTGTGCTACCCATGATAAATCATTGTTAGGGACTGGCGAAACTCCTGCGGAAGTCACTGGAGGGGTGACCGGCTCCTCCAGTAAGTTAGCAGCCATCTTTATAAACTTGGATCGATCATACGTTCCGGAGTTTGCCTTGAACTCCAGCTGTCTATACCATGCCATCTTAGGGAGGACACTACTTTCCAAATCTGGTTTACAACACTGTGCATTGTGACATTCAACATTAAAACCAACAACAACAAAAAACCTTCTTCCCCCCCGCTCCACCCCCCTCCCTGCCCCCCTGCCGGTGGATTTCCAACTACCCACACCCCAACAAGGCAGAGTGCCTGTCGCCCCCCCCCCCCATTTGCGAGGTGCTTGGTTTACAACCCTCCCTCCCCCGCCGTGAATTGAGGATATAAGCATATTACACATTATGTCATTCAAACATGTCCAAGTCCCTTCTTATGCCTTCACTTCTAAAGCAGCTCATTATTGGCTGTCTCGCCTAGGTCGGTACCAGTGGAGCATACCTCGTCAGCAATGGGTTGGTGGAGAATACCCCAATACCTTTGCCGGGTGTCTTACCCTATACCCAGGGGCATCAGTTGTCTCTCAGTCCACACACCCCGGAGTCCAAAACGCCTTGTTTCTTTAGCCCTTCGATGTTAAGTTCAGCTCTCCCTGGGTTGGATCGTCTCGTGGTTTGTCGATGTTGTTCAGTCTATTGGTACGGGTTCTGTCGTTTCGGCTCCCATTCGGCTTCCCATCTCTTCGTCAACCCTCCAACCATTCCCATGTCTCTTCTGGGGATGAAAAAAAACATGTTTTACCCTCGGATTCAACCCGGAGCCTCGCCGGGAAGAGCATGGAGTATTTTACTTCTTTGTCCCGCAGTGCCTTTTTGACCGTTGTGCAACTGCGTCTTTGAGCTTGGACTTTGGTGGTAAAGTCCGGGAAGAAGGTGACTGCACTGTCTTCTAATTTCAATGGCGGGTTGGCTCGTGCTGTTTGGAGTATGACGTCACGGTCACGAAAGTTGAACACCCGTGCTATAATCGGTCTCGGAGGGGCTCCCGGTTTTGGTCTACCCCCGGGGACTCGATGAGCGCGTTCAATGGAAAAGTAACTGGAGAGATGCTTCGGCTGGAGTTTTGTCAATACTAAGTCCTCGACGAAGAGGTCCGCCGCCGGCCCCTCCGCCCGCTCCGGAACTCTCAGGATACGTATGTTATTCCTGCGCGCTCTTCCTTCGTAATCATCGAGTAGCCCCACCATTTTCATCTGCTGGTCACGGAGTTGGATCACTTGTTGCTTAAGGAGAGCCGTGTCTGAGGTTAGCGTTTCGGTAGCCTCTTCCACTTCTTTCACTCTGGAGTCCATTTTCCGCAAGTCGGCTCTGATGAGGGAAACCTCAATATTAACTGAGTCAATGCGAGTCTCTAGTGAGGTCCGCACTCCGGCAATGGCCTCCATGACATCTTGGAGGGTTAAATCTTGTTGGGGAGTCTGAGGTTGAGGATTTCTTGTTCCCCCTGTGGAGGTGGTATTGTCCTCCTCACCCGTTTTATCCCAGGCAAATTTGGCTAATTTGCTTTGAACCTGTGTCTTGGCTCCCTTTCCGCTGGCCATTGTTGCTCAGTGTCGAGTATTGTCCTTCCAGTTGCTCAGGGCCCCGCACCAGTACTCGCCGCCGCCTGCGCAGGGGGGATTCCCGACTCTGCCGGCCTGTCGGGTTTCCTAGTCAGGCGAGTGGTCTGCGCTTTGGGGGAAGGAGTCGCGGTGAGGCGCCGCACTGGTTCACTGTGCTTTGGGTGAGAGGCAAGGGGGGGCGCGGAGTTGGAAGGAGCCCGCAACTACACCTCAAAATCCCCTCAGTCCTTACTTTCCATCCGCTGTAGTGCAGGCAGTGATAATAACAATGTGACACTGGAGGGCTGTTGGGCCTCGCTGCACTTGTGGTTTCTAGTCTCCTTGGGCCCCCTCTGATTGGGTGGGTTGCTCCCTTGTATGCTGTCTCGCCCCCGGTGCCCGTGGGTCTTTTCGTGTCTATCGTAGTCCGTAGACACTTACTGTGGGGAAATCACCATTTGTGGCTGGCTCCCTGGCCTTGCGTCCCCCGTGGTTCTTGACTCCCTGGGAGTTCCTCAGTTTTTGTGGGCGTTTCTTCAGCGCGCTGTCTCAATCGCGCCACCTGCGAGTTCGCTTGCCCCTCTATCAGGTTGTGGACGGTTGTTTGAGGGTGACCTCTCTTTCCGGCGCCGTGGTGTACTAGGCCGCAAAGCCGGGGCCTCGAGTACCTGCGTTGTCCTGCCGCCACATCCGCAACTGGCGATCAGGCCCCTCCCACTACCTGCGCTTCACGATTTCCCGGGTTCCTAACGAGCCCGGCTGCACCGCGTCTGCTATCGGGCTGCGGAGCTAGTAATCATCTGCTCCAGGACCCCCCCCAACAGTCACTGTATTCGTGGTGTTTCCGGGCGCTCACCTCTTCAGCTGGAAGAACTAGGAGGGGCCGCCATTTTCGTCCCGCATGGGCTCAGAGTATTTCGGCGGCGCTCCGGCTCTGCCGCACTTTCCACGGCGGGCTGCACAAATCTGGTGCCTTGGGTTTCTCTGGGACTTGGACCCCCGGTTGTGAGGGAATACCTTCAGGTTAGATGTCGGATATTGTCAGGAGAAACGGCGAGGGCAGCGGAGCCGCTTCAGAGTGCGGGCATACCCCTTAAACAACTATTTTTAATAGTAATTAAAAATCCAATTCAATGGTGAAGTCAGATTTTTATTAAATATTAAGGAAAATAAACTTTCAGAAGGTTACCTTTTCCCTGCCAGAAGTTCCTGGAAGCTAACTTTGCATTTGCTCTCCAACTCCTGCCAGCCAGTAATTAGCATTTGGAGAGGTCTGAAAAATGCTCCTAGAGCAGAGAACAAATGTCTGGGTGTGGGGAGGTGGTGTTGTTCAATTGACAGGATGACCAGTGGGGCTGCACCCAGCAACTTGATTAACTTCAAAGAGGCCTTCCCTGTCATAGGCAAATGTAAACTGACACCTGGGCACAGCTCTTCCTTTGTCCCCACAGCCAGGTAGGCTCTAATCACAGTGGGCCTCTTTTTGACATTCATGTGTCAAATCCTGCTTGACAGGTCTGCTGGGGTTTACATATAACACTGGGTGCACACTTGAAAGGCAGGAGACAGGTTGTCAAGACAATTCTTGTGTATCCATTGTCTGGTTACCAGAAAACCGAGCTTTGTTTTACTAGACTTCTGTCTCTCAGTTTATTGGGGTTACAGTGACTTCCCAAATTGGACTTTAGTGTTATATATAGAAAGACACTAGGATTACCATAGTACACCCAATACACACATCCCTCAGCCCTAAGTGCAGAAGTTTAGTGTGGCTGAAGACTTTCACCATCTTGAAAATGGCCAAAGTAGGTAGGGTTGGCGCTGGGCGCTTTTACTCCATCGGTTAGGGTGTCCCCAGGATTTATTTCCACCCACTAGCTCAAGTCAGACATAAATGTGGCATCTCCAGGCACCATGCTCATAGCACTCCTGGCACTGTGGAAAATCAGCAGAGGACTGAACCTGCTGTCTGCAACCTGAGAAGAGCCCTGAAGGACTGGACCTGCTCTCACTTGTACCCCAGACAAAGAAATGGTCTCCAAGGGTCATAAGGATGACCGCCAGTTCAAGATACTGGGACGCACCATGCTACAAGAGGCCTTTTTCTGCAACTGCCAGGTGACTGGACCTTGCTGTTTGACCTCTGTCTGGCGCCCTGTGAGTCTTTAAGTGCTCCCTCCTGTGGTGCCTCCTTCTGAGGTGGACTCCTACTTAAAGGAGTAAAGTCAAATGGTAAAATCTTTAACCGGGACCAACTTGGTTGGTGTATTCAGCCCACGCTACATTGGGTTCAGCATCAAATTGCAGTTCATTCTACCGCGATCATTGACTATCATTGGCCCTTTGTGCTACTTGGCGCTATGCCAACTTAAAATTGCAAAAATAAATCATATATCCATTTCCCTTTATTGCATTTTTGTAATTTTGGGATTTTTATTTTGTGTTATTTCTAACAGGGGTTGAGCTCAGGTTAATTTGGTGTTTTTAAGCATTTACCCTGACAATTCCAATTTCTTACAGCGCTGAAAGGATTATTGAACTTAAATTAGCGTGGGAGAAAGATGTATTCACACTGGAAGAAAATGGCAGGCCAGACCATGACAATCTCAGACAAACTACGACTCACCCAATTAAAATACATGCATAGGACATACTATATATCTGAGGGCTGCAGAAGAGGGGCAAAATGCCCGTGTACAAAATTTCTGAGCTGTCAAACCGAATAATGGGACTTCATCCACATAACTTGGTTTTGGACAATGATACTAAGATACTAGGCCATTAGCAAAACTAACACTCCTGCCCGTGGCCCAGTCACCGAAACTAGCACAGTTGGGAATAATGAAGGAGGGAGAGGGTTAGCCCAGATATATAAAGATATTTATTGGCTTGGGGCATTTAATCGTTAAGAGACACTCAGCTAGAGATTGGTTGTCAATGAGGCACTCCCAATACATTAGTGGTGGGAGGCCATAGATAGATGTGCCATACTTAAAAAAGCAATAAAACTTGCAAGAGGGTGACCAGATAAACACACTAAAATATGTATCACACTTTGGTCTTGATATTTAAATTAATATGCCAATGTTATCGTGTGATCGACTACATGCAAAAGTGCTCCACATGTAACATAACATTGTTCTGCCTTAAGCATTTATGTTTTGTTATAATTGAAAACTAATAAAAAGATTTATATAAAAGAATGGCACTGGCTGAAGAATAAGTTGTTGTGTCTGTAGGTTCTGTGACTGTTGAGGTATGCACTCTTGTCCCCCACACTACCTCCCTCAGAAGCCATGAATTGCTCGCTCATTACCCTGAGAGTGAAGTACATAGAGGATTACACTTTAGCAGGTTTGCAGACTAAAGGCAAACAGCCTCAGACACCAGATGTGGTGGCCAGCAGCCAGTCTCGTCTGTGGCCACCCAAAATGGGGTCTGACACGAGATATGGCCACTGCTGAACGAAAAATAAAATCGCAGCATAATTTGAATAATGAAAGATGTAAACCAATTTAAAATGGTTTATTTAGGAAATGGATTCTTGTAGTTATATACAGATTGAATAGATGTTCAAAGCTGTTATCAAGGGAAACAATAACTGTGAAGCCTACGGCGGAAGCTATACATTGATCTTGGTATTAGTTCACATTTGATCGAACATATTTTGATAGGGAGGGGCAGAACTTCCTATTCTGATTATTTTCAGGCTCTATCCATAGCATATCCTTTGATTGGACTGCTATGGTGTTATTTCTTACCTGCAATTTCCATTGTTTCGTCCTGGTCCTTCAAATTATCTTTGTTCGTGGAAGAAACTATGCTGTCATCTGTCGCAAGTTCATCGATGTTCAGCGAAGGCTCCATGGTTTCTTCCTTTGTTGGTTTCTCCACATTACCACATGACTCGGTGCATCCATCCTTTGGCGAAAAATCCACGAGTTCTTCCTTAAGTAAGTCCTCTCTCTTTGTTGACGTGAGTTTACTTTGTTTCTGTTCACAGGAAGCCATGCTTACTCCAGTCTGTAATTCATCCCCAGAACATACAGCAACTTTATCGTGTGGCAATTCGAGTAAATCTGCTTTCATTCTTCTTGCTCCTTCTGACGCTTGGGACTTCAAAAAGGAAATCAAGCTAGGATCTATGGGAAATAAAAAGGAGGTTTCTGCTTAGAAGGTTAACACAACACGTTCACATCTTTCAGTTTACCCTTGTTGTGAAATAGAGAATGAAAGTAGATACATTTTTACATTCCAAAATCATCGGTGAAGTAGCTTGTAACTCAGACATCAAAAATAAACCATCTCTGTAACAGAATGAGCATGCTTAAACCCATTCAATATTGAAGGCTTGGCCAAAATTTAACACTTCAAAACAGAATCTCACAATTTCCAAAACAACATTAAAATGGTTGCAAAGTGACCCCGTTTAGGATAGTCCCATCCCAGTTTCATTTCTTTTTTAGGAACTCACCTGCTGGTAATCTTGAGCTCTAACGCACAAGTTACTAACTTGTGTAACGATATATCTGTAAGAGACAGTAGTTAGTGACAGATTCCTTACCTTAGAATATCCCCAGGCGTCAGGCTGGATCCGGAAAGTTTTTGCGTAGCAGTACCCTTGCGCGTCGGTAGGCGGCGTAGTGCGGCTCCGCGTCCGTCATCGGCGTCGTGATCGCCGGGATGACGTCGCGGGCAGTACTTAGACGCCGCCCCTGCGCGCTGACGTCAGTTCTGTACACGACTTTCCGCGCCAGGAACGCAGAGCCATGCAAGAAGCTGACATAGGTGTCTGAAAAATACTAGGGCCCTGAAAGGGATGTCCTTAACCCTAGAAATCAGTTCGCAGAACGGGGAGGATGGGTGGGCGGTAAGGAATCTGTCACTAACTACTGTCTCTTACAGATATATCGTTACACAAGTTAGTAACTTGTGCATCTGAAAGAGACACGTTAGTGACAGATTCCTTACCTTAGAATAGATACCCCAGCAATACCAACCCCGGTGGTGGGTCTGCGAACAAAGATCAGACAAGGAAGTCCCGGAGGACAGAACGGCCAAAGAAGCCGTCCCTCCGGACCTGACTGTCAAGGCAGTAATGCTTTGTAAACGTGTGCAGCGAGGCCCACGTAGCTGCCTGACAGATATCCTGCAGCGGAACACCGCGGCCCAAAGCCATGGTAGCAGCCGTTGCCCTGGTATAATGGGCGCGCAGCCCAACAGGAGGCTCCTTCTTAGCCAAAGAATAGCAGGCTTTGATACACAAGGTTACCCAGCGGGAGACGGTTCTCTTGTGCACCGCCCGACCTTTTTTGGCGCCCACGTAGCCAACAAAGAGCTGGTCATCCACCCGGAAGTGTTGTGTGCGGTTGATATAAAAGGAAAGCGCACGTTTTGGGTCCAGACGGTGGAGCCTCTCTTCCTCTCTGGAAGGATGCGGAGGCGGAAAGAAGGTGGGCAAAGTGATGGTCTGCCCAATGTGGAAGGCAGTAACCACCTTTGGCAAGAAGGACGGACGCGTCCTAAGAACAACCTTGTCTGGATGGACAGACAGAAAGGGAGGTTTGCATGATAGAGCCTGGAGCTCACTCACCCGCCGAGCGGAGGTGATGGCCACCAGAAAGGCTGTCTTCAGAGTTAGAAGACGAAGAGGACAGTTATGTAGAGGCTCAAAGGGAGCGCACATGAGAAAGGTAAGAACCAAGTTCAAGTCCCACTGAGGCATCACAAACGGAACAGGAGGGAAGAGGTGTGTAATGCCTTTTAGAAACTGGTTAACAACAGGGGACTTGAAAAGGGAGGGCTGATCAGGAAGCCTGAGGAAGGCCGAAATGGCACAAAGATAGCCCTTGATGGTACCCAGGGCAGAACTCTGTTGGGCCAGTGAAAGAAGGAACAGAAGAACCTCAGAAAGAGGGGCAGAGAGGGGATTCACAGCCTTTGCTGTGCACCATGCCACAAACTTGTTCCACCTGCAGGATATACCACTTTAGTGGAGGGACGCCTGGCTGCCAGAATCACATCACAAACTTCGGGAGGCAAGTCGAAAGGAATCAACTGCCGCCGCTCAATCTCCACGCAAGCAGGTGGAGGCTGGACAGGTTCGGGTGGAGGACCGTCCCCTGCTGCTGCGACAGAAGATCCTCCCGAAGAGGCAGACGGATCGGGGATCGACGCTCATACTGAGTAGCTCGGGATACCAAACTCTTCGAGCCCAGTCCGGAGCCACAAGGATGACTTGGGCCCGGTCGCGCCGAATCTTCTTCAACACTCTGGGTAGAAGTGGTATAGGCGGAAAGGCGTACAACAGACCGCAACTCCACTCGCGACGAAAAGCGTCGCCGAGCGAGTGCCGCCTTGGAAATTCCAACGGGCAGAACTGATGACATTGCGCGTTCTCTTCGGTGGCGAATAGATCTAACCAAGGCTCACCCCACTGCAGAAAGAGACCTTGCGCCACTTCCGAGTGAAGACGCCATTCGTGATCCATCATGCACCTGCGGCTGAGTTCGTCCGCCCTGGCGTTCAGGGAACCTGCCAGGTGTTGAACCATCAGGAACATGCCCTGATGTTCCAGCCATGTCCAGAGGCGCAGAGCCTCCTGACAGAGGGTCCACGACCCCACCCCGCCAAGTTTGTTGCAGTACCACATGGCGGTGGTGTTGTCTGTGAACACCTGCACTACCTTCCCTTTGACAGAGGGAAGGAATGCCTTGAGTGCAAGTCGGATCGCCCGGAGCTCCAGAAGGTTGATATGGAGCCGGGACTCCGCCGGAGACCAGAGGCCTCTGATCTCCGCCTCTCCCATGTGACCGCCCCATCCCAGAAGGGACGCGTCCGTCACAACTGTGTGCTCTGGCTGGGGAAGGGAGAGGGATCTGCCCATGACCCATTGCCGGTTCGAGAGCCACCACTGCAACTGTTTTGCAGCCCCCTCCGAGATCTGGACGTGATCGGACAGGTTGCCCTGGTGCTGCGCCCACTGGAACTTCAGGTCCCACTGCAGAGCCCGCATATGCCATCTGGCATGATCGACCAGCAGGATGCAGGAGGCCATGAGGCCCAGCAGCCTCAGGGTCATCCGTACCGAAACCCAGGATAAAGGCTGAAAGATTGGAATCATAGCGTGAATATCCCGGACTCGCCGTTCGGGAGGATAGGCCCGAAACTGCGTCGTGTCCAGAACTGCTCCGATAAAAAGGAGCTGTGGAGAAGGAATCGGATGAGACTTCGGCACATTGATGGAGAACCCCAGCGAATGCAGGAGTTCGGCTGTAGTCTGGAGGTGGGAGACGACTGCCTGGGACGAGCCCGCCTTCAGCAGCCAGTCGTCGAGGTAGGGGAAGACTGGAACCCCTGCCCGGCGCAGATGAGCTGCGACCACCGCCATCACTTTCGTGAACACCCGAGGGGCACTTGTAAGGCCAAAGGGGAGCACGGTGAACTGAAAATGCTCGAGGCCTACCGTGAACCGTAGGTAACGCCGGTGGGCCGGCAGGACGAGGATGTGGAAATAAGCGTCCTGCAAGTCCAACGCTACCAACCAGTCTCCAGGGTCGAGGGCAGTCAAGACCTGAGCTAGGGTGAGCATCTTGAACTTCTCCTTCCAGAGGAAGCGATTGACGTTCCGGTTGTCCAAGATAGGACGCATGTCCTCCTTGTCCTTTTTGGGCACCAGAAAGTAGTGGGAGTAGCAACCACGTCCTACTTCTGGGGTCGGAACATGCTCGATGGCCCTCTTGGCCAAGAGGGCCGTGACTTCCTTCTGCAGATGCACCAAGTGATCCCCTGACATGCGGTGGAATTGAGGTGGCATGGCTGGGGGGGTGGTCTCGAAGGGGAGGGAGTAGCCCCTTCGGACAATGTCCAAGACCCACCTGTCCAAGGTGATGGGACGCCAGTGGTGAAGGTGATGGCGGACCCTGCCCCCTACTGGCGTGCTGTGCACCTGAAAGGAAGGACTAGGAGGGCTTGGAGGCCGCGGAGGGGTTGGAGGTGGTGGCCTGACCCGCACGCTGGTTGCCCGAACCGCCACGGCGCTATCCACGGCCTCGGCCACGCGAAGACGCTTGCTGCGCAGGCCGGTGGCTGGGCAGCTGACGTGACTGGGCGCCCCTTCCGTGACCACGAAAGGGGCGAAAAGCAGAGGTTAGCGGAGGGCGCACAACAGAAAGGCCCAGGGACTTGGCAGTAGCCCATGAGTCCTTAAAACGCTCCAGCGCATGGTCTGCTTTGGAACCAAAAAGACCGACTCCATCAAAGGGCATGTCCATGAGTGTATTCTGGACATCACCCGAGAAATCAGTTGTTCTCAGCCAGGCGTGGCGACGTAGCGCCACCGTCGTTGCAAGCGATCTGCCCAGCGAGTCGGCGGTATCAAGGCCACAACGTATGGTGTATTTAGCCGCATCTCTTCCTTCCGCAATGGCGCGGGTAAGCAGTGTCTGGACCTCCTCAGAACACTGTGGCAAAACAGCCGCCACCGAATTCCACAGGGAGTGGGTATATCGGCCCAAAAGGCAAGCGGTGTTGACAGACCGCAAGCCAGCACTGGAGGAAGAAAAAGCCTTCTTTCCAAATTGGTCCAGGCGTTTGGATTCCCTATCCGGAGGGGCGGTAGGGAAGGCGGTTTGGGAGGCAGAGGCTTGGACAACCAAGCTCTCGGGGGTGGGATGTTGGGAGAGAAACAAGGGGTCGCCCGGAGCAGGGCGATGGCGTCGGGCCACGTTCCTATCCACAGGAGCCCCTGTGGTGGGCTTGGACCAGGCGCCCAAAAGAACGTCAGTGAGTGCATCATTAAACGGCAGCACAGTCTCCGAGGAGGAAGCTGCCGGCTGAAGCACTTCCGTCAGGAGATTAGTCCTGACAGCCACAGTAGGCAATTGGAGATGCAAGGCTCCAGCTGCTCTACGCAACACCGTTGCGAAATTAGCTCCCTCCTCCGTAGCCACGGGAGGAGACAGCTTGCCAGTGTCAGGGGAAGTGTCTAGACCACTGGCATCCCCAAGTTCCTCAGCCCAGTCCTGATCATACTCACAATGTTGTGTGAGAGGGTCTTCCGACCCCTCCCAGCTCTCTTGGTCCTCCTCCGATTCAAAATATGGAGGAGGGACATTTGGGACCCAAGGTCTCATCGGCGCCGGAGCCGGCGTCGAGCGACGTCGGTCCGGCTCCATGTCCGGAGCCGGAGAGAGCCGGGGAACGACGCCGTCCGGAGCCCCGGACGGCGTCAGGAACGGCACCGGGGACATCGGCGTCGGCGGAGGCGTGGGTAGGTCAACCAGCGTCGATGGGGGTTGCGGTACCGCCGGAGCCGAGGCCGGGATGAAGGCTGGCGGGACAGGCGGCGCCGGGACCGGAGTCGGCGGCGACGCCGGAGCAACCCCATCAGGGCCCGCGGGGCCCGAAGGCGCACCGGAGGGACCTTGAGGCCCAAAGAGGCGGGCCATGGCCGACAGGAATTCCTGTATTTCAGCCGGAGTCGCCCCCGAACCCGGAAAGGACGGGTAATGCGGGGGCGGCTCCACAGGCACGTCCGGGGCTGCGGGGGCGGGGACGGTGCCGACAGGGGCCTCAGCCGAGTCGCGAGACCGGCGAGGCGAAGTCTTAGAGCGATGATGCTTCTTAGACTTTTTGTGCTTCGACTTACCCAAGGAGCGCGAAGACTTGGACTCCGACGACCGGCGGGGACTCCGCGACCGGCCCCTCGACCTCTCCCGGGACCGGGGCTTGGTGCGGCGCGGAGCCGACTGCCGGACCTCGAGTAGCTTTCGAGACCGCTCTCGCAAAGCCTTCGGGTGAAGTTTCCGGCAGTCAGGGCACGACTTCGTGTCGTGGTCTCGGCCGAGACAGTAGAGACACTCTAGATGCGGGTCTGTGATCGACATCATTCGACCACAGGCGTCGCATGGCTTGAAGCCGGGCATCCCTACGACACCTAGGAGTCGATGAAAAGAAACAGTGAAAAAATTCACAAAAAAATTTAGTCAAAAATTGACTAGGGCACTGCTCTTCCCGGATCTGCGCTTACTGGCGCGGAAAAAGAAGAACTGACGTCAGCGCGCAGGGGCGGCGTCTAAGTACTGCCCGCGACATCATCCCGGCGATCACGATGCCGACGACGGACGCGGAGCCGCACGACGCCGCCTACCGACGCGCAAGGGTACTGCTACGCAAAAACTTTCCGGATCCAGCCTGACGCCTGGGGATATTCTAAGGTAAGGAATCTGTCACTAACGTGTCTCTTTCAGATACTGAGACACTCTTCAGCAGCTGCAGCAGTAAACCACTGTATCTGTTTTCCTTTCGCTTTCAATTTCAAATTAAATATTTGATTTATGAGTAAGTATTAAGTGCAAATGAAGTTTCAGGAAGTAATCAAGCACTTTACAAGTTGAGGGCATATCTGAGTGAATGATAATTTTGTGAAATGAGAAAGGTTGCAGAGATTGCTCAGGAACGGTACAATGTATACAATGGATGACAAAGGGTGTTATTTCGACAAGGAGGAGAACAAGGGAGTGGTATTGAAAGGAAGAAGTTTAGAGATCCATCGCTCATAGCAAAGTTCTCCAGTGGGGTGCCAGAGGAGTGTTTCCTGAGCTTGTTTCTGAATTGCAGCAAACTAAGGTCTGGTCTGATGATGGGGTTGGAGGGGTGGAGGTGGGAGTGAATTCCACACTCTGAAGGAATAGACTCAGCACCTGTCTTCTGGTTGCCTTTCTTTTGCATTTGTTTCAATTTTTTATTAGCAAATTATTGGCTCCTCATATTTTTGAGTCGACCAGAGATGGAGATAGCACTGCAATTACATCATCAATTTCTACTGAGTTTAGAAAGAGTGAAAATGGTGTCAACGAAGCCTGAGAGGAAGTCATGCTGCGCGATGGCTCAGAATAGTAAGGCATTTTAGTCAATGGTGAAAACACAGATGGAGTCATGAGACTACATATGTGTGAGGAAGAGTGAGGTCCAAGGGCTGGGCAAGGTACCAAGATGTAGACAGGGCTGTAGGACTCGACAAAGAAAATGCTCTTTGTGATTGGCCTACTTCAGACACAAGTCATTGACAGACAGACACAAGTCATTGACAGACTACGAAGAACTGTGAAGAAGTTGTAAAAATGAGTGCAGACAAAGGCTATGTTGACAGGACGCTAGTAGGACTGGCTACCAAGGTTGAAGAAGGAACTGAAGCTGGCATTGAAGATGATAATAATGCAGTAAATGTTGCAGGCTCATAAACTACGAAAGCAATTGAAGAAATAATTAATGGAAACTGTAGATTCACAGCAGAGGCTGTGGCTAGAAGAGATGAGGAAAGACCCACAGCAAACACACTGGGGGTGGGGGGGGCGCTGGTTGAAGAACAAATGAAGATGGAAATGATGAAACTTGATGAGACACAACAGATTCTGCAAGTTGAACAACTGATGAACATTGTGCAGCAGAGGCTTGGTACACAGATCCTGTGTAATATCATAAACACATTTGTTGAAGAATCGGGTGCTCCCAATGGGGAACCCACAGTTGAGTTGATGTAGGCAGAGGGCACAAGTTCAGCACGGCTAGTTCATGGGGCCAAAAAAACAGAGATGCGCAGCAGCAAATCAGCCACTTCACAAGACTTGTAAGTAACCAACAGGGAAGGCGTTATGAAGTCACCTCATTTGTCCAGACTGAATATATCCCCCCACTATACTGCATGCATTAGATGGCATAACAATACTGTGGATCCACTACACTGGGAAAAACGCTGCATCACAAGTATAGTTAAGTGTAATAGGCGAATAGTTAAGGGTTAGGCAGATGATGAGAAGGTAAAAATACTAACAATAGAGTAACCATAATGATGTAGCAGTGGGCCACGTATTGAATATAACTGTAGGTTCATATTACTGATTGTCACAGAGGGTCATAAATCTCGATGATAAAGGAGTGATGAACGATGAATGTGCAGTAAGGTTGTGAACTCAAGTGGCAAGTCGATGATGAAGGAAAGTGCTCATGCACGACATGTGAAGACGGTCTTGTCGCTGAATGCGGATGTTCTCAACAAGACAAACTGCATAACTTGGAGAGAAGTAGCATCCGGTGCTCAGAGAGTGAGTAGGCAACAGACAGCTGGCATTGTTGATAAAGCAAGGTCATAGGTCATTCAAAACAGGTCTTCTGATGACGAAAAGAGATGTTAAACCAACAAACAAGGTGGAAGCGAATAATCCGTCAATGTTACACCAAACTCACTAAATGAGATTTGAGACTTTGTGTGATAGTGGGAAAAACGTAAAACCTCAACTATGTATTTGTGCTGAGACAGTTACTAGATAAAGAATCACATAACTTGGAGAGACACAAACCAAGTAAGACCCATTCCGTGACACTGAAGTGTGTTACGCAATTTGGGCGACTCTCCAGGAACAAAGGCGTTCCAGCTATCAGAAATTACACAGCGAGTGCCTGATAATTCCCTTCCATAGAAATTAATGGCCTAGAGGGTTAGTAAATGACGTAGTGCTAAGAAATGTCTCCCTGTTATTAAGACAATGCTATCACTATTAAGTTGCCCACTGACATGCATGGTAGCATTAGCTAAAGGTGCAAACCACCCTAGAGACGTCATTGAGTATTCAGTCAGCAGCCTAACGAGGCAGCATCAATGCAAGCTAGTAGTTCCAAACCCCATTCAATCAGTGCTTTTTCTGTAAAGGTTGCTAATAAGGGGAACAACCACTCAATCAGAGGGGGCCCCCTGGGCTCAAATGAAGGTAGAGAGAAGCGGGGGGAAAAAACCAGCGAACTGCTCAGAACAAAAAAGCAACTCTACCTATATAATTATTATTGTGCAATGCATCAAATAAATTCAACAACTGAAAAACTGGCCTTCGAAAGAAAAAGATAGACATAGGTTATATCAAAACATCAATTTATTAGCAATTTATATTTTTCAACTGTTCAATGTAAATACAATAAACAAAAGAGACGTCCCATACCACATGCATTCAAACACTCAAACACTCAGATTCATACTCACTCATGTTCATACGTCCTAAAATATTGTGAATCCACACATACACACATCACAAATACACCAAAAGCGGACCCATGTCCCCTCATGGAACTACCATTCATAATAATAAATAACAATACAGAAATAAGGATAATCATAAAAATATCCACTAAATATGTATACACGACAGAAGTCTACAGCATATTCAATGATATGATGCAATACAAATAAACCAAAACCACATATGATGTAACGATGTCGCAGGTGGATATAGGGGAAGGCAGAGGAACAACAAGGGTCCAAATAGATATCCCAGCGCCGACGCGCGTTTCGGTGTTAGACCGCGATGGTGGTCTCACCTTCCTCAGGGCGCATATAGTGACAAGACAGTGGTCATGGGACGGGCCTGAAAAGTGGAATGAGCCAGCAGAGGGCAGCCAAACCTAAGTCAGGATAATGTTCAGGCAGAAACGTATATGCAAACAGATATGAAACTGACACAGCCGGGTCTGTTCTGCGCAGGGTGCGGAAAGGAGAAGCAAAGGTGCGTCCTACTCGGAATGGAAAAGGTAATCCAGTTCCAAAAATCGAGCTGAAGCTCCAGCGAAGGATAAAGCGAGGGTCACGCTAAGGTCAGGTAAGAAGTACTTACCGGTTAGAGGATCTTAAACATTGGGCACCAGAGCTCTGCTGACCCGGCCACCGGCGTATGCTGCTATGAACGTTGCTGTATTGACCCCGATTTTGTGCACTTTAGATGCTTACTTTTGCAGTATCTTACCTCCATTGGACATAGTGCCCAATGTTTATGATCCTCTAGCCGGAAAGTACTTCTTACCTGACCTTAGCGTGACCCTCGCTTTATCCTTCGCTGGAGCTTCAGCTCGATTTTTGGAACTGGATTACCTTTTCCATTCCGAGTAGGACGCACCTTTGCTTCTCCTTTCCGCACCCTGCGCAGAACAGACCCGGCTGTGTCAGTTTCATATCTGTTTGCATATACGTTTCTGCCTGAACATTATCCTGACTTAGGTTTGGCTGCCCTCTGCTGGCTCATTCCACTTTTCAGGCCCGTCCCATGACCACTGTCTTGTCACTATATGCGCCCTGAGGAAGGTGAGACCACCATCGCGGTCTAACACCGAAACGCGCGTCGGCGCTGGGATATCTATTTGGACCCTTGTTGTTCCTCTGCCTTCCCCTATATCCACCTGCGACATCGTTACATCATATGTGGTTTTGGTTTATTTGTATTGCATCATATCATTGAATATGCTGTAGACTTCTGTCGTGTATACATATTTAGTGGATATTTTTATGATTATCCTTATTTCTGTATTGTTATGAATGGTAGTTCCATGAGGGGACATGGGTCCGCTTATGGTGTATTTGTGATGTGTGTATGTGTGGATTCACAATATTTTAGGACGTATGAACATGAGTGAGTATGAATCTGAGTGTTTGAGTGTTTGAATGCATGTGGTATGGGACGTCTCTTTTGTTTATTGTATTTACATTGAACAGTTGAAAAATATAAATTGCTAATAAATTTTGATGTTTTGATATAACCTATGTATGTATCTTTTTCTTTCGAAGGCCAGTTTTTCAGTTGTTGAATTTATTTGATGCATTGCACAATAATAATTATATAGGTAGAGTTGCTTTTTTGTTCTGAGCAGTTTGCTAATAAGGGGAAGCCACCTACAGAAATAACAATGATTATATTCTTGTGCACATCTGCAAATAGGAACTAAAAAAAAACATCTTGTACACAATTGGCCATCAGTGTTGAGGATTCTAGTTGGTGGATGACATGCTGAGCAGATGGTATTTGTTGTCAATTCTAGAGGAACTCATACAGTAGTTATTTCTTTAGAGAGATCTGCATTTCATAAACTAAAAGTCAATGATCAGAGGAAAGTGAACCACAGAAACAAGTGTTTCACTCAAACTTTGTTAACTTACCAAGCTGGGCCAAGAGTCTCTCTTGCTCAAGACGGATCTCCTCCTTAGACATGCCACGCAGACGATCAACATTCTCGCGGTGGATCCTTTGTGCCTCTTCCTTACTGCCTTCACCAGGGAGACCCTGACCAGTGATTATGCGCGGTCCGGCAATATTCACACTTGGCACACCTGTAAATTGTATCAATATCTTGTAAATGATAACTGAGATGTAGATCCACCAAAAATGTAACATTGCAACATTATTCAAAAACCGGTTTCATCAGAACACCAATGTCCCCTTACTGATATGGAAATAAAATAGGTCGATGTACGTTGGTCACTCTAATACTTTATTGATATAAAAATAAATAAAGGTGGCAAAAAAAAAAAAAAATAGAATAAAGTCTGTCCCCACTGCCTCCTGATATTTATGTCCTTCCAAGATAATTGTGGTCCCATGTTTAACATCACAGACTGATCCTCAAAACCATACTCTTGTTTCAATGATAGAAAGTCACACCAGTTGGCTATGAGGGTATAACAGGAAAATCAATACACTCAAAGCTATTGCCTTTCTACAAGCTTTCAAGAGTGCCAATAAATCCTATTTTCTTAATCTCAAACCTCATTAACACCCACAAAGCAATGCTTCAAAACTGAACTGCGTTTTTCACATATTTTCCCAAAGGATACTTCCTAAATGGCTCTGAGAAACAAGCAGGTGTGTATATTTTTCCTTAATTTGTTGTAATGTTAATATTTTTAATGCCATCAGTCGCCCTCCATTCCTGTTTATGTTACCCGCAAATGTGCTATTATACTTATATCTGATTGCTTTATAAAGCGTTTTTCTCCAAATGCTAAGACTAAGACACTCTCACACATATAAAATATTTAAAAAACAAAAACTAAAAAAATCCACCGATTTTTATATATTTATTAAAACTCCAGAATGTCACCTAAATTTCAAGATGCATTATTCACCACACAGTAAACACCAACAGTAACGGTCAAATGTATTAATTTTGATGAAGCGTCAGGCAAGACAAATACAAGTTACAGGAGAATCTCTTTCAATATAAATCAAGGAACAGGTTTTGAGCAGAGAGGCATGTCTTCAAATCCTTGACTACACACAGTGTCAGTCATTAAATAAGATATTGCCACCTCCAAAATAAAATAAACCCCATTATTGTGATGCGTGCACTTAAGGATGGAGTTTGGGCACTAGTGAAACTGTGTTTACTGGTTAACTAACAGTGTTGCATGTAAAAAACAAGCATTGCCACAGCCAATAGGTCTCGCCTTTGGGACCATATAAGAGATTATTAAGGAGATGTCCTTGCCTGTACTTAAAGGTGTTGTTTAAGCGTTAACACATTTAATATAGAGTCCTTAATTTTAGTTTTAGACCTGACTAAATAATTAAGTTATATACTATTACAAAATGTCCATACCGTTTGTTCTTGCACGGAGATGCTTCAGGAAAGGAGGCAACTGCTAAAAAACCCCTTCAACCAAAGGCGAATTCGGACAAGGAGGCAAGCAGTTCTGGCTTGCTTCGATCCAGCATCACCACAACTGAATTCCAGATTAGTCAGATTCCTTGAAGCGGCCAGGGCAAAAATGCCAAATTGTCACTAAAACTTTTGTTGGGGCAAAGAGTCCATTGGACAATTTATTTTAATTTCTTAGTGGGAGTAACAATCGCTGCATTGACTGGGCCACTTACAGTGTCTGCTCTTGGCACGTTTAATTGGTATCTTTTAACTTGTTAGTAACGGAAGTGTTTTTATAGTTTAATTATGATGAAATTTTATCATTGCGAATTAATCTTTTATACATGGTTTTATTTTCTGCACGTATTGCAATGGTTTTAAGTAACTCTGCAAAATAAAATAAACTGTAAACTATTACAAAATGTGCTTCATTATGCTGCGTAATTTGCCTTTTCTTTCCATATAACTTACTCAATCCTGCTGCATAATTTGGCCCTTTCCGGCCTCATAATTCCAGTTACCCAAAAGGCCCCTGCAGTGAGCCGCTTTCACTGGAGCTGTGTAGTGTTGTTATAATTGCATTTATATAGCGCTTGGAAGAGCGCGTGGAAGAGCTTTTTGGCAAGTAGCATGCTACTCTGGAACTGGAAAAGGATTAGTGGTGAATTAGTATAGGGAAATATGAAATAAATTTGAGCGGTGGGCATGTGAGTTTGTTATTTGGATTGAAAAAGGATATTGGAGGAATAGAAGAGGGAAGGGTTTGCATTTATATGGCGCTTGCTACCCCAGATGAGGTGCTGAAGCGCATTTCAGCGAGCAGCACGCTACTCCGGAACCCAAACAGGATTAGTGGAGAATTAGTATAAGGAAAAATGAAATTAATTTGAGCAGTGGACATGTGGGTCTGTTATTTGGATTGAAAAGGTTAGTGGAGGGATAGAAGAGAGAAGGGTCTAGAAAGTGGTTTTTTTGGAGTTCACAGCAGTAGAAGGAGGTTTGGGATGAGTACAGGGGAGGTTGGGGGGGAGATAATCTCGGTAGCCTGAGGTCCCTGTAAAACCACAGATGCACTAGAAATGTGGAGGTCCCAGCAAAGACCTGGTTACAGAACCAAGGTGTGTTGTTGGGCCAAGTTTGTGCTATATAAAAAAGCCAAAAAAAGTTTAGGTCCATTTACCGTTGCTATTGTGCCCCGACTAGAGGTCCTATTTGTAGTGGAGAAAGAGTGGGCATTCCCATACAGATGTAGGATGTTTCTCTAATGGTTAGTTGACGTGACTGGTGACTACCGCGTAACACTGGACCAAGAGTCCTAGCTTCTAGTCCAAGCTTTGGCGCTTGCTGTAACGTGACGCTGACTTAAAATCGACAGACAAATATGACAGGTTGTGATTTTAAAGACTGGCAAGTACCAGAATGGGCTTGACAGTAACAACGTAATGTTGTAAATGCTGAGGATCTCTTGTCTGAAAACAGCCACACCTTACCTTACAGCTTGCGCACTTAACAAAAAACTGTAGTGTGCTTTCAAGTACTGTGACAGTTGCTTGTTTCCACCCAACGGCATTACAGCGATACATGAGCGCCAGAATACATGCGCATGGTCTTGTACCTTTTTTTCGTTATATACATCAACGGTAAGATTAAGTGATTTGCCCATAATCACAAGATGTTACCTCGACATCATGACACTTGTCTCCCTCTAAAGTTGGCAGCTCTGGCAGGCCGCCCCCACCCCTCCCCCCCCCCCTCCCCCTGTTTATCGTGCAGTTATTGCTGTATGTGCTCTGGAATGAGGTAGAAAACCAGAGAGGTGCTTCATATATTAACCCAAGATTGCGAAGCTACCAAAACTGAGGCGAAGTGGAAAGATTTTTAGGCGCTCCCAGTGTGCAACATAAACTGCTTGCTAAGAAGCACACAGTGGACAACTGGTGAGCTGGGATTATAAATCACCTGCCAGGGGGAACCCCACTCATAGGACCACCAAGCAGACGTTTTAGTGGGAAATGGGGACAGGGTTTAAGCTTTTTTTTCCAGTTTATGTAACAGACTTGCATTATATTTCCAGTGTAAAAGCAAATGTTGTGGCCGAAAAAGCAAGTCTGAGATTTTACACCCTCAGCTTTGCCGTCTTGTGCTAGGGTTCAGTCTTTCTAAGTACTACCTGGTGGAAACTCCAGTTGACAAGTGGAGATAAATGACAGGTTCAATTAACTTTTCATTTAAGTGAAAGAGAATGCAAGGACTTAAAACCCAGTGTTTAGCTGATGGAGAGGTGTGGTGCAGCGGCCAGGGCAGCTGACTTCGGAGCATAGGGTTCACGGTTCGATCCCCGGCTCCGGCGGCAGCTCAGCTCAGCACCATGTGACTCTGGGCAATAGCTCACTTAATTTCCACTACGGCCCCCAGCGCCTTGAGACCCGTAAGGGTGAGTAGCTGCGCTATATAAAAACGGACTTACATTTTACATTTACATTTTTTTACATTTATGGTGAATGCCCAATACCTTGGCCATGACACGTCTGCAGGCTTACAACACTTTTTTGGTAGGAAAAAACTTCAACATATGCTCCTGCGCTGTATTTAAACGTAATACTGTAACCAACTGGTTTTTACCTGCCCCTATTCTGTACACAAAAAGCGCCTTTAAAACAGCGTTTGCAGATGTGTCAACGTATTCCTTGAACCTAAACTCTAAGAACACCTACTTGCCAGCAGGGCTTCAAGCTAAGAAAAACAACTCTCGGAGGTAGTGTTCGCAGCGGGAGGGGGTAACTTTACAAATGCTGATGCCCATCTCATTGCTTCCTACAATCAGGTAAAATATTGTGATCTAAATAGAACTCACGAGGCAAGGGTAAATACTATAATTGCAGAAATGCTTAAAAATTAAAATATGGCAGCGATTTCCTTGTTCTGGACTTCGAACACCGCTGAGCAGAGGACTCCCAGGGATTAGCTTTCTGCCTGCAAAGTAAACTGAGCAGGTAAAGGGCGTAGAACAAAAATCTGAGCCTGTAGCGGGAGCAGGGTGCAGCTTCCCATTCCCAGCCAATTAACCACTTAGGGACCATCTGAGAATACACCCCTGGTAGAGCTGGAGGCGCTGCGGCGGAGACTGGCACCAACGGCGCACACTTCAGCATGCCTTGCCCCTTCGGGTATAATGTGCCCCCAGGGAATTCCTCTACCCGCTCCTTAAAGTGTAATTTGCTCTCAGAGAGGGAGCCTTGAAAACTAAATCTGGCCCATTTTGAGAACGCAAAGGCTTTCTAAAAAGCAAAAGTCATGCGCCTCAGAGGAGCCATGTCCTCGGTGCATGTAGCGCTTTCGAAGAACCATTAATTTGAGCCTAAACTTGGTAACTGAGAGAGCTACCTTGCAAAAGTGTTATTAAGTTTTAAAGTACATGAAATAGACAGCAGACAGCCCTTTCTTTATTTCAACTTCCTGGCGTAAAAACTGTAATGTTTAAGTTTCCCCAGCATGACTCGAAACAACACGAGGAAAAAGTACAGACAGCTCCTCCGCGGGACTTATTGCAAATGCCACTGTAATAAAGAGGAGCATCGCTTCTGCCACCGCTGTCCTGTGCTGGCCATGGCAAGGGGAGCTGCTGCCAGTAATCCCAGCAGAGCAGAGGGAGGAGGCCGGTGTGTGAGGGGAGACGGGCCAAGCTTTCACTGAAGACAGCAGCACGCCGGAGGTCGGCCGGTGTGCGCTGGTAAAGCTGCCCTGTTCCCCACACGCCTCCAATGCCTGCTGTGTGCTGCCCAAACAGCCGTAACCAATAAGGTGTAAAAAATACAGCACGGCCATGTTGAAGCTGCGTTCACGGCACGGGGCAAATTCTATGCAAACAAGCATTTGCAATGCAATCGGTCTCGCCTTTGGGACCTTATATGTATTTAGCTATGCAACACATTATCCTGGGTGCTGAAACATCTACTGTTCTTTAACATGGAGGGAAAGGAAGGATCAAACTGCCGGATTGGAAACAGAACCCGGCCCTGGCAAACTGCTCAGCCGCCCCCGCCCCCCCCCCCCCTGGGGTGAGGGGGAGTGCAGCCGAGCAGTTTGCGAGGGCCAGTTTCGGCCGATTTTGTTACCGGGGGCCGATATTGCCGACCCCTGGTAACAAAAACGGCCCCCAGGGGCCCAAAACCGCCCCCCTCCTCCCCCCAGCGGCCTACCGGGGAAACGCCCGGTGCCCGCTATGGCCAGTCCGGCCCTGGTGACACGCCAGGTATGGGAACACATGGAGAGAAATATTGCCTTTCAGCAGGAAATGGTATAGTCCAAAGCTCTGTTTTTAATATAAAATCAGGGCCTTCGGTGGTCATATCACTGAAAATACAAGATTTGAAAAATATATTATTGTCTACGGGCGCTCGTGGAAGACAATTTCTATGGACTGGAATCCAGAGAATGCTAAAGTGATTCTGGTATTTTACTGACCTCTGCTGGTCGTTTTCTTCAAGAAAGTTAAATAGAGGCAGTTGCCAGAAAAAGAAAAAAAGAAAGTCCCTCAGCAGAGAGCAATTCTGGTATTTTACTGACCTCTACTGGCCGTTTTCTATCAAGACAGTTAAATAGAGGCAGTTGAACAGAATAAAAAGTCCCTAAGCGGAAGCAGACAAGTCCTAGGACTGATCTTAAGAGCCCACAAAGTACATACACATATAAGTATATACTAAAGTATATACAAGAGGTCTGGAATGCTCGACCTAAAAAGATTGAGCCAAGCAAACGAGAAATATATCGGAATGTAAGGGGACACGTACCAGGGGTAGTCGCCACAAAGTGAAAAACACGCCCGAAGGAGGGCCAAAAAGTAACCTTTTACCAATAAGATGAAAGGAATTTAAAAAAGCAGACAAAGGGACAAATGGCAAGTGGTGGGTGTGGTCTAAGCACCTCGACCTGATACACCATGCCTCGCAGAGCAGCACATGTGTGCTGCTAGGCTCAACCTAATGACAAATTCCAGTCAAGAGACAGCAGATGTTGCACTCTTTATAAAACTCACCATTCACTTTACACGGGGTTGGCGCCTCCTGCACTTGTCCAGATCGCCCACTGATAACTGCAGCATTTAATCCTCCTGCAGGGAGATTAGCTTTGGGGATGAGTGGAGAATTTGCACCAGTTTCTGCTGCCTTTCTAGCAGCTATTTGCTGGGCAAAGATGCTTCTTTTTTCGAACATTGGCCTTTCCTGAAAGGATGAGAAAACAAGCATATCATATCTGTATGGCGATTAATAATCAGATGGACTACATGTAACTTCTCATTTCATACTGTTTCAATGGTATATTGACGACTTTTTGGGCCAGATGTACGACCATTCAGTTTAGCGAGTTGCAAATTGTGCAGAATTGCGACTCGCAATTTGCGACTCGCTAAACTGAATGTACAACAGTGTCTCAGATTCTGTTTGCAATTCCCAATGGGGTCGCAAATTGCATGCCTCATCAATATTCATGAGGCAAGCGCAATTTGCGACCCCCATTGGGAATGGCTAGCACTCACAGGGATGGTAGCCTGCTGGGGTCAGCAGACCACCATGTCTGTGACTGCTTTTTCAATAAAGCAGTTTTTTTTTTTTTTTAAATGCAGCCCGTTATCCTTAAAGGAAAACCAGATGCATTTAAAAAAGAAAATGAAACTTTTCAGTTTCATTTTTTAAGGGCAGGCAGTGGTCCCTGGGACCACTGCCTGCTCTTAAAAATATTTTCGCACCCATTCACAAAGGGGAAGGGGTCCCTTGGGGACCCCTTCCCGTTTGCGAGGGGTTTACCACCTACTTGAAGTAGGTGGTAAACTGCAATTGTTTTGCGACCGCAAATGCGGTCGCAAAACAATTATACATTGGTGTTAGACTCGCTATTAGGAAGGGACACCCTTGGCATGCCCCTTCCTAATACCGAGTCGCAAACCATATTTTGCGAGTCGCTAATGGGTTAGCGACTCGCAAAATATGGTTTGTGCATGGGGCAGACCAATTTTGCGGTCGCAAACGGGCCGAATTCCCGTTTGCGACCACAAAAAAAGGTCGTACATCTGCCACCTGGTCCTCTACATCTCTTTTCAGCTTCATTTTATAATAGTCAGTTTTGGGACTCATGTGTCTCTCTTTCAATTACTGATGAAGCACAACTATGATTTGGTGTGACATCGTCTCACAGTCCTTTGGTCCTTCATGGGTAAGTCTCGCAGACTGAAGAGTGTTACTAGCCATCTTTCTCTACAGCAAAACCGGTCATCAGGAAATCCTGTCGTCATAAAGACTTTGGCCCAGAATATCCCTCAGCCATCATGGAGGATGCTTGTGATTACAAGGGGTCGTCACCTACCTCTGTGTCAGGAGCTATTTCCAAGAAACCATTTTCATCAAGAAAGACAAACTGTACGCTTTTGAAGACGCTGACTGTTTGCAAGAATTCCTAGGTCAACATAGACACGAGGATAATGAAACTGTTACTACTGCTAAAACATGACTATGCTCCATTTTCTTTGTCTTCAAGTTGTTTAACTAAATGTCTTCTTCCCTTAGGTTGTGTTATCTAGACTGCATTGTTGACCCCTGTTGTTCTCTTTCCCATTTCCCATTCTGTTTCAGTGTTGGACCGCAGCCTCCCCCCCACCTGCCTGTGTTCTCCTTGCATCAGTCTTGTCCATTATTACCAATTCTTTGTGTCACTATCGGTAACTTCGTAGTCCATTCCCCTCTATTGTCATATTTTTGTTTGAGATGGTCCAATTTTGCCTATTTATTTCTGCCCATCATTCAAGTTTTTATGCCCCTCTTTAATTACAGTCTTATAACAGCTGTGTCAATGTGTTCCTCTGTTCGGGGCAAAGTTTGGCGCATCTTCATGAGTGTTCCGCACCCCCTTTATCTTTCCGGATTTCCTGTTCTGTCACCTCTATTTTAATCACAATTAAGGATTTGCTTGCTGTATTGGCTCTTCTAGTGCTTATTCGAATCTTGTGGTCTTTGTTCCCATTACTTTCTCTTTTCTTAGCTCCATCCTCTTATCTCCTTGTTATCTTATACCTTCTCTTACTTTCTCCTGTTCTAATATCTATTCTATATGCCTTTGTGTATGTTGTTACAATTTTTCCATGTCTGTTTTAAGAGTGAATCTTAGAGTTATAACATGGAATGTCAAGGGCTTAAAAAACATGATTAAATGCAAATGTGATTTCTCACATTTATCTAGCTTGAAATGTCAAGTGGGGCTACTTCAGGAAACATATCTTACTGCAAAAGAAATTGTTATGTTAAAGAAATGATAGGTTGGTGAATTGTTCTTTTCCCAGTCTACTCTTTGTAAAAATTGAGTTGTTATTCTCGGTTATAAACACCTCAACATTTCATTAATAACTCAGGAGTATGACAATGACGGCAGATGGATATTAGTCAAGCTTAAGATAGAGGACATTCCTTTTACACTCTTTAATGAATACACCCCACACACCCAGATCCTGAATTTTGAAACTGGATTTCCCAAAAGATCACACAAAACTACGCTATTTTTTAATTAGGTGAAGACTGCAATCAGGTCTTGGACCCATTCTTAGATCGTACCTCTTCTACTAAGTTTTCTCCTCACAAAGCACACAAAGCTTTTCAACGTACCCTAGCTCAACACTCACTATCCAACTCCTGGAGATTTTTCAATCCAGATCTTAAGAAATATTCCTTGTATTCAGCTCCTGATCACTCTAAAGCCAGAATTGATTACATTTTCTTAAGTAAAAACTTGCTTCAACTCTTGATTAACTCGGCGATTGGGTCAATTTTGATCTCCAACCATGCTCCAATCGTATGTCGCAGGTGGAGGTTTAACAATTCCTTACTTTCAGATAAAAGTTTTCTTCCTTCATTTAAATCTTTAGTTTCTGATTTTTCTTTTAACAGAATGATATGGGTGACACTCCCTTTCATTTTGTATGGGATGCTTTTAAAGCTGAGTCTACAAGATTTATAATAAATTATGTCTCTTCCAGAAGGAAACTTAAGGAAAAAGAGGCCCTGGCAGTGGCGTAGCTAGGCACTCTGCCGCCCGTGGCGGTCCCTGCCTTTTGCCGCCGCCGCGCTGAGGGGGGGGGGGGGTGGTGGCGATGATTTTTGCGGCCGCCGCCGCCCCCAAAACTCGTGCCGCCCGGGGCGCACCGCCCCCTCCGCCCCCCCCTTGCTACGCCAGTGGGCCCTGGTCATTTTAGCTAATATTGAAGAATTCTAATATACTTACCATACATCCAAAAAAGGTAAAACAGATCTGAAAGCATTGATCGCAGCCAGGATACAATTTAATAAATTATCTACTGAAAAAGACTGTAGCACACTACTTAAAGTTAATGCTAGATACTATGGCAGAAAAAAACAAAGCAGGTGCTTTGTTGGCCAATTACTTAAAATGTAAAAAAGAAAAACCTACTATTAACTCCATTACAAATACCTCAGGTAACCAATTGCTCCATGAAGCTGATCTTGCCGCTTCCTTTGCTGAATATTACCAAAAATTATACACTCCTGAAACTAGTCCCCCTGATGCCCTTAAAGATTCCTCCTTCTCGAATCTTAAACCTCGTAACTCCTTAACTATTGATACTTCTTTTCTTGAATCTGCCTTCACTATGGATGAACTACAAGCGGCAATTAAATGTCTACCAAAAGGTAAGACGCCTCGTCCTGATGGCTTTACCGTTGAATGTAACCTTCAATTTTCCTCATTTACGCTTTCCTCAACTAGTTAAGCTTATTAACTATTTTCTTTCTCTCAACTCCTTCCTTGGTTCCTTCTCAGAGGCGATGACATGTGTTATTCCAAAAAAGGACCGCAACTTGTCCCTCTGTAAAAATGATCACCCTATCTCTTTGATCAATACCGACTGCAAGATCTTTGCAAAGGCAATTGCTCTCCAATTAATTGGTCTTATTCCTGATCTTAATATCCCAGAGCAATTTGGGTTTGTTAAGCACAGGAGCATTGCAGATAACCCATATACCTTTTTGAATATTATCAGTAAAGCAAATTAACTCACCTCCGGTCTGGTTGAGCTTACCCTTGATGCAGAAACAGCTTTCAATAGAGTCAATTGGTGGTTTTGTCATGAAAGCCCTGGAATGGCTCGGGTTTATTTGTTTATTTATTTGAAGAGTTTTATATAGCGCTGGCTAGACCCGGAGGTATCAGAGCGCTTTACATGAGGATCAGCGAGTTACAGGTTACATAATTACATGGCTAAGTATAGACATAGGAGAAAAACATGAGATTACACAATAATATGAGTTATTAGCGCGTACACACGTCTTATGGGGAGTGAAAGGTCGAGGGGAATGGTAAAATAGGGGAAACACAACGGGAGACGAGGAAAACAATGTTCGATGTCCGGCTGGGTAGGTGACGGCTGAGGGGTGAACCAGAGCCAAACTCCTCTATAGCTGCATAGGACAGCTCCACCGGGCATCAGCCAAGGTTGCTCGGGCACCGCGGTAAGTACAGAACAGTTATGGTTTCCGCCCAGGGGGCATCGTCAAAGTTCCATCGAGAGCATCAGTCACGGTGTTACAGGGAAGCGCCGTCCGCTCATCCTCCAGCTCGCCCCCAGGTCAAGAGTGGTGAGAGGAGAGGAGGAAGGGACAGTTCCAAAGTCTGCAGATCATCCCCATTCCCAGCAGCAGTAGTGAGTGTTGGGCATTTAAAATTTGGGCATTTCTTAATGGGTGAAACAACTCTGCCCCTGTGATCAACTCACTGGTTGCACAGCCCCCAGCAAGGGTGTCAATCCTGTCCCACTCTGTACAATCCGAACTCAGCAGCCTCATGCCGCCGGCTAGAACATACTGTCAATATAGTGCACAGGGGAGCAATATGCCTCTAGCTCCGATATCTCACACTGCCACGAAGTCCTGTATCTCCAGGCTTGGCATCAACGGTGCAGAACATCTTTCAGGTAGGGTGGCAGGCAAAAAATATTTATCCTCGGGTAGCAGGCCTCAGACACTCGCCCACACTTCAATGCATCAGTCCCGAATCACCGCACCTTCTCAGGGCGCGCAGCATATAGCACATCATAGCTGTACACCCCTCCACCTTGTGCATGAGACACCAGATCAATTCCCACTATGGGTGCATGCAACAGGGGGTTACACCCTCGTCTACAGTCATGTCCCACAGCAATCACTTCCCCAGGGTTTGCCCCCCCACCCCACCCTCCCCCCAATTTATCCAACTTACTTTACTCATCGCCTCGATCTATTGTCATGGTAAATGGATTACAATCTCCTTATTTCCATCTTAATAGAGGTACCGGGCAAGGTTGCTCCTTATCTCCGTTGTTATTCATACTCTCATTAGACCTTTTCTATATCAGTTCAAAACTTCAGACACCCTTTTTGGTTTTAAAATTAAAGATACAAATATCCAATATACTGCATTTGCCACAACATTCTCCTCTTCATATTACAACCTGATTCCTCACTCCCAGCCTATCTTGATAAATTACAGTTGTATACTGCAGTATCAGGCTATAAGCTCAATTTGGATAACTCTGAAGCCCTCCCTCCAAATAAATACTGCATAAATGACCTCTTTATTCTGGCAGCCCTAACTTGGAATCCTACTAAGATCAAGGGCCAGATGTACGAACATGTCATTTAGCGACTCGCAAATTGCGCTCAATTGCGAGTCGCAATTTGCGAGTCGCTAAATGCCATGTACAACAGTGTCGGAGACACTGTTAGCAATTCCTAATGGGGTCGCAAATTGCATGCCTCATGAATATTAACGAGCCACTCGCAATTTGCGACCCCGTTAAGAATGGCTGGTATGGTGGCCTGCTGGGCTCAGCAGACCTCCATGTCTGGGACTGCTTTTAAATAAAGCAGTTTTTTTTGTTTTTGTTTTTTTTAATGCAGCCCGTTTTCCTTAAAGGAAAACGGGATGCATTTAAAAAACTGAAAAATGAAACATTTTCGTTTCATTTTTTAAAGGCAGGTAGTGGTCCCTGGGACCACTGCCTGCCCCTAAAAAATATTTTCCCCTGCATTCGCAAAGGGGTCCCCTGGAGACCCCTTCCCAGTTGCGAGTGCTTTACCACCCTCTTGAAGAGGGCGGTAAATTGCGAGTGCTTTGCGACTGCAACTGCAGTCGCAAAACATTCTTACATAGGCCTCTGACTCGCTTTTAGAAAGGGACGCTCTTGGAACGCCCCTTCCTAATAGCGACTCGCTTGCAAAATAGGGTCGTACATATGTCCCCAAGTGTCTGGGGATTTTTTTTATACCAATAATCTTAGAGCCACGTTAAAGATCAATAAGGAAAGTGTGACCTCTAGGATCACTCATCTCATCCAGGGTTGGTCATCTTTATGTGTGTCTTGGTGGGGTCGTTTAGATACCATCAATATGATGCTACTTCTGAATGTGATTTTCTTTCTTCAGATGCTACCCAGAAAGATCCCCAAGAAGTTTTTTAACTCCTTAGATAAAATCCTATCTCGGTACCTATGGAATGGGAAAGCGTCTTGGATTTCTTTAAAGAGATTCAAACTCCCCAAATCTGCTGGTGGTGTTACGTTTCCTGCAGGGATGTGGAAGTCCTATAGCCCCACGCCCAGGACATATTGTTTGGGATCAAGGGCAACAAGTTTTCATGTGTATTTTGTACTTGGGACAAGTAGGCCCAACACCCTGCAGGACAAACCCTTTGACTGCCAGTTTGCAGTACCACATTATGGATCAGGGAAGGGCACGGTCTGCAGTCAAGGTAATATTTTTGCCCATATGTTAATGCTGTTCAAACTTGTATTTATGGTTGATTAATTGTAAGCCTTTATTATTAGGGTGAGCACTCTAAGTAAATGTTGTAAGCTCAGACTTCAGTTCCAGTATAAAAATGTGTACACACGTTTTCAAAGTTTAGCAATATGAGGCTATGTGTAATGCTCCCAGAATGCTCTCTGACTTGATGCAAATATTTGCAGATGATTGAAAGCAAGATTGATGATTATTTGCTTTCAAAATAAAATGTTCATAAAAAACATGAAAGCAGGAAAAAAAACATTTAGCTAAACTACTATAAAATTTCAGGTAGCATTTCTTTGCTGCATCATTTAGTAACATGAGTTGATGCATGCTAGTATTTCCCAAAAATATTCATAACGGAAAGTCAGTGTAACCAGTTTCAATAAGATTATGGGAAACTAAAATAAACAAGCATTGGCAAAGCCAGTAGGTCTGAAATTGGTGGTCAGCTCTTTAGGTTTGTCAATGTGCGACTTGTTTTGGCACGGTTTTTGTAAAACCTTATTGGTGTGGGAGCTGCTGGGCCCTCACCATTAAAACAAACCCTGGCAAAAGCAAAAAAATGTTTTTGGTCTCAAAAAGCACACACTGCCACAGTAGTTACTGGCACTGAACAAAACTACTTTGTGTGCCGATATGCTCCTTGTGAAAGAGCAGAATGCTGTCACTCACAGTGAAGCCAGCCGATAGAGAGAGAGAGACAGAATTTTAATAAACACAAAAGGTCACGGTCAATGCCAGACCAAATTAGGGGCCCAATTATTAAAGAAAGTCTTAAAAGTGCACCCATGGTATATGTCCTTGCATTAAGTGCAGCTATACGGCTTTCGTGAATTCCCAAGAATTTACAGAAGTAGGACAAGAAATAGTACTCCTAGAAAATATTTGTGAACTGCATTTTAGCATGAGCAAATCTGCATGTGTAGATTTGCTCATGCGAAAGTCTGAGTGTTTGCAAGTTCACTTTCCCTCCAACCACTTTCTTCCCAACTCTGGAAGAAGGTTTACGTATGCCATTGTCAGGAGTAAATTTCCAACATTTCTCAGTAAGGGAAAAGATTAGAGAAGAGTTGTTGAAAACCCTTAAAACATGCAAGTTAGTAGGTTTGCACAGGCTCAAAAGGGCATTCTAAACCTGGAACTATTGCTTACCTTCAGCCCCAGTATGTAGATCTGCGGAAACATTGGAACATAAGGGGATTGCAAGTATTCAAACACTACTATGGTATGAGCCCTGGCATAATCAGAGAGGCTATATCAGAGCTCTTATATAATGAGATTGCTGCCATAATTTGTCGCTGCACTACATGGCATCAAAGGGGCAGGTGGATTTTGTTACAGGACAAGTAGATTTATGAAGCAACCTGCCCCATGGACAAGTAGATATTTTATTAAATTCCACACCCGTTCCTGACTTCTGTACTTATCATAAAACATTTGGTATTAAGCAGATTGGATACTCTTTTTTGATCCCAGTAACTCGGACTCTAAATTGTGGTTCTTCTTGGAGTCTTCCATGCTATCTTTTCTCATAAACATGTTGCTTTTATGTCCCAACGCCCCAGGTTTTGGTTACCACCACCAACATCTAATTCTTATTCCCTGATTAAACCATTTATTATCCTAAATAAACCTACTTCTCACCTATTTCTCCAAAGCCCTATCTGGTACAATAACCAGATCACATTAAAAGGAAAGCTTCTCATGTGAGGACATTGGATTCACAGAGGTCTTTTTACCATATCTCAACTTGTTTTAGATAATTCAGTTACTCCTTTTGACACGCTCTCTCATTCATATAACCTACCATCTACATTCCCTAGACAGTACAAGCGACTGAATGATCTTCTTAATGCCCATAAACTCTTCTCTGATTCTTCAAGTCGCGCCAATGATATGCAGTCCTCCTCCTTATTCACCACACAGCACTCCCACAGCTTTACTTATCTATAGAAAACTCACTTCACCCATTCACAATAGACCTAAATCTAAGAAGGTAATCTTGTGGGAAACTGATTTACAGTGTAGCTGACCTCTCTTTCACTGGGGTAAGGTCGGGACACAAATTCACTCCACTGGTCATCCAGCCAATTTAACACATACATTATATGACTTCTACAATAGATTATTTTATACTCCAGCTCACATATTTAAACTCAAGCTGCTCAAGCAAGACGCTTGTTGGCATTGCAACTCCCATTCTGGCTCCTAAGTTCATATGTTTTTTAAGTGCCATAACGTCTCCAGTTTCTGGACTCAGGTTTGGGATAGAATTAGAGCTATTACTGGAACTTCTTCGCCTTTTTCTTTGGATAAGATATTTCTTGGTGGACTAAATGTCATATGGATAAACTAAGAGAACGATTGGTAAATGAGTGGATCTTTTATTAGCAATTGGTTTACAGGTGATTACATCCAACTGGGAATCTACAATCTCAACAGTCAAAAATGGTGGAATTTAGTTTGTCATAATCAGAGTTGACAGATATAATTTACATTCTTTTCCATTGTCTGTTAAACGAGATAGTGTGGTCACCTCTCACTACTTATCTTTCTAAAGCTGCAATTACTTACGCCGATGACCTCTATTAATGTTTTCTTACACTCCTTATTATAGTTTTACTCCAGTTTTTGCTATGATATTTCTGTAATAATTTATTAGATTTTATTGCTAAATGAAGGGGTTTTTTCTCGTGTTCCTCTCTTTGTCTTTTTCTTTCTCTTCTCCCCTTTTATGTGTTCTTCATAGGATGCCTTCCAGCACTAGCTGCCTTCTAGATTAACTCTTATTACTATTGATACTGTTTTTAATTGAAGTTTCCTTTATACAATACTATTTTTCTTTTATGGACTGTCATGATTCTCGGATGTATACTTGTACTTTCAAATAAAAATATTAAACTTAAAACCTTGAATCTATGAAGGATTATATGTCTGAGACGAAAATATGCTCCCATTATGCCTCTTTGGCGCTTCTAAACGTATCCAAATAATAAATATTAGAGAGAAATGGAGACCTTGGGACCAAGTCTGACTGCCATTTGAAGATAACTATTTTGCATAGCTACAACAGGTTCTTATTTCTTTCTTTGTCCACTTTATAGTTCTAGCCTTTGCTCAGTGAGGGTATTTCAAATACGCTTAAATAAGAATCTGTAAAGTCACTACTATAATTCACAGAGCACATCAACACTGGCACACTTCAGGTTCCTCACAAACAGCAACAAAATTCCAGGGTTCACATGGACACCATCACAACACTGCGCTGGCACACTGCATATGACAAACAGACAAGATCACAGTTAAGAGTCCGGTAGCTCAGCGGAAGCGAGTCTGCTGACTCCATGAACTAATACATCCACATCAGTGGGCCATGCTTAACTGTATGCTCAAAGGTTCGCCTAACCAGCTTTTCATAATTCTGCAGTTGATAAAATGTGAAACGAGTTTGGTAACAATTAACATCCATTACCAGAGCCAGGAATATGTTTCAAAATGAGGACTTTCCAAATACACCCAAGGACTCCCAGACTCTACCATATCTTGTTGCTGGTACGATTACAACACTCAACACTGCAATAAGCTTCCCTGAGCAAAGAACATTTTATTATCATGCTTCCATAACTCTAAGTTAGTCTACTTATTTGCTAGGTTAGAAAAAACAATTGTAATATAACTTACACTATCAGGTATAATCAGACTCATTTATTTGAATACACCCATGAACATTTATGGAGGATTTGCAAACCAATGTTTAATAGAAACTGATGTAGAAAAGAGATGTCATTACCTCAATCTTAACCTCTGAGCGGTGAAAGACTCTGGGGAATGCATCGCCACTTGAAAGAGGTGCAGTCACTGCCACTGCACTTGTGTCTCGCTCCTGCAGGAACAATACATTCAATTAATTCAGTGAAAGGCTACCTGCAGTTGTACACACCCTTCCAAAGACCCTCAAGCCAACTCCTGCACACCTCAGCAAGTAGCTTTTTAAATACTCAAAATAACACATTATCTGCCCTCTTAGGCTCAACCCAATTTTACAATTCTTTAGAATGTTAAAGTTGACTGGCTTGTACAAAAGGAGGTACACTGATCCCTGAGCAGGAAGCCAAAAGGACATATGGAAGACATTCATTGGGAAGCATATGATGTTAAACATAGTAAACTAGCTATAGGAGTCATGTTAACTTGGAGAGCTTTTTCTGTCCCAAGCAAGCAAACAAGCGTGCATCCTGTGCAGAGTGAAAAAACTGTACAAAATATTGGGTTAGGGTGACTCAAAAATGACATGTCAAAGGCTTGGCTTATGGATAATTGTCAAATGACATTACCTTTCTGGCTTCTATTCATTCTGAACTTGCATGAACCCCACATCACTCATGTAAGAAAGTGAGCGTTCATAGGGCCATCTGAGGTCAACCATTTCTCAAAGTCGGAGTGATGCTTGTGTTGGAATATGGAAATTAATATTCCCTTGTCTCACTAAGAATCCAAATATTTAAAATTCATTACACAACCTAATTCATAGTGAATAATGTCACTACCTATGCTGCTCAATAGATCAGGACTAGTGTTGCTAGAGTAGATATCCATATATGCAATGACTATGATGGTACAAGGAATAACTATATGTTAGGATTTTGCCATCCAGCCACTAGAAGGCACACACAAGGGCCCTCAGGGGTCCTGTCTTTTTCCCTGAATGGGATAAATACACTTGTACACCTTGCATTTCCAGATACACTTTATCTTCCAGTCCAGGCTTCCACACCACCTTCCTGATTCATCATGGTCCCTGTAGTCCTTTGTCTCCAAACCCTGCCCCAATCACGCCTTGGTGGTGGTGCTCTATTCGCTCTCTCTTTTGATTCCTGGATCCCATGGCCTTTCTGACCTCTTTATATATGCATTCTGGGCTTTTCTGTCTCTTGGCTCCAACCCGTACTCCATTCCTGGCTTCTTTCCTAAGTCTTCTCTTGTGTCTGCTGCTGAATTCCCTGGTCTTCCCATTTTCAAGTCCAAGATCTGTCTTCCTTTAATTGGTGATTTCTTGCTCCCGGTTTATTCCCTGAACCTGTGGTACTCCCCTGAGCCTCCTGCTATTTCTGCCTGGGGAGCCCAGAGTGCAGAGGCTTGCAACTGACCTGGCTACTGGGTCTAATTGCTCTCTGTTTGATCCTACAGCTATATTCCAGGTTTGCATTTGATTTCTGTTTTTATTGTTGTTTGATTCTACGTTCCTGTTTTGATTAGTCATTTGTCTCTGTAGCCTGTCTCTTGTTTATTCTGCCTCTTTGTTCCCCTGTTTGCCTTGACCCTAGATGTGACTGCACACATCCATGTCTGTTTTATATATGCAGATTCCTTTTCTTGTATTTCTGGATTCCTGTTCTGACTGCATATTCCTGTCCTAGTTAGTGTGCAGGTTTCTAGTATATTCAGTTGTGTATATTCTAGTCGGGATTTTTCCTGAGTCCAGTTCCTGTTTTTGTGTACCTTCCACTATTCTCCTAGATCTTCTTGTGTGTTTATATTATTATCCGGATTTTGATCGTTTCCAAAGGTGCCAGTTAGATTCCAAGGCTTGTGCCTTTGGCACAGAGAATCACTCAGCACTCCTCCATAGGACCCGTTGGGTGTCTCCCTGAACTCTGTGAGATTTATCTCCTCCTTGCCTTCTCGTAAGATCCTTTTCACCTCACAGAGAGATCATCTTCGAGGAGCAAACAAATGATCATTTATGAGAAGTATGTCCAATATTTCCCTGCTTTTACCTTCCTGTTCTTTGTACTTGGGTTAGCTTCATAGTTTCACCTTCGGACTTCCAGTTCCCTATTCACTGCCTGTTTCACCCTGCTTTTGTACTGCTTCTCTCCCAGCCTTCAGGTACTCTCGTTTATATTTAACCTCTTCTGTAGAGAGCGTTTGTCCCTGCATAGAGCAAGCACCTTCCACCTCCTTGCCTTGTCCTGAAATCAGCTAGTGTCCCTGACAGATTATCTCGAACTAGCTGGATCCCTGACAAGCTATTGCTGGTACACTAGCTACCCCCATCGCTACCCCCACCCAGAAAGGCATTGCAACACTTTTAATCTCAGTGTGATCAACAGATCTGTAGTTCACATATTTACGGTTTTTAAGGAACACTGCCCCCTGACACTAATTCTGCTATAGATTCGAAGTCTTTGATTGTTTCTTTTGTACTGTGTTCCTTTAAACAAAGTTATGAGCATATTGTGTTCAAATTTCAAAGTGTTCTAAGGCAAAGTAAACTCTTCTATTTTAATCATTACTGCTCAATTTTAAAGGTCCAGAAACCCTAGAGTTTGCTATTTTGCCCTACATTACAGATACGCACTAGACTAAATTGTTTAGCTTCACAGCATTTCAACAAGCTATCCATCTGCTCAATTCTACTCCAGCAAAGAAATAATTGTAGTAAAATGACAATGACAATGCTGCACGTGGACACGTACCATTGAAGTAGTGAAACAGAAGAGTCATTCTTACTCGCCCACACCATGCACTTTTCAAACATCTGTGTGCTAAGACAATGTCTGAACAGTATACGTACAATAATTTTGGAAAAGACAGCAGTGATGTGCCGGTCATGCTGGTCTAACAATGTCTCTGGATCGGCATCAGCAAAACGAACACTCCCACTTTTAAACTTTGATTTTTTGGGAGGAGCTGGAGCAAGTGTTGGCGGCAAATCTGGGAACTCTAATGGTAGACAAAAATACATTAAACATGATCAACAAGCAAGCTGCGTCAACAGCAAATACTGTAAAGGGGATAGACATGAAAATGAACAAAACAGGATGACGAGTGCTAACAATTCAGCCACACCTCTTCCAGGCCACAAACATCCTGGATAGCACACAGATAGTAGCAAAAAAGTTAAAATGTTTTTTAACTTTCATTTTTTCTGATTTTCAAGTGCAACTATTAGCAAACACATACAAGGTATTCCAATACTTTGGTGCCTCAAGTTACAAACTAAGATGCTTTTCATACTCAGTTTATAGTCTTCTAGTTAAAGCAATGTTCTTTACTTCAGAAAGTGGAAGATGTTTAGTTATCACCAAACACTAAATCAGGCCTTCACTATAAACGATCCTTACTACAAATGCCACCTGCTGTCTGCAGACACTTCTGAATCACCCTTTCCTTTGCCTCCCTAGCAACATAGCATACTGTCTTGGAAAAGTGAGTACCATCAGTGGAAACTTGCGGCATACTTTACGCTCAGCCAAGTAGTTTACTAATGCTTTTAAAAAGGATAAAAGGACACTTGGAATACCTGTGGATTGGCAAAATTCTTACTAATGGGAAGCAAAGAATAACTTTACTTCGATCTAAAATCCCTATAGGCGGGCTGAATGCAACTACTATACTTAACATATTTCTGTGTTTTGAGATGGGTTTTATCGAACTCATGAGTTAGCAAATGCACTGCTGCTTTTATTCAAAGAGTCTTTACTTCACAAAAGCTGTGCGACAGTGCAGTCTAGTGTGTTATTTTGTTCCGAAGATACATACTCATTTGGTTGATGAGACTTAAAAGCAGGACAGATCGTGCTCTAATGGGGCAAACGCGAGATCTCTCTGTTATGAGTATACAAAAAACAAAACCTGCCTCTGAATAATGTTTCCTTACTGGCAGAGGGCAGTTTTCATAATGAAGTGAGGAAAGTCTCCACTTTTCAGGGACACGAGTCATCCAAGGATCTCCCAATTACTGCCTCTTCATTCCGCGGCTGTTTTCTTATTTCTTTCAGGGTTCACTCTATCTATAGCTGTGTGGCTTGGTCCAGCAAACCTTAAACATGGTACGGTTACATCTTTAAAAAACAATCTCCTGTAAAGAATGATGCTCCCACACAATCAGACATCTGGGGAAATCAAATGGCCAGTGAAAAGAAGTATTTTGCCCAGGTAGAGAAACAAAGTAGGAGTATGAGAGCAAGACCCCTGACCTTCTGGTCAGGATATTGCTCTCCCAGCGCCTCTGCCGCCCCTGACCGCTGTTCGAGGCCTGTGTCATTTTCTTTCCCTGCCGCTGCTGCCCCCGCGGCCCCTCCCCCACGTGTCCCCGCTCCCGCCTCCCAGCGGTCCCGCCCTCCCCCCGATCCCTACTTAATGGCGGCCGCTGCACGGCCGCACTGCTAGCGCGCCAAAGGCAAGCCAGTCTGCGCTTGTCCGGGTCCCGACCGCGACCAGGGCCAGGAACGCTGGTCATCCGACCCGCCAGCGCTACAGCTCCTCGGCTCTCTACGCACTCAACGTCGGCAAGAACAACAACTGCAAGCTCTCTTCACTTATCGACACCCACGGACCCTTCACCTGTCGACACTGCCGACCCTCTTTCGCCGAGACCCAGGACCCACCTCCACCCTCCAGTAACAACTCCATCGCACCCCAAACCCTGCAATGCATCCTCCTCAACGTCCACTCCCTCCACAGACACGCTGCGGAAATCTGGGACCTCCTTGACTGCACCACCCCTGATGTTGCCTTCCTTACTGAAACCTAGACGAACGCCGCCTCGGGACCTGACATCGCGATCGCCATCCCGAAGGCTACAAGATCACCCGGAAGGACCGCTCCGGAAGGAGGCATCGCCATCGCTCACAAGTCCAACCTCCGACTGAGCACCTACACCGACGGGCCTACAGACCTGATAGAACACCTCCACTTCAAGATACAGACCAACCCGACCACCACCCTCCGAGGCACCCTCATCTACAGACCCCCCGGACCCCGCGCACCTTTCTCCGACTCCATCACCGACATTATCACCCCGCAAGCCATCACCTCCACCGACTACACCTTGCTGGGAGACCTCAACTTCCACCTCGACAACCTCTAAGACCCCAACTCTACCTCCCTCCTGGACAACCTCCTCAACATCGGACTCAAACAGATCATACCAGAACCCACGCACTCAGCGGGACACACCCTCGATCCCATCTTCACAGCAGAAAACTCCATCACCTTCAGCCACACCTCCGAACTCCCATGGACGGACCATCGCTGTGTCCACTTCACCTTCAAAACAAACATCACCCGCAAACGTCCACACCAGCTCCAGCGCAGGAATTGGAACAAGATCTCCGACGACCAGCTTACCGCCTCCCTCAGCAGCTCCGCTCCTGCCACCTCAGACGATGACCCAACCACCACCGCCCGCACCCTATACAACTGGATCACCGACTGCGCCAACACCATCGCCCCCTCAAGAAACCTTCCATCCCTCACGCCAAGAAAGCCAGCTGGTTCTCCACCGAACCTTGAGAAACTAGACGAACCTGTAGATGCCTCGAAAAGTTATGGAGGAACTCCAAAACCACAGCAGACCTCGACAACTTCAAAGCAGCCACCGCCACTCACCACAAGCTCATCAGGCACTCAAGGAGGAAAGCACTCAAGGACAGAATCTCCACACACGCACACAACAGCAAGGAACTCTACGACATCATCAAAGAGTTCGCCCAACTCAACAGTGAGACAACCGACATCCCACCCTCCCAGGACCTCCGCGACAAACTCAGCGCCTTCTTCCATCACAAAATCAAGACTATCTAGGACTACTTCGACGACAACCTTCTCATGGAACCTACACCCACCGTTCCCTACACCACGCAGCCGACACCTGACAGCTGGACTGCCCTCACCATCGAAGACACCCTGAAGACTATGAAGTCAACCCACTCCGGGGCCCCCACAGACCCCTGCCCCCACCACATCTACCACAGAGCAGCAGACATCATCGCCCTCGAGCTTCGACGTATCATCAACCACTCCTTCGAGACCGCCTCCTTCCCTGACTGGAAACACGCAGAGATCAACCCTCTCCTGAAAAAACCCTCGGCGGACCACACCGACCTTAAGAACTTCAGACCGATCTCCTTACTCCAGTACCCGGCGAAAGTCATTGAAAAAGCTGTCAACAGTCAACTCGCCTCCTTCATAGAAGAAAACAATATCCTCGACTCCTCCCAATCAGGCTTCAGGAAGAACCACAGCACTTAAACCGCACTTCGCTGCGAAAGACGACATCAGCTCCCTCCTCGACAGAGGAGAGACTGTGGCCCTCATCCTCCTGGACCTCTCCGCTGCCTTCGACACAGTCTCACACCGCACCCTAGCCTGCAGACTCCACGACACAGGAATCCGGAACAAAGCCCATTCCTCTCCGGCAGAACGCAGAGAGTCAGACTCCCTCCCTTCCTCTTGGATCCCACACCGGCCACCTGCGGAGTCCCTCAAGGATCCTCCATCAGCCCCACCCTGTTTAACGTCTACATGGCCCCACTCGCATCCATCGTCAGATCACACAGACTCAACATCGTATCGTACGCAGGCTACACCCAACTCATCCTCTCCCTATCCAACGAACCCAACATCTCCAAACACAACTTCCAAGAAGGAATGGAAGCAATCGCCAGGTGGATGAAAAACAGCTGACTACAACTAAACGCGAACAAAACCGAAGTACTAATCATGGGCCCACACCCCGACGCCTGGAACGAGACTTGGTGGCCCCCACCCTCGGAAACCCTCCCTCCCCCACTGACCACACATGCAACCTCGGAATCATCCTGGACTCTGAACTCAAAATGGACCGCCAAATCAACACTGTCACCTCCTCCTGTTTCCCCACCCTCCGTCTCCTACGAAAGACCTTCAACTGGATTCCCCTCGAACGCAGGAAAACCATCACCCACGCACTCATCAGCAGCAGACTGGACTATGGCAACTCACTCTATGCCGGGGTCAACAAGAACCTCACCCACAAACTCCAGAACGCCTTCGCCAGACTAGTCCTCAACCGACCACTGCCACATCACCCAACACCTGCAGACACTACACTGGCTCCCCGTCGAGAAGAGAATCACCTTCAAACTTCTTACCCACGCCCACAAGACCCTCCACAACACCGGACCCGCCTACATGAACCACCGCCTCTCGTTCCACGCACCCCAAAGATCCCTCCACTCAGCCCAGCTCTCCCTTGCGACGGTACCACGCATCAAGAAGACCAGCACAGGAGGTAGCTCCTTCTCCTTCCTTGCGGCCAAGGCATGGATCACCCTCCCTCTCCACCTCCGACAGACACCAACACTCGCCAAGTTCCTGAAAGACCTCAAGACCTGGTTCTTCAACGAATCTCCGTGAACATCCAGGAGCTGCACCCCCCCGCCCCTTCGGGTGAGTAGTTGCGCTTTACAGACCCCTGATTGATTGACTGATTTCTTGGGATTGTTGACTACATTAGAATGGTGACCGAAGCGGTCAGCATCTGAAACCTAGCTGACCTAATCATCCTGGACAAGGAAATGGCAGTTGGCCCACGTGTCACGTCCACTGATCCATCTTATTTGTTCTATCTAAAAACCCTTAGACCTCTATTCAAACATGGCTATTAGCTGCTGTAACTGACTGCAGACCAGGTACTTGTGATTTCAAAGAAGTATTTATGTCAGTGGAGTCCTGCTGAGTGTGCCAGCATCTGCTGAGACTTCAGTCTGTGGCTACTCCCATTCTCTGCATCCCCTGAAGGTATGTTGCGGCCTTGCAGACCTCACTGTGGCTGCCTTTGGAGCAAAGAGTGCAATGTTTGGCACTGTATGAAAAATCCCCATTTCCCAGCAGGTAAATTCAACTATGTTACGTTGGTTTCTGTACCAAGATGAAATGAGTTGATATTTGCTTCAGCAGTACAGTGCATTTATTCTAACAAAATACTGTACTAGTTCTCTTCCCCAGTGCTCAAGGCTATTTGAGTTTGTACCAGGTGCATCATACTTTGTAAAGAGTGCAATATGCAATTTGTCTTATAATGGGTGCCTTTACAGGCGGGTAAAGCATTTTGCTGAGAGAAAAACATATGTACTAAGTGTGAAAACTACTGTATGACACAATTAAATGTAGGATCCCTAAAATGATGCTACTTGTCGTAATTTTGAAGTAAACAAATATTGTTACCCTCTAGTTTCACAACATCTCTTTTATCCTGATCACCGCTTTCTGTGCTGCCTTTCCTTTTATCAGCTTTCTTCACAACCTGAGCAGCATATGGTGCTCCTGCAGCCAGAAACTGGTTCTGAAACTCTAGCAGGTCTTCTTCGGACTCCCCAGGTTTGGGTCTTGACAGCATAATCTAGGCCGTCCTACAGAGCAGACCTTTGGAAAAAAAATATAAAAGCGAACAAAAAGTTAGGTGTTTGTAGTTGTGGCCTTTAAAACATGCTTTTTCCTTATAACTCAGCTTGATAGCAGTAGAAAGAGAGGGCCAGGAATAAGCCGTAAGGAAAGGCGAAGACTATTGTCACTGAGCTAATTGGGGACACCTCTTATCACATAGGTCTACCACCAATGCCAGATCTTGAGAAGGAAAATGTTACAGAGACTGAAAAGAAGGACTTGCCATGTGGTGTATGGTTGGGTAAAAGTACATTAACCACTGGTAAAAGTAAATCTGGAGAATTATACAGCCCGGAATGAGGCAGGCAATTAATGGGCTATGGGAATGGGACATGTTCTATGCTAAATTATAAAACACACAAGATGATGGACGGAATGCTGCACATTGGCAAACATTCACCCCCAGTCACAGATCTGGGTTTAATCCATCGTTATTTTGCTTCACCATGCCACCCCAGTTCAGACATAGCCATATGCAAATCAGTCTTGACCCTGTGCCTCATGGGAACAGTCCAGACCGAACTGCCAAGCCAGGTCTTCCCTGGACCGGCATCAAGCATCCTAGGACCGGTTTCAGGCTATCAGCCTTCATCAGCCAGGATAGCTTGACTCCAGTGGCGTAGTGAGCACGGGACCCACGTCTGGGCATACCCTTCCCACTTAGGGCGAAATGCAAAACACACAAGATGATGGACGGAATGCTGCACATTGGCAAACATTCACCCCCAGTCACAGATCTGGGTTTAATCCATCGTTATTTTGCTTCACCACGCCACCCCAGTTCAGACATAGCCATATGCAAATCAGTCTTGACCCTGTGCCTCATGGGAACAGTCCAGACCGAACTGCCAAGCCATGTCTTCCCTGGACCGGAATCAAGCATCCTAGGACCGGTTTCAGGCTATCAGCCTTCATCAGCCAGGATAGCTTGACTCCAGTGGCGTAGTGAGCACGGGACCCACGTCTGGGCATACCCTTCCCACTTAGGGCGAAATGCAAAACACACAAGATGATGGACGGAATGCTGCACATTGGCAAACATTCACCCCCAGTCACAGATCTGGGTTTAATCCATCGTTATTTTGCTTCACCATGCCACCCCAGTTCAGACATAGCCATATGCAGATCAGTCTTGACCCTGTGCCTCATGGGAACAGTCCAGACCGAACTGCCAAGCCATGTCTTCCCTGGACCGGAATCAAGCATCCTAGGACCGGTTTCAGGCTATCAGCCTTCATCAGCCAGGATAGCTTGACTCCAGTGGCGTATTGAGCACGGGACCCACGTCTGTTGTTTTTGCATTTGTCACCCCGAGAGGGACGGGTATGCCCAGACGTGGGTCCCGTGCTCTCCATGCCACTGGAATCAAGCTATCCTGGCTGAAGAGGGTGAAACCCCGAAACCGGTCCTAGGATGCTTGTTTCCAGTCCAGGAGGACCTGGCTTGGCAGTTTGGGCTGGACTGTTCCCATGAGGCACAGGGTCAAGACTGATTTGCATATGGCTGGGTTCAAACTGGAATGGCATGGTGAGCAAAAACGATGGATTTAGGCCCAGATCTCTGTACTGGGGTGAATGTATGACATTGTTCTGCATTCTGTCCATCAATTGTTGTTTTTGCATTTGTCACCCGAGTGGGACGGGTATGCCCAGACGTGGGTCCCGTGCTCTCCATGCCACTGGAATCAAGCTATCCTGGCTGAAGAGGGGTGAAACCCCGAAACCGGTCCTAGGATGCTTGTTTCCAGTCCAGGGAGGACCTGGCTTGGCAGTTCGGGCTGGACTGTTCCCTTGAGGCACAGGGTCAAGACTGATTTGCATATGGCTGGGTTCAAACTGGAATGGCATGGTGAGCAAAAAAACGATGGATTTAGGCCCAGATCTCTGTACTGGGGTGAATGTATGACATTGTTCTGCATTCTGTCTATCAATTGTTGTTTTTGCGCATGCTAAATTATAGTCACTCTTGGGTGGTTTCAGAATAAGATGTGTACTTTTAATATTCTTAGGCCCATGCCTTCCATTTTCATAGAGTTAAACTTTTTGGGAAATTTTCATAAAATCCCAAAGCCTGAATAAAGAAATAATGAAATGGGTGTATCCGTGCTTTCCCCTTAACCTAATATCAATGGATTATCTGCCATGCTACGGGACAGAAATATGAATCAATGAGTTGAACACAACGCTGAAGCATACAGTTATCTGTAGGTTAATAAGTTTAAACCCCAGCAAGGCCAATTCAAACTTACATCCTACCAATGTCAATAAAAGGAGTATCATTAAATTAGGTAACTGGAACATCAGTAATTTACAGCACTTATAAACAGAAGTGTGCTATTAAACACCATGTAATAAACTAGTAATTGTCAGTTAATGTTGCCCCTTAACTTTTTCTCCTAGTTTTCTTCACCTGGAATTTTTTTCTAAGTGAAGAAAATGGGTGCACATTCTGAACCCGAAATCACAATTTCTGAATGTCTACCTTTATATGTGCTGATTACCTTTGTAGCAGCGTTTTTCTAGGTTTATATTTTAGTAAATAAATAAGGATGAGAAATAATAATTTTTACGATTAATTCAATACACAAATGCTGAATTAACATGATTACAGTTGAAACAAGTGTAATATGACTTGCAGAAGTGTGTTTAATATAATTTAGTTGTGCTAAATATTCATTGCGTCTCCATATTAGTTAACATCGATGCTGTTCTGATGCTGCTCATTAACTCCTGCTGTTTCCCCGCCCATCTTGTCTCCATGCTCATTTTCTCTCCCCAAAGGCTACGCACAGCGAAGACAATGTGATGTATTGTTTTTTCCTAGTGTGCATGTATTGTGAATGAACTCCTGAGTGTTCCTAAACTGCAACATGTCCCTAGGTCCCTCCTCTGTAGTTCTGTTGCTGGGCCTAGAACTGTTCACTTGTGTATAGTTTATTGTTCAAATGTTTCATATTATTGTGCACATCTCCGGATAGCAACAGCGCAGAAGAATGCTCAATGTTTTTTTTTGGGGGGTTTTTTTAATGGGTTAGCGTTTTAAACTTAACTGTGAAGAATAAACCTCTGCTTTGTCTTAAACTTGTTATATTACATTATGCCATGATGAGGCAGAATTTATTTAATTTGTTAAGCAACAATTGTGTGTATAAAACCTGTTGGTTTGTGAGGTGAGCCAGAAGACTTAACCATTCCATAAGAGATGCTGTCCGATTTCTTATGATTTCTGACAAATACATTTCAGAAGACTTTCCTGTTCTACTAGAGACTCTCTCCAGTTTGTTTCAGAGATGAAATTCCTTTTTAGAAAACTTCTGATTTTGGCTAGTCTGTATAACTCTGTATTGTAGCTTTCATGGCATTCATTCTGTACTGCTTGATTTTGAAATTTTGTAATAGAAACCCTTTAACTTTTCTCTGTTACTGAGTGGTCCCAGTTACTTATTTGTTGCTCTGCTAAACTAACATTGGATCTAATACTGGGGAGGTTGCCTTTTAGCACACCATTAACCCCAGAGGAGAATGGCCTGAATGAAATTTTGGGTGCTTTGACTATTGACGTGTCTTTAAATTTGGCGCACAGGGTTCTGCTCGCACAAATTGATAGCAATAGATGGTTGTGTTTTACAGAGCACCTCCTCTTTTCTAGGGATCCCCCAAAGATTTCTGGTCCCCATTGCCCAGTCCGAGAAAATAGAGGACTTTCTGAAACTCTTCCAGATCAGTTCCAGTGGCAGAGACTCTCACAAAGTGACTTATGGTGCGTTCTTGAACGTTTTGATTTGTGAATGGTGTATGTATTTATGAATTGTGTGTTGAAGTTGGAGTTTGAAAAATGGATCTCTATTTCATATGCGAGTTGTTTGGATATGCGAAGCAGACTGTGGGTTCATTGGTGGATTGATTACTGTTTTGTGGATGTATTATTCATATTTGTAAATTGTATTTGCAATTCTATTGGTTAGTTTTGGTTATGGGATTTTTCGAAATCCAAGATCTAGTGATATTGTGGTTTTACTTGTCTGCATAAGATAATGTGTGGTGCGAGGTGACGCAAACACACGGACAGGGATTTTTCAACTAACAAATTTTTCTTTCCAGATTGTTTGGTTAGTTTGGGATGGGTTTCTCCTCAGCACACACAAGTAAGCACACTGACCAGGACAGACTGCCGCCAGACGGAAGTCTATATACGGTGTAAATTGTGGTTTAACAGTGGTTTCCATATTTTGTTTTGGTTTAGTGTCTTTGTTTTATTATTTTTTTCGTTTTTAGGTCGAGCCTAGAGTAGCGCGCAAGCGCTGCTCTGGCGAAGACTTTATGTAGGGGCTTCCAAAAGCGGACCAGACGCTCGTGCGTCATGGCCTTTTCCGTGCGGTTACCCGCACGGCCGCCATCTGTCTGCAATTATCGTGCCCAGACGCGGGCGCGATAATTGAAGACACATGGCCATTGTGCACGAGCGTGTGGTCAGCTCAGCAGGCTGCAGCGCTCGCTCGCCCCCGCTCCTCGACGCTGCCGACGTCTCTGCTGTGCAGCGCTTCACTTGTTTATAGGTGAGATGGTGGGCACTGCTGGTTTTTATGGTCCAAGGTGATAAGGAGTAGTAAAGAGCACTTATGCAGGTTGCCCCACGATAAGCAAGACTTGAAAATAACCAATATAATTGTATGTATTTCTTTCGATATTTGGAATTAGAGGCTCACTATGTTTCGCTTTCAAAGTGACAATGCATCACTTTGAATAGCCAATACGATTTATTCTTATAAAAAAGATTGGCTTTTTCCTTAAGTGGTAATCTGTGTAAAGTCCTAACCTTGTTTTGACAAAACATAGTAACAGCTAATATCTCGAAGGTGGTCTGATTATCTTGAAGATAATAATACTTGACAATATTGAGATGGCGCAAAGCTGGACAAACACTGTACATAAATCAAACTGACAAACGGAGGTATTTTAGTTATCAAAACAGTATGGCGAGAGTATGTTTGCCCCTGTAGGCATGATTTAATGTTATGGATTTTTCAGTATGCTACCTTTGCCGCAGCATGCTGCGTGTCTGCCCGCTCCTTCCAACATGGCGGATCTCAGCCTCCTGTCTAGAGGTTTTCTAAAGTGAACTCGGTTCATGAATTTATTAAACTAAAAACGAAATGATCCAAAGAGCTATGGGTAAGGGACGTGCGGCGTGGGCGAAAATTTTGAGGAATACAAAATAACCATTGTGTCCTGAAAAAAAATGCATTATGGTTTTATTGAGATCTCCAAAGTTTCTTTTGAACTTTCGGTCTGCAATTCATTTCTCTTCTCAACTTCAACAGCCTCAGACTAATGCCTTCTTAATTAAAAGCTTTAAACAAAATGTTGCAAATAACAGTAATATTTTTAGCATTTTTCACAGAGGACTTTTATTCCAACGCCTGTTTTTTCAGTAGGTTCTACGAATGTCTCTGAGCCCAGCGTTCTGGAATTATTCAAAATGGCTCCTCAGTTACGCGCTATTAATAAAGAACGTATCCAGGAAAAAGCACGCGCTTCTAGGAACGAGGCCTCTGAATGTTTACTCCACAGCCGCTGGCGTCATGTAGCGCGCTTAGTGGCACAGGAAGCTGAGGTGCTGGAAACAATCCTGTTCAAAGAGGAAACAAATCACCAACCAGGCCAAAGGCTTAATTTATTCACAGGAGTCTATATTTAGGTGCGCGCAATATGCCAGAGTGGATAGAAACCCTTCGCTAGATTAGATTTGAATGACAATTGGCAGCAGTGGAATATTTAACTGAGCATCCCCTGCCGACAGCAGCGCACACATACCAACTGCACATGTAGATAATCATGGCAAATGTGGATATACAACTGAGCACTTCATGTAGACAGATGACATTAGACCACACATGTCTGAGCTCTGCATGCACGCAAGACAACGCAGCGTATTTCATGAATTGTTGAATGCATGTTTGCAACTACATAGTGCGATGCATGGACTACAGTGTCTTACAACTGGGACTCGAAGGGGCATATATATTTTACAAACTGCATTTTGTATAATGTAAAGTAGTACTACAGTAGCTCTACTCGACCTCTGCCTCTAATGTCTTTTCTGTGTGGAAGTTTCTCCAGAGTGGCAGAGGTTTCCATACCCTTAAGCACACGTTATTAGTAAATGTGGGAGCGACAATGTGGAGGAGCTGGAAAATGGGGATACTTACTACTAAATGGGATGGGTTTACCGAAATTTAAGGAGGGGTCTGAATTGGACATGCCAATACAAAACAGACACCCACAAAGGAGCGAGACCATTGCTATTCACGGACCACACTACTAAAGTTACTACAGCACTAGATGTGTCCAGACAGATATATATGTTCTCCAGTCCAGCCTTGGAGTAAGACAACCACTGCTACTGCAACATACTACCATATAAATCAGTGGAGGCAGGGAAGTAAACTTACATCCCATAGGAACTAATTTTAAATTAATTACATAAAGTTCGACATTTAAATCTATATAAATATATCTATCCATCTACATATCTATCTAGATGTATACACAAATATATGTACATATGTGATAAAAAACTATATAATATTATTATTTTTACATTTTATTATAAACTTAATTAAAAAACAAATCACATTTTAAACGCATTAAAAATAAAAATGATGTAAACTAATTCAACAGAGAATGGTGAACACATTTATTAAATACTAAATAAAAGTAACATGTATTTGAATGTCGTAATTTTTTTTAATTATTTAAAAATATAATTTATAAATTAAATGAAAATTTTTCAATTAATTCATAATTAAATGGCCACATAATTTGATTTTGTTTAATTTGTTCTTGGTTAAAAATCACTATTTAAAATGAATTTACATTTTTATCTTAAACTACAATGATTTTAGTATTTTTAAAAAGAATAATAAACTTAAATAACTTGCCCCTACTTTCCCATATGGACATCTTCACCAGGGTGACGGAGCCCTCTACCTATGAATACAAGTTGCTAACTTTATACTCGTAAATCTTGTAGGACGATCCGCCCTCCAGATTTGGGGGTATGGAGACATAAGTAAACACCTAGGTGTAAATCAACACTTGAAAATGGTGAGTAGTTAAAAAGTGTAGAGTTACACCTAAGAATAGTAGTAAATAAACATGTGAGTAAATATACACATGTATATTTATCTTTGCGAATAGGCCTCAATGAATTAGTTTTCATTCGTTTGCAAATATCAGGGTGTGTGCAGTTGCAAACTTTATTTCTTGAAAACAACTTCAGAAAATATTCAAAGTTTATAAAGTTCTTTATGTTTGCGCTTTCACATGAAAGTATGGGTTTTGACAACACTTAGGGGCCGATTCCGATCTCGGCCGGTAGGGCTCCGAATCGGATTCGGCTTTACCGGATCCGATTCGGAGCCCTGTTTCCCGACCGAATCGTACGCGGGTCCGGCCGAGCGAGTACGATGCGAATTCGCCGACCGACTCGTCCGGGCGTCCCAACCGCTCCGACCGACTCGTTCCCGGCTCGAACCACACCGACCGACTCGCTCGGACTCGACTCGCACCGCGCAATGGAGACGTTCCCCGGCCGGGTAAGTACGATGCGCGCCGCGAGCAGTCCGACCGAGCCGCGCACTCCGGCTCGAAAGAGCTGTCGGAGCCGTACTTTGGGGGTCCGTGTCGGACCCCTGTACGCGTAGCCGCGCGAGTCGCACACAGGGGGACCCATGGGTCCCCACTACCTGTGCGTGTACGGCGCGATCGCTCGCCGCGCACCCGCTGTAGGGGCGCACTTGTCCGACTCGCACTCCATTGAGTCAATGGGAGCCCGCGTACGCGTTATACGACCGGCTCCCATTGACTTCAATGGGAGTCCGACCGACTCGGGTCCGATGGCATACGTGCGCATCGTACTCGGTCGGACTGCACGGGTCCGATTCGGTCGGAAATCTCTCCGGGTCCGGCTCGGTCGGAGAAATTTCCGGCCCGAATCGGAATCGACCCCTTAATATTGCATAGTCCCCATTAGTACCCAAACATTGCAAAAAAACTTCCTTTGTGCCACCCATAAGCACGCTTTTTCTGCACGAGAGTGTGATTTGGCATGCAGTGTTTCTGGCACAAGATGGGGCAGTTGATTAAAGCTGGTGATTTTGTGTTACCTATCTAAGACGGGACTGCTGCAGGGCTGCCAGTAGGGCATTGCAAAAGCCTCATCTGCCCATCAGTACACCTCAGCTTGCGTCAAATGCATCTGTTCACCACATATCTATTAGGAGGACAAAATTACATATATGTGTCCAGGATGCCTCTATGGTTCTTCACTGTGCGGCTTAGAATGAGGGGACTTCAAAAGGGGAGGGGTAGCTCAGTCGCTATTCTAAAAATGAAGGTACGGCTCTATCTCCTGTATCTGCAAAGATCACCTCATCAAAAATCACACCAGATTTTAACTATAGGTTATGAGGGGTAAATTCAAATGGTACACACAAACATACCTTCAATCAATGATACATCTTCAAAGAATATTATGTATCAAAAGCTCAAAACTATTTATGGTACCTGAAAATCAGCAACACCGTTATATTAATTTCATAAAGCTAGTATTTCATTCAAATGCTGCTAAAATATTAAAATCACCCATCCATCAACGCACTGCTGGTGTCCCAATCATCCATTCACACATTCATCCTGCTTTCTGTAGCTTTCTCTAATATGTACACATACCAGACATAAACAGGTATTGGGACAATTTGTGAGAAAGAACTGAATTAATCCATAAAGTTGTTGACTCTTAACAATCAATCAATCAATAGATTTGTAGAGCGCTCCTTGTCACCCCTGAGGTTATCCAGGCACTGGCAATGGTTCAAACAAATCGTCCTCAGGACACAATCGTTTAGTACAGTCACATTATCCTAACGCAGCCCACAGATGTGTTTCTTCTTCAGATGTCTCAGTATACTAGTTTCTCAAAGGGGTGCAGCTTTCAACTTGGAGAAAATCACAATATTCCTCTCTTTTTCCAAAATTCGTCTTTGTTGTCTTCTCTACATGACTACTCAATCAGGGAAATTGTTTCACTTGACGAGTTTACAGATGCATCTCCCCTTCTGAGAAGAGTGTTGCTCAAGTTGTTGCAACAGTGAGATTGAGGGGTCATCTCTGCTGCTTCATGAGTGATGCACGGGCTCTGTTTATGGAATTCTGAGATCCAGCAGAGGGAGGATCAGCCAGACAACTGTAAACGCTCGATATGCAGTAGGACCTAGAAGAGATATTGCACTCAGGGCCGGACTGGGAAACCAAAGCAGCCTTAGCAATTTTGTCAAATCAGCCCCCGCAGGGTGCGCAGTGAGCAACCATGACCGCTACAAGGGGAGTGTGGGTGCAAGTGTGAAGCACTGCCTGGCCCAGAGAGGCTGGAAACGAAAGTGAGTGGATTATGCTTGCTTGCTGCTTTTGTTACTGGGGTCCGATATTGCAGCACCGCTGCAAAACCGCCCCCTGTAGCAAAACTGGCCCAAACCCTTCCGCCTCCCAGGGAAACGCCTGATGCCCGGTATGGCCAGTCCAGCCCAGCCCTGATTATACGGAGGGATTTTGAGATGCCCTCTCCAGGCTTACCTGTGTGTCAGTCCTCCCAGGTCTGATAGGGTATTGAGAATAATCAGCCAGGTCTCACTGACTAAGCAGCCCAGAATACAGTAACCAATGCAGTCATACACTTCAGCCACAGGCTGCCATCCGCAGTGGCTCGTTGTAAGGAGCTGGCCTGGAGGAGACGGGCTGGTGCCGCAGCTGATGAAGTGTGCTGCAGTGTAATGCCCCGAGTTGTGAATCAGTTATAGATGTGCCTGCCTTTATGTGTTTTAAGAACAGGTTCTAATGATTGCCCACTGTACATTTAATTGAAGTATTTTATGCCTTATGCGGTTACTGTCAATTTTGATATTAAACTAGCCCTATGTTTTTTCCATGACAAGAGGTCGGAGAAGATGAGGCCCATATATTATAGCTATTTATACAGACAACATTTCCATAGGACTTGTAACTGTTTTTTTTGTGTGAAAAGCTCTTATAATCTTAAAGAGCCGGGCTGAAATTCCCCAGGCTTTGCTATTAGTCCGAGAGTTTCTCTGTCAATCTTATAAAAATGACCTAGAAGTTGACAATGCAACAGTAAATTCTGCCAACAATATCTAATGTCTTCTGGGCTAGGTGCCACCGGAAGCCCCCTCATCAAGGTTGCATACTGCCCTCTGAATTCCAGCTGCCCCCACGGGAGAAAGCCCTGTTCATGGGCCCAGCACCGTCTGGGCTTCAAAATAACACTGCTCTTATCCTAAACATATATTTAAATTATAACCCATAATCAATATGGAAACATTCATTCTAAGAAAGCAACATTATAAATTAATAGGAAGCAACGCATTAAATCAAGTTTTAGCATCTGGGGACGAATAATATGCACATAAGATACCCAAGGCATCTAAATCTAGACATTTATTCAAGATAACTCTAGTGTTTAAAACAGGGGACTCTGTAACAGGAGCTACTTATTTCCAAAGACAATAATCTTGAGCTATTAATAATATTAGTGCTGTACTAGCGACCACATCCCAGAAGATTACATTAGTGGCCACTCCATGCAAGATTGGCAGCAGTGATCACCTCAGTGCATGAGGCAGGGTTTCCATCAGTAATGTAAACAAGCATTGGCATAGCCAATAGGTCTCGCCTTTGGTACCTTATAAGTGTTTAGCCATGCAACAGTTGTTGTTGTGGCACCAAGGATATTGTGCTGCATAACTAAATACTTAGAAGGTCCCAAAAGCGAGACCTATTGGCTATGCCAATGCTTGTTATGATTTGCAATTGAATTGTTTTACCTAATTTACAGATTTTTTTCCCTTTCCTATCTAGGGTAGGCAGACAAGGGATTAATTAATTTGGTTTAAAGAGATTTTGGGACCGAGTTCCTGTTAATAGAGAAGTTGTTCTGTGATTCGTTAGTCGGCCATTGAGCTGTCCTGGAATTGATGAGACCTTACGAACTAAGCTGCACTGTCATTGGTTGGTTGCGGACACAGCCGCGCTGTGATAGATTGACCTTTGACAGAGTTGCGATGGGATTGGTGGTTGTTTGCTAGTGCGTTTGTGATTTTGAGACCGTTTTAAGTGAAAATAATGGGAAACGTACAGAAACCTAAGATTTCTGTTGTACCTGCAGAAGGTGAGAAATTACCTCCTGAGGGGATACCTGCATACGAGATGATGCACATTGGGTTTTACACATGCACCTGGATTTCTGAATGGCATGATTATACTCCTTCTATTAAAGACTTGCAGTATCCTTTAGAGGATACCTTTGATACTAAAAGGCTGGATTTTCTTAAACAATGAATGTCATGAAGCCGATATCCAGACCTACCCTGTTTGAGGCCTTGAATAAATGGATCAGATGGCGACAGAAAAAGAAAATGACAAAGCAGGTGAACGGTTCATTTAGACAGCGGCTCAAGAGCATGTGGGATCGGCAAGAGAAATGCTGGAGGGAGAATCTATTAGAAGGTGTAAGAGCCTATCCTCCCATAGTTAAAGGAAAAAAATGACAAGAAAAGCAAGGGAGAGAAGCAGACCAATGATTTTGACAAGGATAATTTCCTAAATGATCTTTTGAATTCTAGACCTTCTACATACATAGCTAGAGCAATCGAACAAGTGGTACTAATTCAGGAACCGATACAGGTGCTGTGGGAGATAGTACTATTGTGCAAGCTCCTACAGGAGTAGTATCGAAGGCACAACAGAGAAGGCAATGACATAATTGCCTGGCACAAGCAGAGATATAAAGCCTGATGTGCAGATTCAAGCTGCCCCACCATTAAGGATAGTGGTGGCTGAAGAGGCTCCTAGAGAAATTTAAACTAAATTGAATTTGGAGAAATGCTACATGGAAATGTTGATTTGAACAGCAAAATAATGATGGATTAAACCCAGATCTGTGACTGGGGGTGAATGTTTGCCAATGTGCAGCATTCCGTCCATCATCTTGTGTGTTTTGCATTTCGCCCTAAGTGGGAAGGGTATGCCCAGACGTGGGTCCCGTACTCACTACGCCACTGGAGTCAAGCTATCCTGACTGATGAAGGCTGATAGCCTGAAACCGGTCCTAGGATGCTTGATTCCGGTCCAGGGAAGACATGGCTTGGCAGTTCGGTCTGGACTGTTCCCATGAGGCACAGGGTCAAGACTGATTTGCATATGGCTATGTCTGAACTGGGAGTGGCGTGGTGAAGCAAAATAATGATGGATTAAACCCAGATCTGTGACTGGGGGTGAATGTTTGCCAATGTGCAGCATTCCGTCCATCATCTTGTGTGTTTTGCATTTCGCCCTAAGTGGGAAGGGTATGCCCAGACGTGGGTCCCGTGCTCACTACGCCACTGGAGTCAAGCTATCCTGGCTGATGAAGGCTGATAGCCTGAAACCGGTCCTAGGATGCTTGATTCCGGTCCAGGGAAGACATGGCTTGGCAGTTCGGTCTGGACTGTTCCCATGAGGCACAGGGTCAAGACTGATTTGCATATGGCTATGTCTGAACTGGGGTGGCGTGGTGAAGCAAAAATAATTATGGATTAAACCCAGATCTGTGACTGGGGGTGAATGTTTGCCAATGTGCAGCATTCCGTCCATCATCTTGTGTGTTTTGCATTTCGCCCTAAGTGGGAAGGGTATGCCCAGACGTGGGTCCCGTGCTCACTACGCCACTGGAGTCAAGCTATCCTGGCTGATGAAGGCTGATAGCCTGAAACCGGTCCTAGGATGCTTGATTCCGGTCCAGGGAAGACATGGCTTGGCAGTTCGGTCTGGACTGTTCCCATGAGGCACAGGGTCAAGACTGATTTGCATATGGCTATGTCTGAACTGGGGTGGCGTGGTGAAGCAAAATAATGATGGATTAAACCCAGATCTGTGACTGGGGGTGAATGTTTGCCAATGTGCAGCATTCCGTCCATCATCGTGTGTTTTGCAGATGTGCAAATGAAGCACACAAATTAGAAGAGCTAGATGAGTGTGAGGTGGATATCAGCAGAATGAAAAATGTGAAGCAAAATTATAAAATGGATTGGACTCACGACAAAATGAGAGAAATGGGTTTAATTACTTTAAGAGCTCATAATAAGGATTTAAAGTAATATCGAAAAGATGAAAGATAAGGACAGCAAGTAAAAATAAAGTGGAAAGGACTGAAGGTAGGACAAGAGGTGCTGTAAGGGACTCAGACATATGCAAAACAAGCATTTGCAATGCAATAGGTCTCGCATTTGCGAGAGTTTGAGCTATTGGCATTGTAAATGGCAATGCCTTTTATTTACGTATTGGTTTTGAAAACATAAATAAAAGGCATTGTCATTTACAATGTCAATGGCTTAAACTCTCGCAAATGCGAGACCTATTGCATTGCAAATGCTTGTTTTTAAATGCTGCGAAGTAAAGAATAGTTTCAACACTTGGGCGGGAGAGGGTTCATATGTTGGGAACACTTACGGAAAATGACCATGCGCGAGGAATACATACTTCACAAATTTATTTCATTCATTCATTCATTTATTCCAGAGAAGGACTGTGTAACGGTTCTTGCCTTCTCGAAGGAGTAAGTTTCGAGAAGATGAGTAACGAAGCTGTATAGGGAGTATCATGCTCCGGAGAAGTTTTTTTTAGCTAATTAGGGTCGTGTACCGAAGTGAAAAACAATGTGTTCGATGCAGGCCTTTAGCACACTAGTCATTGGCAGTGAATCCCAGTGTTCATTGCTTAGAGAATGTAAATGAAAAGTAACCACCCAGTAGAACAAGGGAAAGTGAAACTGCGCCATGCGCGCGTTGTAGGAACGCCGTGAGCGTGCACATCGGCGTGGCCTGCGGCTCGTGCCCAGTGGCGGCGCCTGCGGACTTCGCTGCACTTGAATAAGTGCTGCGCGGCTCGTGCGGGCCAGGGACGGGGCCGCCAAAGGAAAAAAAACAAACCATTAGAGGAAGACCGGCGGGAGCCCACCCCGCCTTCGTGAATGCCCATGGTGCGGCCAAAGCAGAATTTTGGCGGGGCTCCTGGAGCACGACGGAGCCCCGCGTGTTGCTGCAGTGACCGGCTGAAGACGGAGACCAGCCGAGGAGCAGCACAGAGTCCCCATATGAGCAGGTAAGTGGGGTGAGGCATGCTGTGACTGTAAAGTGCGCCGCGCTTGGAGCTCGCGTGCGCATAAAAAAAAAATTATATTGCATGAGGCTTGCGAGGACGGAAGGGGGACAGGAGATGTGCACATCGCGTGCCTGGACGTGCGTGTTCACATTTCCAGTCCGGCCTGCGCGTGCACATCTCCTGTCTCCCTTCCGAAGCAAGTCAACGACAATAAGTCTCGCTAGCGACAGCGCTTCGCGCTGCGTCGCTAGGTCGAGACCTAAACAACAATTGATGGACAGAATGCAGAACAATGTCATACATTCACCCCAGTACAAAGATCTGGGCCTAAATCCATCGTTTTTTTGCTCACCATGCCATTCCAGTTTGGACCCAGCCATATGCAAATCAGTCTTGACCCTGCGCCCAATGGGAACAGTCCAGCCCGAACTGCCAGGCCAGGTCACTCCCTGGACTGGAAACAAGCATCTTAGGACCGGTTTCGGGCTTTCAGCCCTCATCAGCCAGGATAGCTTGACTCCAGTGGCATGGAGAGCACGGGACCCACGTCTGGGCATACCCGTCCCACTCGGGGTGACAAATGCAAAAGACTGATTTGCATATGGCCAAGTCTAAACTGGGGTCGCATGGTGAGCAAAAGAATGATGGATTTAACCCAGATCTCTTGACTGGGGGCGAATGTTTTGATTTGTTTTGCATTCCGTCCATCTATTGTGTGTCTTTTGCTTTCTCGCCCTAAGTGCACCGGGTATGCCCAGACATGGGTCCCGGGCTCACTCTGCCACTGGATTCAAGCCATCCTGGCTGATGAGGGGTGAAACCCCGAAACCGGTCCTAGGATGCTTGTTTCCGGTCCAGGGAGGACCTGGCTTGGCAGTTCGGGCTGGACTGTTCCCATGAGGCACAGGGTCAAGACTGATTTGCATATGGCCAACTCTAAACTGGGGTGGCATGGTGAGCAAAAGAATGATGGATTTAACCAGAGATCTCTTGACTGGGGGAGAATGTTTTGATTTGTTCTGCATTCCGTCCATCAATTGTGTGTCTTTTGCTTTCTCGCCGTAAGTGACTCAGAATCAGGGACAGGAATAATTTTGGAGTTTCCTTTAAGGGAAGTTCTTGGAGTGAATTTGGTGTATGTGCCATGGACACAAGCTGATTTGTACGCATTTACTACGAACATTCCAAAATTGCCGGAGGAACCAGGAATGTGGTATGAAGAGTTGTATAGATTGACAAATATTTCCCAGATGTTGTGGAATGATTTAAATTGGCTGCTTGAGAATGTGGCTCCTAGTGGTTTGTGGACAGCGTGCAAGGCTGTAGTTGCTTGACCGACAATGGAACCAGCTAGGTTTCCTACTAAAAATGCTCCTTCTGTAGATGTAGCAGGTAACTCAATATTTGAAAAAACAAGTGCCCGAAAAGGACATATATAGGGTAAAAATTCTGAGAACTTCCCAGGAGCCAAAAAAGTCAGTGCATGCTTTTTACGAGAGGATCATGCAGATTTTCAAGGAACACAGCTGAGTCGATGATCCCGAGAAAGATGGTGTCAGTGATTTCGTATCTGCTTTCGTGGAGGGTTTGAGGAAAGACCTTAGCAATCACATTCACCAGAGTAAACTGTGTTGGAAGATAAAAAGCATAGATGAGATTTGCTTGCTGGTGAAACATAGTAAAGAATATTTTAAGGTGAAGCAGAAAAAGATTAAAGAGAAGTTGATGATTGCCCAGACAAAGCAATTTGAGAAAAGATCCCGAAAACAAATGGGGTCAAATATGAATTTTGTTCAGCCTGAAATTAATCAAATTCAAGGTGTACACATGGGAAATGGAGCGATGCAAATGTAAGGTTATGTAAGAAATATGATGCACAATGATGGCATGAATGTGAATGTCGAAATGATAAAGAGAAACGTTGCTTGTCAATTCTGTGGGAAGATCGGCACTGGAAGAGGGAATGTCATCAGAATCCAAATAGGATTCAGGGAGAAACTGTTCCACAAATGCAGAGAAATATGATGGTCCCGAATATGTCAAATTCTTAGAGTATACAGAATCAAAAATATTTTCGAATGTCGATGCCTTCAGCCCCAGCAATGCAGCAAAACATAATAAACAGGAGGACCAGCGGACTCCATTGGTACTGGGTGATGATTCGGCAGGAAGCATTTCACAATAATGGTGTCTGAGAGGGGATGAGGATTGCATGCTTGGAGCAGTCCTAGAGGTAGATGAAAGTGGACAATATGTTGATGGAGAAGTCAATGGCCATCCCGTTCCTTTTTAATTTATACAGGGGCCACCTTTTCTACAGTTCGGTCTGTGGAAGCCCCAAACCTACTCCTCTCGGAAAAGGAAATCCAAGTTAATCAGGTTATAGAAGATGTCCCAATTAAAATTGGTCAAATGGATAATAAGTACCAGTTCATTGTGTGTGATTCGAGTCCTGTGAATTTGTTGGGGAGGGACATGCTCTGTAAAATGAATTATGTGATTTACTGCACACCGAATGGTGTTGCGATTGAGACAAGATGAGGATTCAGTGTTTAAAATAAACTCACAAGTTTTGAGAGTTTATTTGATTCCTGCTTTAAAAAAAAGAATACCTGCCTTTGGATTTAAAACAATGTCAAAGATGAGATATGGGATTTTTCTGAAAAAGAGATAGTACTGATTAAAAGAGCAGAGCAAGTTAAAATAAAAGTGAAAACAGATGCCGTATTCCCAAGAACTAGACAGTACAGACTCACTAAAGAATCAGAAGAGGGAATCAAACCAGTGATTGAAAAAATGATTGAGCAGGGAATTCTCCGGGAGGTACGTGGTAGTTCTTCTAACTCTCCCAGGATGGGAATAAAGAAACTTAAAGGAAAATGGTGCACTGTCCAGGATTAGAGAAAGATTAATAAAATTGTTGTTAGAAGTTGTCCAGTGGTACCGAATCCAGCAGTGATTTTATTTCAAAGTCGATCAGATGCACAATGGTATACAGTCATTGACAAATGTGAAGCGTTGTACTAGATTCCTCTTCACAGCCAGTTCCTCATGCACTCCAATTTTCGAATAAAGTTATTTTGTGGTGTTAAATCCTGCAATGGTATATGGAAAGTCCTTTGATTTTTAGTCAAATCTAAGAAAGATCTAGAAACTTGAGGTTGCCCTGCAATTCAGTCTTACAGCACTAGATTGAAGACCTACTGATCGCATCTAAGACGAAAGAGGACTGCAACCTTAATACAATTGCCTTGTTAAATCATCTGAGAATGGATATAAGGTTTCTCCAACTAAAATGCAGTATTGTAAAAAGGAAGTAACCCATCTTGGACACCATATTGAAAATGGTGTGCGGAAAGTTTCAAAAGAACGTGTTTCTGCAGTTCTGAAAATGTGTCCACCAACCAACCAGAGGGAGGTTTGGATGCTTCTTGGTATTGTTGGTTACTGCTGTTAGGGGTTTCCAAAATTTACTTTGATTGTGAAATCTTTGATAAGGGTGACATCCAGTGACATACAAGATCCGGTACTATTTGACAAAGAACGCTTTGATGCCTTTGAAGAACTGAGAGAGAGTTTGTGTCATACAATAGCACCTGGAATGCCTGATAATAATCTAACTTTTTCTTGCTTTGCCATGAGACAGGAAGATGTGCACTTATCAGTCCTTACCCAGAGACATGGTGGGTTGTTGCGCCCAGTGGCTTACTTGTCAGCTGTATTGGATCCAATAGCTGCAAGTCTTCCAGTCTGAAATTGGTTCCAGCTATTTGCATTGCCCCTGAACAGAGTGAAGGAATAGTGATGTGTCATACTTTAATTGTATATGTCCCACATTCAGTGAAGATTCTTTTGACCAGAACGGAGACTCATCATATGACCAATAGCAGCCGACACGCTAGGAGCAGGTTTTACTTGCAGCAGAGAACATCTCTATTAAGAGATATGTTAGGCCTGTCAACCTCAGGTTAGTCTTATCCCAAACATTTTGCCTTCCTCCTTCCTTTTTTTACTGATCTCGTTTTGCTGGCCTTAGGACTCTGCACACTTTACCACTGCTGACCAGTGCTAAAGTGCATGTACCCACTCCTTAAAACATGGTAACATTGGCTTGTATCAAATTGACTGATTTAATGTACTTTTAAGTCCATAGAAATGTGGCACTACATGTGCCCAGGGCCTATAAATTAAATACTACTAGAATGCCTGCAGCACTGATTCTGTCACCCAGTTAAGTAGCCCTTTAAACATGTCTCAGGCCTGCCATTACAACATGTGTGTGCAGTTTTAAACTGCCATTTTGACCTGGCAAAATAAACCGTTTGCCAGGCCAAAACCTTCCTTTTAAGTTCCTAGGGTAGGCCCTGGACAACCCAGCTGGCAGGGTGCCGTGTATTTAAAAAGTTGGACGTATACTTTTAAGTTTTACATGTCCTGGTAGTGAAAAACCCTTAAATTCATTTTTCACTACTGCAAGGCCTACTTCTCCCATAGACTAGCTTTGGAGTAACCTAATTACATTTACCAAGCTGTAATTTCCAAAAAGGAACAGGTACCCAGCCTATGTTTGGTGTCTTTGGAATTGTAATAAAAAGATTCTATTTTGTGGTGAAGCCGGATTTTAAATTACAATTGGAAAATGCCACTTTTAGAAAGTTGGCATTTTCCTGCCTTAGCTATTTAGTGCCTGTATGTATACACAAATGTAGATTTTCCACAGCCTTGGTGGGCTGAAAATCTGGATTTTATTAAGGACACGGAGGCTAATATTATGCAATAAATCCTTTATTGTCACCACTCAGCAGCATGAATAAAGGTTCTTAGAATAGAGAATACAGAACCTTGAATAACATTCCAAATAACAATAAAACTCATCATCATCTCCTCTTCCTTCTTTACATTGCCTGCGAAAAAGAGAGGAACATCAAACAAATAAACTCTTTCAGTCTTCAGTCTCTAAACAATCCAAACAAAAGAAATCTTCTTGCTTCAAGTAACAGAGATGAGATATGTTCGAATCCAACAAGCCCCAGTCAGCTTAATTTTGACCTGCATTGATAACAAAGCAGAAACAACATCAGGGTTGGGAAAAAGAAACACGGGAGGGATAATATTAGCCTCCGTGTCCTTAATAAAATCCAGATTTTCAGCCCATTAAGGCTGTGGAAAATCTACATTTTATGGCACGACACGGAGGCCAACATTATGCAAGTTCAAAGCATATTAATCAGGCATTTAGCTGCACTTTCAATGGGTTTAAAGTAAAAACGCCTAAAAATGGAATCAGTTGACCAATCAGCCATCTTAGAATGTCTTGCAGGCTACCACCCAAGACACAAGCTTTAGAAGCAGCTGCACCCTTCACTGAATGTGCACCAAACATACTTATATCAATACATGCCCTCTTCATTAAATCTTTCACCCATCTAGCCGAAGTGGGTGAAGAAACAGCTTTATAAGGATACCTGAAAGAAATGAGTAATTGATCCACCCCAACAGGTCTTAATGGGGTCGTTCTACGTTCATATTCCTTCACACAACGCACCACACAAAGTTTTTCCTTTTCAACCAGGAACGGGTATAAAATAGAAGAAGAATTAGTTTTTGTTCTCTGTTTAACGTAAAAACAAATACCCTCAGGAGTAAAACACCTACTTGTGATTTCTAAAGCACGAACATCAGAAACTCTTCTGAATGAGAGAAGGCACAACAACATCGTAAGTTTGTAGGATAAGTCCTTCAGATTTAAATCCATATTGTCATTCGATGACTCAAGAAAAAGCAAAACGTGTGACAAATCCCAAAGAGAAGTATATTTTGGACCAGGGGGTTTAGCCAGCCAGATGCTTCTTAACAATCTCTTAACCATAATATCCTGACCGACAGTAATACCATTCACCAGGACGTGACCTGCCGAAATAGCAGACCTATGTAGGTTCACTGACCTATAAGCTAAACCCCTAGAAAACAAATCAGTTAAGAAATTCAACACATGAACTACATCTGCTGAAACGGGATCCAGGTTCCTTTCCACACACCAACCATTCCACTTATTCCAGGCTGACATATACCTTCCTAGTTCCATGTGCCCATGATTCCTCAATGAGTTTCGAAGCCTCAGATGAAAGTCCTGGCTTTCTCCAGACTCTCCTGAAAGTCTCCAAGCCACAAGCTGAAGCTGACCTGATTCTACCAGACCGTGAACTTCCCCCAGAGGACCTCGTAAGATTCCTTGAAACATCGGCAGAAGTATTGGGAAGTCCACACTCCTCTCCAACAACATAGGGTACCAAGCTTGAGAACTCCAAAACGGTGTGATCACCACCACCGTTTCCTTCCATTTCCGAATCATCCCTGTTACTCTGCTGATCATTGAAAAAGGAGGGAAAGCATAAGGCCGAAGACCCCTCCAGTCCTGAAGAAAAGCATCTATCCCCAGAGCCTCCGGGTCTGGATGCCAGCTGAAAAACCTCCCTAGTTGGGTGTTTATTCTGTTCGCAAAAAGGTCTACCTGAAAAGGTCCCCAAAAAAGGTTCAACTTCGCAAAAACTATCCTGTCTAAGGTCCAGTCGCTTGAATCGTAAAAATTCCTCGTACCAATCTGCCACTGAATTGGTGTTGCCTGGGATATGTTCTGCTTGGACATAAATGTTTCTCTCCAAACAATACTCCCAAAACATCCTCGCTAAATCTGCTAGACCTATCGATCGAGGACCTCCCATCCTGTTCACATACCTCACAGCAGAAACATTGTCCATCCTTAAGATAACCGAACATCTGGCAGTCTGTTCCCCAAAACATTTTATTGCAAAAGAGCCAGCTAACAATTCCAAACAATTTATATGCAGCTTCCTTTCCTGACTCGTCCATCGCCCGCCAGTACTTAGCGATCCGCATCTTGCACCCCAATCTTCCAAACTTCCATCTGACTCCACAATCAGATCCGCATTTTCTCCAAAAATTGCTCGCCCATTCCAAGCTTCCATATTCCTCAACCACCATATTAATTCCTGTCTTGCTTCCTGTGAAAGACATACATTCTCTGAATATTTTAAACCATTTCTCAAATGCAAAGCCTTGAACCTCTGTAATGCCCTATAATGTAAAGGACCTGGGAAAATAGCCTGAATTGTAGAAGATAGAAGTCCAGCAATGCGTGCTAACATTCTTAAAGAGACACAGTTCAATTTGAGAATATTTTTCAATTCCTTTCGAATTCTCTTTAGTTTCTCTTTTGGAAGCTTCAGAACAGCCCCCACTGTATCCACTACAAAACCCAAAAATTGTGTTTGTTGACTTGGAATACATTGTGATTTCATTCTGTTCACCACAAAACCCAGTGACTCTAGCAACTCTACAGCTAACTTTGTGTGAGATAGAAGAGTGTTTTTGTCCTGATCCATAATCAAAATGTCGTCCAAATAGATTATTAGACGAACACCCCTCTCTCAGAAAAGCCGCCACCGGTCGTAACACCTTCGTGAAACACCACGGAGCTGACGACAGGCCGAATGGCAAACAAACAAACTTCCACATTTGGCCTTTCCACACAAACCTCAGAAATCTCTGATGTTCTTTCCAAATTGGAATTGTAAGATATGCATCTTTCAAATCCAACCGGGTCATCCAATCTCCTTTCAACAACACATCCTTCAACAGATTTATCCCCTCCATTTTGAAGTGGTGATAAACGACCCAATCGTTCAACTGTCGCAAATTTATCACAGGACGCATACCCCCCTTGTCCTTTTTCTCTACTAAAAAGATGTTGCTGATAACCTTCTACATGCTCTCTCTCTCTTTCTATCGCTCCTTTCTTTAATAAATCTTGTACCTCTAAGTCTATCAATTCACTTGATCCTTTTGAAAAGTAATTCTTTTTGGTATAACCCTCTGAATTGGATGTGCGATAAACTCTATCCTGAAACCCTGAACGGTTTCTAAAACCAAAGGGTCCCTTGTTATCGACCACCAAACTTGACAAAATTGGGCTAGTCTGCCGTCCAATTTTAAGTGGATAACAGAAGGGTCTAGACTTACCAGTCGATCCTCTGCCCCGTCTTTCACCTCTGTTGTATCTTCCTCTTGAACGTTGTCTCTGGGGGTAAAATGTGCCCCCGCGGAAATACTGTTGACCCTGGTAACCTCTATATCCAAAGCCACGCGAAAAGGAGCCTCTCGTGATGCCCTGGCCTCGGCCGGGGAACCGACTCCGCGTTCTCCCGGCCAACCCAAAAACACGATCACTGAAAACCTTTTTAATCTCTCCCTGAGACTTTTGAAGACTGCTGAATGCTCCTACGTATCTCGACAAATCCTTAATAAATGCCTCTCCAAAAAGAAGACCCTTAGCCGAAGGCCCTTCCTCCTTCGATGCTAGGTCTACCAACTTAGGGTCTATTTTAAGTAAAATACTTTTCCTCCTTTCAATGGAGAGAGCCGTATTGGCATTGCCTAGTAAGCAGACCACTCTTTGAATCCACTCACGTAGCTCCTCCACATCCATACTGCTCCTACAGACATAAGCCTCCTCCGCCATGTCAAATATCTTTGACAAAGGCCCAACAACATCCAATAATCTGTCCTGACAGGACTTCAACCCTCGATCTATTCCCTTTCTAGGGTCACGACCCCCTTTAGCAATAAATGCAATTATCTTTGAGTCAAGTTCCGGTGTTACCAACACCTTATTATCAATAGTTGGGCGAGGGCACTCAGATCTGAGCCTTACACGCACCTCTTTTGGTATCTCCCTTCTGATCCAGTATTGTAAATACTCTGCCACATGATCAGAAGGAGACCATTCTGGAGACAAAGGGTGCTTTATGAGTAATGGATCAAACATACTTCCACCCAATGGGTCTATAATATTTTTTGTCTCTGTGCATGAGGTATCTTCCTTTTTCGATCTTTTATTTAATAATTCATCCTCAGTATCAAAATCAGAACTGCAACTTAATTCAAACTCTGCACTCCCAGAGGACTCCTCACATATTACAGATTTATGTTTGCGCACTCTCTTAGTCGCATCATCTCTTGGGCCTCTTGCTTGCCCATCTTTTATGCCCGAGGCATCCTCCTCTTGCCTGTCGGCACAGCAAACATGTTCTACCATAGTAGATTTCTTCTTCTTCCCCAGTTGTACACTGGAAGAAACATGTTTCCTTTTGCGAGATGCCTTTCTATTAGTGGCATGCGCATTTTCATTTTCAGGAGCAGACCAAAACCTTTCCTCTTATTGTCTACTAGGCTTAGAAACAGCAAGTAGTTCCAACTTCCTTTCCATCCGTGGTGATACCTCCGTGGTAATCTTTTCTATTGCTTTGTTTAGCTTCTCCTCAAGAGAACCCTCTCCTTGCTCCATAATTTCAAATTAAATGTACTCTACACAAAAAAACTTCCTTTGAAATAACCAGGACATTAACACTTAAGAAACTCTATTTCCGAAATACAAATTTCTCTCCAAAATCCAAACTCCTTCTTCACAAATTAATTAACCTCTCAAAAATCTAATTTTCCTTTCACCAAGCGAACCTCCGCTAAGGAAATATCAAGCATAAAACCAAACCTCAATTCAATACCTCACCGGATGCGAGAGCAACACCTAAACCGATCTCCTCACAAAAACGATTGTGACTGAAAAGCTGCGTTGCTAAGGAAACAACGTGTACGGCAACACTACATGGACAAATAACCCCAAACTCAAACTCGAACGTACACGCGTAAGCGCGCGCTCACGCACGCTCGTAAGTCAATGAAGATCGAGCTCGCGTTTCGAAGAAAGGGGCTTGAGAGGTAAGAATTGTGTTCATGCGCTCGTGCAACCATGGCAACATGATTGCGCGCGTTAACGGTTTTCTTGAAACCAAACGTATTGAAAAAGCCAAATATCTTCTAAAATCTTAATCGTGTCAAATAAGCCTCACAAAACTCACATTTTGTCAAAATCAATACCGCGCTAAGCAAAGCCAAAACATCAAATCAATCAAAATTACGCACAGAAAAGCACAACTTTAAATTTGAATTCTTCGTTTATCGAGTAGATCGTACTCTCTATGAGCTCAAAACTTCCAGAAAGAATAAAATCTAAAGGTCCCGAGACTAGGGGATTTAAATATATGACATTACTATCAAAAAACGCACAAAATTAATTGTAAATTTCTTTAAATTATATTTAAGCTTCTTTTACATAAATGCTTTATCAAAACACGTCACAAACACTATGTTTTACAAATATTTACTTATACTATAATATAATACTTATAGATATAATCATCACAAAGTAAATTAACCATTTCCATAGAATACAATTAGATATACTTATCTCTTTGAGCAGCAGCAATAAAAGAAGGAAGAGGAGATGATGATGAGGAGTTTTATTGTTATTTGGAATGTTATTCAAGGTTCTGTATTCTCTATTCTAAGAACCTTTATTCATGCTGCTGAATGGTGGCAATAAAGGATTTATTGCATAATGTTGGCCTCCGTGTCGTGCCATAAAATCCTCTGCACACGTTCAACAGTAAATACATAAAGTTACATTAAATATCACAATGATGCTAGTCTTTATATTTTCAGATGTCTTTAATTCACGATCTTTAAGCCTTCTTAGCCAACATGTGTTTCGTCGCTGTTACAGGGGATTACCCCGCGACTTCTTCAAGGCTGAGGTCAGAATCAAGTAGTCTCTTAATTCCGGTGATAATTCCAACCCGGAAGGGGTTCCTATAAGTACTGCTCCTGGAGAGGTAGACCAATTAGTCTCGTGTCCGGAGAGCTAAATATGCTTCCAAATATAAGGGAGTTTCTTTTAGAAGAGCTGCCCCATCCGGCAGTATTAGGTAGAACCCTTCGGATCTCCAGGCCGTGGCGTGTTCGCCGTGCAAATCAGCAGTCTGAGAGACTGCTGATTTGCCTAATACTATGTAAATACATTTATGTAAATAAATTTACTATGTAAAGTAAAGAGGAAAATGAATTTATTAGAGAATATAATGGGAGAGGAGTTAAATTTATAAGAGGTTGGAGAGAGGGAAAAGCTGTGGAGGAACAAGTAAAGCAAGGGGAACAATTTAGATTGTCATTTATACATACTGGGTTGAGAATACAGCGGGAACAAAGAGGTGAATTCTGTAGAGTAGGAAGAAGGCTTTTGAAGAATCAAAAGACTGAAAATATGGGAGAAAGTGAGTGTGAAAGGAGTCATCAGCTGAGTGGAGATCATTGTTGGGTGGAGAACCAATTTTGAGAAGAATTTATTATGTTTGTAGGAAGAATGCTTATTTTTATTTGCCAAGAAATTGGATTGGTTCTTGTTATCTTGCCTTAGTATTTCCTAGAATCCATCATGTGAATGAAATGGATGATGTAGGATACCTGAGATGAGTGAAAAGTAGCTTTAGAAAGTTAGTCTTAGATATATTAGTGGCTATGATTCCCTCTACAAGTGTGGCAATGATTGACATGAAATTAGACATCAGTCTACTTTAGTGGACAAACAGGCAGTAGATACAGCTGAAACATCAAAGTAGGTAAATGAAGAAATGATTGCTATTAGGTCTATGATTATTCAGAATCGTTTAGCGTTAGATATTCTTCAGGTAGCCAGGTCATGTAGATGATAAGGTGTAGATTTATTGTAGAACATACCTCTTAGGTTTCAGGTTATAGGTAAATGCCCCACCAGGATCAGCATCCTCACTGCTCAGCCACTCACACCACTGACACTCTTACAGCTCAGGAACTCAACATTCCATTATATTCTCCTGGCAAAGGAAGGTGAAGTCTGCAAGGTAATTAAGTCAAAGAGCTGTAGGACATATATTCCATATAATAGTAAGGGTAATTAACTCTTTTATTGTTATCATTACTAATACTTTGTTTGCTATTCAATCTTTTGAAGAGCCTGGCTTATGGAAAACTGTAGGTTCTTGATTTTGTGAGTTAGGAAAGGGTTTTAATAAGGTTGGTGACTGGATAAGGAAGTTGGGTAGGAATACACTTGAATTAATCTTAACTTCTGCAATGATCATAATGGTTCGTGCAATTGTTCTGTTCCTTTTACTAACATTTTCTGAGTTTGTGATTGGAAGATGTAAAAATAAAGATGAGGTAAAAATAGGTTGATGGAAAGAAATTTATGGAGATAGAGAAGGAAAGTACTAAAGATCATGTCTACAACCAAATGAAGATGCAGAGGAAATTTCAGAAAGAAACTGAAAGTGATGACGACGTTGACTGTCTGATTTTCTGATTTATAAAGCTTTAATTATGAGTTTTTAGTGATAACAGAATAATCAGGGGGCGGCTGTAGTAGCGCTTTTCTGGGTTCACATTTTTGTGAATTAATAATGATATTTTTTTTATGGATTCAATAACAAAATGCTGAATTAACATGATTACAGTTATGCAGCATTTAATATGACTTACAGAAGTGTGTTTATTAATATGATTTAGTTGTGCCACATTTTCATAAAATTGCCACATTAGTTAACATGGATGCTGTTCTGATGCTACTCACTCACTACTGCTTTTCACCCTTCAATCTCGTTTCCATGCGCATTTTCACTCCCCACAGAGTGAAAACAATGCAAAGTAATGTTTTTTTTTTACTAGTGTGCTTGTATTGTGAATGAACTCGAGTGTTCCTAGACTGCAACATGTTTCAAAGGGGCACATGCATCAAGCATTTTACCGGTCGCAAACGGGCCAATTCTCAGAATCGGCCCGTTTGCGACCGGTAAAATGCTATTTCCAGTGCATCAAGCCCAGAAGGCATTCGCAATTAAGGAAATCGCAATCTTGCGATTTCCTTAATTGCGTAATGCAGTTAGGAAATTGCGATTCCCTAACTGCGATGCATCATGCATTCGCAAATTGCGTGTCAGCAATTTGGAATTGCAAATTACCATCAACTTCAAGTTGATGGTAATTTGCAATTTCTTAGAAAAATGCATGAAATTGCATTTTCTAAGTGCCATGTGGCACACACATATGCCCTTAAGGCATATGTGTGCGCCACATGTGCACACATGCCAATTTTGGGGTGCAGCAGGGTGGCCTTTTGGCCCCTAGCACCCTTCAAATTACATTCGCAATTTGCGAGTACCTATTTGGTACTCGCAAATTGCGAATGACTTCTATTCATTCCTATGGGCCTCTAGGCCCATAGGAATGAATGGAAAGGCATTCCTTAATAGCGAGTCGCAAATTGCGAGTCGCTATTAAGGAATTTATAGGAATTGCAATTTTTTTGCAATTCCTACATGCATAAGGAATTACGATTCCTAAATAGCGATTCCCTAAAAATCGCTATTTAGGAATCGCAATTCCATTCTTTGATGCATGTGGCCCAAAGTCCCTTCGCTGTAATTCTGTTGCTGGGCCTAGAATGTTCACTTGTGTATAATTAATTGTTCAAATGTTTCATATTGTTGTGCACATCTCTGGATAGCAACAGCACAGAATAATGCTCAATGCTTTCTTTAAAATGGATTTCAGAAGAATGTCCCGTTCTACTAGAGACTTTGTCCAATTTATTTCAGAGATTACTTTTTTTTTTTTTATAGAGATGGTGTCCATTTTCTTTGTATTTTGCAATTCATTTTGCACTTTAATATTTCAGATTTTGGCTACTCGGTCGGAGAGATTTCCGGCCCGAATCGGAATCGGCCCCCAAGTCTGTCACATGTATATCATGTCTGTCAGTCTGTCATAAAACACACTGCCTGTCAGCAGCCAAACTCTGCTCTTCACAGTATACTAATGTAGCTCCTCACAAAATGTATCAAAAAGCAATTTTATTAGTCAGTTGTTACACAGGCGACAGGAGGCCATATCCAATCAGTGGAGGAATTGCACAACATGTAACAAAGAAACCTCTGTTAAAATCACAACCTCTCTGCTTGATAAAACTGTGTGATCGTACGTAAATCCCTATATCACTGCGCCTCATTTACCTATACCCTCACATTTGAGATCACATTGCATGCTATATAGACACCTCTGTTAAATATATAATTTACAAAAGTATAATACTGCACCATCTGTAATCAGGGCTAGTGGATTTGTGCAGCAGCGAAGGACCAAAATATGAGGCTGGGTTGACAAAATTATGCGGCAAGAAAAGCAAATTATAAGACATAATGTGGCAACATTTGTAGAGGTATTACTTGGTCATTTTAACAACTATTAATACTGGCTGGGCAACGTTACCCATCATTAATACCAGGTGAACATCTGAAAGAATCAATCTGAAAGTGGAAGATGACCAATGAACTCTTGCAAAAGGTCTGTCACTGCACTGAACTTTTTGTTCAGTAAGTTTTCAACCGAATGAGCTAAAACAAATGTGTTTGTGAGACCTGCAAACTATACAGCAGATGGTGGATTAAGTGGCAAATTCATAACTGCGAAGAGAACACTGCAGCATCATATAAATCCTTTGACCCTGTCTATAATAACAATACTGCCCATTGTAAAGAGGTTAACAGACTTGCCTCTTATTTCACTAATGCCATCATCATCGGGCATGGGAGATTTTGTGATTGTCTTCAAGTTCATGTTTAGGAATCACCACTTTTACGAATGGCACTCAACACACCGATGTAGTCTAATAAACTACAATAAAACTGTTACAATACAAGATATACTCTTGTAAGCAGGTAGCCAGTTCATGTAGATGATAAGGTGTAGATTTATTGTAGAAGATACCTCTTAGGTTACAGGTTAAAGGTAAATGCACCACCAGGAGCAGCATCCTCGCTGCTCAGCCCACTCACACCATTGACACTCTAACAGATCAGGAACTCGTCAACATTCCAACACTTCACTCACACACTGGCTGAGCAGAAGGGAACTGAGGAACTATGGAAAGGATGCATCATAACAACGTCAGGTTACAACAAAAACACTACCGAATGTTAACCACTAAAGTCTTTATCATATTTTGCATGATGCCAAATATTTTAACGACTCTGCTGTTTCAGCTCTAGAGCCATGCCAGACCCCCGATTCATCTCCTCTATAAATATGCGAGCTTGTCCACCTCTTTCGTTCTTATCAAACTCAATCGCTGCCACTAGGACGTGTAGTTTCGCTTTCAATACTCTAGGCAAGGGTTAACAGAAAACAAAACATCCAACGTGTTAAATAGTACTAGCAAAAAGAGTCACAAGCGAAAAGGACCCCGTTGGCAGGTATTGAGTTGCAATCAGTGGCGTAACACAGGCCCCCGAAGCCCCCGCAGTGCGGGGGGGGGGCCACCAAGCTCCAGGGGGCCCCCTCAGCACCGTACTCTGCCCAGAGAGCTCCTTAATGGATTCGGAGGGGGCCCCTCCTCGCACCCTGCAGGGAGGCCCCCTAAAGTTTCGTTACGCCAGTGGTTGCAATGGGAATATGCACAGTCAAATTGCTGACCCGACTCCAAACAAGTCAACATCCCGAATCAGAGATGAAGGTCCCGGTGGGTCTTACCTCAAGCCTGCAAACTGAAGCCCAGAAATGCCCTGCTTTACTTTCGGACTCTACCCGGCATCAGAACAAGACTCACGCTGTCTACAGTAACGGCACATGAAGACGCAATCAGGATGCTACAATCTACTGATTGACAGTCTAAGAGGCGGGCCATTCAGCAGCATAAAATCCTTCGATTGGTTATACAAGTAATGATCCGCCCCGGAACACGCCGCACAAAAACCCGGAAAAAAATGACCGCTTGTATGTGAGCTCACCAGAAATGATTCCCCAGCCGCACGTGGGCCGCTATCACAGACTGCGGAAGATGAGACTTTGCTGGCCCTGGAGATCGCTGCCGGTTGTGCTGTGCTGAGAGCACTGCTCTCACTCCCCGCAGACTCCAGGAGACAGTAAATGACATCGGTGCATGGTGCTCTGAGAGCCCGTGCGTGCCCAAATAATTGCTTCATTGTCTGTCATGCGCTAGCTACAATGTTGCGAAACTGTGCAGGCTGCAGAGTGCGGGCAGCGGCTCTTCAGATTCCCGCCGCGGCGCTGACCAATTAAATTACCGGGGCCTGCCCTCTCAGAGAGACAAGTCGTGCGTGCCTGGCGCCCATTACCTCACGTCCTGGTTAGGAAGCAGGAAGTGTGAGGCTCGGTCGTGAGAGAAGCGGCGGCGGGACTCTGAGTCGCAGAGGCTCACACCATGGCAGCGCCGCATCATGAGGCTGTGGCTGCATCGGGCGCGCTGCGCAGCGTGTGTGGGGAGACTGGCGCCGCTCTGCAGGGTGCACACTGTCTGCTGCAGGCATGTGCCGCGGCGCCGTCCGCCGAGATGCAGACGCACATCAGTCACCCCCGCCGTGCGGCTCAGTCCTGGGCTCACCGCCGTCACTACTACTAGCAAGCAGAGGAACAAGTTGAACTCACAATAGTAAGTACTAGTAGTACTTAACGTGGCGCTCGTAACATTCTGAGTCTGAGAGGCAGCGCCGAGCGGCCTGCTGCAGTGCTCAGTCTGCCTTATCAGTACTGGCAAATCATGCCATGCTGTGACTGTCTGGGGCAGCCGAAATCTGAGAGTCAGTTGATTGCTGAGATCCGTGTTGGGGCCTCTCATGCCCTGTTACAGACTCAGCCGGGGTCCAAAATTGGGTGTAATTTATTATATTTATAAGGTTCCCTCGTCTTTATGCTTGATTTTGCTCATGAGAAAGTGTCACTCATAGCCATTGAAATGTCACTCATAATTACAAAGAAATTATGAAAATGTCACACATAGCAATCTGAAACCTTGGCAGCTATGGCTTCCCCAATCCTGTGATGAAGTTCAGAAGAGGGTAGGTGACACTGGCCCCTGGCTGAATGTCTCCTCAAAGCTCACAGCTCTTTTCCACCCAGTGTGCTGCATGAATATCTTGAAGCAGTGCATCTGGGAACGCCTTTAAACAATTAACTTCTATTCAAGGCCTGCTGTAAAGTGAGAGGGTATTGTGAATGGGCTAAAGATTTAATGCTACCGAAGTGGGAACCGGGGAAGCTCGGTGTCAGCTCACTATCCTGTGATTCTACATCAAGTCTGAAAAGGGGTTGTTAGCACTGTTTTTTCGTTTTATGCCTGCACAATGCAAATAATCCAGCTTATGAATTTGTGTGCATTTGTTGTGTTCTCTTTACTGAAGCACAGATTAAACTTTAGCCAGTCGAGGTTTTATAATTTGCAGTTTATCTATGGTTTGGTATTTACGTCTTGAAAAGCAAGACTACTTGTCCCACAATGCAACCAAATCATACAATGAGCTATTAATGTGCGACATCACTATTATTTCTTTCTTTGGCTTTAAAATATTCCTGAAAGAGCAGAGTTTGTGAAACGCATGTAGTTCATATCTATTGCTGGCACCAAGTATAAATGTGACAAATCTGTTTTTACTTATATAATTGGTCACAAACGGGCTGCATTTTAAAACATCTCACAGGGGTTAGGCACATGCTGCAGAATTCTTTGTGTGTCCACTAATATGCAAGGCACCTTAACAAGAGTAACACAACTTTGAGGGTCAAATCACTTGCTGGAGAGTTCTGGGTATTGTCTAGTCCCAGTTTTCACTCTTCATAAAGTAGCATTGCGGATCAATGTGTCTGCAGCAAAGTAAAACATGAAACATGCAGCTCACAAATTTGTATTTTATGTGATAGTTAAGTAGGTTACTACTTTTGTCACAGAAATTCTTTTGTTACTTATAGTTCATAAACTACAATACTGCTAATATGGCACAGTGAGCTCTAAACCGACATGAAGGAGCAGGGAAACTGCAAGGCATAGATTTAGAAATGTATAGTTTTATTTTTCAATCTTTTGTCATTCCAAGGTTGAAAAGAAGGGTTTCTTTTAATAAAGTCTTATTAGTGAATCAACACCAACCACTGTGTTACATTTTAAATTCTGACTTTCTATTTTGCCATACCAAATACTCTTAACATATAATGCCTACCAGTATGGATGGTGTGTCAATCCTACATCTTGTAACCGTCATACAGATGCATCGGTCATTTTTATAGTGCATGCATAACTCTTACATAAATGGGTTTGAACTAAATCAAAAACCTGCCTCCAAATTATATGTTTTCTTAAGCACTTGTGAATTGATAATCTGAGTGCCCTTGTTTCCCTCCATTCCATTGGCATCTATGTGTTAGACTCCTGATAGCCCCCAACCAAGATGAGACTTTAACAAAAGAAAGGCTGATGGGCCTCATGGGACAGATTAAATGTTAAACATTTTAAGGTTTGAATTGTTTGTTCTATCATTTATAATAAATAAGAATGATTTATAGTTAACAAAAGCCAGTGCAAATATTAACCTGTGACTTACTTAACATATCATTAGATATTACATGACGTCTTTGTGCAAAAATCAGCAAATATCAGAAAACACCCAACTGGTTAGACTTTAAAACAAAACTGAAAAAAAAATGGCAAACGTGCTCTTAAAATAATCGGCAAGCATTTAGGAAAACTTTCATCTTTTCAAATGCAAACGATCTCTGTGAAGTAATCAAATACTAGTTTTGAAATCATCCTTAAATCGTCAAGAGCAAACTCATCTTGTGAAGTCAACAGACACTCATTTTCAAGTCATCCTGAAATCACCAGGAACAACCTCAGCCAGAGGAGTCATCAGGTACTCATTTTCAAGTCATCCTCAAGTCATCAGGAATAGTCACACCTTGTGAAGTCATCAGACACTCATTTTCAAGTCATCCTCAAATCATCGAGCACATGTTTCTAAGCATTGCTGATTACTTCAAGAGCTTGATGATGCCTGATGATGTGAAAATGACTTCTAAAGTAGTTGGATGATCATCCAATGACTCTGGGATGACTTCTAAAGTAATCTTGTTTGACCTGGGATAACTTTTGAAACACCAATGGTGAGTGTTAGTATCCACCACATGTTCCACACTGTAACCACTTACTGCCACAGGAGTTGGCCCCGAGGGGGTAGGTTGTGTGGTATGTATTACATTGTATTGCATGTTCACTGTTTCTTTAATGTTAGAACTATTATGTCTCGGGGTTCTGACCATTGGAATTTGGAGCCCTGATTGACGAGCTGAGAGTCAGTTACTCTCAGCTCGTCTGCCTGCCTGCTGTGTTGCTGTGGGTTCTTCCTGTTAAGCTTTTCTTCTTCAAATAAAAAAAACTTACGTCTACAAGAAACGGTCTCGTACTTTATTTACAGCTTAACCCCGTACCACAGGTTGTAGTCATGGAACTAGAATACCTGACATCTAATTTTAGCTTTACCACTGTATTCCAATGCTGAGCAGGACCTGCAACTTCTATGGGAAGAGCAGTCTTTTGACCTTAACAACTGAATAATTGCTACCCCAGTTGTGGTCTACTGGACTAGGTGGAAACATGGTTTTTAATCCCAGCTTACCATTTTGCAAAATTGTCTTCTAGGGCAATCATTTTTTTTTTCTCCTTTGCTACTTTTCTAGCAAGTTTGGAAATATTTAGCATCAATGTAAAAGCTGCTGGTTAGGGAGTGATTAAAAAAATGGACTGGAGAGAAGTGTGAGAAGTTGGCCTGGCATATGCTGTCCACTAGTTATAGTGGGCACCTTGCACCAGTCCAAACGACCCTTATTGATGATAGGTTTAAAGACAACCTTTATTGAAAGCTATCCTAGTGGTAGCTATGGAGAGCAGCCTTCAGGCTAAGTCTTGAAGGAGTGTAAAGCAGCTTGGTTTACCAGATTATAACCTCTTGAATAACTAAATGAAAGGAGAACCACACAAGGTATATATATATATAAAATATATGTATTTATTTCTAAACACTAACTACTAATCTCTTTATGAGATTAGAGTTCAAGATACACAATATCACAGTATTAAAACGACAGTAAATAGCACAATATACACTGGGCCCCAGGGGGGGACCAAACCATATACTAAGAAAGTGGTATAAGAACCACGACTTGACTAGACACAGTGCCTAGAGCACGTAGAATCGCTGGGACCCCAAGGAACTACCCAAGGTAGTGACACAGGAGACCCACGGGGGACGTGTGCAGTGTGAGAACACAGCCGCGAGCGCCGTAGGATTCAATGCGGAAAGTCGCGGTTGGAATTTTAAAGATAAAGGACACTTAGGAGAGGACTTTGAGCAAACCCCTTTAGACTTAAGGGGTTCTAGGGCCAACACCCACGGGAGCACCGGAGTACTCGAGTTACCTCACCCAGGGAAGCCGGGTGCATAGGTGTCGGGAATCGTCGTCGTTTTCAATGGCGATCTGCTGCAAAGTGCTGCTGCCGTGAAGGAGAAAAGTGTCCGGTGTGATCCAAGCCTGGATCGAAGATGTGAAGAACCTGAAAGCAAAGGGGACAGAGTTTGGGTCACTAGCCAGTGACCAGGAGCGGAGCAATCAAATGCCCACCGATGTCGGGTGCTTCAGGTGCGAAGAGGTGAAGCTTGACTCTGCAGCCACGGGGTCCCGGGGACATCGACGACGACCAGGAGCCGGATTCGAGCTGTCCCACAAAGGATCTCGAGTGCTGGGGTGTCGGTGATCGGATTGACCACAACAAACCTTGGCAACAGCAACCCACGCATTAAGAGAAAAGATGCTTCTGTGCGAACCAGCAAGGTCCTGGGGACTCCCCAAGCGATGGAGAGTCAGGGCACGTCTGGAGCAACCAGGGAAGCCCAATAAAAGTTAGTTACCCACCTCCCTGTGACAGGAAACCTATTCTCCAGGCCTCCCCTGCCGGAGTTTCGTCCAGCAGCAGGATGGCAGACTCGTGTCTGTGGCTGCAGCATCCATTTTGTGATGCCAGGGTTCTGTTAAGCTGGTACCGGGTGTACCGGTGTTGCCATGTTGCTCCCTCTAGAAAGGAGGAATCATACCTCCCAGCTCATGACTGGGGTAGAGGTATGATTCCAAGGTGTTTGACACCAAACACGACAGTTTTCCATGCAGCCATTCTCAAGTTAGCATTTACCGCGGGGTTATAATGCACTTAAGAGTATATGGTCTGGCTGCATCACAAACAACCCCGGAATAAGGATTCCGAAAGCTGCAGAGGTGCTCTGCTCATGCATGGGCACCCTCTCACATGAAACCCAGCACCCTGCCTTCAGGATTGTTAATGTCAGGATTTCCGGAGCATGGAGCGGAGCGCCTACCTAATAGGAACTACATGTCCCAGGAGACATTCGGAGGAGGAGGAGTCAGCAGCTATAAAACGAGGCTGAGTGCACACGTGCGCGTGCGTAATTCTAGAGTTCATTTGTTTTGGTTTGGTTAAAGACGGCGGAAGGAGCAGAGAGCGGGAGTTACAGAAACTACGAGCTCGACTGAGCTGGTTATCGTTTGTTCCGTTTTTGCTTTGTTGGGTCATCAAGACCAGAGGAGCGCTTCACACCGGATGGGTGAGTACGGAACCTTCAGTTTTCAAAAAACATTATTTTGACGGCGTTTACCCCGGACGGTGAAAACGCTTCAATTGTACAGCAGAAGGGGCAGCGGCGTTTTCAAACGCGGATGCCTCTTTATCTTTTTTCTCTTCTCTCCAAGACGGATTTCTCATTTAGAGCACAGCGGGGAAAATACTGCCTCCGAGTTTAAGGAGAGTATTTGACAGAAGCGCTATCTGCTTGGAAATATATCAGCAGACTTCTAGCGCTGTTTTTCTTTGGAGTAAAGGGAGAGGCCGACAAAAACGTTATGGAATATTTGAAGGAGTAAAATATCCCATATCACAGAACTGGTGAGCAGGCTACAACCGAGGGTGTTTTGGTTGCACATATGTATAGGGGATGTGAGGTGAAGTGAGAGTTGAAGTTTAATATATATGCTTTGTTTTATAGGATTATTTACCAGAACCGGATTGTTTGTTCATACTTGGAGGAATACAAGGACGTGCAAGGTTTTGGTGGATAAGGTAGTTTCTGGACATTAGCGAGACATTACTGAGAGTAGTCATATCTGTGCTTGGGTAATAATGTATGTTATTGTTTTGTTTTCATAGGTTCTCATCCCTGCTGTTCCCTACCTTCCCTTTCCCTCACTTGATCGCCCTAACGCTCTGTGCACATGTAGTCAGAGATTGGGGATGTCAAGGGGTGGACCCCGTATAGCATCATCCGGACCCTGAGGAGTACAGAACCTGACAGTTAAGGCCTGCCATAGGGGTGACTGATAGGTTTACATGTGCAGTGATATGGAGAGATATAGGGAACCTATATCTCAGTAAGGGGTGGATACACCACCTTACACAGGCTGCTGTAGCAGACCTGTTTTGTCATTTTGGATGGCCTCTCAGGGGTGGCATAATACATGCTGCAGCCCCTGGGAGGCCTCTGGGGTACCTATGCCCTGGGTACATAGTACACCATATACTAGGGACTCATAAGGGTACCCCAGAATCCAATCTGGAGTGTACCTAAAGTACATGCAATCAATTTAAGGGGGAAGCAGATAGGCTGGGGTCCTGAATAGCAGGATCCCAGCCAAACTAAGTCGAAAACCAGCAAAACACCAGGAAAAAAGTGGGGGCAACTGATGGAGCGAAGTACAGAAGATTTTGTGTGTACCCCGTTCAGACCAATCACCCCCCATAACAAAGTAATATATTAATTTTGATTGCTGTGTATTAACCAAACACACACATTACATGTGGGAAATGCTCTGCATTAACAGGTTTGATTAACATATTAATTAATGGTGTAAAACGCATGTTTTTATCTATTTTGCGCATTTAAGTAGTGTAATAGTGCATGTCTATGTTGTAGTGTACATTGTGCATTTCATGCTGCTTTTGCTTTATTTTAATGGCTTGCAGTGTGATGCTTTTCCGCTAGGTAACAGTTTAAGGGGATAAAATATTAGCACTGGTGGGTGGGGGACAGAAAACACTTATTTTCTGTGTATTCACATTTTCTTTGTGTTTATCGTAGTTTTGGCTGGTGGCCAGTTTCAAGATGGCTTCGTTTTTCCCGGTTCTGCGCAGTAGAGAATGCTTGCATCATCTGGCTGGAGGAACCTTGCGCATGCCTTGTGCTCCACTGAACTTTGCAACTCCAGCTGACTATGTAAAGAATGACCACGTGGAAACAGCTGAATCCCTGACAATGAACAGTTGAATCCCTGACAATGAACATTTTAATGCCTGCTAATGAACTGTGGGACAGATGAATTTGTATCTATCAGCTTGTCAAAGATAAAGTTATTCACGGACATCCTGGGTGCGGAGAAATACATTGTCATGAACGGACATCCTGGGAGCTGAGAAATGCATTTTCATGACCAATCCGAGCAAGGGAAACGGCAAGAGTTGAAACATTTGAGGGTAGAGAGCCAGCAAACACAGTATAAATATCAGACCAAAATTGGGGTTTTTCAGAGAAGCTGGTTGGAGAAAGGCTGTTTGCAGAGATGCTGGGAGTTTGAAACCATGCCAGAATGCCACTGATGACCCCTGTAGGTTCGAGATCGTTGCGGGACACTAGCCTGGGTGAGAGATGCGTCTAGGAGGCCAGGGTTACTAAGAAAGTTGGGGTTTAGTGTTGGTTAGGAAGGTTTTAGTGTAGGAAATCTTTAGAATTAAATGAATGTTTTTAACTATGGTTCACTGATCTTTCATTTTTGGAACCCTCTGTCAGTCACATGACCAAGGATTGATTTTTAACCATTTTGAGAATAATGAAATGAATGCAAACCTACATTTTCTCTTCATGACTTTTATTAAACAGTTTCTTGATTTATTTCCTGAATAAATGGCAATGCTCAGTGAGAATTAATAGTGAGAGAATAAATGATAATTTTCTTTATGCAAATTAATTACATAAAATCTTTTAAATGATTTCAGGTGTTCGTGATTCTTTTAGTCAATTAATTATGCAAATCAATGTATTGTTGTAGTGAGGTTAAGCTGGTCTTGACAATCACCATCAACTTGCTCAACTAATTGGTCCATCGACCTAATTGGCGGGGTACATTGATGCATAGATTAGTTAGTAAAATTATGTGATGAAAACAAATGTTGGTGTAAAAATCTGTGCTTAAAGGTATCCCGTGATAGGAAAGAATTCATGCAACCCATTGTAGGATTATTAGCAAGGGTCTGGGGGGGGGTGTGTGTGACAGGGTGTGTGTACTTCGGTGTTATGGGCCCCACCGGAGTGACCCGGACCCTGGGTTGGTGATAGTTTTCTGGGTAAACGCTGCATCAGTTAAATGGTAGCAGAATGATGGTTATTATTGACAAGTTTGGTGATTAGTAATGGTTATTTTGACTAGTTTAGTGTATATAAAACCCCTATATTCAAAGGTTTATGTCTAACACTTTATGTTGAGTTTGTGTTGCGTTTTATGTTGTCAATTGTTTTCACGCTTCCGGGAAGTAGGAAGTGGAACACGTGTGGCAAGAGAAGTCACATGGAATAGTGCATTGTCTGAGTTCATATTGGTGATAACACAGGTTGTGTTATGATAGGGACATTTTCCGCATAAAAGGTGTGTAAGTGAAATAGTGACCGGTTTTCTTGTGAAACTCTGGCCTTAATTCTCAGGAGCAGTATAGTCTCCACATGTGTTTTATCCCCAGAGAAACGGGTTTACCGCTTGCTTGAAAGAAGGGTAAGGTAGAGGAAAGTGCTACTTTATCGGCGAAACAGGAAAATTCTGTGGTAGGGTAGAGGTAAGCGCTGCCTACTGGAAATACAGAATTCTTGTGTAAATGGACAAAGCTATCTCTTTGGTTTAGCGAAACAGGCAATGGAGATGTTTTATGTTGATTACTAACAGGTTTTAATTAAAGAAAAACGTAAGAAAAGTTTGCCGATAAAATTTTGTAAAGGAGGGGTCGGCAAGAGCAGGAGTAGTGGGAAAGGCTGACGTCAGAAAGACCGCGCTGAGATTGGTCAGCTGTAGAAAGACGAAGCTTTCACTGATTGGTGCATTAGTGTGAGACGTGCTGGGATTGGAGAATCACCAGATTGACGTAGACGCTCCGGATTGGTGCGTTAGTGAGAGTCGCGCTGGGATAGGTGGATGCGGAAGTAACGTAGAGCTTTCTGATTTGCTTACGAGTGTGTTTCCACAGTGGTATTGGTCGGAAAGGAAACCGCGCAGAGGAAGCTGATTGGTAGAGAGTTTGTGTTGCACTGACGTTTCGAGCTGAACACGAAGACAAAAAGTTAAGTGAAAAATGTATTATATTGGTAAAGAGAAGAAGAAAGTTTCGCTGTTTGGAAAGGTAAAAAGTTTGTTTGTGAAAGACAAGCCTGCAGTAAAGCAGGAGTGGAGACTATTCCCTGCCCCGGGAACGCCTGTATTTCACATGCTAATGAAGCATGGCTATCACACTTGCGTGTTTGTAGAGAATTGGGTGCGATATACGAAAGGTGATGGTGCGCTTGCATTTCCTCCAGAAGGTTCTTTTAACATAGAGGTTTTGCGGCATTTGAGAGAAACAATGGGGAAACTTGAGCCTAAACTTAGACCTACGCAATTTGAAGCTTTAATGGATTGGGAAAATGAGGTGAATGAGAGAACGACACAGATCAGGAAGAGGTTATGATTTTGGTTTGGATAAATATCGGAATGAGAATATTGAGGACAGAATATGTAGATGGCAACAGGTGGATGTACCAAATAATTTGTTTCCTGTCAGGAGTATGGGAGGATCTACAGGAGGTAAAAAGAAAGAGGAAAAGAAGCATGTTCAAATTTCAGGCTGTAGGTACAGTGATACTAAAGATGAGTTGCTGGATGACATGCTGGATAACAGACCACCTCCATATCAAGGGGAGTTTGCGACAGTGGTGCCAAAGGCACCGCCAGCAGAAACTACAAAAGTTTTCCAAACTGTTCCAGTTTCCATAGGGAGTAGTGCAACAAATAGACAGGAACAAGTTCAAATTAGTAGTACAGTAACGAAGCCAGAACTCCTTCCAATGAGTAGTACGATTATTTGGCAAGAAACACAAGTGATAAATAGGTCAAATCATGAAGAAGAAGAAAATGAGTTAGCAGTCAGGACACGAGAATTGTCTGAAAGATTGAAAGAACTGCCTATGAATATGGAAGCTTTAACAGTCCCGATGTATATAGATTCTGAAATTTCTGTTTGCAAAAGTGGGGTAGAGAAAAAACATTCACTGACCATACCGTTAAATGAGGCAAGACCAGATCCTAGAAGAGAGTTATTCTCTGAAAGTGTCAGGAATAAACAGCCTAGTGTGTCCCGAGTGGATACACCGACAGATCTGACAAAAGCTCCGACTTACGCGGTTGGAACTCAGATACTGGCTGAAAAACCGACTGGATGGTTGCAGGAAACAAAAACTAGAGAAAGATTAAAGGAAGTCTCTTTGGGTCTGACAAGTGAGGAGTTGGGAGAAAGGGAAAGAAGTGGCTATAGAAAAGATGCAGAACGCCAACAGATAGATATTGCAGAATTAAAGGTAGACATGGAGGAATTAAATTTTGGAACGGTAAGCATGAACAGATCAAAAACAGGAGTGGATATCTCTAAATATAGGGATTTGCAGAAACCATATAGATTAGATTTCACAGAAAAAGGCATAGAAAACTTAAACACTACTGGAAGAAGAGCTAAAATTAAAGAATTACTGAGATTGCTGAGAAAGAGGAGGGATGTTGAAAAATGGAGAAGCAGGTGCAGAAAGAAGAAAAACGAATAGCTGATAGGGGATCATTAGCATTTCCTGCTGCTCACAAATGTGAAACTGACTACATTACCAGAGGGAATTTGTTTGCAGATGAATTGGCAAAATATTGCACAAAACAGTATTGTTCTTTGAATCAGGCACGGGCGAAGGAAGACACTTTTTCCCAATATCTCATGCTTACTAACACAGTAGAAACATGGAAAAAAGTGAGGCAATTGCAGGATCAGGCAAGCGATGAGGAAAAGGAAACGTGGGTAAAAGAATGTTGCACACAAAAAGAAGAGGATGATGTTTGGGTATACCAAGATGAAAGAGCTGTTATGCCCAATAGTATGTTTGCCCATTTTGCACTCATGTATCATGGACAGGCACACACAGATAGGGAAACTCAGTTTGACAACAAAGTTATCAGTCTGAGCTGTGAAAAACTGAGCACTAAAAAGAAACTGCATTGTGCCTATTGTCCAGAAGCTTCTGGAGTTGGTGAGCAGGTGAATGGCACAATGAAAATCAAACTAGTAAGAATGTGTGATTCCACTGACTTGAAATGGCCGGATGCTTTGCCCCTAGTTATAATAACCATGAGAAGTACACTTGACAGAAGGACATGTTTAAATCCCTACAAGATACTAATGGGACGAGCCATGAGACAAGCATATGTACCTGATCCACAACAAAGGCCACTGAGAAATAGACTGCAGATTTCGGATACAAGTTCTGAATCAGGTGCTGAGCAACCAGAAGCTGTTAACAGAAGAGAAGCAGACTGTGAAACTGGTGAGACTAGATCAACAGACTCTGCGAATGTACAGCAAGGTGTAAGACTCAACGATTTTTCACCTGACAACGATTTAGAAAGTACTACAGAACTAGGACAAGAACAAAGTCAAGAGCAGAGGCAAGAACAGGAAATTCTGAACAAAGACTGTGAACATATGGATAAGGATGATTCACACATGTGGCCCAACGGAGTAAAGAGACTCAAATATAAGATAGTGAGAAAAGGAACAAAAGCTCTTGAAGACCAGATCTCTGAAATAACAAACAAATTAGAACAGGAGAAATTGGACAGACCACCTGAGTGGACTTACGTAGTATTACAAAAGATAGAAGAAGTAGATTTTAGGAAGGAAAGGGACAGTGACAACGACAGTGAGCAGGACAAAGAAAACGACTTGAGGCCTCCCTAACAGTGTTACAGAAAACACTTCTGGGTTTTAGCACACAAGACGAAGACGATTTTTCATGAACCATTTCCAAGTAGTTAAAATAAAAGAAGGGGCAAAGGACAGAAAGTCATTCAAGTGTGGAAACACACTTTGTACATACGGTACATATTTGGTAGATTTTATTTATAGGATAACTTAGATACCATAGCAGATATGAACAGTCCTAAAAATAGATATAAAATGTTTGCTTTGGGTGTAAGATGTGTTTCTGTTGTACCATTTTTCCAATAGTACTGTTAACAATGTACAAATAGTTGCACAAGTAGATAGAACTGCACTTCACAAGGATAAGTAAGTTTTAGATTTAGAACTAAAGATAACATTTTTGTCGAGAACAAGGGAAATGAGAAAGAAATTTGCTGAGCTAACAAAATTATTGAGAAGAAGTGTCTGATCAAATAAAAATTAGAGGGATGAATGGGTGGTTTGGGATTTGGTGATGATGAAATCATCAAAGGGGGGGATTGATGGAGCGAAGTGCAGAAGATTTTGTGTGTACCCCGTTCAGACCAATCGCCCCCCATAACAAAGTAATATATTAATTTTGATTGCTGTGTATTAACCAAACACACACATTACATGTGGGAAATGCTCTGCATTAACAGGTTTGATTAACATATTAATTAATGGTGTAAAACGCATGTTTTTATCTATTTTGCGCATTTAAGTAGTGTAATAGTGCATGTCTATGTTGTAGTGTACATTGTGCATTTCATGCTGCTTTTGCTTTATTTTAATGGCTTGCAGTGTGATGCTTTTCCGCTAGGTAACAGTTTAAGGGGATAAAATATTAGCACTGGTGGGTGGGGGGACAGAAAACACTTATTTTCTGTGTATTCACATTTTCTTTGTGTTTATCGTAGTTTTGGCTGGTGACCAGTTTCAAGATGGCTTCGTTTTTCCCGGTTCTGCGCAGTAGAGAATGCTTGCATCATCTGGCTGGAGGAACCTTGCGCATGCCTTGTGCTCCACTGAACTTTGCAACTCCAGCTGACTATGTTCGAGGCCATTTGTGTGAATGCCGGCGAGTGGCTGAGAGCCAGAATGATAGCACGAGGACAGCTGAATGCCTGCCAAAGAGAAAAGTCGAATGCCTGCTAAAGAATGACCACGTGGAAACAGCTGAGTCCCTGACAATGAACAGTTGAATCCCTGACAATGAACATTTTAATGCCTGCTAATGAACTGTGGGACAGATGAATTTGTATCTATCAGCTTGTCAAAGATAAAGTTATTCACGGACATCCTGGGTGCGGAGAAATACATTGTCATGAACGGACATCCTGGGAGCTGAGAAATGCATTTTCATGACCAATCAGAGCAAGGGAAACGGCAAGAGTTGAAACATTTGAGGGTAGAGAGCCAGCAAACACAGTATAAATATCAGACCAAAATTGGGGTTTTTCAGAGAAGCTGGTTGGAGAAAGGCTGTTTGCAGAGATGCTGTTTGCAGAGATGCTGGGAGTTTGAAACCATGCCAGAATGCCACTAATGACCCCTGTAGGTTCGAGATCGTTGCGGGACACTAGCCTGGGTGAGAGATGCGTCTAGGAGGCCAGGGTTACTAAGAAAGTTGGGGTTTAGTGTTGGTTAGGAAGGTTTTAGTGTAGGAAATCTTTAGAATTAAATGAATGTTTTTAACTATGGTTCACTGATCTTTCATTTTTGGAACCCTCTGTCAGTCACATGACCAAGGATTGATTTTTAACCATTTTGAGAATAATGAAATGAATGCAAACCTACATTTTCTCTTCATGACTTTTATTAAACAGTTTCTTGATTTATTTCCTGAATAAATGGCAATGCTCAGTGAGAATTAATAGTGAGAGAATAAATGATAATTTTCTTTATGCAAATTAATTACATAAAATCTTTTAAATGATTTCAGGTGTTCGTGATTCTTTTAGAGTCAATTAATTATGCAAATCAATGTATTGTTGTAGTGAGGTTAAGCTGGTCTTGACAATCACCATCAACTTGCTCAACTAATTGGTCCATCGACCTAATTGGCGGGGTACATTGATGCATAGATTAGTTAGTAAAATTATGTGATGAAAACAAATGTTGGTGTAAAAATCTGTGCTTAAAGGTATCCCGTGATAGGAAATAATTCATGCAACCCATTGTAGGATTATTAGCAAAGGTCTGGGGGGTGTGTGTGACAGGGTGTGTGTACTTCGGTGTTATGGGCCCCACCGGAGTGACCCGGACCCTGGGTTGGTGATAGTTTTCTGGGTAAACGCTGCATCACAACCATGCAGTCAGATTCCACCTTCCTACAAGAAGTGCCCAGTTTCATGGTATAGTCACCAAATGCCATATGGTGGTGAATATATATATATATATATATCATTTGCATCAAATAGCGCTGTGTCTCAGCTTTACTACTTTGACAAACTGTTTGATCCTGGGCAAATCATACTTTTCCCGTGCCTCTGTCCACTAATCTGGCACTGAGGAGTTTGAAATTGGCTTAGTGGAAGAAATAACACCAAGGATGTACTTCTAAGATCGGCCTTCAGCATGGTTTTTATTCACACATTCAGGTCTGTTTAATGATAGGTGGCTGGATTTGCATCTTTGTAGCTGAACTTGCTCCGGAAGCTGCTTTGTATAGCCTCCCTCCTATGCTGCTGCTCCTCACTCCGGCACCTCTTTTACAGTTGATAAAGGGCAGAAAGAGTGAAAGTTGCATTTCCTGTGAGAAGGTTAAAAGTTGTGAGACCAAAACATGGGAAAACTGGCATTCAGCAGTGCCTCTCTGAAGGCAGCAGGACAAGAACTATGATTGTAGAACAAACCTGCAAAATGCGAGAAAATTGTCACCCTAATCTAGTGCTCAGCACCCTTTCAGTTGCGTAGAGCAGACAGCATTAATTGCTAGCACAATAGAAGCACTGGGGGTGGGAGAGGGGGATAGGAGGGATGGCAAAGTAAAATATGAATGCTCCTAGCTTGCCTTTAGCTCAAGCGGCATGCTCCAAGCTCTTTCTCTCTCATGGAGAGCCTCCCTCCTTCCCCAGGGACCTGGGACTCCTTTCAGTTAAAAAGGATTCTCTGCCCTGATGTCCCATTGCAACCATAAATCTGAACTGTTCGGCCTGTGGGGGCGATGGAAAGAAGACAGTCCAACCACTCCCCGTCATGTTCTCCCCGGGAACACTAGACAACTGTTCTCCCAAGGAAAACACCCAGGGGAAAGGGGGAATGGAGACAATAAGAAATACAGCCTATGGATCCTGGATGGCCTCACTTTCTGTGTCTTCGGAAAGTGTAGCGATGATCAGCGCATGTAAGGGCCAACCCTGAATGTTGCAGCCTGCAGTTAAAGAGGAAAGGGACAGAAGAGATATTAATAATCACACATTCCTCTCCCCACCCTCATTACCCTTGTACACTCGCTCTCCCACTTCCAGTACTCACTTAGTATGCTCATATAGGCTATAGAGATAAGAACTTCATTCCTTCTCCAATTGCACATCAGATAAACTGGCATTGAGGTTCCCCCCTATGACCCTGGTGTCTATAGGGTCAATCAGCCACAGCGGTAGAACTCCCAAAAGGAACGTTGTAACCAACACCAAAACTCAAGTATACCAGAGATTCCTCCTCTCTAGTTCTAAATCAATTTAACTGTCAAAATGTATGAAGGTGATAGTTGCACTGAATGGCACTTATCTGATTAGCACTGCTCTGTCTGTGAGAGTGCTTTCCGAGAGTGCAGTAGCGAACCGTCAATAGAGACGAGATGCCCCAGGGCTTGAGAACGAAGCAAAACCAAACAAGGAGGCAGCAGGCAGTGGAACCTGCACTTCAGTCCAGGGTGCGGTTCCACCCAAGCATCGCATGAGCCTGCAGCGGAGCTCGGATGGAACCAGCTGAACAGCTGGCAACTGCTCTTCCCACATGGTACAACCAGCAAGTTTTAGTAAATGCCAGTGGCCGAAAAGCGACTGGTGTGAGGATTCAAGGATTTTTTTGCTGAATCCAAACAAGGACTGGAAGGAAACGCCCCCCCACTAGGATGAGCAGCCGACAACCAGGAAATAACCCTGCGCACGCTTAGAGCAGGTAACGAAGGGGGGATAAATGGTGAAAAAGAACAGTCTTTTAGCTTTCCAAATGGATAGTCAAGCAGCGCGCACACCTTGGGGGTGTGGTTTATATACCCCTAGAAACCATTATGGTTGCCAGGGGAGATTCAGGTCTTGTTGTCCTTATCTGCCCAGCAGGTTTCTGGGACATGGAGTCCTGTACCAGGTCAGCCTAATACATGCCTTTTCTCACCATTCGCACCACTGTTGACCTGTTAAACACTGCGATTGCTGTAGCAGGACCACTAGTTGTATCCTCACGCGAGGGACCCTTACTGCGGTAAAAGATCATAACACCTGATGCCACCACTTGTGCCAGGCTTAGGGTGGGGGTATATCAGTGACCACTGTAGCGGCAGTAGTGATATTGTAATGCTTTTATAATTTATGAAAGGCTGCAATCCTTGTCTAAAAACCTATCTCGAAATTACTCATTTCAGTCGCAGAGCTACCAACTCACATGGTGGCGCCATTTTTCACACAATATTGGCTTCCTTACCATGTTCACTCTGTGAAGAGCAGATATCACACGGTGGAAGGAAATACAGGCTAGAAACCTACGCAGAGTGAGTTTTTAGCTCATGCTTAGATGCTTTGAACAACAAAGTCCATTAAGGTTTTTGAAACTCCTAAGGACATCAACGTCAGCCTCTGCAAGCTTTTGGGGTTTTTTGGAATAGAGGAAGTTGGTGGAGGGAGGAAGCAATTCTCATCATGATACCGCCCCCCCTCCCATATCACACAGTAAAATAAATATTCAATTTGGTGCGTCTGCAATCAAGTTGTGATGTTTCTGGTCACATGTAATAACAAAATGATGTAGCTGCTCAACAGTAATAATTCATTACAGTTGAGTTCTGATATCGTAATGTCTCCTGGTGGAGCCAGCAGCCCACGTGACAGGCAGATCATTTTTCATCATTATAGCTACAGTTTAAGCAACAATAACGAGAACTGGCTTTTTTCTTCTTTTAATGATCTGTTTTTATAAAATGAACAGTGATCAACGAAAATGAGATACTTATGCAAGAAGTTTATTTTTTGCATGTTGAGTTTCATCAGCAAGGTTGTCATGAGCCCTTGTGTAAGCAAGGAAAATGGGCTCCTTAATTTCCCAGGATGATGGTCTGAATCTATTGTGGGTTATTCCAGTGTTTCTTGGACTATATATTTCAAAAAATGGCCTCCATTCCTATTCAGCATTAACAAATAGCTTAACTTATCCTAGGCATTGATGAGAAACGTTTGACATCAGGAGCTACACCACAAGCCACCAGTGTTGATAAGCACTTATAGACATATGGAATCAGTTACATTTTATATGATCAAATCTATATCTTTTCTGATTGTTCTGGGAACCTCGTGATTGAGTTTACACAATGCTTCCATGGATTAGGAGAATGAGGTTATCACCTTTCGGTCTTTCTTTTGCAGCAAACCGTGTTTTCCTCCTCGTGGGTTATCACAACAACTGACTTTGACAAGCTTGGTCTTCATCAAAACCGACAAAGGCCCTTCAGATTCCAGTGCCTTATCAAGAAGATAGAGACTTGTTCATCAAAATTGGAGCAGATACTCTACCTTCACTTAGAGCATGCATTTCCCAAATTGATTTGGTTCTGGATGATGACATTCCTCATTGGAAGATATAGTTTTTAATGATAAAAGAAGTTTTAAAGGCATATTAGAGGAAATCTGACAAAAGGATTAACCAGGCATTCCACATCTCCTGCTGGGGAGCCAACATTTTTAATTCCCAAATCGAATGGTACCTTCAGTCCTTGCATAGATTATTGTGAACTCAATAATATCACACTCAGGAGTAGATCTGTTGCACCTGATTTCTGTTGTCATGGACCAGTTCACAACTGCCAAAGCGTTCTCTAAACTAGATTTAAGAGAGACGTACAGTCTAATTCAATTCAGGAAAGATGATGAGTGGTAAATTAACACCACTTTTGACTTGTACTATGGCCATTTAGAATATTTGGTCATGCTAGATGCTATATGCAAAGCACCCATATCCTTTCAAAATCTAGCTAGACATTTTGAATCAATATGTGGTGTTTTAATGTAGATGACATGTTTTTTTTTCCAGCTCTCTCACAGAACAGACTGCCCATGAAAGAATTCTTGTCTAGATGCAGAAAACCTGTTTTATATGCAAAGCTGAAAAAGTGTAAATTTGGAAGTTTTGAAGTTGGTTTCTTGGGGTTTGTACTTTCAGAAAAAGGAATACAATGGATCCAAATTAAGTGAAAGCTGTCTTGGAATGGCCTCTCCCTTAGAAACTGAAAGAAGACCAAAAATGTCTAGGGTTTGCAAACTTCTATAGGTAGTTCATCTGCAACTATTTCAAGATTCTGTTAACCATAACAAATCTCACCAAAGGTGGTACTAAATTCAAGTGGAGTTAAGACCAGGAAGAAGCTTTCACTTTTTTAAAAGACGGTAGATTCTCTTAATTAGTAGAAGTGGATGCTGTGGCGTATACCCTAGAAGCATTATTGTTTAAACAGTATGCTGAAATTGAAGAATTATGCCCTACAGCCTTCTTTTCTCACACTCTGTTATCTAAAGAAAGAGATCATACCATTTATGACAGAGTTGTTGACTTGTGATACAAGATGGCCGCCCAGTGAGGAGCTCCGGCCTGGAGCTCCCGCTCAGTGTTTGCCGCGCCGGACCTTTAACCCCTTAATAATCCCTTTTTTCCGTTTTTTCCTCCGGTATCCGGACAGCGGATACGGAGAAGACTTGGCCGATGCCCGGTGGAGCCGCTTGGATCGGCTATAGGGGAGTCTGGCCCGGGTTTCCCAGAGGCCGTCTCCTACCCAGCCGGACATCAAGGCATGGATTACCGCACCCCTGATGCCTCTCTTTCCGACTCTTCCGCCTCACTCGGAGCTTACCGTCCTCCTGGTGATTATCCAGCCTCGGCGCAGCTCTGGCTCCTCCAGATGGCTCCGGATGGTGTTGGATTGCTCTAAGGCGTGATCTCCTCTCTTCACGGGACATCGAGACGTCTTGGCTGATGCCCAGTGGAGCCGCTTGGTTCGGCTATCGAGGAGTCCGGCCTGGGTTCTCCCGCGGCCGTCACCTACCCAGCTGGACATCGGGGAAAGACATTCCTCGTCCCGCTGCTGCTGCTGTTCTCTCCCTCTGCTTACTGCCTTGGATCGAGTCGCCGCTGATGAATGATAATGGGCCAGCCATGGCGCAGCTTTGTCTCCATCAGCTGCCTGCCAGTCCTCGCTGCCTCCCCATGCTGGCTGTCTACCTGGATATGCTCCGCCTTGTCCCCGACTCCTGAGACCCGAGAGAACTTTTTCCAGGTATGGGGGCGCGGGAGCCACGACCGGCAGATTGTCTACACCGATGCCCCAGTGGGCCCGAGCCTGCACGCCTCTTCTTCCTTCCTCCCCGCCTTTGTCTTTGGAACTACGTACCCCCCTTGACTTCTTTTTTGCACTTTAATTCACGCTCCCTGGGTCACTTCCATGGACTTTATGACTTTTTGTCTTTTGCCCTGCCCGCCATTTTGTTGCTGATCTCCGCCGATTCCTCCGGACCCAGACCCGCCATCTTGTTGAACTTTTGTCCTTTCCCCTTTTCCCTCGGTCCCCCCTGACGATCCTCAAACGTTTCTCCCTCTTTCTGATTTGCCTTTCCTCCATCCCCTCTTATCCCCGCACCCTCTCTCATAACACTACTTTTGTCCCCCTCTACCTTCTCTCCCCCCCTTTTGATTTTCCCACTACCCCTGTCAATTTCCGTGCAACTGTCTTTTATTTACTGTACCTTGACTGTACTCTTGTCCTTTCTATGTAATCATTATGTAACTTATTTAAACTCGTAACTTGCAACTCGCTGTGCCTTATGTAAAGCGCTCTGATACCTCCGGGTCTAGCCAGCGCTATATAAAACTCATGATAAATAAATATTAAAGAAGCCTTTAGTCAATTGTGGTAATATTGAGAGAAAAATGTAGTGTCGGCTGGTCATACAAATGAGGTTTTTGTAAAGTCAGTGAGGTGTAGCAATGCATGAAATGCCAGATCAGCTGTCTTTTTCTCTAGATTTCATTGTGATATTGCATACCACCCTGTGAAAGACATTTATAAAGCTGGTGCTTTATCTCATCTTCCACTTGAAAAATAAAAAGAGAGTAACCCCTCTAAACTAGGGGGCAAGGTCCAATAGATAAAAAAGACTACAGCTCCCCTAGGTGTACCTAAATCTAAATAGGTCACTGTGTAAATGGTGCAAAAATATATAACTCATTAAATATTAAAAACATATTATAAGAGGTACATACATGTTGATAAAAACAATACATAACAGAATATTGCAAACAAAATCCGGACATCTACATTTGTTTATGACTCTTCCTTATTATTCATCAGGTAATGTTGAATAAATATCGCTACTTTATTTTAGAACCTTTGCATGAAGCAAGAATTGATTCCACAAAATTCGTTGTTGCATTTCAGTGGGTACACTAAATTAAATTAAAACCACCTTCTTCAGGACACACAAATTGAAAATCTTCCACATGAAATTCATATACGGGTATAGTATACAATCATCAAGGAGTTTGAGCATGCCTGAAAACAAACATAAAGACAACAATTTACACATACAAAATGCATACATAAACATTATTTGCACAGTTAACACTATGATCAAAAGTCCCCTACTCTAGATCTTACAGGCATAATCTTGGGTATAAGATGAGAAGTGGGTCAAATATACACACCAAGTTTGTTCCATGTAATATAATAATTTATGGAACCACACAGGCTCAAATGTTAGCTTTCAGACACCCAGTTATTTCATTGCAGAAATAATAATATCTTAATAGGCAACAGATGGCTGGATGGGGCAGGGCTACCAGAACTAGGCCCGATAGGGACTGAACCAAGCCAGGGAATGCAGATCGCGAAGCTGCTCTGTCCGGCACTGTGGATCCCATGGCCGGGACTTCTACTGGTAACAGCCTTGCGCTGCTGGCGTCGCTGCCTTAAGCGCATGGGCCTTGCCGTGCTCTATTCCCCTGAGCTTCCTCTTGTCGGTGTACCACACTGAAACCCGATCACGTACTTCAGAGCAGGGCAGATAAGCTCTTGGACAGAGGCAGGGATAGTTACAGTGAGTGGCTGTTATCAGTTGGGCGCCCTCATCCCACTGCCAGATCTGATGGAGCAGACGGCCTTGCCAGCAGGTCAATTTCTTACATATGAGGCACTCCTGCAAACGTTCCGTGACCTCTGGGAGCAGGGAGATGCAGAGCCAGCGACCCACTTAGTTCTGCAACTGGTACTGGCAATGGGGACAGGGAGACACCTAATTACGTAGTTCTACAGGGCTCTGAACGCAATGTCTGGGAAACCTCTGGAAGCCCTTCAGAGGTGATGGATTGCCGAGCAGGATCACAAAATCCCGGAGATTGAGTGGGGGGAGGTTACTGGCGTACCATCAGAAAGTATTCGCAATACCCGCCTTAAATATATTCAGTACAACTACACTCACAGGACATATTTGATGTCACACAGGATTAGGGCGATATATGGAGGCGAGCCCAGGCCTTGCTCCAGGTGTGCGACACTAGATGCAGATTTTAAACATGACGTGGGAATGCGCCCACCTATAGGAATTCTGTGGGGCAGTCCTCGTAAAACTTAAAGCGTCTCCGAAATGCATCCTAGAGAATACGATAGAGGTCTGTCTTTTAGGTGCCTTCCCCAGACCTGAACCTAAAAACGTACAGAACAGATTCTTGTACCTAGCCCTGATATTGCAAAGAGGAGAATAGCCATGGCTTGGAAATCAACAGGGGGGGCTAGAGTAGAGACATGGAACAGGGACGTGACGCTGTGGGCTCATGCCGAGGAGAGGGTACTACAAAGGGAGGAGGCCCGGGGTGTCCACAGACGTCCCATAGCAAGCTTGTGGTGGGAGGTAGTGGATGAATGGGAACACCCATCGGACGCAGAGACTCGGACATAAGGACCCGTGGTGGAGGGTGGAGACATGGGACACTATGAGCCAGCTGGAGAGGACCTAGGATCCGGAGGGAAACGGTGATGAGTGAAGATTGGTCTAGGGATTTTGTTGAGGGGGCAGAGAAAGCCGCCTCCCTTGGCCTGCTGGTCTGAGGGTCGGATGTCACTAGATACGGGGTGGGGGAAGACTGGGTGGCATTGGGGGTCTTCCCTTACAGTTTTTTATGCTTTCTCTCCTTTCTTTTCGTGGTTTCCCCTCCAATCCAGACTTGGGGATGGACCAGCTGCACCCCAACTCGTTACCCACAATACTGGCAGTTACCTCCTCTGAGACAAAGTTAGTAGGTTACAGGCATTCCTATGAGGTAGTTTGTATATTTCCACACACTATACAAACACAATGGGATCTGGACACTGCCTCTATCAGACAGACTCTCCGGGAAAGCTCGGGCCCAGAGATTGAGTGGGGGAAGGAGTACAAGTTACCCATATTCCACACACCCCTCTGCCACAGCAGACTAGCAGAGCAGCCTAAGATAGGCCAGCCATTTATGTACCTCACATACGGGAGCTTAGGGGATGATGGTAGACCGTTGAGGAAGTACATTGCTGGGAGGTGGGTGCGGGAAAATGTGTACTATTTTGTGGAAAGTTATACCATGTGATTTTATGCCAAATGCCAATAATAAATAGTAAAAAAAAACAACAAAGAAACCAAGGGTCTTCATGTGTTGAGAGCAGTGTCTGTTTATGAACCCGGCCTTAAAAAGGACCTCCAGCTCACGCATCTTATATCATACCCTTGCTCATTATACTGGGTCTTCCATAAGATAAGGTAACTTTCTAATGGCTGGGGTTTCAAGGGAGACTCCCTAACACTGTATATACAATCTTACATATTAAAGGCATTACATTCATTATCGCATTAAAATGACTTGAAATCAAGGACATTCGCTTGTTTGAGGTATGTAAACCCAGAGAGAGTACCTTTCATTTATCTACAAGTAAATTCATTAATATTTTATCAATTGCACACAAGTATATACAACCTTCATAAACAACTTTGCAGTACTAACTCACTGTAAAAAATTGGGATATTAGTTGAGAGCGCCACTCAAGTAATAAACACAATACTTGTCAGGGTAAACTACAAAAGTCACTAAATAAACCTGTGTTTAAGCCTGTGGTAGCTTGTCACAAAAGCAGTCAGGCTTATCCTAGAGGTAATGTGTAAAGTATTTATACAGTATTCAAACAGTTATAAAGTGAAAACGCAATACAAGAAAAGTCCCAAACCAATTTAGAAAAATAGAGTTAAATTTAATAAAATGACACAGAAACAACAAAAATCCAATAAGAAGAGCCGCAGTTACAAATGTGTAAAGTTTCAGAGAAAAAAATGGGACAAAGAAGCACTAAGTACCACTTGCTGTTATCTTGATGAACTGGATCTAAGTCACAAGGTCAGGCCAACCACGATGGAGCGCAGGTTTGGATACAGGGACCAGGTTCATCCCGGTGAAGAGTTTACCTTTTCAAAGTCCAAGTCCACAGGAGTAGTCTTAACTGGAGCTTCACATTGGCTGGGGCAGCGAGGAGGTTGATGTCGTTGCTGGAGCTGGTGCTGGCATGGGCGATCGCTGTTTGGCATGATGAGCAGGTCGCTGTCAGAACTTCGCATCGGTGGGAGATGCAGCGACCATTGCTGATGCAAGGAGCCCGCTCGTGGTTGCGAAGAGCCCCAGATTTCTGGATTATCACCTGGAGTGCAGATCTTTGTAGATTTGAAGCAGGAGGAGTACACTCTAATGCCAGCTAAGGGTTCAGGATGGTTGGCACTTCTTGGGAACCAGGACTCACACCAGCAGAGGCCAGCAGCAGGTCTCAGGCAGGTCCAGTTGCTGCTGGTCAGCTAGCAGTTGCGGGAAAGAATTCTAGAAGGTTGTAGCTCAAACAGGAGGTCAGCCAACAGACGCATGGAGTCACTTTTGGGGAGCCTAGGTGCAAGGCAAGCAGCTCCAGTCTTCCTCCTTCAGACAGTAGAGCAGTCCTTCTTCTGAATCTTCCACAGGTCCAGGAGTTTTATGCTGAGAATTTCTGAAGGTGCCACTGTTATACCCTGTGCCAGTTTTTGTGTGGTGGGCCATCCTTGACCTACTCTCAAATTAGTTCTGTCCAGTTCTTCCCCTGCCCCTGGCTATCTCTGCAATCTGTCTAGTGGGACAAAGGCAAGGGCGGCAGGGCACAACTCTTCACCAGCCATCCTGTAAGGAAAACCCACTCCCTCTACAACCAGGCCCCTTTTGTCCCTATGTTTGGAAGGAAATAGACAACACACTACAGGAGAGCCATTAACAATCGTGACCATGGACACTCGCAAAAAAGCACATTTGGCTTAGGCAGAAAAATACCAACTTTCTAAAAGTGGTCTTTTCAGAATGGTTACTTAAAATCTGACTTTACCATTAAAGAGGATTTTAAATTACAATTCAAATGAGTGGAAGAACTACTACTCTATCTGTTCCGAAACTGAGTTTATTACTTATGAAGTGTAATAAGGTAACCCAGTATTAGTCTATGGAAGAGATAGCCTTCCTACAGTGAAAAATGACTTTAGGAGTTTTCCAATGTCTGGACATGCACAACTTAAGTACACATTTATTGCTTTTTAAATACCATGCCCTATGAGCATTTGGGGCCTAATTAGGAATGACCTATAAGTATTAAAAAGGAAGAGTTAGGGCTGGCAAACGTTTATTTTGCCCAGTCCAAATGGCAGTTTAAAACTGCACTACAGGCTGCAGTTGTAGGCCTGAGACATGTTTTACAGTACTACTTTAGTGGGTGGCACAATGAGTGCTGCTGTCCACTAGTAGCATTTAATGTACAGGCCCTGGGTACATGTAGTGCCATTTACTAGGGACTTATAAGAAAATGAAATGTAGCAATCAGGTGTATACCAATTTGATAATGTTTTCAAGCAAGAGCACAAGAACTTTACCAGGAGTAAAGTGTGCAGAGTCAAAAAGTCCAACAGAAACAAGTTCAACAAAGGGAAGGCAAAAGCCTACGTTTACCCTGTAGAAAGGGCCCGGTCCAGCCCTCACCTTTATATATTATGTTAGGTAGATATACTTTGTTATTTATTTTTTATTTGTACATGTCCACCCATCAGATTTTTTCAGAGGAACAGAGATATCAGTAAACATATAATATTACATGCTACAATCTAACTTCTGTTGCTTTCGTTCTGCCATGATGCTGAAGCGAGTAATATGTAATACCTTTTCATCAATGATGCCCGTCCCTCAAAATTTAGGAATTCCCAAAGCTCAAATCACTGTCCATAGAGTAAAACTCAGTTGTTAAAACCTAAGATACGAAAAATATTTTTGTTGTAAAAGAAGAAAGATATTAATATCTATTGATATGAGGCAAAGCTCTCTACGTACCCATGTATTTACAAAATCCTCTTCTGCTCATATCTCACCAGCTTGTGAGTGATAAAACTTTTCTCAATGTCTGGGTGTGCATGCAATCTATATTCAAAGTGAAAAAGAAGCAACAGAGGTAAAGCGCCTTTCTTATACAGGATGCTGTGCCCCTAATTTAAACCACTTGATGATTAAAAGGTCCCTGTGTAAATCCAGAGCGCTGCTGACTACTAATTTGAGTCCTATTCCGACACCATAATCCTACTGTTTTGAACCGGGCGGCAAATGCTCATATCTCTATTCCCAAATCAGGTTGAATGTGGTCGCCATCTTAGGGCATTTTCCTAACATATTGATCCAGCGGGACTCTTTTTTATGAGGCTGTTTGTGTGTATATTAACAGCGTCATGTACCTATTCATTTTTTAAATTGTAATCAATATAAACAAAAGGAAATAAATGAAGGCCGTCTTTGAGCAATAATTCTCTGTAGTCGCTTTTTTCAGCGTGAATTAGCATATAGATGCAACACATATTTCATAGTGATGCTAGTAAAAAAGGTGCAGTGCATGAGCAAAGTGCAGAATGTGACTATGTACAAGAATATAAACAACTAAGTAGGACCCATAGTCACAGCATTGAATCAAGGTTTGGTCAACAAATAACATAACATAACATGTGTATTTGTAAAGCGCACGATTACCCAAAGGTGTCCTGGCGCTGAATAACAGATGTTTATTGTTACCCAACTCAATGGTACTCATTTTATCGACCTCAGATGGATGAAAGGCTGAGTGGACCCGCCGGGATTTGAATATCACAATATTCCCAGATAAGGTGGAAATTTCGGGGATCGATCCAAACCACGCATGTCAAGAAATCTACAGTGGTACATTAGAGTTGTATGAGGCTCTCATATGCCCAACTTTGCATGCTTATGTGAACCACTTGTAGAAGCCACTAGGTCAATCATTTCCAATGTGCTAGACACAGCATGGACCAATTCACCATCGGATTTACAAACATCTATGCCCACAGGGGTAGTAATACCAAGTGCAACACATATGTGAAAACACACTCGATGTGTCTATGTAGGATCTCAACACTATCCGAAGTACCCATCAGGGACAACATCTATGCCCGCTGGGGCAGCATGCAAGTTCAGTCGCCAGACATAAGGATAGTTCTCACCAGTTCAACCAATTGCCTCCTCATCTATCCACTTCTTGTGTAATAAATCACTGGTTTACGTATAATGGAGAAGCAATACAGAGGATTATGATATAGTCAAAAAGGGCTCAAAGGACTGACTCCATAGACAGTCTCCTGGCAGTGAAAACTTACTTTCAAATGGAGGTCTGGCCAGGCTACCAGTAACTCACTTAGATTTAAATCTCGGCGGATGGGTTACTCCGTCACAACGATGACAGATATCCCATTAGCAGAAATATAAATCCTATTGGATATAATGGGAGTTATATTTCGACAGACGGGATATCCATCACCGTTGTGAAGGAGTAACCTGTTCACCGAGATCTAAATCAGGCCCTAAGTGTCGTGAGACACTAGACTGTAAACTCCACGCGGCGGCCGCCATCTTGGAGTGTCTAGCTACATGTTCTAAAGGGAAAATCTTCCTGTACTTCTCAACTGGTATTGTCATGACCTGTGGGGCATTGAGTCTGCCCGCTGGGTGAACATGCAAACTTCCATTAAAACCTGATATCCAAAGTGTCATCTCTATGTCTATTCAACACACATATCAGTCATCTAATGGTCACTATATCCCACTTACCCCGACTAAGGGGAACCACATAAATGTAGGGCTAAAAATCTGATGACCACTCTGATATTTGTGTATACAAAATCCTCTATCACTATATCACAGTAACCTGTAAGGGGAGACACATCTTGCATTTACAACCAGAATAACCAATGAATCAGAGCAAGGTACATTTAATTATTTTGATCATAAGAAACAAATGTAAGGTGAGGTGTAATACCATCCTTGGCTAACAATTTCCCCCCAAAATGTCCTGTTTCAGCTGATTCTTGCAGATTCATATCTGAGGTCATAAACATCGTTCAGCACTTTGTAGCATGTTGATCCACTTGTATTCTCTTTGGTTCAGTCTCGTTGCCTGGTCACCACCACGAGTGCCGAGTTCCACCACCTCTATTACTTGCCATTGTAATTCCTCTGTGTTATGGTTCCATTCCAAATAATGCTTGAGTGCACCTTCAACTTTATAATATATTTTGACCAATTTGCTGATTAACCATTTGTGTGGTCTGACCAACATATATCATGTTACATGCACATTGTATGCCATAGATTACATTTGTCATATTGCATTTTGAGATCGATTTCAAGTCATATTTCTTAGATTCGAAATCAAAAGTCTTGGTATCAATAGTGAGTCTACACACAACATTTGTTGCATTTATAATGTAGTAACACTTCTGGGGGATCCAATGTGATCTAAGTGTTTGTTGTGGTGGAGTTTGCCTGCATGCTCTTACTATATGATCCCTAATATTTATTTTCCATTTAAGATCAAATAATGGTGTCTGGCTAATTGTTTCTTTTGCCAGATGCCAATGTCTCTTAATTAGTTTCTGAATTTGATTAGTCATGGCATTGAATGTACTGACCAAGATTATGCGATCCTTGTCCTCGTCTCTCCTGTACTGAGGAGTTAACAGTGACTCTCCATGGCAGTGTCATGCTCTCTTCAAGGCTCTGTTAATCACCACCCAGGGGTAGCCCTGATCAAGTAATTTGTTTCTTAATATTTCACCTTCCTTGAAATAATCCTCTTGATAATAACAACTCCTCCTAAATCTAAGGAATTGGCTATATGGCAAATTTTCCCTAAGTGTGCATGGGTGGTAGCTGTCATAGCGTAATAAGGAATTTGTGTCTGTTGGTTTTTTGTATAATGTGGTGTATAATGCCTCATCTCTGTGTTTGATGAGTAAATCGAGGCAATTGATGGAAGTGTCTGTCATGGTTGGCTGTAAATTTCAAATCAGGGCACTGTGTATTGAGCCAAGCAACAAAATCCATCAGCTGCTCTTCCTGTCTGTGCCAGATGACAAACACGTCATCTATGTATCTTTTCCAAGTAATGATGTTCTGCTGGTAGGGGTTACTCATGTGATTGACTGTCTTCTTTTCAAATTCCGGGAAATAGAGGTTGGCTATATCTGGGGAAAATCAAGCACCCATCGTGACTCCCTTACTCTGTATCTAGTACTCATCCTTGAACATAAAGTAGTTTGTTTTTAATGCAGTTTGGTGATAAATACTGTGTAAACAGTGGTGTGATTACTACCTCTTGAGTAGACCGTTAAACAATTTTAATAGCCTGGTCCGGGATTCCAGGGCTTCCGCAATGAGGATGTTGTTCTGTCTGTCAAAAGGGGTGCCTTCAATCAGTATAATAAACTGCATGCTGTCCTTTTACAAAGATTCTATTTTAGGGACCTCGTCTTTGAAGAAGAAATCAACATATCTGCAAGTGGGCTCCAACACTAAGCCGTAACCTGACTGGTCTACCGGGGGGGGGGGGGACAATTTTGTTCTTGTGTATCTTAGGTAGTGTATATATTACCCGGGGTGGGGTTTGTTGAGATATCTGTATTCTTTTTCAGTAATCCATGCTGCCTGTGGTGCTGCGTCTGTTATGTCCCGTATTTGTCCCTGTATTTCTTTTAGCGGGTCCTCAGTTAATTTCATGCAGTGTTCCTTATTGTTTAGTTGCCACAATAATTCTGGCATATATTTATCAGTATCCTGGATTACAATCATCCTCCTTTATCAGCCAGAGTTATTGTAATGGCATGATTCCCCCTAAGTGAGATTAATGCCTCCCTTTCTGCTCTGGTGATATTAAAAGAGAAACATTTCTACATTGCTCTAGATTATTAACTTGTAGCAGACCCAGCGCGCTACCCAACTTCACATTAATAGAGCCCCTTAAGCGGTCATGTCTGCTAGATGACCACATACAACACACAGAATAGATCTAATGGTCCAGGTTCCTCGCAATAAACAAACTCTACAAACTATTCTACTTTATCTAGATGGAACATAAACCTACTTATACCCATATTTTTCTTTTTTGTCAAAGACTTTTTATTGATTTTAAAAAGATTTCACAGTACATTGTAGATCCCCTGTGCACAGTTCACATGCCAAGAGTACCAGATCTCTAAAGAAAAAACACAGCATTTTCACAAGTTCTTGACACGGTTCATATAGCTTCACTTGTTTCCCTAGGTATAACAGGGTTACCCCTATAATAATTTGATGTAAAACTTATATGTTCCAGATTTTAACAATCCACTTGCGCACATGGGTCCTCAAATAATGCATGCCGTACACAAACAATACCCTCTGTTTAAACCAAAAAGAAAGAGAACAAACAACAATACAATTCTACCATGGTGATGTAAGCGAGTGGTCCATATGAGCTGGGGGGTAGGTCGGGGCCAGGATCACCATGCTGGGCCCGTGCGCTTTTGGGGGCCCGTCCCCCTCGTCTCCAGGACATTCCGCAACCATCCCCTCCACTGATTGCCCCCCATATGATCATGGACCACTACTGGGCGGAACAAGGGGGAAGCCCCAGCCGCTAAATCTGAAAGAGGTGGAGAGCCCGCAATCTCGGCCCGCAGGCTGCCAAGGGTAACCCCTCCGAGAGGTAAATTACCAGGGGGGTCCAAACATACTCGAAGCCCCTCCGTGAGTCCTCCACAATGTCAGTCATCCTCTCGAGGGCCAAGGCCCGCCACAGTCGAGCATGCCACTGGGTGAGGGAAGGGGCCTCTGGCTTCTTCCGAGCTGCAGCAATTGCCATCTTGGCTGCTCCCAGACATAACCACATGATGGATCGGTCTCCCTGAGTTTGGTATTTTAGCATTGGATCTCTCACTCCCAAAAGCGTGTGCTCTAAGGTGTTCGGAATGGGGTATCCCAGAATTATTTTAATTTGGGATAGAATTTCTTTCCAGAAGGGTTGGATAGCGGGACAGTCCCACGATATATGGCGAAAATTTCCCAACAACCCCTCCAGCATCTGTCAGAAGTGTTGGGGAAATTCGAGTGCAACCTCTGGGGGTGTAGGTACCATTCATACATGATTTTGTAGTGGGACTCCCTCAAAAACAAGGAACGATTGAATTTAGTAATATTTTTTTACAGGGATGTCCATTGCCTGTCCTCCAAGGGGGAGGGGAGTAAGGAGTCCCAGAATCTTCGATGCCGTGGGGTCGTGTGGGGACCCGCTGTTGATAAGAGGGAGTACAAGAATGAAATGCACCCCTTTGTTGTGGTGCCTGTTTGCATAAATCTTTCTATGAGGAGGAGGTCTCTTGTAGCAGCTAAATGCACCTGGGTTTGCTGCACCCAGTGCTTTAGCTGAAGATAGCAGAATTCTTCTGTGGGTGGCAGTTTGAATAGGTTGGCACACTCCCCGAAGGTTAGTATTTTCCCTTGCTTAAAGAGGTCAGACAGCATGAGGCATCCGCCCTCTCTCCTCACATCAAAGGGACCCTCTACTAGGGCCGGGGGAAAAGCCGGGTTAAAATGAATGGGGGTGTAGGGGGAGGGGAAGGATGTCAAAGGCAGAGATCTGGTTACGCTATCCCATACCCGAAGTGTGGTTGCCGTGGGGGTGCTGACATACGCGTTAGGCGGCCTATCCTGCTTCAGTTTCCAGGGAAGGTCCCATATGGTTCTGCCTGTTATTTGTCGGTCCATGTGGAGCCAGTGTTTTTCAGATTCCCTCATGGGCCACTCAGCCATAACCCGGAGTTGTGCTGCTTTGTAATAACCATTGAAATGTGGAAGGGTTAGTCCTCCCTCCAATCTGGGCCGGGTTAGCAGCCTCCGCAATAGTCGGGCTCTTTGGTTTTGCCATATGAATTTAGTTGTCATTTTATTTAGATCGGAGAACAGGTCTCTGTCTACCGCAATGGGAAGACCCAGGAATAAATAGAGAAGGCGTGGTAAAACATTCATTTTGATGGCATTTATTCTGCCAGTCCAAGAGATGACTGTCGACCCCCATTTTTTAATATCTGTTTTGAGTTGTCGCAGGAGGGGGGAAAGTTAGCTTTGTAGAGGTTAGCAATCTTGGGAGTTATCTTGATGCCCAGGTAAGTAATTTCTTTATGGACACAGGTGAATGGGGATGTCGCCTCAATCTCCGCCATCACCTCCCGGGACACTGTCAAATTGAGGAGGAAGGACTTGGACAAGTTCACCTTGAACCCAGCTGCCTTTTCGAAGAATGCCAGTTCTAATTGGACGTCCAATCAAAGAAATTTTCGGATCGGTAACCGGTAAGAGAGACGTCGTCCGCGAAGAGCGAGATTTTATGTTCATCTTGGCCAAATCTAATCCCCCGTATGTCAGGGTGCGCCCTTATTCTTGCTGCCAGCAGCTCGATACAGAGGGTGAAAAGCATAAGGGAGAGGGGGCAGCCCTGTCTCGTCCCACGAGAGAGCAGAAAGGAGCCCGACACCTCCCCATTCACCAGGATCTGGGACCTGGGGGCGTGATAGTTGGCCTGTATCATTCCTATGAAGGAGTCATTGAAGCCAAACCTACGCAAAGTGAGATACAGGAAGGCCCAATCGACTCGATCAAAGGCCTTCTCTGCGTCTAGGGAGAGAAGTGCTGCCGGTATGTGTTTTCTCTGTGCCTTTTCTATCAAGTGGACCGTCCGACGAAGGGTGTCGTGGGTCTGTCGCCCTTTGATAAAGCCCGACTGGTCAGGGTGGACCAGTACGGGTAGTATGTTTTCTAGGCGGGTCGCCAATATCTTGGAGTAAAGTTTGGCGTCAAGGTTTAGGAGAGCTATGGGGCGATATGATGCACACCGTTGGGGATCCTTCCCTGCTTTGGGTATAATGGTGATTAAGGCCTCTCCCATGGAGGAAGACACTTGGCACTTTGCGCTTATTTCATTAAAAAGATCTGCTAAGTGGGAGGTTAATTCAGTCGCAAATGTACGATAAAATAGGGCAGTCAGCCCATCCGGTCCCGGGGCTTTCTGCAGCTTTAGGGCATATATTGCTTTTTGGACCTCCTCCGTGGAGAATGGTCTGCTGAGTTCATCGTTAGTGGCAGAAGGCACCTGTGGGAGCTCTAAGGGTTCTAAGTACTTGATTTGGTCCTCTCCTTATAGCGTTTCCGTGGAGTATAGAGTGCTATAAAAGTCTCTGAAGGCGCTCGCCTTCCCACTATCGCTAGTGTGTGTGATGCCTGAATCGTCAATAATCTGTTTTATGTACTCCTTCTCCTGTTTTGCTCTAAGTTGGCATGCTAAGAGCAGGCCCACTTTGTTACCCCCCTCATATCCTCGGGCCTGGAGATGAAGAATGTTTTTTTTGGCTCTGTTGGTGTAGATAGCCCGTAGTTTCCCCCTTAAGGCCGTTACCTTCCGGAGGGAAGGCGCGGACGGAGAATCTTTGTGTGCTCTTTCTTCCTCGTATAGGTCCTTCTCTAAAGTCAATCTCTCTGCGTTTTGTTGCTTCTTCAGTGTAGTTGCTAGGGCTATACATTTCCCCCGTATAAAAGCCTTAAAGGCATCCCAGTTATTTGCATGGGAGGTATCTGCGGGATCATTCAAAATAAAGAAGTCCTTGATCGCTCCCCGTAGTTCGTCCCGAAGAAGCCTGTCTCTAGTAAGGGAGTTGGGGAAGTACCATCTTGCGTGTTTAGTGTGCGGGCCGGCCAGTTAAGGGTATTTCCAGGGGGGCATGATCCAACAGGCAGATCGGGTGAAAGCGGGTGTCCAGGAGGGCCGGGGAGAGCGTCTGGCTAATAAAGATGTGATCAATTCTGAGGTATGTTCTATGGGAGTGTGAGAAAAATGAGTACTCTCGGGACAAGGGGTTCTGAGTCCGCCTCGCGTCTACCAATCCCATACTTTCTAAGGAGGCTTTTAATGCTTTGCTAAAGACCCCTCCAGACGATCTGTGGGTGTTAGTCGTGTCTACTGATGGGTCCCAAATAAGATTAACCTCTTCGATGCTCATGACGAGCTCAGCTCGTCATGCTGCGCGGTGGGCGTGTGCGCATGACGAGCTGAGCTCATCACGACTACGCCCGCGATCGGAATGTCCAGCACCTGAGCGGAATTCCGATCGCGGCGAAGCGGTTAAAATCCCCCAGTAGGATTATGTCACCCTCGGCAAAGCCCTCTAGTGTCGTTAGGCACGTGAGCAGGAATTCCAGTTGCCCTGTGTTGGGCGCGTACACCTTGGCTACTGTGCATGGTCGGCCCCTCAGGTCACCCTTAACCATCACAAATCTCCCCGACCTGTCAGTCTTGGTGTCACGTGGATCAAAGTGAACCGGATTATGGAAGAGAAGTGCGACTCCATTTTGTTTAGTGGCAGCGAAAGATTAGGGGGTATGATTTGTGTTTCAGACGAAGATCGCCACCTTTTTTCAAGTTAGTCTCTTGCAGCGCTACTATCCCTATGTGGTGATCCCCCAGAAATTTCCATAGGCGCTGCCTCTTATTAGGGGAGTTGAGTCCCTTTACATTCCAGGACATGTAGTTAACAGCTATTCTTCAAATAAATCACATGACTCCGCGCTGGACCGGCAGACCTAAATCTGTCCCCACCGCCCCGCTTACCCTCCCCCCCCTCTCGGACCATACATTGATGTAGAAACATAAACAGCCATGGTAATAAACATGAACAATGAATAAAAACATAACAGTAGAGCTGTGTGGCTCCCCAGACAATAGAGGAACCTCACAAACATTAGCTCCGGGAACGAGTCCATTTCCATTACCAGAGCCCATTAGTGTACCCTGTAGGGCACAGGCTATCCCAAAAAGCCCCCCCCTCCCTAAACGCAGAGGAACATCGGCTCTGTTAGGCTTTGAGATACTCGTGGACCACGTCAGTTCCTGCATATGACCAATAGCGACTGAGTGAGTACAGAGTCCATCCCCTTGTGGGAAGTGTCTCCCCCCCTCCGCCCCCTCCACTGTTCTCCCTTGCCGTCAATGAAAATCTTGGTGAGCAGCTTGGGAACTTCTTGAGCCCCCTACTAGGGGACCAGCGTCTCCATCTTTCATATATTTCGCAATTACGTGGAGTCCGCCCCACTAAGGCTTACCACCCAACACACCCCGCTTTACCTTGACATGTTAAGGAAGAGCCAAGAGTATCGCCCCTGGCCAACTCGAGTCTCGCATCAAGTGTCTAAGAGTAGCGCCAACATCACCCCTTTGACTTGGTGCCACCTTTCCTGGGCGTCTGCCAGGGCCCCGGCATGCGGCCTTTCTGCTGTTGATTCTCGTTGTCGTTGCCGGAGGTTGCTGCTTGTCGTGGTGAGGTATTCTTAAGGCCAAGCATATCCGTCGCGTCCTCCAGTTCCGTGAAGTGGGTAGGTCCATCTATATTTGATTTGGCGCTCCCTCAGGGCATCCGTGACCGGGCGTGTTGTCTTCGGGCCAGTGTTGCCTGGGCCACGTCCTGGAAGAGAGAGCATGTCGCGCCCTGGAAGGAGACCATATTGCAGCTTCTAGCCTTTTGGAGGACCTTCTCCTTGACTTTGAAAGAGCTAAATTTAGCGAGGATGTCTCTGGGTCATTTATTGCCGTCTTGCAGTCGTGGACCAACCTGATGGACCCGTTGTAGTTGGACCTCTGGGCTGCCGTCCCCCAGGAGCGTGGAGAAGAGTCCCACCATGAATGCTTCCAGATCAGGTCCTTCGCTTCCCTCCACCAGCCCCCTCACCCGTATGTTGTTTGTCCGAGAGCGGTTCTCAAGGTCTTCGCACTTGAGGGTGGTGGCACAGAGCTGGCTGCATAAGGTCGCTGACCTCTCCTCCAGGGGTGTCAATCGGTCCTCCAGCTCCCGGCATTTCGTCTCTAGATCAAGGGTGCGAGTTCCCACCGAGTTCACATCTGCTTGGAGCGCCACCAGTTTTGTGCCCATCTCCGTTCTGAATGCCTTAGAGGATGCGTTTATGTCCAATTTGATGTCCTCCTGGAGTTCTTTTTTAAAGTCCCTCAGCGACACCATCAGTTCTTCCCTAAGGAGGGCCATTGCGTTCCCTAGTTGGTCGTCGGCGTCCTTGCTCACCCAGTCTTCCGATGGTGCGAAGTAGTTTGAGACTCTATTAGCTTGCGCTTTCTTTGGAGACATAGGGATGTAGTCCACGGACCGCGTGGAGCTGCCCTCAGAGCAATTGTTTGCGGCGGCAAGGGGTGAGATCACCAATGCTCCCAGGAATGTCACAAGAGGGCTGGAGAGATTCTGCCACACTGACTCCTGTTAATTGCTTCAGGTTGAATATCCTGGGGTGGGGGAAGCCGCCCCCGGGACCCTCTGACTCACCGGCCCCCTTGCTTCTTGTTGGGAATTGGCTTGGGCATCAGGTTACCAGACTCTGTATTTGGCACTGCCACCGGGTTTCGGGTTACCACAGGAGATACGTGGGTGCCATTTTAAGGTCAGACAGTCGCAGCAGGTTCCCTGCCCAGGCCCCCGCCGGTCCGATGAGAAGTCCTTCCCTGGGGGGGTCCCCAGCCCGCTCTCCGCTGGCCTCCGCAGTGCCTTGGGCCCCCTCCCCAGAGCCGCAATGCGATCGTACCTCTGTGTATTCTTCCTCTGCGACGGTGGGAGCGAGCAGGTCTGATGGTGGAGGAGCACTCCGTCGACTTGTTCTGTTTGTACTTGAATTCAGTGCTCGGGGGGAGGGATGGCAGCCTCCAAGCTTCCCGGCGAGCCTCAGCCGCAGTGATGGTTTCAGGCGACCCAGGCTCTTTCCCCGCTCACAACGCCGCCATTTTGCCAGCTATTATTTCTCACGGGCCGCATACGGCCGGTACGGACTCCCCGCTGAGCATCCCTGGAGACCCTTTGTCGGGAGAGGGAGGGATCTAGTCTGAGGGCAAAAGCGAGTTTCCACCGCCGATGCGGGGGTCCGGCACGGCGCACCCGCTGGCTCACTGACATTACTTTCCCGGCCACCGCCATCTTGAGAGCTGCTCCGCGCTGCAGGCCTGTCTCTCCTCCGATTCAAAAGGCAGCGATGGACATGGGCCCCCAGGACTTACGGTGCCCTCCTGGTACAGCACGTCTTCCGCAGTCTGGCCAGGAGCTTAGACATGCTTTTCGGGTGCAAATGAAGGTGGATCTCTTGGGCTCGGAACGGAGCCGCGCGGAGTCACGTCCGTGCGGCCATGTTGGTCGGCCATGCCCCTATACCCATATTTTTGTTGAAGGCACTGAACCAATCTCATGTTCTGATAAAGCTGTTGGATCGAAACACTCCCTATCATATCTACAACTCTGATCTCAAGTTTAATAATACTTTATTTAGAAAGTCAAGTCCTTCAAAGTAAAAAAAGCAATAATTAAAATGTATACGATACGTAAAAAAGCACTTCATAAATGAGGCAGTCAATTCATCAAAGGATTGAGCCTTGAATAGGATATGGCATGAAAGTGCAAACAGATGAGTATCAGAATTCTCAGCTGTTTTAACAACAGAATTGCAACATTGTGCTAGAGGCAGCCAGGTTAAATCTTGTATGTTGTGCTCTATTCCATTACATGCTGGATTGCTTTGCCGCATATATTTTAGTTGTTGTTACATTTGGATATGTGGGTTAACGCGGTTTGAGGCCGGGGGCATGGTCTAAAACTGCATCGGGGAGTGAAATAAGAATTCATATGGTTAACAGATATAAAAAGCCTAAGTTTTGGGCTTACTGTGCTAGAATTAAAAGTGGCTTGTGCTAAAATCTAAGGGGTGTCCTGTGATTGCTATAGCGGCGTTACAAACAACTGATAGCCTTACCTATGCCGGATGCCCGGCGGGCGGGGGATAAAACAGGGGAATAGGATAGGTTGAGTTCGGAAGGGGTGATGGACAAATATAACTAGAGACCACAACAAGCTGGCCAAATTCACCTAGCAGTCTACCCGTAGGGCCTTATCACTGGCAAAGGAGTAGGGGCTTACACACCCAAAGTCATGAAGGAATTTAATGCCAGAGTCACATTCGGTATTTATCATCGTGTGAACCTAGGTGTGATGGAGGTGAAGTGTTAAGGACAAAAGTGCTTAGTGCTGCAGTCTAAAAGTCCTGAATAATTAATGTGGCGGCGTTACACAACCATGATAGTGATACCTGTGTCAGGGCGCTGGCAAAGAGAGGGTAAACTTGGGGGTAGGATAGATAGAGGTTGGGGCAAGGAATAATGGGTGGGGGCAGTTTATGTCCACAAGCTACTGGCCAAAGTCATCTAGCAGCCTGCCCACGGTATATTAATGCTATCAAGGAGTATGTGGGCCTACACACCCAGGGTCGCGAGACAGAAATCATACCAAAGACAAATACCATAAACAACATCTTACGACACTGAGGAGGTTGGAGATAAGGTTAAGTCTCTTAACATTTTGTCTACTTTGGCCAGGAATGTTATCATCCTGGAGATCACTTGAGGGTGAGGATCGTTCAGGTTCACCCTGCTTTTATATTCCAAACAAAAAATCCTAAATTCTTATTTTTTCATAGATTTATGACTGTTCAGCAGCAGTCCATGTGGAACATTAAAACTCATTTTGCAAAATATTTTGTGGCGGTCTGTGAGACAAGATGTTACCCATAATATCAAAGCCCATATTACATGCATTCAAGCTAAAAGTGATCATCCCAAGACTGGTGGAGTGCCAAATACCTATCATCCTCGAGGTAATATCTCCATGAATTTTATTTTAGACCTTCCTCTCTCCAAAGGCTATACATCTCTGATGGTGGGGTTTTACTACTTTACAAAATTGGACAATTTGTACCATTGACTAAATTGTTTACTGTGCCTGTACTAGCGCAACAATTTTAATTTTTGATTCACATAGTTACAAGCTCTGGGATCTATTAATTTTAAGGTCAAGACTCGTCATCCGGAGGCAGATGGGCAGTCTGGAAAGTTAAACCAGTCTCTTAAACAGTATTTAAGATGTTTTATTATGAAACATCTGGAATATTGAACATCTTGGGTTTCATTAACTGAGTTGGCATACAATATTTTCCTACCTGCTGCATTGGGGTTTTCTCCCTCCTAATGTACTGATGGTTTTCATCCAATGTTATGGCTTACCCCCAGTTTATGCCTTTTTTGTGGGTGGTTGGTAGTTTCAACTCTTTTATGCTTGGGCCTTCCAGGATAGAGAGGAAACATCCTGTTATACATGTATACTGACTTAAATCTGCAGGCTCCATATTCACTAGTCTCCCTCTACCAGTACTATTTAACCCCTTCCCTGCTCATGACAAGCTCAGCTCGTCATGCTGCACGGGCGGGCTGTGCGCATGACGAGATGAGCTCGTCACGACCACGCCCGCGATTGGAATGTCCAGCACCTGGCTGGAATTCCGCTCGCAGCGAAGGCGTTAATGGTTTTCAGGAATATGAAGTGAATGCAATTCTTCATTTTCGGGTACAAAAAGGGGGTTTTCAGTATCTCAATGCATGGAAGGGGTATGATGCTTAAGAGAGGTCTTGGTACATGCCACCTTTGTACACACCACTCGGTTGATAAATGCCTTCTATGAATCTTTCCCATCGAAACCTTCAAAGGGGTCAGGATACATGGGGTAGTGCTAGGTTTCACTCAGGAAATGCACATGAGAAGAAAACGGTTAAGCAAAATATGATGAAGAAGCAGAGATTTCATGAAAGCCTGTAGACCGTGGAGGACTCTTCCTTGGTGGTTGGTGTGCACGCACACAATAAGACTACAGAAACACTCACTTTTGGGTCAGGGCCTGCAGAGGATTACGCACTTTGGTTCCGGGTCCTCATAAATAGAGTCAGAACTAGGGAGATGGTGCCTAGCAATTTTTCATTTGTGGTAGGGCTCCCACTCTCACATAGTTCATCACTGGCTTTGTGTCCCACAACTTTGTTATTTTGGAACCCCTTCCTCGGTTCATGTTAGTCTCCGCCTTTTCCCATTCCAGAGACTCCAAGAACTTTCTTAACTGTTTCCTAATGTATGAAAATTCTGAATTTCTTCATCACATAGCGATGTTCTGAAGGCATCTACAGGACCGGTTCCTTTGGGGTCCCAAGGTGTTTCATGGTGCCTGCAGAGGCTTTTCTGAAGGAACTGATGAGTCATTTATCTAGCTTATATGTCATATCTGTTCTGTGTGACATTCATTATGGTACTGTCATGCTGCTCCTCATCATAAGGAGCAACCCTGACCCACATGTTAACCCAACAAAGCTGTTTCTTCCACTTGTGTGAAGAAGTTCCTCTTGTGACGGAAGACTACAGGCGTGTTCTTTCTATCTACCATCCATTTTCACCACACAGGGCTCTTGCTGTATAGTATCATTTCACCCTGGGGACATGCGTTCTGGGAGATTGTGGGTTCAATTTTCGAATCCATTGCTCCACCCTTCATTCTGAGATGGGTAGTTCCTATCAAAGAATTAGTTGTTGTTTCGCTTGTTGTAATTAAGCAAGTGTCTTAGCTTTTACTGGGGTGTCAATGCTAATTCAGGGATTGTAATTTAACGCTACAGTGTGCAATACGTGCCAGGTTAAACAGACCTGCTGGAATTTCATGGAAAACATGAGCACCTCACAGTCATCTTTCAAAGCTTTCACTAATCCATCTTCCCAACTTGGGCCTTCCTACAGACATTAAACACAAGTGGCATGTGCTGCATTGTGCCCACTCTTTCTGAAACTCCTGGAATCGACATACCTAAATGGAAGAGCTTTCCACATCTGTGGCAGGGCAGACCTGTGAGGTAGGCTGGGTTTAAACTGAAATGGCAAAAGACTGATTTGCATATGGCTGGGTATAAACTTGAATGGCATGGGGGGGGGGGCAATGGATTTAGGCCCAGATCTGTGTCCTGGGATGAATGTTTGACATTATCCAACATTCTGTCCATAAATTGTTCTTTTTGCATTTGTCACCCCGAGTGGGATGGGTATACCTGTGAAGTAGTCTGGGTTTAAACTGAAATGGCAAAAGACTGATTTGCATATGGCTGGGTTTAAACTTGAATGGCATGGGGGGGGGGGGGGCAATGGATTTAGGCCCAGATCTGTGTCCTGGGATGAATGTTTGACATTGTCCAACATTCTGTCCATCAATTGTTCTTTTTCCATTTGTCACCCCGAGTGGGACGGGTATGCCCAGGCGTGGGTCCCTTGCTCTCCATGCCTCTGGAGTCAAGCTAGCCTGGCTGATGAGGGTGAAACCCCAAAACCGGTCCCAGGGTGCCTGTTTCCAATCCAGGGAGAATCTGGGCTGGCAGTTCGAGTTGGACTGTTCCCATGGGGAACAGGGTCAAGACTGATTTGCATATGGCGGGGTTTGAACTGGAATGGCATGGGGAGCAAAAAATTATGGATTTAGGCCCAGAACTCTGTACTAGGACATTGTTCAACATTCTGTCCATCAATTGTTCTTTTTGCATTTGTCACCCCGAGTTGTACGGGTATGCCCAGGCGTGGGTCCCGTGCTCTCCATGCCACTGGAGTCAAGCTAGCCTGGCTGATGAGGGGTGAAACTCTGAAACCGGTCCTAGGATGCTTGTTTCCAGTCTAGGGAGGACCTGGCCTGGCAGTCTGGGCTGGACTGTTCCCATGGGGAACAGGGTCAAGACTGATATGAATATGGCTGGGTTTAAACTGGAATGGCATGGGGAGCTAAAAAACGATGGATTTAGGCCCAGATCTCTGTACTGGGGTGAATGTTTGACATTGTTCAACATTCTGTCCATCAATTGTTCTTTTTGCGAGGTAGTCTTACTCACCATAGTTACCACAGTGCTTGTTAAGATTGTTGTGTTGTTTGCAAGCCCAGAGCTGGGACTGAGGTGCTTGTGGCTGATCAAGATGTGTGAGACAGGATGCTGTAAGGATGTGTCTCATGCATTTCCTGTGCTAGTTTATGGGTGCTTGTCACATCAGATGTTTTTCTGAATGACATGCCAGGTCTTTGAGGATTTACAGAGTAGCAGTCATACGTGTCTAGACCCATGATTACATCACTCATGTCTCAAACGTGCATGGAATGCATTGATCTGCTCATGTCACCTCTGCCAAGCACTATACGGGGTACTTAAGGTGACTGCTTTGGTTGTCACCAGTTAGTTCAATGCAACCTAAGTTAATTTTCTCACCTGCAAAATAGCTTACTGAGTGCATTGCTTGCTGCAGAAGCAATTTTCCCGATGGCTGCTCCCAAGTCTCAGGTGCAGTGGCCCATAGCCTTTACCTTGGGAGATAGCAGTGTAAACATTTTTAAAACTGCATCAGCAGCAGTAGGTTAAAGGAAACTGTTTATTTTTCTTCTTCTCTGTAAAGTAATCATTAAAATCTACAAATGTTTTTCCAGTGTTGCTGCCTTAATGTACTTACAGATAAACCGTTTGGCATAACATTCCCAAAACAGTCTTGGGATGACAACCCAATATTGACAACACTGAGCTATAAAACGAGAGGAATACTGAAGCAGGGAGAGAAAATAAATAATAGCCAGAATAGTAAGGATATTCATCCAAAAACTGACGAAGAGTTCTCCAAATCAATAACCGACATGCTAGAGATGGCCTAGAAGAAGTTCATGAAAGCGGTAGACAAAAGCATCAAGAACATCCGTAGACCATGTTAAGAGAATCTGTAGTCAACAACATGGAAACCGAACGGAATGACGAACTCATGGTAAAAACAAACGCCTAACACAAAAGAGCTGTTTCAGAGCAGCACACCCTAGTCAATCTACCATCTATATGCTGGTAATACAGGTAAAAGACACACAAATGATAGACGGAATGCAGAAGAAATCAAAACATTGAACCCCAGTCAAGAGATATGGGTTAAACCCATTGTTCTTTTGCTCACCATGCCACTCCAGTTAAGACCTAGCCATGTGCAAATCAGTCTTGGCCCTGTGCCTCATAGGACCAGTCCAGCCCGAACTGCTAAGCCAGGTCCTCCCTGGGCCGGAAACAAGCACCCTAGGACCGGTTTCGGGTTGCACCCCTCATCAGCCAGGCTAGCTTGAATCCAGTGGCACAGTGAGCCCTGGACCCACGTCTGGGCATACCCGGCACACTTAGGGCGAGAAAGCAAAAGACACACAAATGTAATACAGGTAGCCTGCAAGCATGCATGGCTCACGATGAAAATCATGGAAATGGTAGTGTTTAAGAAAATGGGTATTAATGCGCATGTGCAGTCACTCTCTGTGTGTTGGATTGGATGGAGAATGCCCCAGTTGAGATGCTTGAGGTCTGCTGGGCCCTGACAGATGGATAGTCAAGCACCTGCACTGTGAAGAGTGCATTGAGGCACAATGTTCCCGCGGGGTCTAACAATAGTCTCATGTTCCTAATGTTCCATAATGCGCTCACCGCCTCTGGGCTCCTCTCACCCGCCTGTCACACTGCTTTATTCCTTGCATCTGACACTTATTCCACCTAATTCACATTCATTCAGTGCTTACCAGAAATGTCTTCTTTCAGGCTTATTTGTGGTTTTGTTATTGTTCCTGTATTGTCTAAATCCAATGGTAATTTCTCTGTAATGCATTCATTTATATTCATAATTATTTCCTTCGGAACAATATATAAGTTCAGAGGCTAGTGAAGTAACCCTCATGTTCCAATAAACTTAGATTAAAAATGCACAAGCAGAAACTAAAAGTAAAACTATAAGAAGGCGTGCCACTGCCAAATATGAGGTTTTCTTCCACTCCCATTCATAATCACACTCCAGCTTCATCTTACCGTCTCAAGGTATTTGTACGTGTCGCAGTGTGGACCAATTGTCGAACCTGCTACATTGTACCACAATTCTGAGTCGAAGTGGGCCAATGGTGCCATCAAGGTCCCCCAGCCTTCCAGAGCCCGAGTCCATCGTGGTTTCACCCCTTGTGGATCCTCTGACGTCGCCTGCAGCCTCTGCGCGCAAGCCCCCTCTACCGCGACTGCTCGGGGAAGGAAAAATCAGATGCCTGAGGACACCTCTGCACCCATCCCCCTGGACCGTTGAGAAGAGGACCATAGGTGTCCCCCGTAACCAAGCATCGTGAGGCCTGAGTCCCCTGTTGGTTCAGCCTAACAGGGATCCTAGCCAGAGCACACAGCCTCTTTTCGCAGAGACCAGTCTCCACAAAATAACATGGGCTCCCGAAGCTGTTTTGCACCCTGCACCTGGCCATCCTTGTGCTGCTGGTGGTGTACTATTGGTGCTGCCTTGGACCTTGCCCACCACTGCCCTTAACACCTGGAGATTGGTCCCGTAAGTTGCTGTACTATACCTGTTTGCAGAACTCGTTCTTCCTTCCGTAGTATAATATTGCAGCACTCCTAAATTGCACGGTGTCCACTTTTTGAACTGATAAGAATTCATATTTAAAAACATACTTACCTGAATGATTTTTCTCTGATGTCTAAACATATATATATTTGCTATTTTTATAAATTCTTCTTGAGTCGTGTGTGTCATTTATTGATCATTGTGTGTATTTGCAAATGTCCTGCACTCCTCTTGGTTAAGCTTAAGACTGCTCGACTACATAATTCCCCCTAATAGAGCACCTTGGATTGCTAAAGCAATCCCCTGTCCACTTATAAAGGAACCCCTGGACTCTTTACATGGTATATCAGATTATTGATATTTCACATAAAGGGCCAGCTTTCTACACTTTGTTCATATGATCAATTTACAACTGTGGCAATAATGGTCATACGCCACCGCACTAGTACATAATATGATGCTAAGTCAACTTAGTTGCTTAAACCCCGAGGTTGAACTATGACACAACCTCCTAAATAACACAAATCATAAATTGAATCATGACGGGTTAACTACACTCTGGCAGATGCCACAAATCAAACACTAGTAGATCATTTGTCCATCTTTATTATTTTGGAGGCATCAGTCCAAAACACCAAAGCAAAAGTATTTCCTGACCTAATAACTTTAAGAGTAACTATCTGTGTTCTACAGCATGCAGCCTCAGTTCTATCTGCAGGCTGCTCCAGCTGAAGCTTCTGCCAGAGTTAACCCATCAAGATTCACATTGACTTTTGGACTTGTTATATAGCTATGAAAGGAGTGAAAGCAATCTGAATATTATAAGCAAGAAACATTGAAGATATGTCACTTGACATGGGTTATTGAGAAGATTCTTGCTAGCAGTAAACCATACGAGACAATAACCGTAATCTCTCCCATATGAGGTCCCAAGTTGGAACGAAACACGTGCGCTGGGTTGAAATAATGTTTTTCATGAGACATAAAGGAGATGGAAGAATAAATACTGGCTATACCTTTTTACAATCAACTGAGTTGGAATTTCCTCGATGGACAAAATATAAATGATGATGTCTCCATAGCAACACGGGCATTTGGGATTCTAATATCTTGAAATGCAACATTAGGATTATGGTCTACGCTAATTCTGAGCACTTCCCTTTGCTTTGTGTTTACACTGTGTTCAAATGCCTGATACTGGATGAGTAATGCTGCAGTAGTGTTGGTCCCACAGAAAGAATGGTTGAGAGATAAAGCATTAGTCCATCGCTTACCTTCTTCATAGTGAGTAAGCCTAAATGGAGCAGGTATGTAACCTGGTTTGCCATAGGACTCACGCTGCCCTTCGCTGATGATGTCCAACAAGGTAGAAGTATGCCTGAGGCTGCCTGTGTGGCCATGCAGAGGGGACAGGCTCCAGCAGGTTGTCCAGGACTGTCTTTTGTGATAGGTCCATGACCGGATGGCGTATTTCTAGTCACTGTCATGAGTGACACTACACAATGCAACTCACAGAACTTATTTATTTATAAATAGAGCGCCACAGCAATTACCAGCAGCCAATTGTAGACTGTAAACTTAGCAGAAACGACAGTTCTTAACAGCTTTCTGGCAGGACAGTAAAGTCTCTTCCTCCTGCATGTGAACTGATAGTTCATTCTGAGGCTTGCTTCCAAGCATCAGGAATCTTCCCCCAATGCTTGTCAAGATTTACATTTTTTTGAGGAACACGAATAGGCAAATGTCCCTGCAGCCTAGTGTCCACTGGCTCTGGTATGGAGAGATTTTCTCCATAAGATAGAAATGTCTGGTTTCATGCCAACACTTAAAGATTAGTGTCAAGATTTTAAACTGCACTGTGGCTTTTACAGATCACCAATATTTAGATCCCATTTCTTAAAATTTGGCATAGCCACAAGATTCAGGCCTTAGTTATCACCTTGTTCCACTCGATTCTCGCTGTTCCTGCCATCTATGCCTTTACCACCACTTCCATCAAAGAGGGCAATGGGGCTTGCTCGTCTCTTTCATATACAATAATGCAGATACCTCCCCCCCCATTCTAAGCCTATTCTTTGTAAGTGCTGGGGTGTCTTGGTTTTTAACGGCCCATTCTTTGACCACCACTGCATGCGTAGCTAGGTAGCAGTCGCACAAGTTTGCGCAGGCGACACTGCCATCACATCTCCCTTTATACAGGGCTTTCGGAGATAGCCTGGGTGCCCCACCTCCCATCTACCACCCCACCAGAGTACCTCCTCAAAACCTCATTTGCAATTGTAAAAGAAACCTTGTCCGTCATTCAAAAGGGGGAATTTTCTAGGCAGGTCAGGAGAGCAGCCCTCCCCTGCAGAGACAACAGAAGTGAATCCCACCTGGCTGCCTCCTTCTTAAAGTTATCAAGCATTGGCTCCAGATTGGGTTTAGAGTATTCCCTTTTGTTGTTGACAAATATGACAAAGAATCAGGATCCCTTCATTTCCACTCGCAGTTTAGACTCGATCCCCTCTATTCTGGCCAATCAATCAATCAATCAATCAGGGGTTTGTTAAAGCGCGACTACTCACCCGTAAGGGTCTCAAGGCGCTAGGGGGGAGGGGGGTGCAGGTTCCATCCATCAAGGAGGGGGTCTGTCGAAGAGCCAGGTTTTGAGGTTTCTTGCGAAGATGGGGAGCGATGTTGTCTGTCTGTGGTGGAGCGGAAGGGCGTTCCATGCTTTGGCCGCGAGGAAGGAGAAGGAGCGGCCTCCCGATCTGGTCTTTCTGGTGCGGGGGACCACGGCGTAGGAGAGCTGGGCTGATCGTAGGGTCCTTTGGGGTGCGTGGAATTTGAGTCGGCTGTTCAGGTATGCTGGTCCGGTGCCGTGGAGGGCCTTGTGTGCGTGGGTGAGCATCTTGAAGGTGATTCTCGCCTCGACAGGGAGCCAGTGGATTGTGCGCAGGTGCTGGGAGATGTGGCAGTGTTTTGGCAGGTTGAGGACCAGTCTTGCGGCGGCGTTCTGGATGTTCTGTAGCTTGCGGGTGAGGTTTTTGTTTATTCCGGCGTAGAGTGCGTTGCTGTAGTCGGAGTCTGCTGGTGACCAGGGCGTGAGTGACGGTCTTTCGGTGTTCGAGGGGATCCATTTGAAGGTCTTACGAAGGAGGCGGAGGGTGTGGAAGCAGGAAGACGAGACAGAGTTGATCTGGTGGTCCATTTTGAGCTCGGAGTCACCAGTCACCCATAGGGAGTAGGATTGACTTCCTCCAATTAAATTTCAATCACAAAAATGTGCGGTAGACTCCAAAGAGCATTATTTGTCTATTAATAGACTCAACTGGCCTTGTTATATGTAATAAGGAGATTCTGTCTTCCCATTCGGGACACCACCTCATCCCCCTGCCCAGTGCTTCCTGCCTGATCCAGCAGGCTTGAGTTTAAAGCACCATGACTGAAAGTAAACTTGGACGAGACAGGGTGGGAAATTGAAGGGATCTTGAAATTGAAGTACAGGATGACGCTATTTAAATTTTGATAAATGAGAGGAGGGCATGTCATATTGTATACCCTGTAAAACCTAAGGCTTTTTGGATAAATTAGAATGTGATTTTTTTTTTCTTTGTTAATTATTTTTTTTAGTTTCTTTATAGTGGTGTTGCCGAAGTCGGTATTTGCAGTTCAGGCAAGAGACCTTACTAACCTTTTCTGAAATTCGGCTGATGTCCTTACCCCCTGTTCCCAGACATTCTTATTGGGGCTCTCCAAACATACATACGTACTTCAGAATCCTACTTATCACTACACTGCAATTCATATTACAATGCTAAACCCCAACATTCAATTTATTGATTATCCATACATTTATAGATGCCTTTAAGTAGGCACCCCAGCAAAATTGCTTTTTCCCTGTCCACCAAAGAAGAACGTTTTATTCACCTTAACACAAAAATGTGAAAGATAATCGCAAGTACCAACATGGCTGTTAGAGGCATAACATAAATGGCACCTTTAATAAACCCCGAAATGACCCATAATCATTAATAATCTGTCTAGAGAAAAATACAGTTGGGAGAGGACATAGCAGTAGTTGCTTTTCCAATAACTAAATGATTTCACCAGATACTCAACTTCTATGGGGAGACCAAATTCTACCTCCCAGTTAGTGTTTGTTTAGGCCACAATTCGAATGTCATGCATCGTGCACAGCAACATGTCCTCTCCTCTGCATCGCTCTATCTCTTCCTCTAGAAGTGTTTTCATGTCCAGTCTACATTTGTCAGTAGGAACTAGGAACAGATCTCTTTCCAGGACTTCAGCCATTCCTTCTAGAACCTTACATTTCACTTTTCTAATAAAACAAAAACGTAGCATCAGACATTGGCATCTCCACTTCAAGCAGCTACATCTGGGCCTCTCCTCAACGCAGACTCTTGCTTGCAGCATCCTCTCTCTGCAGGACAGGCAGGAATGTCCTCTATGCAGATCCGCAGCTCCCCCAGTAGATAGTCGCCGACTCCTTCAGGTGAAGTCCTCTCACTTCCTAGAAGCTGTATGAAAGGGGCACCAGCCCTGGAACTCAGACTGTTTCTCCCCTGCATTTTGGCTACAGCGAGAAGTTCTAGAGCACTGAGTAGCAGTTTCAGTGCATCTCTTACCTTCCTTTCTAAGACACGCTTTGTGTATTCCACATGTGCTGTCCTAGAACTGGTTCCAGGAGCCTCCTTCACTTTGTGTAAGCCTCTGCTTCTAGAGCAGACATCTTTTCTGTCTCCAGGTGATGGCAGTGTTAGGATCCCTGAGTCCCTGTTCCCTCGTCCTTGTGTCCTAGTGTTCCCAGTGTCAATGTCGCACTGCTTGCACTTTTGACAAAAGTTCCTGTCATTGTCCCTGTGTAAGTGTTTAAAGTTCGGTTTCCTAGGATCATTGTGTCAGTGTAAGCGTCCCTGTGTCAGTTTCTCAGTGTTTGTCAATTCCTGTGAGTGCTTCGGTAGCTCCATGACAGTGTCCATCTGTCTGTGCCATTGCTCCAGTATGTCCTTGACAGTGAAGCTGCCCCCACGTGCTAGTGATGCCTGTGTCACCTTCAGTGTCTCAAGCTAGAGTCCGTGCCCCATGTCCCTGCCTCCATGTCCATATATCAGTATTCCAATGTCAGTGCTCCATCTCAGTGTCTCTGTACATAGCCAGGTTCAAAGTGTTTACATGTTAGTTGTATACAGCTAATACCAGTCCAATACCACTTACAACCAGTTGGTGCATAGAAAGAGAAGTAGGGGACATATGATGCCTAGAGGGTCTGAATGGAAGAGAGCGCACGTGATGGCAGAAACAAACAGAACAGGAATTAGGACGGTGTCAGAACGGTAAAATGTAAAAACATTGTGAATAATGTCAGTAGCAGACTGGACTATGGGAACGCCCTCTACGCGGGAGCCCCGGCCAAGCTCATCAAGCGACTGCAACGCATACAAAACGCCTCTGCACGACTGATCCTCGACGTACCACGCCACAGCCACATCACCCCCCACTTGAGGAACCTGCACTGGCTCCCCGTCGACAGGAGGATCACCTTCAAACTCCTCACCCACGCACACAAGGCACTCCACTAAACTGGCCCAGCCTACCTCAACAGACGGCTCTTCTTCTACGTCCCCAACCGCCAGCTCCGCTCCGCCGACCTCTCCCTTGCCACCGTCCCCCGCATTCGAAGAACAACCACCGGCGGCAGACCCTTCTCACACCTCGCCGCCAAGACCTGGAACACCCTTCCACTAAGCCTACGAAAGACCCAAGACCTGCTGACCTTCAGGAGGCTACTCAAGACCTGGCTGTTTGACCAGTAGCAGCATCCCCCCCCCCCCCTTCCCTCTCCCCAGCGCCTTGAGACCCTCGCGGGTAAGTAGTGCGCTCTACAAATTCTGTGATTGATAACATTTTTGTCTAAAGAAGGGAAAGATTAATTTAAAAAGATACACCAGGCAAAGCATTTATATACATTGAAATCATGCATAAATCGTCGCTACTGTATACTTTGTTTAGTCTCGCCTGTGCTCAATAGAAAGACACTTTTGCGGCTGTGGGAATATTAGAACATATCACACAACAGGATCTGCAATTTAAGGCGCTATGTTTTATTGCAAGGTGTATTTTTTTTTTTTTTTTTAAATGATCAGAATATTTCATTTGCCATCCATAGCGCCTGGCCTTTCTGTTCCATCTGTTGCCTAGGGAATGCATCGTTTTTTTTGGGAAACATTCTGGTATAAGATTACAAGGTCTGATACGAATAACACAGCTACATTTTACATTGAAGTAATTTATTTTTTAGATATGAACATATGTCTAATATACGCTACGTTTATTGCGAAATATTTACATTACTTTCTGGCTTACGTTGGCGGTTCTTCATGTTTCAGTTGTCCACCCCCCACCCTCCCCTTGGCCAGGGCCCGAAAAGCTTTGGGAAGGAGATGCCAAATATATACACGAGAAGCTGATTGGATATGATGTGGAAGATAATTTGAATATTTTTTAAATGTGAATATGGCACAGTATTGAGATTTTACACTTTTGAAGAATAAAAAGTTATATATACACCAGAAGAGAAAAAAGTGGTGAAAGACTTCACTCTCAACATTGATGGCACCCTGTTGCACGCTCTGAATGTTCACAAATCCTTACTGGATTGAGTGTGTACCTGACTGTTGTGAAATGTGCATGGCACTGTGTTATTACCACCTCCTTTCTGCCTTTTAGTGGCATTGTATTGGTACAAGTGCAGCTTTCTGATGAGACACTGTACAGTGACACTGGATTGATACTGCACTGTGTGTGTGCATACACTGATGTCGCCTGTAATGTAACTGCTTTGTAAGGAGTGCTTGTACTATGGTAGACTGTCCTCGAGCTGCATTTCTACCCTTCAGCAGCATCGTGTTGGAACAAGTGCAGCTTTGTGTGTGTGAGAGAAGCTAACAGTGATGCTGTCTGTACTGGAGCTGTTGTCGCCCTGTGGTTGGCTGTGCTGTAACTGCTCTGTGCATGTGCGAGAGGCGAGCACTGTGGCGTTCTATGCTGTGTCTGTGTGTTAGTCACTGTTGTTTTAGTCTTTTGACTACAGAAAATCCAAAACAGTTGGCATTACCAGTGATTGTTTTTAATCAATGCTTATAAGCCCAGTGGCCAGTGACGTGGAGCTTTAATCCCAGAAACAGATGCACGTGAATTGCAAGTCTATGGCTTACTGATTCAGCTCCTGCAAGCAAAGGGTCATTCCAATGTAGGACAAATCGAACCTTCCAAAGTGGGAATGCATGACTGAGGTTTGATAGGGTCAGTGTTTATATGCCAAGAGGATATCTATAACCACTCAGTGTAATAGCCGCCCATCCATTGAAGAGCTCTGCCAATCACTACCACAGATGTCTTCCTCAGCAGCATAGATGTCCCTCCCGAGATCCTTGGGTTCACATTCGGAATGGAACAGACAATGTCTTCACCATCTGAACCGTCTGATTTACTCCTGTAGCATCTTAGCAATTCAGCCTTCCTAGAAAGACGCGGGCCCTCTTTCAGAGTCACGGGCTAATGTCAGTTTAGGCGCAATAAGGTTTTGACTCCAAATCGACAATACTTAAAGTGCATACATTTTGCACTGAATTAAACTTCGCCAGGTTGTATAGCGAGATTTGGAGCTTACATGCTCGGAATAGCGGAAAATATTCAGCATATCCGTGTTATTCCCTATATGACCTGCAGATCTCATTATGAGGGGGTAATAGTGAACTGGAGGGAAAGAGAACCAACCTGTGGGCCTGATTCACAAAGGTAACTTACACTTTTTAGTAAGTTTACTACTGTTAAGTATTAACAAACTGCACTTTTTTTTTAGTAACTTACGCTTTTGAAGTAAACTTACATTTTTGTAGTAAGTCCAGCCCTACACATGGCCAACCCCTAGTACTGCAACACCTCCCTTCGGAAATAATGGAGGTAGTGACTTACTATAAAAGTGTAAATTGCTACAAAAGTATAAATTACTACAAAAGTAAAATTTGTGAATACAGAAAAGTATTAAAATTACTTAATAGGGTAAGTTACTACGAAACTGCAGTTTGTGAATAGCACTTTGTAGTAAGTTTTGTAGTAGTAGTACTGTAGTACTACAAAACATACTACTAAATGTTGTTTGTGAATCAGGGCCTGAATCATTATTTCCCCAAGCGATTTTACGTCCCGGGGTTACCACGTACATCAAAAAGAGAGCATCAGGTGTAACTATGCAGGTAAGTGATGTCAGTGACCTAGATGATGGATCTCTGTCACACCTGCGCAAAACCCTTTATTGATAATCTTTCTAAGCCAGTAGGAACTGTAATCAAATTTCTTTTTGTATTCTAAAATTCTTTTTCGTCACACAGTCACGTCATAAAGGCATTGAGGGCACTTTACAAAAGCAACAATTAATATTCTTGAAAGGGGCTAAATCATCACTGAAAATGGAAGCAAGACTTGGGATAATGGAATGCAAAGGTTCACCACGCAGTCTTTCCCACGCATTACCATTACCACGCAGCCTTTACCTCTCAATTCCTTTACCACACATGCCTTTACTGCGCAAGTCTTACCAGGCATGCCTTTACAACCAAAATGTAAGTATATATCAGGTAAGTGAAATATATATATATCGTCAGTAGGTAGTTATAGTTAGTATGTAGTTTCCATAGGAAGAGCGTTTTTTGATTTGGCAATAACGTTGGTGCAGTTTGACGAATCATTGCGAAATTTTCAAACCATCGGGGCAGTTACTTCAGCTGCTGTCTTGAAAATTTCGGGGAGATCCGTCAAGCAGGGGCCGAGAAAAAAGGGGGGGGTCCTAAAACACTTTTTCTCCATGTTAATCCCAAAGGAAACTTTAGACAATGCTACAGCCTGAACTGCTGAACGGAATTAAACCAAATTTGGCAGAAAGGCAGCTCTTGGTCCAGAAAGCACTCTTTTGTTAAATGGTGTAAATCCGTTCAGTAGTTGCTGAGAAATTTAAAGAAATTCCCAGTTGTATAACTAGGGGCGCGAAGGATCCGTGAACCCTCCCGATCTCGTGCCTGAGATCTGATTGGCTGCCAACACTTCAAACCAGGAAGTGTTGTCAGCCAAGACTTAAATAAAAAAAAAAAAAGGGGGCAGGATAGAAGCAACCTGACCCCCTAGGCCTGTTCAGGGGGACTCACAGGAATCCCCAGAGCCAAAAAAAGCATTTTTTGAAAAAACAATTCGGCATTAGTCATGGTGGATCCGCGAATCCCGATGAATTTCTTTTAAAAAGCGAGCCCGCGCTTCGCTTACTTTAGGCCCAGAGGTGGGCCAGGTCCCGGGGGGCAATTAAAAATAATGATAGGCGGCCCCGTGCGGGCCTCTTGCAGCCCCGGGGACCACCACCTCCCCGGGGCTGATTCACTGAAATGCGGGGAGCCACGCGACACCCCCCGCTGCCCAGGGACCACCACCTCCCTGGGGCTATGTTAAAACATAATGTGTGGGGGGATCCAGCCCCCCCCAGGCAGCCCCGGGGACCACCACTTCCCCAGGGCAACTGTATACTAAATTAGATATGAGGCTGCGCAGCCCCCAGGACCACCACCTCCCCAGTGCTTAATTTTTGTTGGAAGGGGGCCGCGCGCCCCTCTCATGGAGCCGTAAATGGCCCTGGGGACCGCCACACCCCAGGGCCGGCTCCAGCAATGTCCCAGGGTGCCCACCCCTGGGACATTGAATGAATGAATGAAAGAGCATTTATAGAGCGTGCAGCTACTCAGAAAGAGTGTCCCGGAGCTGAAAAGACTCTATCAGACCCTCTGCAACCCCTAGAAGCGGGAGACCAGGAAATTAATTACGGAAAACCCAGGTTTTAAGCATTTTCCTAAAAACGGCTACATCGGTCACTTTCCTGAGAGTCAGAGGGAGAAGTGTTCCAGGCGTGGGCTCCATGGAACCGAAAGGAACGGCCGCCGGATCGGGCGTGGCGTATCCTGGGGACGGATGCCAGGCTCATAGTGCGTGACTCTCCTTCTGAGATACTGCGCCCCGTTTCCATGTAGGGCCTTGAAAAATAGTACCAGAGCCTTAAAACGGATCCTTTTTTTTACCAGGAGCCAGTGTAAAGCCTTGAGGTGCAGGGATATATGAGTCCTGGGCTTAAGCAAAAGGACCGCTCTGGCTGCTGCATTCTGGACCACCTGTAAGCGGTTAAGCAAATATTCAGGGAGGCCCAGATACAGGACATTGACATAGTCTTGTCTGGAGATGATCAAAGCCTGGAGTACGGTCTTCCTGTGTTCAAGAGGCAAGAGGGGGAGAAAGTTTCTAAGCATCCGTAGAAGCCCGAAGCAGGAGCCTGCTACCGACTGGACCTGAGATCTAATCGAGAGAGTCCTGTCCATCATGATGCCCAGATTCTTGACAGAGCTTTGTGCAGAGAGAGGAGGTGACATATCCGAGGGCCACCAGTGTTTCCACTCGTCCGCAGGTGGGGAGCCAAAAAAGATGACTTCAGATTTCTCTGGGTTACATTTTAACTGGTTCTTCCTCAACCACGAGAACTCCTTCGAGAGGCAGGTACTGATCTTCTCACCCTCAAAGTCAGCTCCCTTGTAGCTGGTAAAAAGGAGCTGCGTGCCGTCCGCGTAAGAAATAATTTTAGTGCCACAAGCCTCTGCCCGTGGTGCCCAGGGGGACATATATAGGTTGAAAAGAGTGGGACTTAGTGTAGAGCCCTGAGGAACTCCCACTTTCAGACTGGGGATGGGGTCTGCGAAGGGGGGGTCCAGACTTTCTGGCTTCTGTCCTCTAGGAAGGAGGAAAGCCATTTCAGAACGGTGCCGCCTATTCCACAGTCCTGTAGCCTGTCCAGGAGTCTAGTGTGAGGAACAGTATCAAAGGCCGCAGAGAGGTCTAATAAAATCAGAATGGCTTTACCCCCCTGATCCAGCTTCTCCTTAATATGCTCCCAGACCTCTAATAGGGCAGTCTCTGTACTATAGTTGGCTCTGAAACCCAACTGGCTCTGGTGTAGGAGATTGTTTTTTTTCAGCATTGTCAGAGATCACTGAATTGACATATTTCTCTAGGGCCTTGGAGAAGAACGGCAATAGTGAGATAGGTCTGTAATTTGCTGACACTAAGGGGTCAGCAGGGGGCTTCTTAATCAGGGGGAGAATTTTATCACGTTTGCTAATACCAGCCACGTGGCCGGCCATAAGGGAAGAATTAAGTACCTTATTTGCCACAGGGTTTAGTGACGAGGCCACCGTGGCCAACAGTTTAGCTGTACAGAGGTCAGTAGGGGACCCTGACTTCAGACTCTTGATGATATCCAGGGATACTTACCGTTGAAGCAGAGGGAACTGTACAAGAGTCGGGCAGCCGATTGTGGCGTGATGCGCCGCCTGGGCTAAATTGTCAACAGGCTCATGGTCCTCTGGAGACCCCCAAAAGAAAGGAGTCCTGAATAGTCCCGATTATGTTGTGAAAGAAAGTCGATAGTTGGTTAGTCCATTCAGGAGAGAGGGGTAAAGCCCTAGTAACAGATGACAGGGCGGAGAAGGCTTTCACGATTTTAAAGATCTCCTTGCCTTTGTTGCAGGACGTCTCTATTTTATCTTTGTGATAGCTTTTTTTGGCATCGAGGACTTTTGTATAATGTGCCTTCAAGGCCTATTTGTACTCAAGTTTATCGTCAGAATTAAAAATGTTATGCCACTTCCTTTCAAGGCGTATGTAGGCGCTTTTGCTAAGTCTCAGTAGCTCATTAAACCATGGAGCCGAAAGGCTGGCTTTCTTGGGGGTACGAGTGGGCATAGGAGCTAGCGCATAGGCGCTGTGCTGCACCCAAGTCTCGAGTTGGAGAGCATCTCTCTCAGGATCACCTGATAGCAGAGGAGTGTAGGTTTCCAGCGCCGCACCTAAAGCAGATGGAGTGACACGATGGAAAGGTCTTTGAGTGTTTACCCATTTCTTGTCCGGGGTCTGACGGCCCCTCTCAGACCTAGAAACCTTGAAACTGATAAGGCAGTGATCCGACCACACTAATGGAAGGGGCAGATCCACCTCGAGCTCTGAACTGGTCGAGGGTGTGGCCCTTTTTGTGCGTAGGGTGGGAAACATAAGAGAGCAGGTTAAAAACTGCAAGGGACTCGGTCAGGGAGATGACCTTGGGCTCAGTGGGTTTATCCAGATGGATATTGAGGTCACCTAGCACCAGAAAGTGGCTATATCTGAGGACCTGGGGGGAGATTGTCTCATTAAAGGATATCAGGAAGGCGCCCGCAGGACCGGGGGGCCTGTATATCAGGGCGCCAGCCAAGGATTGGCGATCAGATAAGGAACAATGGAAGCCAAGGCATTCTACATCTTCCAGCTCCCCTAGGGGAATAGTATTACAGGTGTATTCTTGCTTAAAGATGATAGCTACACCCCCTCCTTTACCTACTTGGTGATCTTTCCTGAGAATCTTATATCCGGGAAGGATGGCAGAGGCGATGGTGGGGTTAGAAAATTGAGTGAGCCAAGTTTCAGTGAGAAACATTAAATCCGGGAGTGAATCTTGCACCAGGTCAAAGACCTGTAGTTCGTGTTTCTGCAGGGAGCGAGTGCTAAGTAGCAGAGCTTTAAACTTCCCCCCTTGATTGGCTTTAGCGTAGCCCACCTCATCATTATCCACCTCAACAGGGCGGCTTATGTCACATCCAGTTAGCTCCCAGTTACAGCGTGCACATTTGGAGATACCACCCTCACCCCCAACCGCGATGGTATCCCAGCAGAGATTCTTCTTACCGAGGCTAAGCAGCGTTTGCTATGGCTTGGCGGGAGCACTGCTTCTGCCAAGCCACAGCAAACTCTGATCCACTTCATGGAAGCGAGAACATTAAAAATGCTCTTGCTTCCATGAAGTGGAGCAGAATTGCTTTTGGACAGAGGGAGCTGCATGTTTGCAGCTCCCTTTGTACAAAAGCAATGCCGGCTCTCGCAGGAGGCGGGGAGCTGGCAGGGACTGCGGGTCCTTGAGGCTCCCCTGCAGCCCCCAACATGGTGGCCATGCCCCAGGGGATGGGGTCCCCGGGGCCAAAATAGGCTTGGGGAGGGGGACCACGCGGCCCCCTCCCTTTTTAAAAAAAAGAGAAAGATAAATAAAGGCCTGGTTCTGGCAATGGGGTCCCCGGGATGAAATCGGCCTTAGGAGGGGGGCCACGCGGCCCCCCCTACCATTTAAAAACAAAGGGCAGGCCCCGTCCTTTATGTTAAAAAATAAAAAGGAAAAGTCCGGGCCCCGGGGGATGGGGTCACCAGGGCAGTAATCTTCCCAGGGAGGGAGGTCACACGGCTCCCCCTCCCCGTTTATAAAAAAAAAGACTGGTCCCGGGGGCCAAAATCGGCCGACGGAAGGGGGGCTGCCTAACCAAAAAAATGTTTAATAAAAAAAAACACTGGCAAGTTGCTGGAGGGCACACCCCCTCCACCACCACTCTGCAAACACGCCTCCTGGTGCAATGGTGGTTGGGGAATAAAATCCCCTTGAATGCCGAGGGTCTTTGGGTACCAGCAAGCCCTCTTGTTACCTCCAGTAAGTTACAGAGAGCGGGATTGCTAAGAGGACTTGAAGGCCAGGCTCCCTTTCTCCACCACTCTACATGTGCGCCTCCTGGCGCGCTTCTGGTTGGGGAATAAATTCCACTTTACTCCTGAGGGCCTCAGGACTAAAGTGGACTACTTCCCCCAACCAGTAGTGTGTCAGGAGGTGCGTTTGCAGAGTGATGGAGAAAGGGGGCGTGGCCTCTGACAACCTCTCAGCGATCCATCTGTGTGGGTGTTACTGTAGATGGCAGGAGGGATAGTTGGCCCCCAGGGACCCTCAAGAGCCAAGGGGACTTTATTCCCCTTATAGTAGTGCACCAGGAGATGCATTTGCAGAGTGGTGGAGAAAGGGGGCGTGGCCACCGAGCATCTCTCAGCAAACCCACTGTGTAGGACTTACTGGAGTTAACAGGAGAGGTAGTTGGCCCCCAAGGATCCTCTGGAGCCAAGGGGACTTTATTCCCCTTCTAGTAGTGCACCAGGAGCCGCGTTTGCACTGTGGTGGAGAAAGGGGTTGGGGCATCCGACGACCTCTCAGCAATCCTGCTATGTGGGACTTACTAAAGGTAACAGGAGGGGAAATTGGCACCCCCAAGGATGTCTTTAAGGGCCAACTACCCCTCCTAATACCTCTAGTAAGTCCCACACAGCGGGATTGCTAAGAGGTCTTTGGAGGCCACGCCCCCTTTTTCACCACTCTGTAAACGCGGCTCTGCTCATGGTGCACTACTGGTTGGGGGATGAAGTCCACTTTACTCCTGAGGGACCTTAGGGGCCAAGAAGCCCTCCTACTACCTCCTGTAAGTTCCACACATGGGAATTCCTGAGAGCTGGTCGGAGGCCCAGCCCCCTTTCTCTACCACTCTGAAACACGATTACTAGTTAAAAAAACCATAGGAATTCACTGAAAAAACCAAAGGTTACAGGGACGTTATAGTTAGGAATTTGCTTATAAAAAACCTTAGAGATTCACTGAAAAAACCAAAGGTTACAGGGACGTTATAGTTAGTGTCAGATTTCACTCATTCCAAACCAGAGAAATTCAGAAGTTATAGTTAACTTACGCCCCTGCAATGCACTGCTTATGACCTCACATATTACATCACTCATGACATGGTCAGTGACATCACTGATGACATCTCAAATGACATCACTGATGCCATCACTGATGCCATCACTGATGACACCATCCACAGAACCAATCACACACCTACTCACACCTCCATAAAACCTCTTGTACACCCACACAACCCCTGACGTACCCACTCACAGACCTTTACCAGTACTCACACAGCCACCCAGTCTTCCATAGAGCCACTCACATACCCACTCCCTCACTCATACACCCACTTACACAGCCATTCACTCACCCATACAGCCACTCATACAACCAGTTACTCACCCATACAGCCAGCCACATAACCACACACTCACCCATACAGCTATTTACACACCCACTTATTTACCTACAAAGTCACACATCCATTTACTCACCCAATCAGCCTCTCAACACAGCAGCTCACTCACCCATAGAAGCCCTCATACACTCACTCACACAACCACTTACATACCCATTCACACATCCATAGCAGCACTCACACATTCCTGTACTCACCCATACAGCCCTTCACACAGACCCTCACTGTCCAATACAGTCACTCACACACGAAGTCACATAACAAAACACCTATTCAAACAGCCACTCACTCACCCATACAGCCCTTACACACCCAGTCATTTATTCATACAGCCATTCAGACACCCACTCACTCACCCATACAGTCAGTACACACCCACTTACCAACTGTTAGAACCACTTACACTGTCACTCACCCACCCATACATCCACTGACACACCCACTCACACACCAATACAGCCACTCACACAGCATCTCATTCATTCACGCAGCTGCTTACACAACCACTTATGCACCCATACAGCCACTCACACACCGATATGCACAAGGATACATACAGTCACACAGTTTCTCACATGATATATATTAAAAGTAGTATCACTGATTAGTAGTAACCTAGTATACTACTTTAAGTTTCGTAGTAGCTTAGTATATGTGTTTAGCAATCATAAACTCTTACAAAATACTTACACTCACTGGATGGTGTCATCAGTGATGTCATTTGAGATGTCATGAGTGATGTCATCAGTGATGTCACTGACCATGTCATGAGCGATGTAATATGTGAGGTCATAAGCAGTTCATTGCGGCGGCGTAGGTTTTAGTTAGCTTAGCTAGTTGTGGATATATATATATATATCTATCTATATCTATTTACCTATCTATATATATATCTATATCTATCTATCGATAGATAGATAGATATAGATAGATAGATAGATAGATAGATAGATAGATAGATAGATAGATAGATAGATAGATAGATAGATAGATAGATAGATAGATAGATATCCACAACTCGTTGCTCCTTCTGAAACTCCCGGACCCATGGGAAGTGGCACGCATGCCGGCAGAGCATACCGGCTATAAGTAAATCCATAAAGTTCAGTAAGCGCGCTCTCAGGTCACAGCAAGGTCCACACCAAATAATTAGCAGGAAACTGTTTATTCACATAACGCGTTTCGGCTGCCCAGCAGCCTTGGTCACATGTGATATCACCACCACTGGGGTGCTTTAAAAAAGCATGGTAAACATAGAAAAAGGTCACCTATGAGGGTCAAAGGTGTTGGCCATATTGGAATGGTGTGAAACCCTAGTCAGAAAAGGTGTTGAGCCTTAAAATAGTGCATCACAAGCATGGTAAACATATGAAAAGCTTATGAAAAAATTGGAAAAATTGGAAATCCAATGGCAGTTACCACAATTAAGCAAAGCCTAGTGTCCAAGTCTAGACAAGATTGACATGTAACACAATAGTCCATACATGTGTAGGCATAGTACCAGTATAGTACTGTGTAGTGGAATAATAACCCCCTAAGTGATAGGACATTCCAGACAGTTACTATAAATAAGCATAACCTGGTGCCCGAGTCTGGACACAAATATCACGTAACACAATTGTCCATGCGCATGAAGGCATAGTGCCTGTACACGACCGTGTAATGAAAATGTTAACCACATGGAATTGCAATATTGACCACATGGAATTGGACAGTCCAGGCTGACATAAAGAACTGTCTAAGTACAAACAACTGGATGAGAATGCACGACCAGTGCTGGGCAGATGCCCTGGCATATTCAGACTAGGTAGGGGCATAGTGCCCAATGATCCCCAAAACGAAAAGAACAGGTCATGCATTTTTTGTCTTATCTGTGACGACATCCCCGGAGTGACGATGAAGAAAAGGGTAGGGAACCCGTGCTCGTGAGTGAAGTGAAGGTGGGTCCCTTCCTTTCCTCCTGAAAAAGAAACCCAAAAGGAAAATATTAATATCAAAGAAAATACAATTTAAAAACAATGTGAAACAAGTAATATTACTAGAAAATAGGTTTCTCATACATCCGGAAGAAGAGCAGAAACAGGGGCGAAAACCAATTCCTTTCTAAGGTGAACAGCAAGTTCCTCATCCTGATTCAAACCCCTGGGATTCTAGTCTGAAAGCCTATAATGTATTTCGACTCCTTCTTTCTCAGCTTGAGAACCCTATCGCCCCCTCTGAGATCATTCATGATCTGTTCTATGGCACAATAGGATAGCTGGGAAGCATCAGAGAAATGTATGTCCTGAAAATGTCGGGCTACTAGATACCGGGGATCTCTGTTAGTAACAGCCATCATGTGCTCCAGTATTCTCTTTTTGGCCATCAAGGTGGTGCTGCCTATGTACCATAATTTACACGGGCACTCAATGATATAGATAACAAAAGTTGTGCTACACGTGAGGAATTGGGAGATGACCCTACTGGTTGGCCCTCGTGTGATCTCTTTGCGCATCAGACTATTCCTACATGCTTTGCAGGGGCCACAAGGAAAAAAGCCCTGAAGATTATGCGTGTTGTTGCTTGGTGTTTTCGTAATGTCACTGTGGACCAACATGTCCCTAAGGCTGCGTCCTCTCCTGTAGGTGATGCGAGGTCTATCATCAATGTTGCTGCCAATGATGCTGTCAGACTTAAGTATGCTCCAGCTTTTCACCAGGATCCTCTTGTCATCACCGGCATCGCCTTTATATGTCAAAATTATCCTGGTGCTGTCCTCAGTCTGTTCTGTTACATTGTCGACTCTGTCAGAGAGTGTCTCCTGTCTACTGATGCCATCAGCTCTTTCAATTGCCTTATTGTGAACCCAGATCGGGTATCCCCTCTCTCTGAATCTATCGATCATGATCCTGCGCTCCTGTAGGTATGCTTCCTTAGTGTTACAGTTATGTTTGCCCCTCAGTAGCTCCCCAAAGGGGATTCTCCATTTGAGGGTCTCTGGGTGACCACTGAGGGCATGTAGCAGGCTGTTGCCAGCCATGCTTTTCCGGCATAATTTAGTGTGAATTCTGCTCTGCCTGATCTCTACCTTGACGTCCAGATAGTCTACTGTGGTGTTACTGATATTACTAGTCAGGAGTATATTGCGGTTGTTGTTGTTGAGTTTGCTGATGAAATCTATTGCTAAACTCTCCGAGCCCCTCCAGATGATGAACAGGTCATCGATAAACCTGAGCCACACCATGACCCGACCAACATCAGGAGCCAGCTCGGAACTGCAAAAGACCTCCTCCTCCCACAGGCCCATGAACAGATTAGCAAAGCTGGGCGCGAAGCACGAGCCCAGTCCCAGTCGTTTGTCTGTAGATGACACCGTCAAATAAAAAGATGTTATTACTGAGACAATGCTCTATCATGTCCAAAATCATCATTGTGTGGTCCCTAAATCTGACCTGTCTGTTACGTAGAAAATGTCTACATGCTTCCAAACCTTGTTTGTGATCAATAACAGTATACAGGGAGTTGACGTCTAGTGTGATAAGAAGGAAATCATCCTCCCACTCAACTTCCTGTAGTTTTCCCAAGAAGTCTTTGGTGTCCCTGATATAAAATGCTAGATTGCCAACATGGTCCCTTAGAAAGTGGTCTACATATTTGGACACATGCTCCAAAACACTGCCTCTCGAGGACACTATGGGGCGCCCTGGTGGGACAAGTGGGTCCTTGTGAATTTTAGGAAGTAGATATAAGACCTGGAGTTTGGGGTGGTCTTTTTTGAGAAAGCAATACTCCTCTCACTCTAAAATCCCCCTGTCCTTCCACTCACTCAGTTTGTCCCACATCTTGGTAATGCTCCTTGTATACTCATCCCTAGAAATGGAAGTGAGGACCTGGTGTCGCTAAGTTGTCTCATAGCCTCGGTTATGTACATGTCACGGTCTAGCAACACCACATTACCACCCTTATCAGCGGGACGTATCACAATATCATTGTCCTTAGCTAGCGAAATAAGGGCCTGCCTTTGTGCAAAGGTAAGATTACCAGGTGCCCTGTTTCTGTGATGTGATTTATACCGATATTCCATGAGAGATTTGATGACTACCTCATGGAATGTGTCGATACTATCGTGAGGAAGAGTGGGAAAGAAAGTGGACCGTGGTTTAAAGCTGGTACTGGCTGCCGCATCATAGGTAATGCCTAACTCATCCAGTACATCAGTTTCTGTGATACTAGTCTCCACCTGATCAGGTTCATGTTGTAATTGTAGTAGTGTAACTAGAGTGCCCATGTCCCCAATGTCAAGATCGATCTCATTGCCCTGTGTCTCAGATACCACTGTTCTGTCCTGGCCCCCTGCCCTGAGTTTATTCCATTTCTTAAGTTTGAGCTTACTAATATACTTGTATATGTCAATTCTGGTGTCGGTGTAATTAAAAGAAGAGGAGGGACAAAAGGAGAGACCAAAACATAAGGTTTGTTTCTCAGTGTCACTTAAAGGTCTCTTTGATAAGTTAATGATAGTCCTATTAACCATTTCAGGATCCATCAGTGTGCCTTCTTGGAGCCTGTGGTGCTTGTTCCCATGCGCCCCCGTCCTCTGCCTCTTCCGCCATCTTTGCTGGATCCGCAGTCTTCTTTTGCGGCTCCTCCTCGACCTTTTCCTCTGCCCCGTCCTCTCTGTCCCCTGGGTTTGGGGGCCGGTGTATCCCTCGTTGTCTGCCTGGCCCGGCATAGCAGGCGGTATTCCTCCAAAAAGGTCACCGGTCTAGTGACCCTCTCGTTGCCCGAGGTACTACTTCCCGATGTCTCTGACTCAATGTCACTGGCAGTGGATTGCTCTGACAGTGAACTTTCTACTATTGCCTCTGGTGGGTCGTTCATCACAGGTTTGTCTCTGTATAAGTGGTCGTACTTTCTGCTGAAAGTGAGAATCTTCCCACTGTCGTAATCACCATAGTCCCTATGTACCTTTCGCTGCTTGCGGGCTTTGATGTCGTCCTCATGGTTCTTGAGGCGGTCCTTTATTGCCTCCATTAGTCTTTTCAAGGTTCCGGGTTCCATGTTGGCCTCAAGGTCCTCCAGGATAGCCTTTATTTCAGCTTGTAGTGCATCGCGATCTATCCATGCATACTTGACCAATATCTCCAGCATGCATCTGGAGCTTGAAGAGGAATTTTCAGACCACTCCTCCAGCATTTTAGGGTTGGGTGAATCATAATATGGAGTAGTAAAGATTCTTAGACCCCTGGGGACCATTGTCGATGTAGTATTGCAATGATACTGCCTCCCACCATTTGGAGATTTCAGTTTTCTTTAATTTCTCATATTTTTTCAGTTTATCCTCAAGGGGTTGAACTTGATTAGATTTATCGGTCCTTGCTTCCTCCATTCCTGGGGTACGCACAAATAGCGTGAGAGCTGCCGCTCTCCTCTCTGTCTCTTCCTCCATCATGTAATAACAGTTTCCCTGATGTGAAAATCAGGTGTGAATATGTTGCCCCCCTGTCTCAAATGACAGGTTCCTCCTGCTGTGTGTCTAATTATGCAGTAGTTGCAAATAGCAGTTCTTATGGCAGGATCTGGACAAGGTGCTTGCAGAGTGCAGTAACGCTGTTATTGATACGACCACCAAGCCCCAAATTGCTGCGGTGCCCGATGTGGCAAAACACCCTTGTCAGAATTCCGCGGTTGGGCCAGTATGGTCGAGACACTGGTGCAAGCTTGTCACGGCTAGATGGAAAACAATGCGGGCTTCGTTAGCTCGCAACTACCGCAACAATCAGCAATGTTCCACGCGATCACTGCCGTAGTCCAGACACCCATGAAACATATATATATATATAGATATATATATACATATATATACATATTCCCTCCTCTTTGGCTCACATAACGCTAAATCCACGGCGCATCTGACACCGGTGCATACTTCTCGGCAGAGCCATGCCATTACTTATTGCCACACAATCCTTTTCAGGGAAAGATGAAGTCGCACTCATAAAGGTGATTTTCCAAGCATTTATTGTCAAATTTCTCCAGGTTGAAATGCCAACTGACGTTTCGTTCTGCATGAAGAACTTGATCACAGTTTAAATGACAGTGCATGTTTCAACTAGTAAAAGCTGTCAGTGACATGTGACTCTAGTGATAATATAAACCCATTCAAGCAGCATTCTGGGAGTCGTAGTGCCTTAAATTCACCAAGTGTATCTTCATTTGTTTATTTTTCCTTTATCATGATAGTTAATTCTCCCTACAGCAGTTTGGAAGGAAGAGGAAGGGAGTTTCTGAGATGATTATTTTTGTGATGGCCTCTTTATGACCGACGAGCATGATTACTATCCAAATCCTTTTCAGGTACTTCAATGAAAGACATGACTCGAAAATTCAATCTTTGCTTCTATAGTTTTATGCCTCTTTTTGTAATTTACATCTCTGTGAGTATAATTTTGTCATTTCTTTTTCTTTTTCTTTTTCAATCATTTTCTTTTTTTCCAATACCTTATTCTATTCAGAAAATTATTTGTAGTCAAATTTCATCCCATTGATTTATAAGTGAACATATAATTCCTCACTAAGGTTCAGACCCACGGGTAAGCAGTTCGAAAATTTAATATTTGTCTTGATTCCCTCTGTCGCAACTTTCTCACGGTTGCCTCCTCTTAACCTTCCGGTATTGTCTCAATCGCATAGAAATTCAGCAATTTCCAGTTTCCCTCATGGTTCGACTCATATGTTTAGCTACAGCATTTCCTCTGTCCTTGTTTGCTGTCAGCTCTACATGTTCAAGAATCCTCTTTTTCAACTCACATATGGTACTTCCTGCATGTATTTTAAGGGCAAGGGCATTCAATCACATACAACATACTTGCTTTTTGCATGTTATGAGGTCTTTTATTTGCCACGTTTTGTTAGTTATGCCATCCCAGCTTGTGCTGTGGTTTTGGCTATCTGGCAAACTTGCCCAGTTTTGGCATTTAATGAATCCCTTTGCTTTCAACCATAGTGGTCCTCAAGCTTTATGTAGACTTTGATGGTGACTGTGAATCAGTTTATCTTTTTTTTGCTCGCTGATATGATATGCTCGGATGAGTCCCCATGATTTTCCTACTGTTGACAGTCTAACTGCAGTATTTCCAGTTCTTCCTCAGGATGTTTGTGACTTTTTCGCGTCACTTGAATAATCCATTACTAATCTCCAGTTTCTTGATGTTCCTTCGTTGGTTACTTTTGGGTGCTTTTCAGGATTTCTTCCCCTACTTTCTCATTCGATCTTTGCCAGCATTTTTACAACATTTCCTTATACTCTCTTGCCTTGAATCTTGCTGCTGTACTCATGCTAGTGTTTCTTCCATTCGATTCCTCTGAGCAAATTCTCGCGGTCCTAAGGAATTCTTCCATATGGATATTCTTCGATGACTCACACTTTGTGAAAGCTGTTGGCATGTAATGTGGCATTTGTTGATGTTAATTTCCGGTGCAGAGTAGTTTTGATTTTGTTGTTGATGACATAGATTTTCAGTGTCCAAAAATACAACTCTGTCTTTGCTAATGGTAGCATGTGAATCTCACATTTGCGCCTGTGGAATTTAGGATTTCAAAGTACTCTTGAAATTCTGTTGCTATTCTGTCCCATACAATTAGCAAGTCATCTATATACCAGAAGCCACATTGCTGTTTTGTTTACATATTTGTCGTGGTTGGAGTGCCAGGCCCGTTGTTGCTCCCACTCCACCCCATTACCAGACAAGCATATCCCGGACTAAAGGAGAAACCCATGGCGCATCCTTTTATTTGATTATATATCTCTTCTCCAAATGTGAAGACATTTTGAGTCAGACATGTCTCTATCATGTCCAGGAGCATTTGATTATGTTGGCTATACTGGACATCCAGTATGTGAACAAAACAGCAATGTGGCTACGGTATATAGATGACTTGCTAATTGTATGGGACGGAACAGCAACAGAATTTCAGATATACTTTGAAATCCTAAATTCCACAGACGCAAATGTGAGATTCACATATACCATTAGCAAAGACAGAGTTGTATTTTGGACACTGAAATCTATGTCATTAACAACAAAAATCGAAAACTACTCTGCACCGGAAATTAACATCAACAAATGCCACATTACATGCCAACAGCTTTCACAAAGCGTCAGTCATCGAGAATATCCCATATGGAGAATTCCTTGGATTCGCAGAATTTGCTCAGAGGAATCCGAATGGAAGAAACATAGCATGAGTACAGCAGCAAGATTCAAACAAAGAGGGTATAAGGAAAATGTTGTAAAAAAATGCTGGCAAAGATCGAATGAGAAAGTAAGGGAAGAAATCCTGAAAACACTCTAAAAGTAACCAACGAAGAAAATCAAGAACCTGTGAGATTAGTAATGGATTATTCAAGTGACGCGAAAAAAGTCACAAACATCCTGAGGAAGAACTGGAAAATACTGCAGTTAGATTCAACAGTAGGAAAAATCATGGGGACTCATCCGAACATATCATATCGGCAGGCAAAAACCTCAAAGATAAACTAATTCACAGTCACCATCAAAGTCTACATAAAAACTTGAAAGGGACACTATGATTGAAAAGCAAAGGGATTCATTAAGTGCCAAAACTGTAAAGTTTGCCAGATAGCCAAAAACACAACACAAGCTAGGATGGCGAACAACAAAATGTGGCAAATAAAGACCTCATAACATGCAAAAAGCAAGCATGTTGTATATGTAATTGAATGCCCTTGCTCCTTAAAATACATAGGGAGTACCATATGTGAGTTGAAAAAGAGGATTCTTGAACATGTAAGAGCGACAGCAAACAAGGACAGAAGAAATGCTGTACCTAAACATATGGAGTCGAACCATGAGGGAAGACTAGAAATTGCTGAATTTCCTATGCGATTGAAACAATACCGGAAGGTATAAGAGAGGCAAACCGTGAGAAAAGTTGTGACAGAGGGAATCAAGACAAATATTAAATTTTCGAACTCTTACTCCGTGGGGTCTGAACCTTAGTGAGGAATTAAATGTTCACTTATAAATCAATGGATGAAATTTGTACGAAAATAATTTTCTGAATAGAATAAGGTATTGGAAAAAGAAAAAAATGATTGAAAAAGAATATGAAAATAAATGACAAAATTATACTCACAGGAGATGTAATTAGAAAAAAGAGGGCATAAAACTATAAAGGCAAAGATTGGATTTTCAGTCATGTCCTCATTGGAAGTACTTAAAAGGATTTGGATAGTAATCATGCTCGTCGGTCATAAAGAGGCCATCACAAAAATAATCTTCTCAGGAAACTCCTTCCCTTCTTCCTTTCCAAACTGTTGTAAGGAGAATAACTATCATGATAAAGGAAAGAAATAAATAAAGAAGATACACTTGGTGAATTTAAGGCACTACGACTCCCAGAATGCCTCTGAGATGGGTTTTATATTATCACTAGAGTCACATGTCACTGAAAAGCTTTTTATTGGTTGAAACATGCACTGTCATTTAAACCGTGATCAAGTCTTCTGCGAGAACGAAACGCGTCACGGTTGGCATTTCAACCTGGAGAAATCTGACAAATAAATGCTTGGAAAATCACCTTTGTGAGTGCGACTTCATCTTTCCCCTGAAAAGGATTGTGTGGCAATATATATAGATATATATATATATATATATATATATATATATCTATATATAGATATATATATATATATATATTTCATACTGGCGGTCGCCAATAGGTAGCTATAGTTAAGACCTAGTTTCCATAGGAAATGCGTTTTTTGTTTTGCCAATAACTTTGGCACTGTTTGACAAATCTTCACGAAATTTTCAAATTTAGTATAATGTTCAGTTCAGTTGCTGTGTTTAAAGTTTTGGGGTGATCCATCAAGCGGGGGCCGAGAAAAAGAGGGGTCCCAAAACACGTTTTCCCCATGTCAATTCCCAGAGAGATTTTAGACACAGTGCAGCCAGAACCGCTGAATGATATTACACCAAATTTGGCAGAAAGGTAGGTCTTGGTCCAGAAAGTGACCTTTTTGTGAATTGATGGGAATCCGTTCAGTAGTTTTTGAAATATTCAGAGAAAAACACATTTGTATGTACAGTGACGCAGATCCTCCGCGGATTGCAAATCCACGTGATTGGCTGACCGCACCCTGAGAGTAAAGTTGGGGCTGCCATTTTGTTCATCGGGACTCGATTTCCAGTGGGGAAAATGCAATTAAAAAGTGATAGAAGGGCTCAGGCTAGAGGTATCGTGACCCCATGGGACTTATGGAGAGGTCTGTGAGGGACCCCATGTGGCCAATAATTGTCGAAAACCCTTTTTTTTTTTACCACACGAGGAACCGCAGATCGTTCCCAGATCCTCCCCGGATCCTGCCTGGATCCTCACGGATTCGGGTGGATCTGCAGATCCAGACCCCAATAAAAAAAATACACTCACTCACAGATTCACACATCTACTCACACACCCACTTACACACCCACACAACCACTCACACACCCACTCACACACCCCTCACACACCCAGGATGCAAGGACATTATAGTTAGGAAATAGAATTAAAAGACTATAGAAATTCACTGAAAAAAACAAAGGTTACAGGGACATTATAGTTAGGTCCAGATTTAATGCACACAAAACCATAGAAACTCAGCAGTTAGAGTTATCTCAAGTAACTATAACTCTTGCCCTAAGGTAACTGTAACTCACGCCCTTGTCATGCACTGCTAATTACCACACATATTACATCACTCATGACATCTTCTATGACATTGATAATGTCACCGCAACATTTGCAGTGAAATTATTGATGAGAAAACTGTGCATGGCGTGGCGTGAGTTATAGTTGCCTTAGGGTACGAGTTATAGTTACTTGAGATAACTATAACTGCTGAATTTCTATGGTTTTGTGTGTGTAAAATCTGAACCTAACTATAACGCCCCCGTAACCTTTGGTATTTTCCATGAATATATATATATATATATATATTAGGAATTAGGGGTAATGTTAAAACATGCTTCCCAGCAATGGTGTTTCTGTCAGTCAATCACAATGGTGTGTGGGACGTTCTAGGTTCTATGCCATATACTCTTCAGGCCTCGCTAATAATTGCTTACCATAATATGTGAGGCCAACACAAAGGTGTGCTTTCAGGTCTATAAAGCACTCTGATAAAGAGAATGTACTCACAACTGACTGAAAATGATGCCAGTTACACTGGCAAACATTATCATCCTGTGAACTGGACGAGGAAACGTAGTCCAATGTCCTACATAATCATGACAAAGTCCTATTGAAGCAAAACTGAAGTTAAATTTTTTGCAAATTCTAAATGAATGGAATTGGACTCCTGCTTTTTTAGAAGGTGGCATCCTTTTCCTGGATTCTGCTGGCTGAGGATGAGGAAATGTGGCCGGCTACATGACCTTTTGGTCATGTCCACAACTTACTTAACCTTTAGTGGTTGCAATATGGACGACCATGCCCAGTACTACTAGATACTCATTCATGCCCACTGCCACACTAGCACTTTTGCATCATAGATATTGGAGAAGACCCCACTGCTAGTGGAAGAGTTGTGCATCCCAAGACATTGGGCATCCCTTCAAACAACAAACAACCAAGAGTGGATGTCCAAAATGATGAAAATGGCAAGATATAAACAGATGTGTTTAAAGATCCCCTTTACATTTATGCTATTCAGTTCCTGAAGGAGTCAATTATGCTCTAATTTGAGTTAACGATTCACTGGATCATGCAGCTTTCTTATGAGCAGACTGATTTTTATTTATAGTTTAGCTCAATGTGGCATCACTTACTGACACCTGGACTATACTGGGGCAACAGGACTCCAAATGCAATAGGAATCTAAACCTATGTGGATTAGAGAAAAAAAGGTATAGCTGGCTGTGTGGCTGTGTCTTCCCTGAGAGCAGTACAACCATCTTCCAACTTGGGTGATTCTATAATATGCCTAACTGCAGCATGGGTCTGACACATTCTTTTAAAAAAAAAACACTTTATTTAAGGTTTTTTATAACTCAGACACGTAACCAGACAAAGTAATAGTCCCATGTAGGGGAAACCAGGGCTAATACGCAGTTTCATATCAAAGGTGTCACCTCAAAGATACAATCATAAACAGACAGTAGGTTATATCTATGGGGTGGGGGTGATTCAAATCAGCACATTATCAGACGTATCTGGGATGATGAATGCCCTCCCCTAAATTGGATCTATGCAAAGTATCTGGCATGACAGTGGCCCGGTTAATATGTTCCCCCTCCCTTTTAGCATATGTTTTGATGGGTAGCCAGATTCTCTCAAACCTGTATAGCCTATCTGCTATGATTGCGGTTAAGCGCTCAATTCTCGAAATGTGCCAGACTTTGGACCACCACAGTGTAAGACTTGGGGGAAGCGTTTTCCTCCAAGTGTGGGTAATTGAAGGCCTGGCTGCCATCACTAGGGGAATCAAGACTTTGCCTCTAGAGGTGGTGTATGGGTACACCAAGTCTTCTCCAGACTCACCTAAGAGTAATACCAGTGGATCTAGCAGTAGCTCCACCATACAGATCAAGAGGATCTGCCAGAGGACCTCCAGCCAGAACCTTGTTACAGGTGTACATTGCCACCACATGTGAAGGTATATACCTCCTACCCCACAGCCTCTCCAGCAGAGCTCAGTCGTTCTTAGTATTGCATGGAGCCTCACTGGTGTAAAGTACCACCTGGTGAGGATCATAGACACATTAGCCTTATGTTGTAAGCATGTCATGGATTTAGCAGTATGTGTCCAAATCTGTGACAATGTGTCTTCTTTAATCGGCTTGCCAAATCTTGCTCCCAAGTCAGATCATACTTGTGTCGCTGGGCTTGTGTAAGTGTGCATAGCATAGCATATAGGCAAGTGATTCAATTCCTCGTGAAGCCCTGGGTGAAAAGTTGTCTAACGATGATTTAGCTCTGCTGCCTTTAGCCCTAACAACCTCGGTGTTCGCCCAGTGGAGTAGTCGGTTCAACCAAAACTCATCATCTCTGGTCAACTGGAAGAGCTGTTTGCATGTCAGCCTATGGATTGCGTATCCAAATGGTAGAGCTTGCCCAGGAGAGGGAGGGGCCTCCAATCCAGCTCTTAAAATATTTGGGTCTGACACATTCTATTCATAATACCCATACTAGACATATTGATTATGGGGTTTAATCGGACATTAATATTGCTGCAAAAAATTATTGGACTGCCCCAGCCTGCTAACTCCAGAAGTGGTTGTGAGAACATCTTAGGATCATCCTTATGAGCAGATGATTAATTGTTGGTTACCTCTCTTTATTTGAGCTATAGCCGAACATCATTTGTTGTCGGTTTTAGTTTTAGTCCTAACTAGGTATTATGTTTACAAAAGAAGGTCAGACCCCTAATAGGGACTGTTTGTTTATTAAAGAGTAATACGTGGTATCCCAGGAAATTAGGTTCATGCTGATCTCATATGGAAATGTGAATTTCAAGTAAACACATTTACTTAGGCCCCAGCTGGGGTAATGCTTTCCTCCTTAGGGTTGCTCTAGGATTCCTATGTATTTGTAAGTCGGAAAGGTTTCTGAATGGAAATAAATTTGCTCTTTGTATCTGGCTGTCCAAGCGCCAATATGCTAGATATTTAAAGAAAGAAAGAACTGTCCAATGAAGCCACAAGTCTATTTTTCTTCAATGTTCCTTCTAAGATTCCCACAACATGCAAGTTATTCCAGCGAAGCAGATTCTCTACATCTTCCAACTTCCCGTCTTTCATCTCTTGTTCATTTACATACATTTTCATCTCAGTTTGCAACTTTTCAGATTGATGCCTGAATTTTCATGTTTAAGTTTTAAGTGCTAAAATGAGCTTTTCTATAATTTTCCTGATATGTAGTAATTATATTGTAGCTGGCAGTTATCATACTTCTGTGGATGAGGTGACTGCGTTTCAGGCAACTAATGCTAAAGCTATTATGAGAGGTGCACACCCATATCTCTATCAGATTTAATTACTGTATGCTCTGCAGACTTTATTAGTTCTTTAGCTGTATTGTCCTATTGAAGGTTCTCTGCATCCTCATTCTCATGTGAGCCATCTCTAATTTCTTTAGTACCACCTTTTTCCATTATGTCCCCCAAGACGTTGTAACTAAGAAATATTCTAGATCTGCTGGTTCTTCAGAGGTACGGTGTGGGAGCTCATCTTAAGATCTGTTAACGAGAAGTATGCTTATTTTAGGTCTTCCAATGCATTCTTGCCTCCGAGGGATTGGAGGTATTGCCTTCTGATACTGCATATTATACTGTTCTCATTTTACCATATTGTTTATCAGTCTCCAAAGCCCTGGGATGGATTTTACTATATGTACCTGTACCCATTACTGTAGTGTTTAGGGCGGCTGCAAGCTTGTCAACTACCCTATCTGACCTGGATTTTATCCATCGAATGTTTCTGTGCAATAGCACTGCTATTAGCTAAGGGAGTTGGTAGAGGTTCAGTGGGGAAGTATTAAACATGTGTGTGCATTTGTTATTACAGAAACGGTCTCATGTCACGCTAATGCATGTATTTGTACATGTACCCTATCTGCTCACTGTGGTATTGTTTCCTTACTGGCAGAGTCAGTCTGCATCTCACTGTTAGGTACTTGCACTAGTTGTTGATTGGCTTGCTTAGCTCAGTCAGGCAGCTGGGTTTCTTTTGTTGTATGGAGAAAGAGTGTTGAATTGTTTTAACCGGCATTTTCAGTATCTCTGGCTTTTCTAGAGCCCTGTAAGAAGGGTTTCGTTAATGTTAAATCCCCATAGAGTTTTTTAAGAGGTGTGATTGCACTTTCTGGCAATAAAGACTAAAACTAAGTGTTTCTCCCCGCACCCCAGCCTTAAAAGCATCCCAGATTTCACTGAGGAGGGCACCAGCTCGATTGCAGTCAAAAAAGTACAGGATCCACTGCCGCATGTGGGCAGCATATAGTTCATCCTGCAGTAAGCCTTTTTCAAATGTCCTTGTTTGCCCAGTACGGATACCCTTAATATTGGGTACTTCAATTACCAGAGGGTTGTGGTCAGACATAACTCTTGGATATTTTTCTATTGTTATCCCCTGAACCAAGCTGAGTGAAGTGAAAACATAATCCAGGTGAATGTGTTTTCTATGGGGGACTGAAAAAAGAGTATATCCGGGATCCGATGGGTGATATCTATGCCAAATGTCCACTAACCTGTGGTTGCTTTGAAGGTGTTGTACTGCCCGGAAAACCCTAGACTTACGGCTCACATATCTGCTATCTGGATTTTTAATAGCCCGCCCGGGAGATTGATATTCAAATCCCCAAAAAGTATTATTGGTGTAGACCAGAGGGATAGCTCATTATTCAAAAAGTTAAATAAAACCGTGTCATCTAGATCAGTGCCGCAAATAGAGCATAGTGTAATTGCACTCCCATCAAATTGACATTCAGCAAATACCCACCTGCCAAATTTGAAAGAGGATGACTGCTTGATCTTACAAATATTGCGAAGTACTAAAACAGCTACACCCACGACTGTGTGCCTTACATAGTACTTACACCTAACACATATCCTAGGGTTTCAAGGAGCTTTTTTCTTGAACCTTCAATATGCGACTCTTGCAGACACAAAGGGGCCGATTCCGATCTCGGCCGGAAATCTCTCCGACCGAGCCGGACCCGGAGAGATTTCCGACCGAATCGGACTCTGGCAGTCCGACCGAACGAGTACGATGCGCACGCATGCCATCGGACTCGAGTCGGTCGGACTCCCAGTGAGGTCAATGGGAGCCTGTCGTACAACGCGTACGCGGGCTCCCATTGACTCAATGCGGTGCGAGGCGGACAAGGGCGCCCCTACTGCGTGTACTCGGCGAAGCGACTCGCGCCGTACATCGCACAGGTAGGGGGGACCCATGGGTCCCCCTGTGTGCGACTCGCGCGCCTATGCGTACAGGGGGTCCGACGTGACCCCAAAGTCCGGCTCCGACAGCTTTTCGAGCCGGACGGGCGCGAGTCGGTCAGACTCGCTCGCGATGCGCATCGTACTTACCCGGCCGGGATACGTCTCCATAGCGCGGTGCGAGTCGTGTCCATGCGAGTCGGTCGGAGCGTGCTGGAGCCGCGTTCGAGTCGGTCGGAGACTTTGCGTGGTGCCTGCATCGTACTACTGCCGGGCCGGACCCGCGTACGATTCGGTCGGGAAACAGGGCTCCGAATCGGATCCGGTAAATCCGAATCCGATTCGGAGCACTACCGGCCGAGATCGGAATCGGCCCCAAAATATCTGCTTTAAGATCTTCTGCTACTTTGCACCTTTTAGCCTTGCCGTTCAGCCCACAGATGATAACAGAGGCAATACATATTTTACCATAAGAACAACTTGCGTTATCCAACAGCTTCTGCAAAGCATGGTTATCGATAGACCATATTATCTTAGCCATCAGGCAATCAAGGTGAAACTCAAGAGATGCTTTAAAATGTTCTTGTGCCCTTTGTGGAAAACACCCCACCCTCCTAAGAGCCTAGAACGCCCCATCTGGCGAACCCACCCCTCACCCCCAAAGCCTCATTCCCACCCACCCCCTCTTCTCCTACCCAAAATGCGAGGTGAGTAAACCACCGCTGGTCTGAATAATGGCTACTGTATGCTGCTCTTCCCCAGGCTCCGAGCCACCCAACCCCACACATTTTTAATGAAACAAACACAATCCCGTGAAACACAGAAGAAAAAGGACCCCACCCAGAGGACCAAAAAAAAGAAAAGGTGAGGGAAAAACAGAAGGCAACAGGAGCGATGCTCCTTTAGTCCCCCATACATCCAGCATACTGACTTCATAGATATACTTAGAGAGAAAAAGAGCCCTTTGCCCCAGGCGATACCTTAGTGATGCCGCAACTGAATCTCACCTCTGATAGGTCGGAAATCTGTAGGATCTCATCTGATAAAGTGGCGCAAACATATCTTTCTTATAGGAACAAATGCTATGAATTTAGTGAACGAGTAGGACATATGCTTGCTGTTCGCACACAGCAAAAAACTACTCAATGCGAGATCTCTGAAGTAAGGATGGCCATTGGGTCACCGATCCAGAAGGGATTCGGGATGTATTTCAAGTTTTCTATGAGACACTATATCGGGCAACGGGGCTAATGAACGATCCAAAGCTAGTGGAGTATCTGGAGAGGGTCTCAGGCTGTAAAATAACGCCTGAGTATCGGGCATTCCTAGATGCCTCTTTTAGTAGGGATGAGATCCATGCAGCTCTTCTGGAACCCCCTCCGGGTAGGGCTGTCGGGGCTGATAGAATAACACTAGAATTCTACAAAATATTATTTTCAGAATTAGGGGAAGATTTGGTCAAGACATTTCTTACAGCACAAACAGGTCAGCAAATACCCGATTCCTGGGCCTCGACTAATGTGATTTTCCTTAAAAAAGACAAACCTCTGCATGACCCAGGGTCAGACAGACTGATCACCACTGCCCCAGGGAGTGACCGCTTTATCTTTTCTGCAGATGGCGGTCTGGGTTATTATGGCACGGGGTTATGTCCCCCCTGTACCTCCTACTACTTTAACCCACATTTTGAAACTGTCCTTGTTTCCTAGTAGTTCTGCGCATTAGTGTGCTTGGCATGTATTCCCTATAGTCTTGATTGATTGGGATTTATAAAACTTTGGTAATCCCTGTTCTTTTCTCTCTGTCCTACATTGACCTGGTACTGTGAGGCTATGGCCGTGGCAGGGCGAGTGCCTCTCCGTGCTCAGGTCTGCCTTTCAAGGCCGTAGCTAATCGTGTCAATTTTTATCACCGCCTCCGGGGTGTACGCTCTTAAAATCACTTCTTGCTGCATCGTTTGTGATTATTATATGAGTATGCTTATTGTATCTCTGTGACTCAATGTATTAATGAATTGAAGATGCTTATTTTCTGTCTTTGTACTTTGTATCCTCCCTTGTGGCTCTTATTAGGGAAAAATTTATAACTTTTTTTTTTTTTAGAAGAGACTAGAGCCATGCTGGGTTACATTTGTTCCAATAGTTCCACTTTGTCCACCATCTTGCAGTGTCTTGTCAGCCACTTCTTTCTACTTTGTCATTGATATTTTACCTTCTTTACCACCCTCGTCCCAAAATGAAGAGGTGGGTCTTCTTACATAAGCAAGGCAGAGAGGCGTGAAGAGGTTTCTTAAGAAGAAGTTACTTTATTCAAATACAGGAGCCCACGTCCTGGCGATCCTCTTTCCATCAGCTCCGAGTTGGCAACCATGGAGAAGGAACCCAGAACATGGATCTATGTGCAAATGTAAACATAGCGTGCATGCTGGTTAAGTCAGCATGCATGCGAATATGCGCGTGAAAACGTAACAATGAAAGAAACACTACCATTACAGTCAGATTAGGAAGGGGCAATATTTTGGGGACTTCACCGAAAAACTTTTTATGCCTTGTCCCACTGCCCATCAGAAGAATAAAGAGTATTTGCAGTATTTGGTGATCGTTGGTATGCTGAGTGGCAGCAGCGGCGGTCAAACAACCTCCCCCCAGTCTCGCTCTGGTCTTTCTGTTTGACCGCCCCAGATCTGTGGGAGTCACACGATCCACCTGCTTCTCCTCATCTCAGGCAAGACACCAGCACACAGAGGAGCAAGCTGAGGAGACTGAATATGGCAGTCATCGTGTCGCAGGGCAATGAGATTTCTGTAAGTCTCTCCAGCTTCCATCTTCAGCACCGTCCATGATAGTCCAGATGAAAATCCTCAGTGACAAAAAGCCATGGGATGAAGCAGTACGTCACTGAGGGCATATGCGTTTAGTTCACCACATCATATCTGGATTTGGACCTGCAAAGTGGGGAATATTGGTCCACCTACAGAGCAGATACACTAAGGGGGATGATACACCGAGTAAGATTAGGCGCTCACTATTTACGGGTGTGTCAAATGAACATATATCACAAATGTAGTGCTCCCAGGGAAGGGGGAATCACCCAACCCCCTTACGTGCGATCAATGATGATTCGAATTAATTATAACCTTACAGGTGAGAGTGTTGTATTAAAACGTATGATGTAACTAATAAGTGAATTTGTTACACATATCAGGAGTAATATTAGTTATCACTTTCATACAGAATACCAGTTACGGGTGATAATTTGAAGTGCTTGCCGGGACGAAAGTATAACCAGCGTGGAGGTTGGATGTTTCACTCAGTATCTATATACAGATTTGTTGGTTCAAGACGTTATTCTGTTGGATGCAATATATGAACTAAATACGTTCATATCACCATGTAGGTATTAATGAGTTGCCTTACAGGAAGACAGGCGACGGCATTCTTATGCACACATTGATTTCGGAGCACCATTCACACTTTGAGGGACTATTGATAGGCCCACATTGTGGTTGTGATTATTCACTTCTCAATACGTTAGGAAACATGTTTATACTGCACCGTGTCCCACTTCACTTTACTATGATTTTGTTATTGAAATTTATATTATGATATTTAGGCAGAATTACATTCATCATGAATATGTAGAATTAACTGTTGGTTTGATCGGACTTAATAATTATTTGGTTTGGTTCTCACAATGCAACCGTATACCATATAGTCATGTTTTATGGTTTTGGTTTTCACTCTACACGGGTGTATAATGTGTATTAGAACATTGGAATGTTGGAAGCTCCATTGAAAACAATGTAGTAAGCTCCAGGGTTATAATTGCTGGTATAAGCCCGGAGCTCCAACATTCCAATGCTTCTTTGTTCACAGTTGTGGCTGTGGAACAAAGCTTCAGGGAGCCTGAGGGATTTCAATCCCTCGCGCTCCCTAAAGCCTTTGTTTAATTTGTTAGAACATTCTGCCCTCTAGTGGCAGAATGTTCCTAATAGCCTTATAGTCCTTCGTAGCTGGCTATGCCGGCTAAGAGCAGTCCCGCTCCTTTGTTAAAGTCCCCGCCGCCGGCTCAGGCCTTTAACGCTGGAGCGGGCCTTTAATAGCCGGTATAGCCCACTACGGCGGGCTACAAGGCTATAGTGTTGTCTCACACACTACAATTGCATTTATATTATTTTCCAGCCCTGATGAAGTTGTGGGGAATACCCTAGACGATGAAACACGTGTTGGCTGGCTGGACAACAAAAGAAGAAGAAAATAAAGACCAAGAGAACTGAATAATGAAATGTGTCATAAATACTGATGTGATACTCATGATATTGAATTAAGTGTGTGCTCGGGTTATGAGTTTGCACCTACAGAGCAGCCTCTGCTCACCTCAGCCACCATCTTTTCCCCTTAACCAAAACAAGTTATTATTATGTTTCATGTGATTGGCAAAAGGATAGGATTCTTAATAAGAAGACTTCACAGTTCCTCAGAAAGTGTTATGTGAAATCTTTATCAAATCCTGTCGTTTGAGTGAAAAACACTTACTGGATTCTTGAGCTCTTGTCTACAGTGTCACAAAATGTAGCGTGCTGTTCAGTAAAAATCCAGGAACAGGGACTGGCTGAAGGTGACCAGTGCCCACTGGGCATCTACATGAATAATATTACATTGATGGATAGGAATAATAAGTAGATAATGACCTCTGAGCCCACCTAGTTTATCTACAGCCCACAGTTATTTTCCTTCCTTTGAACGGGCAGAGAGAGGCTCAGTGTTGGAGAATATTTTGCAGGTTGTTCTGCTGACGGGAAGGCAGGAATAAGAAGTAATAGAGACAGAAGTAAAGACAAATGAATGAAAAAATTAAAAGTAGAGTTAAAGATAAGTGGAATATAATTGCTGCATGAACCACACAAAGCGAAGGATGGGAGAGATGGTGGGAGGAAAAAGAGGGTCTGAGGGTGAGACAAGAGAGGATGAAGAAGAAAGAAGAATTGCTACCACTTTAGAAGGTTAGTTGGCAGTTAGGTGTGTCCTACAATCAGCTCCATCCTTCCTCTCCATCAAGTAACTGCCACATAATTTAATTTCAGCAGCTCCATACCAAATAAAAAGCCCACATTTCCATGTGGAACAATCTAAATTCTTGAAAAACTAGTTAGCTGACCAGGATACCACACAAAGATATTGAGAAAGCGATCTCGAAGATGTAGATTGCAGAGTGTGAAAAACAAAATTGTGCCATAGGAGGCAGCTGGTGGAAAGTGAGCAAAAGGAGGAAAGTAAGGGGCATATGTATCAACAATCCGTTATGCGACTCAATAGCGAATTTTAGCGATTCGCTATTAGGGACTCGCAAAACGAAATGTATGAAGGTTTCGCAATAATAATTGCGATTCCTACATATTCCTTAATTGCGACTCGCAAATTGCGCATTCGGCAATTAAGTGAATACCTTCCCTCATTCATTCCTATGGGCCTAGAGGACCATAGGAATGAATGGGATGATATCGCAACTATGCGAGTACCTATTAGGTACTCGTAAATTGCGAATGCATCTCAAGGGTGCAAGGGTGTCAAAGGACACCCTGTTGCACTCCTGAAATATGCATGTGTGCACATGTGGCGCACATACATGCCCGAAAATCGGCCCGTTTGCGAACGGGTAAAGGGTTGATACATATGCCCCTTAATAGCTAAATTAGAGGAAGGTAGAGCAGGATTGGGTAAGGAAATGGAGGCAAGGTAAACGCAGGTCAAACTAACTCAGTGCAATGTCGGGGTTGGCAATTTGCATACATTTCTGAGAGGAATGGTTCCCCAATCTCCCTGACTATGACTCATTACAAGTTATTATAATCAGAACTATCATGGTTACTCAGTTCTTGGGTAAAAGCTGGAGGTATGAGCATTGATCCTGATTTAGCAGTCAATCCATGTCATCCATAGATACATTTTGATAAGTTTCGAACTCTCAAGTGTTCCTAGATAAAGAAGGAAAAAATAACCTGTCAACCCCCTCTCTTCAGAAGGATCCATATGTGCACCAAGTGCTTGCTCTGCCAGTAAGGTTTTTACAAATGAAGTGTGATTTCCTATATTTCTTGGACCGAAAATCGTTTTAAAAGAAGGTATGTTTCTTTTGTGAATATTGATTTCCCCTGCATAATACAATGTGATTTGAGCGTATTCAAAGCTTAAGTTGGTAACCTCCACTCCATTTATATTTATGGTTCAACCAATTGTTTAGCAAAGAAATGAATGTTCAGTTCAAAGGCTTTTCAAAGAGAAAATGGCTTTTAATTAAAAAATTTACTTGATTTCAAAATAGTACAAATATAGCCGAGAATGTTAGTACATGGACAGTCTCACCCACAATTTGTAGAAAAAAGAATTACTGATGTCTAATGAGCTGTAAGCAAAGGTTAATTTGTTTTTAACATAAGCAGATGTGGTGTATAGTTTGGTTAAAGTGGAGGGAGAGCAGGGTTGTGCTGCAAAGTAGGGAAAGAGGGTGGAATATGTATATTGGAGGGTAGACCTATAGGAAGCCACAGTGGACCACTAATGAGAACCAAGCAGCCAGAGAACGAGTGCAAAATGAGCTTGAACCAGAAACTGGATCTATCATTACTGAGGGGAGGTAAAATGAAGTCAAGGACTGCAAATTAAGTTCAGACATGAGACTCTGAGAATTGCAAATGAGTGCCTGGCGTGAGACCATGCAGGATCACTAATGACTTTACAAAATGAGACCATGCAGGACCGCAAATGAGGTTTAGACTCAGGACCATAAAGGATCACAAATGAGGTTCAAGAAGAGACAGTGCAGCACCACAAATGAGGATCAGGCCAGAGGCCATGCACAACTGCAAATGATGTTCAAACCGGAGACTATGCAGGCCCACAAATGACTTTCAGGCATGAGTCCAAACACGACTACAGATGAGGTTCAGACATAATGCCATGCATGACCACAAATTAGGTTCAGACCTGAGACCATGCTGGATCACAAATGATAGTCGGACTTGATACCATCTGGGGCCAAAAATGAAGTTCAAACTGGAGACCATACAAAATCACAAATGAGTTTCAGGCATCAGAACATGCAGAACCAAAATATTACTTTTAGGCGTGAGACCATGCACGACTACAAATAAGGTTCAGATGTGAGGTCCTGCATGACCACAAATGAGATTCAGCCATGAAACCATGCAGGATCACTAATGATGTTCAGAAGTGAAACCATGTTGGGCCACAAATGCGGTTCAGACCTGAGACTATGGAGGCCCACAAATTAGGTTCAGACGGGAGACTGTGCACAACTGTAAATGAGGTACAGACTGGAGATTATGTAGGCCCACAAATGACTTTCAGGCATGAAGCCATGTACGACTACAAATGAGGTTCAGACATGAGGCCATGCATGACCAAAAAATGAGGTTCAAACATTAGACTATGTGGGACCACAAATGAGGTTCAGAACTGAGACCATGCCATATCACAAATGATGTTCGGACTTGATACCATCTGGGGCCAAAAATGAGGTTCAAACCAGAGACCATACAAATTCACAAATTAGGTTCAGGTATCAGACCATGCAGGACCACAAATTACTTTCAAACATGAGGCCATGCGCGACTCGAAATGAGGTTCAGACGTGAGGTCATGCATGACCACAAATGAGATTCAGCCATGAAACCATGCAGGATCACAAATGAAGTTCAGAAGTGAGACCATGTGGGACCACAAATGCAGGTCAGACCTGAGACTATGCAGGCCCACAAAAGCGGTTCAGACCGGAGACCATACACAACTGCAAATGAGGTTCAGACCGGAGACTATGTGAGCCCACAAATGCCTTTCAGGCATGAAGCCATGCACAACTACAAATGAGGTTCAAACATGAGGCCATGCATGACCACAAATGAGGTTCAAACATTAGACAACGTGGGACCACAAATGAGGTTCAGAAGTGAGACAATGCAAGACCACAAATGAGATTCAGCATGACACCATGTGGAGCCACAAATGCGGTTCAGATCTGAGATCATGCAGGATCACAAATGAGGTGCGGACTTGACACCTTCTAGGGCCGAAAATAAGGTTCAAACCGGAGCCCATACAAAATCACCACAAATGAGTTTCAGGCATGAGCCTATGCAGGACCACAAATTATTTTCAGGCACTTTAGTATGCAGGACTACAAATATGGTTCGTAGGTGAGACCATATGGAATCAGAAATGATGTTCAGACATAAGACCATGCAGGCCCACAAATGAGTTTTAGGCATCAGACCAGACACCTCAAGTGGCGTGTAAGATGAAGTAATGTAGGTCTGAAATGGGGTGCAGTAAAGATGACACACACAATTGAAATAATGTTCAAGCAGCCAAATGTTGGTTCAAAATAATTTCACTAGGTTGACCAATGAGGTTCATACAGATCAGGGAGAGCGCAAAATAAACCCTTGCAGAACCACTGTGAGGTACATGCATGTTGAGGTCAGCAAAAAATTAGCTCCTGCAGTATTGGGATGAGGTCCAGAAAGAATGAAGAGAGTGGAAATTTAAGTCAAAAAGACCACAGGTGAAGTCTGTAGCTAAGACCACACAATACCACAAGTGAAGACATGTAAGTGCACAAGTGAGGTTCGTCTGTGCTGAGAGTGGTGCAAAATGATATCCTGCTGGACCACAAATTAGGACGTTCATAGCCTGAGGCGATGGGAAGTACAAAACGAGAATATGCAGAACCTCAAATCACCTCCGGTGAGACCTAGTGGTTTGAAAAAGAAGGTAAAGCAGGAACGCAGTGAAGGTCTAGGCTGAACAAGCTGAGTTCAAAATGAGGTAATGCAAGACTCCAAAGTATGTCCATAAATTAGGCAATATAGGATCAAAATGTGGTCAAGACATCCTGATGGGTTGTTCAAAATATGATCTTGCATGACCACCAAGACCAAAGAAAAAATAAAGCATAGGGAAAGAATTGTCAGATAACCGTAACTCCTGCCAGTGATGCCTGGCACATCCATGGATCAGCAATCATGTGAGCAGAATGGGCACCATTTGCTCCCTAGAGCTGCCAAGATAGAGCTACCTAGAAAGGTAGAAGGCATCTTAAGTAAGCCTGGGCGTAGTTCGCGAAGTAGCGCTACGCGAAGCTACACAAAGTGCAGTTCGCACTCACGCGAGCTACGCGTGGCACTACGCGAACTGCGTAGTGCACTGTTCGCAATGATTGCACAGTGCCGGATAGCTTGTCCGCACTGTGCAATCATTGAAAACGGCATCTTGCACAGTGCGAAGCTGTCTTTACTGCCGCTCGAGTAGATTTTTACTCGAGCGGCAGCTTTCTCAGCGGACTGGTAGGTTTCTCATCGCGAGCGGTCGCGGAGCATACGCCGACCACTCGCAATGAGAAACCCTGACCTCCCGGCTGTTGAGAATCTCGCCAAGGTTTATTTTGCACGCCTTTCGCGATCGGCAACTTGATGTTGCTGATCGCGAGCAGAGAAAAAGTCTCGGCCGGATGTCATTTTGCTTGCTCGCGGTCGCCAACTTGACGTTGAGGACGCGCAGCAAGCAAAATGACCGCTGCACTACGCTACGCTACGCGTGTTTGCACTGTGCTACGTGCAATTCGCGTTGTGCGAAGTAGCGCAAACTTCGCAAACTACGCGAGCGTAGAGTAGTGCTTTGCCCAGGGTTAATCTTAAGACTGGTGAAAGGAAGTGACAAAAATAAATAAATGGGATATTTCCATTTTGGCATTAGGCTCCCTGTCATAATGGAAGCTCGGCCTGCAACTCAGCAGCTGCGATTCATAGTAAGATAACTACAACTGTACCAAAGTGGAGGTACTGATTAACTATACTAGTTTAAAGATGCGGGGATGGGGCACACATTTTGTGACTTTACCAACCACTTCAGCACTGCATGGATCATTCAGGTCCACTAGCTCTGTCTTAGCCAGTTCAGGTATTTAGGCTAAATAATGGATATTATGTACTCCAACAAGCAATCACACATTAGAATAACATAACTCAGTTTTAGTATGTGAAATACTCTTGTACAACCTCACCATTAGTGAGTACAAAGATCCACCCACTGACGTCCCAAAAAAGGTTCCGTTTCCCAGCCGCGGCCGCTGCAGGTAAGAGGGTGGGGCAGTGGGGCCAGGTGAGGGGGGATTTCGAGAGACGACCACGAGGGAAAATTAATTTTTTATTTAATTTTCCCTCGTGGTTGTCTCTCGAAATCGCCTCTCACCTGGCCCCACCCTCTTACCTGCAGCGGCCGCGGCTGCCATTTCCTCTTTCCTTCCCAAAGCACCTAGAGGCTGAGTGGGTACATTTCGCTTCAGTACGCACCCTGAAACAATTATGCAAACAACATTGCACTGAGGGCGCTAGGCTGTGTTCCTTTGATGGAAGCATGAATTCATTAGAACTGCAAGTCATTAATAAAACTCCGGATGTAAAAAGTGTATTAAATTGGACGTCATTATGACCAAATTTCAATCCCCTTCCTTCCCCTTTTTATTGTCCGAGGTTTCCGTTGTTCTATGTTGTGATGTTATCACTGAGTCATATATTTATTCTTTGGATAAAACATTGGTGACGTAGATTAAGAACAATACGTAGGAAATATGGCTGAATAGATGTAGGGTGTACTTTAAGTTTCTGGGAAATGGAGGCTCTGTCATTCTTCTTAAATTTATTGGAGATATGTTTATGTAGGTATCATAAACCTCTTTCTTCCCCAAATGTTACATAGATATATGAATTAAATGCATTAACTTTCATTAATAAATTATTATCTAGAAAACATAAAACCATGGATTTCACATTAGATATTTGTGAAGAACAGTAAGTCACTGTTCCTGCTTCACTGTCAATGTATGAGGGTCATAAGATGAATTTGCACACAAGCGTGCAATGTCCTATTACTTACCGGTAATCTTCATTACTCCTGGTCCCGTTGTCCTCGTCCCATTCCTTTACTAAGTAGAGATGACCATCTCCGTGACAGAAAAAAAAGAACAGGAGCATGCTGGGATACCCAACCCACTCCCTCCCACTGGGAGTACATAAGCGGTACCAGCCCAGCATGCAGCCTGAAAATACCAAGCCAACAACCGGAAGGCCGGCCGCCAGGGAGGGAGGAGGGAGGGGCGTAGAGGAGTGGGACGAGGACAACGGGACCAGGAGTAATGAAGATTACTGCTAAGTAATAGGACATTACCCCAGGTCCCTCCTGTCCTCGTCCCATTCCTTTACTAAGTGGAGAATACCAAAGCAGAGAACCCGGCCTTCCGGACCCCCACCAACACCAGGGGCACCAGACCAAGAAATGGCACCCACAGGAGCAAAAGGAGCCCACAAGAAAGGAGAAAACGCAGGCAGGAGCACACGCCCCAACCAAGTGGACAGAGCCGAGACCCCAAAACCAGCAGGGGACGACCAGAAAAAGCACAAGAACCCCCAGGCAAGCCAGAAGGGGCCCCACATGCAGAGCCAAGCCCCAAGGGAACAGCCAGAGGGGCCAAAACAAAGCCCCACCCCGAACCCGACCAAAGGAAGGCCAGGAGGCGTGAAGCGCCCCAGCGGAGCAACAGAGCCAGAAAGAGCCACCGACCAGGGAGAAACCCCCAGAGGCGGAAGCCCACGGCCCCAGGCACCACCATGCAGCCACCCAACCAGGGACAAAACAGGCCAACGCAGCCCAACGGCCAAGAGCAGAGGAGAACAGGCCGCACAGGGCGCGGCAGGGCCGAAGGCCCAGGAAGGAACACAGCAGAGGCAAGACAGAGAGAACCCCCAAAACAGGGAAGAAGGGGGACCACAGGCGTAAAGGAACCCACAAAGGACCACACCAAAAAGCGAGGGAAGGAAGACGAAACCGAAGAAGGCACGCCAAAGCAAGAGAGCAAGGAAAGAGACGACCAACCACAGGACCACCCCCAACACACCAGGGGAAGCCACCAGCAGAGCCGCAAAGACCAAAGAGGGCAGAACCGGACAAGAAAAGCAGGCACCGACCCAGAGGAACAGCTAGGAAGAAAGGGGCAGGGAACCCAGGCTAAGGCACCCCCCTCCCCCCCCAGCCGACAACAGCAGCAACAGGGAACCCGGAGGCCAGAAACACACAGAAGGCCCAGGTCACAGGGCAGGAACGACCAACGGCCAACCCCCGCCGAGACACCAAAGAGCCGCAGGAACAAAAAGGCCGCCACACCGGGAGAAGAACCCGGGGCACAGGAACCGGCCAAGCGGCCAGGCCCGAGGCACAACCCCAAAGCAGGAGACACATGGGACACGAAGCCCAGCAACCCGCCCAACGGAGGCCAGGGAGAGCAAAGAAGCACAACCCCAAGCAGACCCGGCCAAAACCCGGGCACAACCAAGAAAGACAACAACAGAGGCCGAACACGGAACCGGGGAAACCAAACCCCAGAACTGGGAAGGAGGAAACACCACCAACCAAGAGCCAACCCTCCCGCCAGGAGAAGGGAGGACACCATGGAACCACCGCAGGCAAACCCCAAGAGGAGCAGCAGAAGGGCAAAACAGGAAAGACCAACAAGGAGGCCAACAGCCCAACCCCGCAGGAGATCCCCAAATGCCCAAGAAGCCAGCCGGAGAAACCGGCAGGCCAGCCAGCTAGCCAGGAGGCCCCCAACACGGCGCCACTAGGACCCGGAAGGCCACAGCCAGCCGCAAAGGAGCGACACAGGAAAGGACAGAAGACCAGCCCAGGACCGAGAACACCAGGGCCAGAACCACCGGGCACCAAGAGAGGCAGAAAGAACGCCAAAGCCCAAGAGAACAGAGCAGCCAGGAAAGGACCCAAGCAGGGACCAAAAGAGGACCCCAAGCCAACAAGGGCCCCACAGCACAAAGCTCCGACACATCAAAGCCGAGAGGTGCACCAGCGACCCACACGCACAAGCGAACAGAGAGGCCAAACACAGGGACCGTAAGGGAAAACCCAACAGAGGCAGAGCCCAGGCCCCAACAGCACACCGGAACAACCCAGGCACCAGAAACCAAAGGAGAGGAGCCCGGAGAAGCCGAAGGCACACCACCCACCGGGGTGCGGGAACAGACTCAAACAAGGGAGAATGAAACACCCCAGAGCCAACAAGAGAGCAAGGCTACAGATACCACAGGCCGAAAACAGCCCACACGGGAGCACAGGCCCAATGACAGGCCCCCAAAGGGGAAAAGCCAGAGCCCCAGAACCGAGGCAAAGCCAACCGCAACCCCAAAGCGGAACGAGAGGAGCGGGAAGCAGCAAAGCGGCCCATACACTAGGGGAGGCCGACACCCAACACCCACAAGCAGGGAAAGGGCACAGCAGACAGGGCAGGGTACAGGAGCCGGGCACCCGAAGAACAAGGGGCCACCCAAGGCAGAGGCCAAGGAAGACCAACGACACCCAGCCCCCACAGGAGGCAAAGGGAGCGGCAGGCAAGATTTAAAGCCCAAAGCGCAACAAGCCACCAAGGGAAATACAAGATGGGAGAAGGAAACCACAACCAGAAACCAAACCCCAGCAGGCAACACAACCCGGCAGCAGGCGAGAAGCAAACCCAGCTCCAGCAAGAACCCACCAGGGGCACAACCAGCACCGCCCGGGAGCCAACAGCCCAACAAGGCCAAGGGCCCACCAGGACAGAGGGAGGGCACGACAACCCCCCAAGGAAACAAGGGGAGGACCCAGCAAAACCGCGGAAGGGCAAGAAGAAGCCAGACATCCTGAGCACGGGGCAAGCAGAAGCACTTGAAGGAAGCAATAAGCGCCCAACAGCGAAACCGCATGCAGGCACCCAGACAGGCACGCACCAGGCCCGAACCCACAGAAAGGGCAGGAACCAACGGGCGGAAGGGCAGCAGGCAGCCGAAGGAAGCCCAAGAACCACAAGGCACCAGGACCCGAACAAGGGCACACACGCCCAACAAGCAGTCAGGGACGACCAGAACAGGCCACAGCAACAGGCAAACCCAGGCGGACCCCAAACCAGGCAGCAACGAGGGCTGACCAGGGAGAACAGAAGCCCGTAGGGCAGGACGGCCAGAGGCCCAGAGGACAGAGCAAAGAGGCCACAAGAAGAAGCCAACAAGCCCCGGAGAGACTGCACCAAAGCGAGCCACGGCCCAGCAAGCAGACACCACACCAGGGATGAACCAGGGCCGACCCGGCCAAACCACAGGGCGGGCAGCAGGAGGAACAGAAGCCAAGGCCGCAGGCCAGCACAGCAGGAGAGCACAGCAAGCAAGAAACCGCCAGGCGGCAAGCACCAAGGGGACAGGCCAACAGCAGTCCCACAGGGACCGACCCCCAGCCCAGACGCCAACCAGCAACAAGCGCCAAGCAAGCGAAAAGCCAGAAGGCCTGGGAACACACCACCCAAGGAGGAAGCCCCGAAGGACCTGCCCCAGGCCGAACCTCCCCCCAAAAAAAAAAGGGCAGCGACACAGGGAAACCCACGGCCCACGACAGGACAGCGAAGGCAGTGGAGCCCGACGTCGCAGGCTGCCGAAGACTCCGAGAGGGCCGCTAGGACCCCGGGATCAGGGGCAGCGGAGGCAGAGAACCAGGCCGGAGACACCAAGTGCCCAGGACCGAGACAGCAATCGGACCCACGCCTCACGCAACCAGGAAAGCACAGAGGGCCAGCACGCAGGAACAGGCGCCAGCAAAGAGAAGCCCCAACAGAAATCCACCAGCATAGGGAGAGACCTGAGGCCGACGGGATCCAACAGCACCTGAAATAAAGCAAGGAACCCACACGGCAAGATCACAGGGAGACCAGCCGAGCCCAGCGCAATGACGTAGGGTGCAAGCAGCGCAAGCAGGAGGCCCTGGGCCCAAATCCCGGCATCTCCTAGAGGCCCAGGTGTACATTGCGGCAGCGACCAGAAGGCCATACAGGCAGCAACCCAAACACCCGAAGAGGGCATGGGGAAGACAAACCATCCAGGGCCGCACGCGAACCCCACAGAAAGCACATAAGCCCACCGAACCTGGAATACCCAGGCGATCTCCCATCCAGCCAAGAACCAGACCCGAACCTGCCAAACCACTGACAAGAACAGGTGCACACAGGTAGGTATGGCCGGAGGCCAAAACAGTAAGGAGAAAAGGGGCCGCTACGCGGTACTCACCAAGGGGGCAGGAAGGGCGCACCACAAGCCCACCGTCCCCCAAGAGCCAGCCCAGGCGCCACCAGGAAACCAGCGCCTGGGTGGAGAAGCTCGCCGAAACGGCCTCCGAGGCCACAGCAAGGCCCGCCCCTGCATCGACCCAACCGGAGCATCAGGGGCGCCAGGAAGCACGAGGAGGCCGGCAGGACATCAAACGCCAGGCAGGGGCCCAGGAGCATCGCCCAGCAGAGCCCCAAGACCCGCCAAACAGCCGCAGCAACGCGTCCCCCAGACCGGCCAAGCCACAGGGAGACGCGCACTGCAACCCGGAAGAGACTGGGAGGAACGGCGCCCCAGCCGCAAAGGGCCGGTCGGCAATCAACACGGCTCCTGGCAAGCCCGGCAGGCCAGGAGAACGCGGAAAGAGTACGGCGAGGACAGCCCAGCAGCCCCGACGAGACGTCCAGCGAAGAACCCATCAGGTAAGTCCAAACCACGTCCCATTCTGTCGGAAGACAGAAAAAAAGAACAGGCTGCATGCTGGGCTGGTACCGCTTATGTACTCCCAGTGGGAGGGAGTGGGTTGGGTATCCCAGCATGCTCCTGTTCTTTTTTTTCTGTCGCGGAGATGGTCATCTCCACTTAGTAAAGGAATGGGACGAGGAAAGGAGGGACCTGGGGGTAATGGCTATTGTTTGTTGTTCATTCCCATAACCTTTATGTAGGGCTTTGGCATTGGCACAGACCATTCTTCTACAGCTAGGGCGGCGTGGTCACAGAGACATTTCTGCTACTTTACCTGAAACTGGTACATTTCCTGATCTTGAAGGTTTAAAAAGGGCGCATTTATAACCTAACTTTATATAATGTCGAAAGCTGGTATACCTTGAGAGGATGAAAGTAGACTCTACCAACCAGTCCATCAGCAACATAAAGGCCACAGGGTGGTAGCTAACCTCCGTAATGTGTACTGTAGACAAGCATGTGTAGTCAAGAAGATAGGTTTTCATATTAAGCCCCAGGTTTTGCATTAAATGTGCCTTTTTTTAAAAAGGTGGCTAGTTTGACATTTTGTTGACTGATTTTCGATAGGTTTTCATCAAGTTCATCACTAAATGTGGGCCCGATCACAAACATGTGGATTGAGCCATGTATCTAATAAAGCAGACAGCTGTATTTTGATTGGTTCCTAGTCAGTCGACATCTACCTAGGAGATTCATAGCTAGTGCCTGAGTTAAGCCTATTTACAGAACCAACCGACAGATCACTACACCTTCTGCACTTAGCAGCTGCCTCTGAAATGACAGAGTTCTAACAAAGAACTAAATTCTTCACCTAACTCACAGAATGCGTCTGCACTAGGAGACATGCTGCCAGAGATGACAGCTTTAGAACATTCACTTTCTGGTACGAAAGGATGAATATGTACATCAAAATGGTTCTCAGTTCTGCTGCCAAAAATTCCTGAAATAAATGATTCCCTGAAAACATTCCTTTCTATTAATTTGTTTTAGAAGTTTAAAGTGTTCCCAGTCCCGGAAAATTGTGTAGTACAAGACAATTTTCACTGTATTAAAATAGTTGCTTCGCTGTTCTGATTACAATGTTTCTTATTTCATGATACATTTGAGGAATTACCTTTGGATGTAGTTGTTTATAAGATATAAAGAGAGACATTTTATGTTAATGTTACTGGGATTTATAAAGCGCACGAATACCCGGGGGTGTCTTGGCGCTGAGGACATTAGTAGAGCTGCTCGGAAGTCTAGTTCTGGAACAGCCAGGTTTTCAGTCCTTTCCTGAAGGAGGAGAGGGAGCTCGCACTTCTGAGCTCACTCGGAAGAGTGTTCCAGAGTTTCGAGGTGCCAAAGCAAAAGCTGCGGCCACCCCAGTGCGATGTTCGAATTCTGGGCACTGTCAGGAATTTGGCCCCTGTAGAGTGAAGATGTCTGGTCGGTTCATACCAGGCGAGAAGGTTTTGCAGAAATATAGGACCTGTGAGGTTTAGTGCTTTGTACGCAAGACACAGAGCCTTGAATTTTATCCGTTGTGCTACAGGAAGCCAATGCAAGCTGCGAATCTCTTTGGAAACAGATTTGCACCTAGGGGTGTTGGACAGTAACCGTGCTGCTGTATTTTGTACAATCTGAAGCTTTTTTAGGCATTGCTTCTGAATGTTTAGATACAGCCCGTTACAGTAATCAAGTTTAGACTGAATCAGCGATGTGACTACAGTTTTTCTGGTGTCCACAGGAATATAAGGAAGAATCTTCCTTACTTTCTTGGTAAGGAAGTGGGAGGAGGAGACAGTTGCGTTTGTGTGCTGGGTAAGCGAAAGTTTGTTGTCGAACCACACTCCCAGGTTTTTAGCCTTAACCACAGGTTTAGGTGGATCTCCCATCTCTGCCGGCCACCACAGATTGCCCCAGTTTGGTTGCATATTACCAAAGATCAGGATCTCGGTTTTATCAGAGTTAAGTTTAAGACAGTGTGTACTCATCCATCGGTTAATGGCACACATACAGTTCTGAAATTGCTGAGTAGGGGGAACCTGATTTTTATATGCAGCCACCACAATCTGGGTGTCGTCCGCGGAAAACGTAAGACTAAACCCAAAGTCTCGAATCAAAGGGGCCAGTTCGGAAACATATACGTTAAAAAGAGACTGGCTCAAGGAGGAGCCTTGTGGCACTCCGCACGGGAGGGTATAAGGCTTAGAGTGATACCCATCAACCGAAACTGTTAATCTCCTATCCTTGAGAAAGGAGGACAGTAGGGCCAGTGCTGTGCCCCTGACCCCCAGACTCTCCAGCCGCTGTTGCAAGAGGAGTGATCAACGGTATCGAAGCGGCTGACAGATCGAGGAGTACAAGGGCAGCCGTGCCTCCTCCATCCATCACTGCTCTGATCTCCTCTGTGGCTTTAATGAGTGCCGTTTCCGTACTGTGTTCTTGGCGGAAACCAAACTGGGAGTGATCAAGCAAGATATTTTCACAAATGAATTGGGTTAGTTGGATGTTCATAAGTTTGTCAATTATTTTGGCAGGCAACGGCAACCGGGCTATAGGACGGTAGTTGTTCGGGTTGGTTGCATCTAGGGTGGATTTTTTTAACAGCGGAAGGATGGAGGTGTCCTTCCACATGGATGGAAAGTTGCCAGAAACAAACATAGAATTGAAGATCTCTGTTAACCCAGGACTCACCAGGTCCGCAATTTCTTTCAGAAATGCTGGCGGGCATGGGTCGGAGGGAGATCCTTCCTGACTTTGCTTCATGAATGTATTTCGCCACTGTTTCAGCTGAAATGGGTGAAAACCTAAGCAGTGTGTTCATAACCGGGGCAGGGCTTATCGGAGGGGTAATGGGGAGGTGAGCTGATGTATCCTTAAAATGTTTAAAAATGTCCAAGATTTTAATTTTAAAAGCAGCTGCAATGTCGTCACAAGACTTTTGATTGCCCTTGAACCCTGTAGTCTTGGGTGTGGTGAGTTTGTTTACTACTGTAAAAAGTGCTTTAGAGGAATGTTTTGCTTCCTCAATCTGTTTGGTAAAGTGATCCCTCTTTTCTGATATCAGTAAGTTTTTATACTGTGTGAGGGCCGTTCTGTACACTCTCTTCTCAGGTGAGTGATAATTTGCACGCCAACACCTTTCTAATCGACGACATTTTTGTTTTTCTTTCCGTAATGCATCGGAAAACCAGGGGGCTGAAGGAGTCTTCCTATTCCCTGTAGTTTTTTTTTTTGATAGGTGCTAAGGCCTTAATCGCCTCATTTAGCCAATCTGTGTATTTGGTGACAGTTAAGTCAGGGTGACCATTTAAATGTGGACGAGAGCTCTCCAAATATGTGCAGAGGATCGTTCTGTCCATTTTACTCCAGTCTAGCTGGGTAGCGACTGGGGTCTTGGAAGTCCCTCCAAGCCCAGAAGAGGTGATTGGGAGGTAGAATTTAATAAGCGAGTGGTCTGACCATGTCAGAGGAAGGGTTTCTTTGCAAGTGAGACCGTGGGCTGAGGTGAAGATACCATCTAGTGTATGTCCCGCCTCATGAGTAGGGGTCTGTACCAGTTGAGTGAGGCCGACAGCCCCCAAAGTATCTGTCAATACCTCTGTCTCCCTGTTGTCCCTGTCTTCAAGATAGAAATTGAAATCTCCAAGGATGGTGAAGTCATTATTTAGGAGAGTAGGTTCTAGAAGGCTGTCTAGGTTTGAAGTAAAGGTACTTCTGGAGCTTGGAGGCCGGTACAGCCTTATAGACAATAAATATATTATAATTATATAAGTATATTTTTAAAATTGTTTTTATAATTTTCTTGTATTTAACTCAAAGTGATAATGATTTTGAAGCCTGTGCACATTCATGTAAGGAGTTGCAGCTACTGAAATCGAAAAAGAAAATGGCAGGATTAAAAATCATCTTTCCAAACAGCAACTCATATGTTTTAGCTACGAACATGTAATATATCTTTATTGTCTTTCAAAATGCCTTTCTGTATACCTTTTTAATCTACTTTAAAATGTAATTATTTAAAACATACATTAAAATACATTACTTTGTAAATTAGATAGAACAATGAGGCAATTAGTGCAAAATACAGTGAAAACTGTCACACACTACGCAATTTTCGCAGGCTGGGAAGCATTTAAATATCTAACACAAATCTATAAAAAGTAATGTTTTCGGGGGCTATGAGATCAAAACTACTGCAATACAAAAATAGTGCAAAAAAATTGTGAGGTCAAAATAATCAACTTCAAAAATATAGGGGACACAAATATCTATATTACATAGCTAAGTATATATGTTTTAAAGTATATAACATTATAATAACTTAAAAAAATAAAAATGTACTTTAAAAATATATAATGTAAATATATATTAAATAAAATGTAAAGATACATTTAAAAACATAAATATAATATAAAAATTGTAACTTTAAAATAAATTTACACAGAAAATACCAAGCTTAGTATAACAATTGACTGCAGATATTAAATAACAATATAATAATTGAATACAATTAAACCAATAACAATCTAATATTATAAAAACACATATAAATACATTTAAAAAATGTACAATATAATTATTAAATCATTAAAATTAAAATAAAACACACATAACTGAAGCGAAAATGTATCAATAAAACAGAAAAAATTAAAAATATACAATAAATCAAATATATACCTTAAAATGAAATTACAGCTAGTATATCCAAAATACTAAACCAAATACAAAGCAATTAGCTAAAAAAAATTAAATCACAAATATTACTATAAATAAAATACAACAAAACTTTAACACAAATGAATTAAAATGTAGATACAATGGAGAAATATGAATAATTCTAACTTCCAATGTAATTAACATTGTAAAAATAGCATTATAAATACATTCATACAAAAAAAAATCAACTTAATGTTCCCAAACCAACATCAACAATAAACAAAGTGTTGGACTCTGGAGAGGTCAAATTCACTATTCAAACTCCACACTGAGCAGCAGCAGAGACAATGTTGGTATCTTGGAAGGGGGGTAAGATTTAATATTCCCACTCCAACCTGGGCAATGCTAGGGAATGTGTTGGGACTCTGGAAAGGTCAGGTTTACTATGTTAGATTCTGGCTGGGTAAGATTTACTATTCCCACTCCATCCTGAGCAACAGTAGGGAAAGTGCTGGACTCTGGAAAGGTCAGAATTATAATTGATACATTTCCAAGAAATACAGATTTTGGTTTTCTAGACCCCTGGCGCCAAGGAATCGATCAATGTGCCAACACGAATCAGCAAAATCAGTTATACTGTAACCACCCTACAAATACACAAAACCTGATTATTCACGAGCACTAAATTATTTAAAACTTTTTCAAGGATACCAGGAGCATTTTAACAATATCTCTGCCTCTTTATAAGAATGCCAGTCACCTCCGGATCCAAGTGTTCAGTTTTCACTGTTTGTCAGTACACCAAACGGCATCTCATCTTCTAAATGCGACCAAGAGGAAAAAATGTGTGAGAGGTCAGAAAGTACCTCATGTAAGCATCACCAAGGGAGCTGATGGTTGGTACTCACCAGTTTACCCACGCTATCATCATTGGTAACTTTCATAACCGTAAAGAAAGAAAAATAGTGTCCTAATTTTAAGGTGAAGAAAAGAAAAGAGTGACATGTGCAAGGTGCTTGTGTCATTCTATGCCAACTGGACCCCGTAGTGAGGAAAGAGAAAGAAGAAAATTGCTTCTCCAAGCTAAAATGAGTTGTGACACTTGCAAATATACATACTTTATTGAATGCCGTGAGCACACTCAGATTAAAAGAACGGCATGCATTTGACCATTTCAATTAGGAAAGGCCAACATGTTTCGTTCCCAATTACTTGCGGCAACTTCATCAGGGCTCGGGGACCAGTCTTCACCTCACTGGTACTTCAAGCATAGCCAGGTGGTTGCTATCAGAATTCATATCAGCAACAAACCATTGAGGGGTGCCCACAACTTTTTAGCCACGCATCCCCTGCAGATAATCACAGTCGCCGCCCATCAACCGCGCACAGGGACGTCTCTGGCTTGTACTCATTCCGTTATTATTATTATTTCCCTCTTGTGCTCCTTTTTGTGTATGATACTGTAACCACCCCACAACCCACTGAGCAATATTTGAAAGAGGTGAGTGATCAATTCCATGAGACATTTCAAGGATAGTTAGTGGAACCTCAAACTCTCTTTCATTAAGGAATAGCACACTCAAGAAAACTAGAACATGAGGGATACATTTCAAAAATGTATTTTAAAATCAAAGCCCTAGTCTAGTGCACACAATATAAATTGTAACAACAATGAAGACAAATAAAACGGTAGTAGCAAATTTTACCAAAAGTGTAAACAAGATTAAATAGTCCAACATGATTGCTGTTATAAATGTATAGCAATCATACCCCCATGCTGCTACTTCTAAGCACTAACTTAATTGTAGCATAGCAGAAAATAAAAACCTATTTCCAGTTTCAGAGATGGCTCATATTTGCATACCTGTGTGAATAGTAGGACTTGTATTCTATATAATAACAAGGCCTTCTATTCTTGTTGTGCGAGCCCAGCTGTACTGACAAGTTCAGCCAGTGAGGAGGCTTATGTTCCATAGCCTTCAATTAGAATCCATGATATGATTCTGTGCAGCCTGTTCCACTGTCATCTGAAGGAAGATAACAACAATAAATGAGACACACAGTTATCAACCTTCTAGGAACTCTTCAGAAATCAAATAACAAATAATGTAAAACAGAACAGTCAGTACTTAAAATAAATACTTCAAGTTTTATTCAAGCAATACTTGATTATCATGTTGCGGAACATAATAATATAAATTAAATGTGCATTCTGTTATTCACACATATTCACTCTTGACTGATTGATTAGCACATGCAACTCTAGAAAGAGATAACCCAGAAGAGAAAAATACATAATATTCATAACACAATGTTGGACTCTGGATGGGTATGATTTACTATCTCCACTCCAACCTGAGCAACAGTAGGGAACGTGTTGGGCTTTGGAGGGATCAGATTTATTATCCCATCCTTAACTAAGCGACAGTAGGGTAAGGGTCAGTCTTTGAAGGGGTCAGATTTACTATTCGACTTCAACCTGAGCAAGCAAAGAGAAAATGTTGGACTTTAAAGATATAATACATACTATTCCCAATCCAACCTGACAAGCAATATAAAAAACTTAAGCCTTTAAACAATCATGTTTACTATTTCAAATCCTAAGTAATAGAAAAAGATATTACATCAACTCCAACTACCTAATATATAAAATATAAAAATAAAAAATAGCACTATTAATATCATATTCAACACAATATATAAATTAATTTAAATATACATAAATGAATATTAATAATTTTAAAAATCTCAACATAAAAAATAACAATATACAGTATTTGTACTATATATATACATATATATATATATATATATCCTCCAACACTTCCAGCTTGGACAGTCACCCAGCCAGACTCCGACGACGCCGTTTCAGCAAAAGTAAGCTTTATTTTAGGCAAGTATCAGGGCTGTAACGTGTTTCGGCAGGATCCCCTGCCTTGTTCACACCCTATATATATATATATATATGTTCGAGGCATGTGAGCTGCAGAGCTCACACTGTGCATTAGATCGCCATCTGGTGTTGGGCTCGGATGCTTGCACTTTGTTGTTGTCTTCGAAGAAGTCTTTGTAGTCATGTGATAGGTGACTCCTCCTTAGGACAATAGTGCGCATGGGCATCGACTCCATCCTCAGATTGTTTTTTCCGCCATCGGGTTCGGATGCAATTTCGACACTCCGGTTTGAAACTTGTTTTTTGCAGCGTTTTCCACTTTTCAACGCCTGATACCGACATCGACATCTCGACGTCCCTTCCTCGATCTCCTTTCTAGCCGCCGACGCGGGCCGTTGGGCCCATCGACGCCGTAAGGCCTACTGCCCATGGAAAGGACGCCATTCCGAAAATGCCCCCAATGTGGAGCAAAGTTTCCTCACAGTGACCACCACCAGGTCTGTAATCGGTGCCTCTCACCAGACCATAACGAGGCCACTTGTCCGGCCTGCGCCTCCTTCCGCTCCAAGAAGACAATCCGCGATCGTCGAGCCCGAAGGCACATCATGGCGCACAGGTCCGCTCCGGAACCCGTCAACATCTTCGACGAGGGTCCCGATGTTCCGGAAGAAGACTCCGAAGACCTCGCTATCATCTCCGAGGCAGAGGACTCCGACAGTTCCATCCCTTCAGGGCAGCGTGTGAGTACTACTGCCCCTGCCCCAACCCTCCCTGCAAAATCAAAGGCACCGGTCAGTACTTCGCCTACGGGCCCCAGTCGAGACCGTAAACGTGTTTCGGACGCCCCGCCTCCGGGCTCGGCACCGAACAAGAAAACAAAGCCTTCTAGTTCCTCGGCACCGACCAAACCACATGTGCCCAGTTACACCGGCACCTTCGGCGCCGAAACACAAAGACCACCCGGCGCCGAAATCCAGTTCGGTCCCCAAATCCGCCTCCAAGCACGCGGATCCCTCGACACCGAAACCGAAGCTACTCGACACACCCCCTAAACTAAAGCCGGTCGAGCCTGTAGCTAAACCGAAGGACGCCTCGACGCCTTCTAAAGCAAAGGAACATTTAAAGAAGCCATCACCACGTTCGGAACCGAAAAAGTCGGGCGCCAAAAACTAATATTCAAGGAGAGGAACTGTTTACACCGGATCCCATCGATCCTAATCAACACAAACTTTATATCAATCCTAAAACAGGACACATTTCCTCTGTGCCACGTCACAAGTCTGTCCCTCCGAAGAAGAAAGACTCTTCCACTTCCCTATGCCTCCTTCTTCCCCTATACCTCTCTCTAACACCCCTCCTCTCCACATCCCTATCACACCTCCTCAACCTGCGGATTCTCCCCCACATGAGTATGAGGACAACATGGGGTACGGGGATGACCCTCATAATTTATATCTGGATCCAGATAATCCACCACAGGATGACTGGGGTTATAATGACCCCCAGACCCTACAGACCTCCCCAGCCCTCCACCTTATCCCACAAAACCATCTCCACCAGATGATCACATAGGTTTTGGGCAACTCATACATAGGGCGGCCGTTTTTCATGGGGTGCATATTCACACCGACCAACCAGAGGAAGATTTTCTTCTAGACACTTTTGAACGGTCTCAAAAAACTGTTCAAACTTTGCCCATGATCAAGGGTGTCATTAAACATGCACCTGAAATTTTTAACGACCCGGTCAGAGCCAGGATCCTTAATCCTAGAGTGGATAAAAGTATAGACCTGCCCCCGATGACCCCACCTACATCAAAGGTCAGCTCCCCTTGACTCACTGGTCGTTTCTAATGCCAGAAAACGCGCCAATTCCCAAACTTCAGGGGATGCTCCGCCCCTGATAAAGAATCCAAATTGTTAGATTCCTCTGGCAAACGCGTAGCTGCGCAAGCCACCAACATCTGGCGCATCGCTAACACCCAAGCTCTACTAGCTAGGTACGACAGGGCACACTACGATCAGCTAGAAACCCTCCTTCAACATCTACCTGATCAATACAAAACACAAGCCACTGACCTCATTCAAGAAGGCAAACTTATTTCCAATGCCTCCATTAAGTGCGCCTTAGACGCAGCCGACACCGCCGCTAGGTCAGTTAACACTAGCGTGCTTATCAGACGACACGCCTGGCTTCGCATTTCAGGTTTTAAGCCAGAAGTCCAGACTACCATACTAAACCAGCCATTTAACCAAAACCAACTATTTGGTCCTGCTGTCGACACAGCACTAGAAAAGATGAAGAAGGATACTGACACTGCCAAATCAATGGGAGCATTGCAGTCCCCGCAGCAACGTGGCTCCTTTCGCCGCTCCTTTTACAGAGGGGGCTCCAGGAATACCACCGCAGACAGTTCCTCTTCCTATCGAACAAACACCCAAACCTCTCCTAATAGAGGATACTTTAGGGGTGGTTACAGAGGCAACAACTCTAAGGGCAGAGGTCGAGGTAATAATAACAACACCCGTACCTCCACCACTCCCAAACAGTGACTTTCCTCCACTTCCCCCCGACTACAACACTCCCTGTCGGGGAAGGCTATCACAGTTCCTGCCTGTCTGGAACTCCATTACAACAGACAGGTGGGTGAGACAGATTATCCAACATGGCTACTGCCTGGAGCTAACAGCTACCCCCCCACCATACCACCCAGGCAGCGTCCAATGTCCACAGACCATCTTACACTTTTACAACAAGAGGTACTTTCCCTGCTTCAAAAGCACGCCATAGAGCCAGTGCCTCTGCTACAGCAGGGCACAGGGGTTTACTCCCTGTACTTCCTCATTCCCAAGAAGGACGGCACTCTCAGGCCTATTTTAGACCTCAGACCTCTCAATCAATACATACACTCAGATCATTTTCACATGATCACTCTCCAACAAGTGCTTCCCTTACTACAACAACAAGACTTCCTTGCCACATTAGACCTCAAGGACGCCTACTTCCACATTCCCATACATCCTGCTCACAGGAAGTATCTAAGGTCTCGTTCTCAATGGACAGCACTACCAGTTCAAAGTACTCCCATTCGGAGTCACCACTGCTCCAAGAGTGTTTACCAAATGCCTTGCAGTAGTAGCAGCGCATCTACGAAGACAACAAATACATGTCTTCCCATACCTGGACGACTGGCTTATCAAAGCCAAATCATCCAACCAGTGTGTCCAACACACCCACCAAACGATACAAACATTACACAACTTGGGGTTCACAATAAACTATACCAAGTCCCACCTTCAGCCCTCCCATGTCCTTCAATATCTGGGAGCCACAATAAACACTTCCACTGCTCTAGCTTACCCCAGCCCAGCCAGGATAGCCAGTATAAAAACCCTTGTCCCCAGGTTTCAAATGCAACACTCTCTTCCAGCCAGAGTGTTTATGCAGCTCATCGGCATGATGGCATCCTGCATTTTTCTCGTCCCTCATGCAAAACTTCAAATGCGTCCTCTACAAGAGTGCCTAGCGCGCCAATGGAACCAGGCTCAGGGACATCTTACAGATCTGGTGTTGGTGGACAGCCGCACACATCGCTCTCTGCAGTGGTGGAACACCAACAATTTGTCCAAGGGGCGGCTGTTCCTAGAGCCGGTTCCACAAGTAGTACTAACCACGGACGCATCCCTTACAGGATGGGGAGCACACCTGTTACACCATACAACACAGGGCAAGTGGACCACTCAGCAGAAGCTGCTCCACATCAACCACCTAGAGTTACTAGCTATATTCCTAGCTCTCAAGTCCTTTCAACTCCACGTACAAAACAAAGCTGTCCTGATCCGAACAGACAACATCACAGCTATGTACTATATACAAAAACAGGGGGGGGGACACTCTCCACAACTGTCCCAACTAGCACAGGACATTTGGAGGTGGGCCATTCCACAAAACATATACCTTCTAGCAGAACACCTACCAGGGGTTCACAATCAGATTGCAGATCTGTGAAGTCGACAGACACAACAGATTCACGAGTGGGAACTACATCCACAAGTTCTTCTACCTTTCTTCCAGATGTGGGGCCAGCCAGACTTAGATCTGTTCGCCACACACCAAAACGCCAAATGCCCAACCTTCGCCGCCAGGTTTCCACACCCGCAGTCCAAGGGCAATGCGATGTGGATGAACTGGTCCGGCAGATTTGTGTACGCTTTTCCACCGCTCCCACTCATCCCACTTGTAGTACGCAAGCTTCGACAACAGTCTCTCAAAATGATACTAGTAGCCCCTACATGGGCACGCCAACCGTGGTTCACCACACTACTGGAGCTATCAGTAGTCCCATACCAAAGACTACACCTCTCCCCAACAATGCTAACGCAGAGCCATGGAGAGATAATGCACCCAGATCCATCTCAGCTGAACCTTGCAATTTGGCTCCTGAAGTCCTAGAATTCGGTTACCTTAACCTACCCCCAGACTGCATGGAAGTTATAAAAGAAGCTAGACGCCCAACTACCAGAGCCTGCTATGCAGCTAAATGGAAAAGATTAGCTATTTACTGCACTAATAATAACATCCAACCATTACAAGCCTCTACGCAAAACATCATTTGCTATTTGTTACATTTGCAAAGATGTAGTCTTGCATACTCATCCATACGTCTGCACCTCGCAGCCCTTGCTGCTTACTTGCAAAACAGACAACACTTATCACTATTCAAAGTTCCCGCCATTAAAGCCTTCATGGAAGGCCTTAAGCGGATCATACCTCCCAGATTACCACCTTCCCCAGTGTGGAATCTTAATATAGTACTTACCAGGCTCATGGGTCCACCTTTCGAACCCTTACATAAATGTGAACTTCAATTCCTTACATGGAAAGTTATGCTTCTAATTGCAATCACTTCTCTCAGGAGAGTCAGTGAACTACAAGCTCTAACTATACAAGAGCCTTTCTTACAAATACATCATAAAAGGTAGTTCTCAGAACAAACCCAAAATTCCTTCCCAAAGTCATTTCGCCTTTCCACCTTAACCAATCAGTAGAACTACCTGTGTTCTTCCAAAACCCAGATTCCGTGGCAGAAAGAGCTCTCCACACCCTAGATGTCAAAAGAGCCCTTATGTATTACATTGACAGAACCAAATCCTTTCGCAAAACCAAACAATTGTTTGTGGCTTTCTCTCCACCACACAAAGGTAATCCCATCTCAAAAGCCGGGGTTGCAAGGTGGATTGTTAAATGTATCCAAATCTGCTACCAAAAGCCAAACGCACATTATCAGTTCCCCCTAGAGCGCACTCAACACGCAAACTAGGGGCATCCATGGCATTCTTAGGGAACATTCCCCTAGAAGACATATGTAAGGCAGCCACGTGGTCTACAACACACACCTTCACTAAACACTATTGTGTTGATGTGCAAGCCAAGCAACAAGCTTCCGTGGGCCAAGCTGTCCTTAAAACCCTTTTTCAAACTACTGCAACACATACAGGTGACCACCGCTAGGGAGATACTGCTGTACAGTCTATGCACAGTGTGAGCTCTGCAGCTCACATGCCTCGAACGGAAAATGCTACTTACCAGTATGCATCTGTTCTTGGCATGTAGAGCTGCAGATCCTCACACGCCCACCCACCTCCCCGGGACCTGTATGTGCTCCAGTCCTATCTTAATTAGATACACACACATGGACATCTCTTTTCTTTTCTACTAACTCCATCACTCCCCAATATGGCGAAAAACAATCTGAGGATGGAGTCGATGCCCATGCGCACTATTGTCCTAAGGAGGAGTCACCTATCACATGACTACAAAGACTTCTTCGAAGACAACAACAAAGTGCAAGCATCCGAGCCCAACACCAGATGGCGATCTAATGCACAGTGTGAGGATCTGCAGCTCTACATGCCAAGAACAGATGCATACTGGTAAGTAGCATTTTCCATACTCAGGAGGGTCACAATGCAGTGCTGGGTTTATTCAATCTTGTAACGCGTTTCAACTGTGGACAGTCTTGTTCACACAAGACAAGTAAACCCAGCACTGCATTGTGACCCTCCTGAATGTGCACTTTCTTGGACCTTTGTGCGACTAATTTTGACCGGCAGGCCTCGCTATATATATATACAACGAGGATTCAGCAGATCAGTTTTAAGGGCAGCTAGAGTGAAGGCGAATGCAAGGCCGAGGGATCAGCTGATTTTCGGCAAAACTGGTGAGGACAGGGAGCCAGAAAAAGTTGAGCCACAAGATCATTGCGGCAGGCTTTGGTCACTAACAGTCCAGGCATCCCACAACAGACAACGTGGCTTGGTGAAAGTAAGGGCTTCAGGAAATGCCACAAATGTAAGGCGTGCAGGTATGGGGAAAATACAACTGAGGTACCCCTACCGTTTACGAATAAGAAGTGGCAGATCATGAAGCCTTTTACATGTAAGAGCCAGTTTGTAGTGCATGCTTTAAAATGTAGTTGTTTTAAATTGTACATAGGCAGTACGATTTTACCGGTGCATCAACGGATCTTACAGCATATTAGAGCAATTAACAACAGTGGATCAGACATACCCATTGGCCAGACACTTCCACGATTTCCATGATAATAAGTTGGAAGGTCTGAAATACTTTGTAATAGATCAAGTCCCGCAAAGATTAAGAGGGGGAAATAGAGAAAGATGCTTGAGACAGCTCGAATCAAGATATATTCTCCGGTTCAACAGTAAAATTCCATATGGGCACAACACTGAGGAAGACCTGCATGGACATTTGTAAATAGCTAGAAGACCCTGTACTGGTGTAAGAGACTGATGAAGATCTGTATGTAGATATGTAAATAGAATAAGGATCCTGTAATGCTGTAAGAGATGAATGAAAAATAGCTATTTGAGGCTTAGGGAATGTAAATCTCTCTCTGGAATAACTAAATGATTGATGTTATGAATTGTTGATTTGTAAGCCACTCCTTGAGATTTTATTGAATTGGTTGCACAGGGTTTTTGCACAAGCACTTTAGTTCGATGAGGATGTGAATAGCCTTGATATTTGTTGAGAGAGTAGGGGCACTTGCCTACAAGATGGAGGGAAAGTGGAATATTGGTCACTTTTCACACGCATTTGCAAAAATATTCCAATGGAGCAAATTTCTTGCGAATTTTAATTTTAATAACAATGCGTTATTTGTACAAGGCACATTTCACTTTATTAACTGAGCGACATTGCACATAATATCATCAATGAGTGTCAAGTCAACCCGGGAGTATGGGTTATTATAAACGAGACATCAATAGGGCACTTGCCCGGAATTTGAAAAGTGAGTTTCTTAAATGTATTTAGAATGTTTTAAATTGTAAAAACTTGTGATATTGCGGCAGAGTTTAATAATTTATTGAGAGATTTGGTATGCTCATTTGCACAATGCAGTGACAATTTGTTTGGACATATTGACTGCAAATGTCGCTTTTGAAGACATATTGTTGCACTGTCACTTTAATTTTGTATTCAAAACTTTATTGCTAATGATGCACTGTCACTTTAAGATTTCCACTGATATAAAATGGTGAAAAAATGGCGGCGACTTCAGGTTTGAGAAAGACCGCCGGTGCGGTCGAAACGCGTTACCTGACAGTAACTGGCTGAAATAAATACTCAAAATAAGCGACCCCGAGCGCGTTGAAGTCTGTTTTAAATTGTGCGAGAAGGCGTTGGAACGAATATATATATATATATATATATATGGAAAGAAAGTTTCCGGCAATACCCAGCTCCTCTCCAAGCGAGGTCGGTGCGAATCCCGGGTGTCGGATCCCGGTTGTAAATTAAAGAAATTCTGCAAGCGCTAAACTCGACTAGAAAGGAGACTCGCACACCAGGGTTCGTGTTAAAAAAACTTGTTATTGGCGACGCGTTTCGACCAAACGGTCTTCTTCACAAGCCCTATGTATATATATATATATATATATATATAGTTATATATAGTTATATATATATTTGTATTTCAGATTTTTACAAATTAAAAATATATAAACTCAACATAAAATATTTAAACACATAATTCAATAAATTATTTTATTGAACTATTAAAAAATATATTTAAAAAACACTTTGAACCATATTTACATACAAACAGAACACAAACAAAAAATAATTTAATAATAATAATCCTTACAATTTATCAAACATAATAAACACAAACACAATGTATTTAAAACAATTGATTAGCAGTGATAACACATATTTATATTCATGTATATAACAAACAAGTGGGCTGACAAAAAGTTCCTCCGGCTGCTGGCACGGCGGCCCATGTGCAGGTGTGAGTACCCATATAAGTGTCTCTCTGAAGTTCAAAGCTGTTCTGTTAGGGAAAACATGCACACTTCGACGGCTCACGAGTCCTGTGAAGTTATTTTTTCTCTAACTGCAGCAATAACCCCGATATTTTTCGGCAATACAGCACCTTGATCACGGGTCAGGAAAGGACGACCCTAACTCAAATACATAGTGTTAGAGAATAGTGTAAAAGAGAAAAAGGACTGATGTTGAAAAAGCAGCTAGATATATGACATTACATAGGCGCCATACTGGGCTTCATTATGAGTTTGGCGGTGCGGGAGCTGCCTGCACCCCCAAACCTGCTGTTGAACTGCCCACCAGATTAGGAGTTTTCTCCTGTCTGGCGGGTGGTTCTTTGGTGTACCCACAGTGGTGCCTATGAAATAGGCACCGCAATGGGAACATCAGAATCAGTACCTGCACGGCATGGACTGCTGCAGTCCATGCTGTGCAGGTACTGGGGTGCATGCAGACAGCATGCACCCCATGGCGCAGAGGCACAAGGGGACCCTGTAGGGCCCTCTTTGTTTCCTCACCGCCACACTTTTCATGGCGGTCGCACCGCCATGAAAAGTGTGGCGGTGAGGAAACTCGTAATATGCTTGACGGAGCCGCAGTGGTCCCACCAAGCATATTGCGGCCTCAAGACTGCTGCAACACCGCCAGCGATCTCTGATCCCTGGCGGTTGTGGTGGTCCCAGGACGGCCCGACCGCCCTAGTCATAATAGGGCTGTCGGAAGGCCGCCACCACCGCACCCTGCGAGACTGGCAGTCCGTGGACTGCCAGACTCTTAATGAGGCCCATAATCATTTCATGTACCCAAATGAAAATATAGTCTTTGTGATAATCTTATAAAGTTCACTGTGCCAGTATAATTATCAAAGTCAGTTGGGTGTCTACAAAAGGTTCTGAAATCAATGTACTGTAAAGTCCATGGATGCCATTTTTGAACTGTCATTCATAAAGAAAACATAACAATCCATTCCTGGTATTACATATAAATAGATATATGATTAATACACATTGTGACATATGCCCAATGTAACATTGTAGACATTCTTATGCACTGAGTTTATGTTAAAGATTCTAGTAACTGTTACTCTCTATGGCATGTTAAAGTCCTCAACAACAGACTCAAACATAACACCAGGCAGTTGCTCTCTTCATGTTACCAAAAATAAATTATTTCCGTAAAGGGTAAAGTGACAAGTGTTTAAAAGTCCCACAATATGTATTCAAGAATCCTACCTGAGTAGGCTGAAAAGTTTGTTTCCGCATACTTTCTTAACATCATAATATTGATAAGGCAACAACAAGAGATCGGAAAGCACTTGCTCTCTTGAGGTATATTCCAACGATTTTCACAAACTTGCATCTAGCAGTATTATGAAACTGTTCCACCAATGTACAAAAAGGGGTACTAGTACTTGATGTAACATTGTTCCATAATATTTCCATTAACCCATTCATAGCTTACTGATTCAGACAAAATATACACCGTATGACTTAATAACATAAGTTGATTAATAGAAATTCTTAGCGCTTTTGTCAGCTCCTGGTGCAGAAATACCCCTTGTGTGCCTCTATTAAAAATGTCAAATCAATTAAAACCAGAAGTAGATGCCACTTCACAGATTCACTGAAAACCAAACATCCTTAGGATTTATAAACAGATACTATTCATTTCAAATGTAAGGTGCTAATCAACCCAAATGGACTGCAATCTCTTTGTCTAAATTCAAGCCGATCAAAAACATAGTATTGCATGCAATAATATACTGTGACTCCAATCTGAGCTGTTCCAAAACCCTGTCACCACCTTTGATGTTGGGGAGGATTCAATACTATGTCTCTGATTGGCTTGAATTTAGATGAAGAGAAGGCAGTCCATTTGGGACTTCCTACCCGAATCTGTCCCAGATCATGCAAGTGTTGCTAATTATATGGTAGAGCTCATACCTTACCATTAGATGAGAAATCAAATTTGTATATGTCTCCTTCTCAATAATCACATGCTTTCATTGTTGTAAGCACTCTGCACCTACTTATGATTGTAAAACCAGGCCACCTATGTAAACCAAAGGGGTGAGAGGAGGAGTGAAAGTGAGTCACTCTATAAAAATGCATTTCTACACATTAAAACTACTGATAACTTGGAGAAAATACAAAGTGGGTCCAAAATGGGCAACCATCTATAGTATTCAGTGATAAACAGAGAGAGAAAAAAGGATGATGTAGGCTCCCTCCAATTGTTGAACATATATCAACATTGTATATACGTTTGTCAAGCTAAACTATACTACACAAGGACAAAACTATTTCATCCTAAATGTACATTCAGTTCTTCATCTTCATTTAAAACTTGAGGTGTTAGAGTTTCATAGTCCCCAATATATTTGGATTCTAATCTCCTCAGGCAATGTGTGCTGTCACCACCCTTCAGGTTATGTGTAATGCTATCAAAAGCAAAGAATGTGAGTGTTGTTCTTACCACTATGAAATTACTGGAAATGTTTAGACAGAGGATAGTTTATGTCCCTGTTCGTAATCGCCCTAAGATGTTCTAATACCCTTCTCTTTACAGGGTGGACTTGAGGGGGGCAGGGATGGTGCTGCCAATACACCTTTTCCCAGAGGGACAGAGAAGAGCATGAATGGCAATACTGTTATATTGCTTGGATTAGTTTACCCTGGTGTCATGTAGGTAGATATGTGTTAGAAATGGGGGTCTCTAGTTGGCAATGGTTTGCACCTTTGTCCAAGTAGGGACCCTTCTTCCTAGTCAAGGTAATTGGGATACACTTCTAAAATAACCCCTGCTCCCCCTCTTGGTAGCTTGGCATGAGCAGACAGGCTTATCTCAGAGACAGTGTGTAAAGCATGTGTGCACACATACAGTAATACAGTAAAAATACTACAAATGGACACCACACCAAAATGACAAAAATCCACAATACAGTTATCAAGATGTAACTTTTAGAAGGTGAAACTGTTCTGTCCTTAGCAACCTATAGATGTGACACTTTCAACAAAAAAGTACCTTGGATGTGTCACAATCATAAACAAAAACAACCGCAGGGAAGGTGAAGCGTTGGTTTCTTACTCCAGGGGAGGTGATGTGTTGGTTCCTTACTGCCACGCAGGGGAGGTGATGCGTCAGTTCCTTACTGAAGGGGAGATGATGCGTCAGTTTCTTACTGTGTGGGGAGGTGATGCCTTGGTTTCTTACTGTGGCCCGGGTGTCCTTGTAGACTTGGCGCCCCGGTGAGATGTGTGGGGATCGGGGATGCGTCGGTTCTCGATGAGGCAGCGGCAATGGCGCTGTGTTGGTTTCTCCAGCCGCACTCCCACAATGTGTTGGTTCTTTCAGCCGCACAGCAGGGCCTGCGTCGGAATCGGTGCGGTGATCTCGGACTTCGGAGATCGTGCACAGGATTAGGCTTGTGTCGATTTCTCCAGCCACGGGCAAGCGATGCGTTGGTTTCTTCGGCGATGTGTCGGAAACAGGTGTGGATGCGTCGCGCTTCTCGTAGTTGCGTCTCTTTTCTAGCTCCCAACAGCAGGGACAACCTCCAGAGGCCCAACTCAGCAACAGGCACCTTTTGGCAAGTCAGAACTCTCAGCCAGGAAGTTCAGGGGAGCTGGTGGTGAAATCTTTGCTTTGTGGCCCTGAGACTTCAGAACAGGAGGCAAGCTCTACTTCAAGCCCTTGGAGATATTCTTCAAGCAGGATACACAGCTCCCAGCACACAGCAAAGTATTTGTCCTCTCCTTGGTAGAAACAGCCACTGCCGGCCAACCCCAGACAGCACACAGCAAAGGGGCAGTACTTCTCCTTCAGCTTTCCCAGCTTTTCTTCTTGGCCGAGGTTCCTCTTGAGTCCAGAAGTATTCTAAAGTTCTGGGGTCTGGGCCCCAATATTTATACAGCATTTCTCTTTGTTCTCTGGTGTCAGAGAGGCTCTGTGCTCAGTCACAACCTGTTCTGTCCTCTCTGGTGCAGCTTCCCAGCAGGAGGTGAAGACAGCATTGTGTAAGGTAGACCAGGCCCGTTCAGGTGAAAGGAAATCTCCTCCTCCTACTCTAAATGCAGCCCAGGTCTACTCAGCCCAGCCCTGACTCATCCAGGAAAGACAGGACACACCTCAACCCCCCCCGTGGCTGTCTACAGTGAATGCACATCCCCAGCTCCTGTTACTCCAAAGCCAGACAGTCAATCCACAAACCAGCAGAGGCACACAGGAAGGCTAAGCAAGAAAATATCTACTTTCTAAAAGTGGTATTTTAAAACACAGAATGTAAAAATCATCCTTACTAAAAGATGCATCTTTATATTCTGAGTTCAGGCATATTAAACTTCACCTTCCTATCTTGTCCCAATGGGAAGTTATATTTATAAGATGTTATAAATAAACTCCCATTCTATCCTATGGGACAGATAGCCTTTTTCAATATTGAAAAACGAAATTCCCTGTAGTTCACTATCAGGACATGTTACACACATCACAACATGTCCTACCTTTCACAGACACTGCACCCTGCCCACAGGGGTACCATGGGCCTACCTTATGGGTGAATCACATGTAAGAAAAGGGAAGGTTAGGGCCTAGCAAGTGGGTGCACTTGCCAGGTCGACATGGCAGTACCAAACTGCGCACAGACACTGCAAAGGCAGGTCTGAGAACCTTTTGCAAGGCTGCTTGTGTGGGTGGCACAATCAGTGCTGCAGGCCCACTAGCAGCATTTGGCTTCAGACCCAGGGCACACACCGTGCACTGTACTAGGGACTTAGTTGTAAGTCAAACAAGCCAAACATGGAAACACCAGTCCATAGTCACAATTTACAGAGGGAGCACTTGCACTTTGGCACTGAACAGCAGTGGCAAAGTGCCCAAAGCATCTAGACCAGCAAAAACAAAGTCCAGCACACAGCAAAAACACAGGAGGCAGAGGCAAAAATACAGGGGGAAACCATGCCAAGGATGCCAGGTCTAACAATATGTTTGTGCTTGTATTGCAGCTCTTACATCTTTTGCATCTAAAAAAGCTGCAAGGTTTACTAATGGCACCTTCAGTGCCATCAGTGATCATGTTTTTGCTCAGGGAGTCTTGCAGACTCTTCTGCACAAAGTGATCAGGGGTTGTTTATTGATGATCCAGCTATGGTCTTATCTGACTTAAGGATATGCCAGTGTTTGCATAGAATTAAGCGTATATCACCAGCTTTTTTATTGAAGGTAGTAATCAATCTGGTATAGGTATTGGGTGTCTTGGATATTTATTGTCACTTTTCATATCTCACAGTAGGCCATTCCAATTGACCCGCCTGGCCTTTTTAACAGGCAGTCTGGGGTGTATGAATGTCATATCCGCTCTGTCTGTAGCATGGTGTACTCTTCACAGGTGTAAGCCTCCTCAGTACTATAGTTTCTTCTGGCCCTAAGTAGTTCCTCATAAGGGTTCTACATATGAGGCTTCTGGGATTACTGCTCCTGGCGTGCAGAAAACTGTTACCAGCAGTTTCCTTTCTGTAAAGACTGGTCTTGTCTTTGGCAACCATGACAAACACCTGCCAGTCAAGAAAATCCACACTCTGATTGCTAGTGTTATCAGTATAGTGAAGTTCGAAATCATTGTAATTCAGGCTCCTGATAAAGTTGGATACAGTCTCACGTCACCTTCCCAAGTATTCAGATGACCATATTTTTCAGAATTTTGTTTTAACTTAAAAGATACTCCTTCCTGTACATATCCAGTAAAAGCTCGACAGATCAGTGTGCTTTAACCCGTATTTTTCCCCTACATATGCCTGATCCATTTGGTATGAATCAGATAACCACTTAAGTGCATGTGTATGAATGTCCAAGCAGTTACTACTTTTTGAGTGGTAACCTACCTGCATTGAATTTTCCTGCTCACTCCTCTACATGCAGTTTTCAAAAATTAAATATATGGAGCCAGATTTATTAAGAAGTCACACAACACAGAGCAGCAAGTAAAGTTGCTGTACCGCATTGTGGGAAATGGATACAGCAGAACAGTGCCATATCTACTACTGAGCTGTTCTGCTCTCTCCATGCGTTAGTGCACTCCAGGCAGTAATGCACCAGTGCAGACACTATCACACTATAGTGCAAGTGTGTCTTCCTTGTCTGTAGAATAGGTTTTGCACTGGAAGAGTTCCTTACAGTACAAAACCTATGCTGTGGGCTGGGCAGGATGAGATCACATATACTAGTCGTGGACAGGGCAGCCTTATTGATTTAATCGCCCTTTCTGACTATTATAAACCCAAGTCGGTAAATTTGTCAATTACAAAAGTACCTTTTAGCGACCACTTTCCGCTAGAAATTCAATTTGAAACACAAAACAAGAATCTGCCTCCAGTAGTAGCACTGCCCGTAATCCACCACAAAAATAAGGGTCTCACGTGCAAATGGGCCTCTATGAACCCGGAGGTGGTTTTGGGAAAACTTGTGGAAAAAAATAGGTCGCAAATTTTGATTTGCCTTGAAGACGAATTAAACCCAAAGACCATGTTAGCAGCGTTCACAGATATTTCTTCAACTCTAAATAAAATTCTAGAATGTAACAGAAGACCCTTGGCCCGCAAACAGTTTAAGTGGTTTAATAATGACTGTACAAGGAGCCATAATAAGCTTGTTGAAGCACTAAAACAAAAGCCCAGAGATTTAGCACGGGTGAGAGCCTGCAGATCCCAGTATAAAAAAATTCTAGAAAATCGAAGGGAGACTGTTAGGAAGGAGGCATGGGAGAGGCTATATGAAGCGAGCATTACTAAAAATAGCAGCCTTTTCTGGAAGACCATCAATACCCCCTTCTTTCAAGATAGCCATAATAACACCACTGACGTCACACTTCCGCCAAATAAGTGGGTTGATCATTTCTAGGCAATTTATAGCAATGGGGCGGGGCCTTCTGACAATGTAGAATGTGGTTATCACACAAATGGGGCTGCGAGAAAATTAGACCCACCGACAATTAAGGAAGTCACAAAGGCTCTAGACCTGACAAAGAAAAATAAGGCTGCTGGTCCCGACGGTATACCGGCGGATCTATTCCTGGCCAAACTTGCCTTTTGGCTCCCAATCTTAACCAACATTTTATGCTGTGTCACAGTTACGGGTCCCACAGCTTCGTGGTCAACAGCAATAATTGTCCCTATTTTTAAAAAGGGAGATAGGTTGTCCCCAAAATGTTACCGCCCAATTTCACTAATTGACACAACATCAATCAATCAATCAATCAATCACAGAATTTGTAAAGCGCACTACTTACCCGCGAGGGTCTCAAGGCGCTGGGGAGAAAAAAAGGGGGGGGAGGTGCTGCTACTGGTCAAACAACCAGGTCTTGAGTAGCCTCCTGAAGGTCAGCAGGTCTTGGGTCTGTCGTAGGCTTAGTGGAAGGGTGTTCCAGGTCTTGGCGGCGAGGTGGGAGAAGGATCTGCCGCCGGTGGTGGTTCTTCGAATGCGAGGGACGGTGGCGAGGGAGAGGTCGGCGGAGCGGAGTTGGCGGTTGGGGACGTAGAAGAGGAGTCGTCTGTTGAGGTAGGCTGGGCCAGTCTTGTGGAGTGCCTTGTGTGCGTGGATGAGGAGTTTGAAGGAGATTCTCCTGTCGACGGGGAGCCAGTGCAGGTTCCTCAGGTGGGGGTGATGTGGCTGTGGCGTGGTACATCGAGGATCAGGCGTGCGGAGGCGTTTTGTATGCGTTGCAGTCGCTTGATGAGCTTGGCCAGGGCTCCCGCGTAGAGGGCGTTCCCATAGTCGAGTCTGCTGCTGACGAGGGCCTGGGTGACTGTTCTTCTCGTGTCTGTCGGGATCCACCTGTAGATCTTGCGAAGCATGCGGAGGGTGTTGAAGCAGGAGGATGAGACTGCGTTGACTTGCTTGGCCATGGAGAGCGTTGAGTCGAGGATGACTCCCAGGTTGCGTGCGTGGTCGGTGGGTGTCGGGGCTGCTCCCAGCATCGTTGGCCACCAGGAGTCGTCCCAGGCTGAGGGGTTGGAGCCGAGGATGAGGACCTCTGTCTTCTCCGTGTTCAGTTTTAGTCGGCTGATCTTCATCCAATCGGCGACGGCCTTCATCCCTTCATGGAGGTTGGATTTGGCGGCGAGGGGTCCTTGGTGAGGGAGAGGATCAGTTGAGTGTCGTCGGCGTAGGAGATTATGTTGAGGTCGTGCTGTCTGAGCGATGCGTGCGAGCGGGGCCATGTAGATGTTGAACAGTGTTGGGCTGAGGGACGATCCCTGGGGTACGCCGCAGATGATCTCGGAGGCTTCGGATCGGAATGGTGGGAGGCGGACTCTCTGGGTTCTGCCGGCGAGGAAGGAGGTGGCCCATTCCAGGGCCTTGTCTCGGATCCCTGCGTTGTGGAGGCATGTGCGTAGAGTGCGGTGGCAGACAGTGTCGAAGGCGGCGGAGAGGTCCAGCAGGATGAGGGCTGCGGTCTCACCGTTGTCCAGCAGGATCCTGATGTCGTCGGTGGCGGCGATGAGGGCAGTCTCAGTGCTGTGGTTGCTGCGGAACCCCGATTGGGATGGGTCCAGGATGCTGTTTTCTTCGAGGTATCGGGTTAGCTGTTTGTTGACGATCTTCTCGATGACCTTGGCTGGGAACGGAAGCAGGGAGATGGGCCGGAAGTTCTTGAGGTCTTTCGGGTCCGCCTTGGGTTTTTTGAGTAGGGCGTTGATCTCTGCGTGTTTCCAGCTCTCTGGGAAGGTCGCGGTCTCAAAGGAGAGATTGATGATGTTGCACAGGTGGGGTGCGATGGAGCTGCTGGCTTTGTTGAAGATGTGGTGCGGGAAAGGGTCTGACGGGGAGCCGGAGTGTATTGTGCTCATGGTCTTGATGGTGTCCTCGATGTTCACGCTGGCCCAGGCTGGCAGGGGATCGTGGTCGATGGTGTGCGGCGGGTCTGGTGCATCGATCTTAGTTGGGGCTGTCTGGGTGTTGAAGCTGTCGTGGATGTCGGCGATCTTGCGGTGGAAGAAGGTGGCGAGGGAATCGCACAGGGGTTGCGACGGTGGGATGTTGTTGGTGTTGGAGCTGGGGTTGGAGAGTTCCTTCACGATGTTGAAAAGCTCCTTGCTGTTGTGTGCGTTGTTGTCGAGGCGGTCTTTGAAGGAGATTCTCTTGGCGGACTTGATGAGGTGGTGGTGGTTACGGATGGCGTCTTTGTGGGCTGCGTGGCTGTCCGGTGTCTTATCACTGTGCCATTTCTTCTCTAGTTTCCGGCAGGTACGCTTGGAAGCTAGGAGTTCCCAGGTGAACCAGCTGGCTCTTTTGGTGGTGTCAGCGTAGGTGGGTTTTTTCAGCGGGGCGAGGGTGTTGGCACAGTCGTCCATCCATCTTCTGAGGTTGCAGGCAGCGTCGTCGGTGTTGGATGGGTCGGAGGGAGGGCTGAGAGCGAGGGTTGCCCGTAGTTGGTCTTCGGTGACTTTGCTCCAGCAGCGGCGTGGGATCTGTTGGGTGCGGTGGTGTGTGGTGGGTTTCTGGAAGGTGAAATGGATGCAGCGGTGGTCGGTCCAGAGGAGTTCCGTGGTGTGGCTGAAGGAGACGTGGGAGCTTGAGGAGAAGATGGGGTCGAGCGTGTGGCCGGCGGAATGGGTCGGGTGTTGTGACGAGCTGGCTCAGACCGAGGTTGGCGAGGTTGTCGATCAGGGTGGTGGAATGCTGTTGTTCTTGTTCTCCAGGTGAAAATTCAGGTCTCCGAGGAGGATGTAGTCGGTAGAGGTCAGGGCGTGCGTGCTGATGAAGTCGGCGATGGAGTCGCTGAACTGGGGTCGGGGCCCAGGGGGTCTGTAGATGAGGGTGCCTCTGAGGGTGGTGTTGGGGTCCGTGTGGATCTGGAAGTGCATGTGTTCGGCGGTGCTGAGAGTGTTGTCGGTGCTGGTCGAGACCCTGATGGTGTTCTTGTGGACGATGGCGATTCCTCCTCCTACTGCGTTGACGAGGTCTCTGCGGGTGATCTTATAGCCGTCTGGGATGGCTATGGCGATGTCGGGGGCGGAGGAGTCGTTCATCCAGGTCTCTGTCAGGAAGGCGACGTCTGGTGATGATGTGTCGAGCAGGTCCCAGAGCTCGACGGCGTGTTTGCGTGCGGAGCGGGTGTTCAGTAGGATGCATCGGAGGTGGTTGCGGTCCTTCTTGGCGGGCGCCTCGGTGGCTCTGAGACTGGTGTAGCTGCAGTTCCGGCAGGTGAAGGGACCATGGGTGCGTTCGGGCGGCCTTGAAGCAGTTGTGCGTCCGTCCGGGGTTGAGAGCGTGGAGTGTGGTGGCATCGTATTGGCGTCGGTCCTCGAGGCTGGTGCGGGGGCGCACGGCCCAGGGGTTCTGGCGCTGGGCGCGGTCCAGGCACGGACGGGCGCTGGACGGGCTTGCCTTAGGCGCGCCTTCGCGCGCCAGCGGCGCGGCCGCGCAGCGGCCGCCATATATGGGGAGGTGGGAGGGAGGAGCAGCTGGGAGGCAGTGGCAGCGAATGGGCAGTCAGGGGGCGGGGCCGCAGGGACGCAGCGGCGGGAGTGGAGAGAGGCAGCGAGGGGTACAGAAGGCAAGAAGGACACAGGGAAATGGGGGCAGCGAGGAGACAGAAGAGAAAACGGGCACACAGCAATGGGGGCAGCGAGGGAACAGAAGGAAAAAAATGGACACAATACAGTGGGGGCAGCGAGGGGAACAGAGAGAGAACGGGCACACAGCAATGAGGGCAGCGAGGGAACTGAAGGAAAAAATGGACACAATACAGTGGGGGCAGCGGGGGAACAGAGAGAGAACGGGCACACAGCAATGGGGGCAGCGAGGGAACAGAAGGAAAAAATGGACACAATACAGTGGGGTCAGCTAGGGAACAGAGAGAGAACGGGCACACAGCAATGAGGGCAGCGAGGGAACAGAAGGAAAAAATGGACACAATACAGTGGGGGCAGCGAGGGGAACAGAGAGAGAACGGGCACACAGCAATGAGGGCAGCGAGGGAACAGAAGGAAAAAATTGACACAATACAGTGGGGGCAGCGAGGGAAAACAGACGGAAAACGGGCACCGAGGCCACAAGCAGAGGGCGAGCTTACCAGCAGCAGCAGCGGGCAGGACACCACAGGCGGAGCTGTGTGGCGGGGAGCGACCTACCTGGTAAGGTCAAGGGTCGCTCTCCTCACCGCGCAGCGGCCGCCATATATGGGGAGGTGGGAGGGAGGAGCAGCTGGGAGGCAGGGGCAGCGAATGGGCAGTCAGGGGGCGGGGCCGCAGGAGCGCAGCGGCGGGAGTGGAGAGAGGCAGCGAGGGGTACAGAAGGCAAGAAGGACACAGGGAAATGGGGGCAGCGAGGGAGACAGAAGAGAAAACGGGCACACAGCAATGGGGGCAGCGAGGGAACAGAAGGAAAAAATGGACACAATACAGTGGGGGCAGCGAGGGGAACAGAGAGAGAACGGGCACACAGCAATGAGGGCACCGAGGAACAGAAGGAAAAAATGGACACAATACAGTGGGGGCAGCGAGGGGAACAGAGAGAGAACGGGCACACAGCAATGGGGGCAGCGAGGGAACAGAAGGAAAAAATGGACACAATACAGTGGGGTCAGCGAGGGGAACAGAGAGAGAACGGGCACACAGCAATGAGGGCAGCGAGGGAACAGAAGGAAAAAATGGACACAATACAGTGGGGGCAGCGAGGGGAACAGAGAGAGAACGGGCACACAGCAATGAGGGCAGCGAGGGAACAGAAGGAAAAAATGGACACAATACAGTGGGGGCAGCGAGGGAAAACAGACGGAAAACGGGCACCGAGGCCACAAGCAGAGGGCGAGCTTACCAGCAGCATCAGCGGGCAGGACACCACAGGCGGAGCTGTGTGGCGGGGGAGCGACCTACCTGGTAAGGTCAAGGGTCGCTCTCCTCACCGCGCAGCGGCCGCCATATATGGGGAGGTGGGAGGGAGGAGCAGCTGGGAGGCAGGGGCAGCGAATGGGCAGTCAGGGGGCGGGCCGCAGGGACGCAGCGGCGGGAGTGGAGAGAGGCAGCGAGGGGTACAGAAGGCAAGAAGGACACAGGGAAATGGGGGCAGCGAGGGAGACAGAAGAGAAAACGGGCACACAGCAATGGGGGCAGCGAGGAACAGAAGGAAAAATGGACACAATACAGTGGGGGCAGCGAAGGGGACAGAGAGAGAACGGGCACACAGCAATGAGGGCAGCGAGGGAACAGAAGGAAAAAGTGGACACAATACAGTGGGGGCAGCGAGGGGAACAGAGAGAGAACGGGCACACAGCAATGAGGGCAGCGAGGGAACAGAAGGAAAAAATGGACACAATACAGTGGGGGCAGCGAGGGGAACAGAGAGAGAACGGGCACACAGCAATGGGGGCAGCGAGGGAACAGAAGGAAAAAATGGACACAATACAGTGGGGTCAGCGAGGGGAACAGCGAGAGAACGGGCACACAGCAATGAGGGCAGCGAGGGAACAGAAGGAAAAATGGACACAATACAGTGGGGGCAGCGAGGGGAACAGAGAGAGAACGGGCACACAGCAATGAGGGCAGCGAGGGAACAGAAGGAAAAAATGGACACAATACAGTGGGGGCAGCGAGGGGAACGGAGAGAGAACGGGCACACAGCAATGAGGGTAGCGAGGGAACAGAAGGAAAAAATGGACACAATACAGTGGGGGCAGCGAGGGAAAACAGACGGAAAACGGGCACCGAGGCCACAAGCAGAGGGCGAGCTTACCAGCAGCAGCAGCGGGCAGGACACCACAGGCGGAGCTGTGTGGCGGGGGAGTGACCTACCTGGTAAGGTCAAGGGTCGCTCTCCTCACCGCGCAGCGGCCGCCATATATGGGGAGGTGGGCAGGGTTCTACTTGACCACCTTGAAAGTTGGATAGCAGATAAGGGGAAATTTGCGGACATCCAATATGGCTTTAGAAGGGGCCTTGGCAGGGTGGAACAATGCCTTAACCTTCATTTGGTAATTGGCAAGTACACCATGGCAAAAGACACTAACCTTTATTTGGGCTTAATGGACCTGACATCGGCTTTTGACTGTGTTATGAGAGGAACATTATGGCAAAAGATGTTAGGGATGGGCATAGATGCCCCCTTGGTCAACTTTCTAGCGCAATTGCACCAGGATGTCACGGGCAGAGTAAGATATGGGGCAGATGGAGAACTTTCAGCACCGATTAGAATGAATAGTGGCGTCTGACACGGGTGCGTGCTAGCCCCCTTTCTGTTTTGTTTATATATAAATGATTTGGAGAGTTGCCAAAATGAAGGGGCGATCGATGTGCCACGAGTGCGGGGGAGAGAGCTCCCCGCACTAATGTATGGAGATGACTGTGTATTGATTTCAAGAACAGGCGTGGGCCTGCAGACCCTCCTAAACCGATTTGATGATTTTATGAGCGGGTTGGGCCTGCAGACCAACACCGCTAAGTCACAAGTCATGGTGGAGGGGAAAGCCAAATGCAAAATGAGACTTTGCTTTATTAAAAATGAAAAACTAGCCCAGGTGTCAACTTTTTGCTACCTAGGCATTCAATTTGACCAAAAAGGTTCTTGGACCTACCGCTTAGAGGTCAACAAGAGGAGCTATGATAGAATGCTTGAGGCCTTATTTAGGTTTTCAAGGAAACTTGGCGGCAGACTGACTGACTCCCTCATTAACATCTATACCGCCTGATGCTCTGCTGTGATTCTGTACGGTGCTGGGGTGTGGGGTTTCTGCAATTCGTCCTCCCTACATGGAACTGAAAATGCATTTCTTAGAAGATTATTGTCGCCCCCCCCACCAGCTTGCCTTCTATTATTTGTCACCGAGAATTGGGGCTAAGCCCCCTGGTGGACCGCATAGAAAGCGCTCCTATTATGTGATGGCGCTTGATTTGGGTCAACGAAGAACCGTCCCTCAACCGGGAAATAATCCAGGATTGTTTAAACTGCGACCCTGCTTACAAAATACCATGGCTAAGCTATGTGAAGACCCAGCTGACTCACATGGAGAGGCAGGATTTCTTCGAAAGCCCCCAGCTTATTATCTCTGTTACAAAATCCCAACTAAAAAGAGATTTTTTGAATATCCTAAGAGATCATAGACAATACAAGGAGCGCAGCAAAAAGCAGGTAGCTGAGTATTTACCCCTGATTATGACCGAAGGAATTGAGCCATATCTTTTGTATCCTTTTAGTCATTTTAAAAAAATGTTACCTTACAAGATTCAGATTTGGCTCTGCTCACCTATTGGTCTCGTATCCGAGCCAAACATATCACGAGGCCCTTCAGGATCCATGCCCCTGTGACTGCAAATCAAGCAAGAACATGCTGCACTTTCTTTTCTTCTGTGAGTTATATAATAAACCACGCAGGGAATACATTTTACCACTTTTGAGGGTCATGAATATCAAAAAATGTAGGCCAGCGTGGTTTTATCGCCGACTACTCCAATCAGAATACATTTGCGAAATGATATATAGATTTATTTCTGCTGCCATTCGCTTAATTTTACCTGTTTTATCTGTTACCCTCTAAGTCTGTCTTTTAAAATGATCATCTGCACTTAGTGGAGGATTCTATATTGTATATATTGATTTTTCTGGTACTGTTAATTAAGCATTATTGCACTTCAATGAATGACTGACATTAAGCCAGCATTTACTCATCGGGTAAATTTTAAATCTCCCCGGAAAGTCAGTGACAATAAGAAAATGAAATTACATTTGATTGAAACCTGTCAGTCTCAGTGGAAAGCCATTATGCACTTTACCTAATGTTGGAAACCTGTCAGTTTCAGTGGAAAGCTATTATGCAGTTTATTTAATGTTTACATGCCCTAGTTTACATACTGTTGTTTAGCCAAGAAAGTTTGTACTAAAAAACGGCACTATGCACTTTGAAAAACGACAGTTTTTATTGCTGAGGTCCGGTGTCTTGCATTTTTTTTTTTTTAAACGGGAAAACTGTCCTGATGCAGCGGAAAATTGATAATTGACAACGCTCTATTTATGTGCTGTACCTGGGTTAGCTGCTCATGGTTGGTTTTATGTCTTTTACGCGTTTTTTTTAAATACTTTGCATCTTTGTGTGTATATGTGACTTTTATGGTTTATTAAAAAAATAAAAAACCAAATAAAGGTTATGAACTGAACTGAACTATGCTGTAAGACTTTTCTTACTTTGTACGTGTGCTGTAATGCATAACACATGAAAAGTGGGAACAACGAGGAGAAATGAAAATATTTCTCCTTGCTGCACCTGCCTTGAGGGGGTGTGGGATTTTGTCCCAAATCCCTGTCCACAATTCATTGGATTTATGTCAAAGCCCAAGGGTGGTTGCATGGGAACGACCAGGCTCCACCATTGAATATCCCCTTGACACAAAGTAATGCAAGGCAACACTTTTGCATTAGATAGTAAATACCACATGAACAGTTTGTGTCGAGTTTGCGTCTGGTTTGCTTTAGAAGTGTAATGTAACCCCAGTGCAAAGCATGTGTAAATCTGGACCTTTATCTGTTGTGGTATTTCCATATGTTGCGTACATCAGCCATCAGCATGCCTCAGTTCTACAAATATTTGACACATTTGTGAATCACCCTCAACGTGTGTATGTCTATAGTATAACTTTTTATAGGCGTACGTCTGGCATACTCCTGAAAAACAGTTGTGACCCCAGGGTATTTTGTGCGTGAGATGTTGTTGCATCTTTACACATAGCCTCCAGGGGGCTTTGGTTCTTGTTCCTCCCAAGTCCTGCATCTCTTGTGTGACACCTTTAGCAGTCCTGCCTTTTTCAGCCAAAAGCACATTAGCTTCTGGGACTTGAAGTTGCACTTTTAAAAGAGTAAGGATGGACTCAAAAATATCAAGCTGCAAAGTTTAACTAAAATGTCAGGACTGGCTCTTGCAGGCATGCATGCCACCGGGCCCTTGGCTGCTATGGAAGCCTTCTATTGTGTTAAGGCTGGTTCTCATGGAAACTCTCCTGATAGTTTAAGCTGTTGACGTTTTAAATCAAAAAAAATATTTTTGTTCTCAGTGGCGTAGATTCATGGGGGTGTTTGAGGTGCTACACCCCCCTAATAAATGTATTTTCAGGTAAATAATTGGGTACAGGTGCTTTCAGTTGGGTAATGGGGAGGTATCTGTCGGATTTCACAGGAAAGTTTTACATACAAAGAGACCAAAACGCACACATGCACTATCTCTCTGTTTTGAAAGTCTTCAAAAATTAGATTAGTTTACAAAATATTGTGATTTTCCTCATTTAGTACCCCTACCAAATGTGCATTCCTCTCCCTTTCCACTGTCCCTTAAAGCCCCTGTCATGCGCCCAGCTTGTCGTATATTTTAACATTATATGCCAGCGTAACTGTTGGAAAATCGAAAGCTCACACCTCCCCGCCGAATCTTACTGCCACGCTCCGCCCCGTTTGTTCTCTAAAACAAACACACTCTAATCCTAAAGATGCTAAAAGTCAGGCCCGAGCTTAGGGCTGCCACCTCACACCAAGTTTGTCCCGTGGATTAAATGTAACAATCTGATGCATCATGGGAGTTGTCTTCCTGGCTTGTTTGCACTGAATCAATAGGACTAACACACCTGACACGACTTGCAAAGGGAAAGCCCTGGGCTGGAAATAGGTGTCCTGCAGACATGTCGCAATTTTGACCCCATGTGTACATTATTACTCTTGCACGTCTTGTTTGGGGCTGCGCCTTGTTTTGCCCTTCCATATTTCATACACGACTTGCATATGAAACAGCTGTGGGGCTACCCCCAAGGTCCAGCTTTCAAGAAGTACTGCAGTTCTGTGGACTGCCATGCCAGAAAGGCTGGGGCACCTGGGGGATAGCCCTCTCTTATCAGCAGAGAAGCAGGCAGCTCAGCCAGGGACTGTAAGATGCAGCTGCACTGCAGAGCAGCGCGCGAGGCAGGGGGTGCCCCGGAGGGGGCTGCAGCCGAGGAGGCTGCACGCACGCTGATGGAAATGCAACATTTAGCAGGCTCGCCGGCTGAAAGCCGGTCCCTGCCGCCGCCTGCTCCTGCCCCCTCTTCCTTAAAGTTCACCACCACGCTGGATTCGTGAAGTGATTGGCACGCTAGCACTGCCCGCTTAGACGTTGGTTTCCTGGGGCAGCTGCTGTGCTGGTGGATAAGCTGACCACACGCAGACAGCTCGGAGGGGGTGAGGGGTGCTCTCCAACCCCGAGACCTCTCTGGAGGAAGAAGGAGGAGGGGATGGGAATCCTGCAGAAGGCGCCTCGAGCTTTGGGGGCCAGCAGCCTGCAGTATCGGGGATCCCCCTCGGATGCGAGCGCTCTGGCACCGGGAAGGAAGTTTGCGCCGGGAGCGGTGCTGGTGCGGCGGTGCGCTCCAGTGTGATGGCACAGGATGTCTCCGGAGGTGGAAACCCAGGCAGCCGCCGAGACCTCTGCAGACAGCCCGGATGGGGAGGCGAGCGCCTCTGCAGACGTGAGGGAAGAGGTGAGCGGCGAGCGCCGAAGGGCACGCGCTGCCTGCGCCTGTGCGTGTGGCTGGATGTACAGAACATTTACATCTCTGAGGCTCTGCCTGTGAGGAAACTGTCCAGGCGTGCTGCAGATGTTGTGTCTGCATTGCCCGTGAGGTCATGCAGTAATCTGTGTCTGCAGGCGTCTGTGCGCTGGAAAGGGAGCCGCAAACGTGATCCGAGCGTGTACAACCCTTGTGCAGTTTAAGAAACAGCTTAAAACATGGATGTTTTGACTGTCACGGGTCACCGGTTGTGTGCCACTAAGGCGCCGAGAGATCCCTTCGGGGATGATTCGTTGCGCAATACAAGTCCTAATAATAACAATAACAAACACAAGGAGTTTAGACATAAACATGAACATGCACAGCACGCACAGGGCAGGGAATGCATGCTGAGCACATAGGGTGGACGGGGCACCCCAGGACATGGGCTGCAACCGGCTCCTTTGGGGGGGTGGGGGAGGGGAGGGGTCTGAAATGCAGCAGCGGCTCCGGTGCTCAGCGTGAGGGGGCGGTGGCGCAGGGCTAGGAGCACTCCTCGGCGCTGAAGGGCAGGCAGGGCTCACGGGGAGACGATAAACAACAGACCGCTGCAGAGGCAGAGCCTGGCAGGAGAGGGTATGGTTGAGGGTAGTGCCACTAAAGAATGAAGACTGAGGGTGCTGGATAGCAGGGGGTCTGTGGGTGAGGAGACGTACTCCGGGTGCTGAGGACAGGGTGGTCTTTGCAAGAGAACCTCCCGGGGACTGTTGACTGGGTCAGTGGAAAGGATGGGCTCTTGGAAGAGCTGAAGTCAAGGAAAGACGGGTGTTTGCCAGTAAGGCACCTGTCCAAGGTACTGATGGGCAGGGTGGTATGTGAGGACAACCCCCCAGGCACTAGTAAGTAGATCAGTGGAAGGACTGAGCTCTCCGTAGGCTGTAGTCTGGACTTCAGTGCTTTAAATGGGCCGGTACTGAGTACCAGCACTTTTTTTATTTTGTGAGGGAGAGTACCGGCACTTCTCAAGAAAAACGTAATAGTTTTAATAGGAGAGTACGGGCACTTCTCTGAAACCAGCTGGTACTCAGCTGCAGAGTACCTGCACTTCTATTTCTCCATTTCAAGCACTGCTGGACTTGGTGATGGGATATGAAAACGGTAATCCTAAAAGGAAAGGTGGTCTGTGCATGGTTTGGGCATTGTGCCTAGGTGCTGATGGGCAGGGTGGCCTGTGGGGAGAACCTTCCCGGCACTGATAAATAGATCATTGCAGTATTGAACTCTCCGGAGAGTGTAGTCTGCTGGACTTGGCGATGGTATGTGGAAACGGTAACCCGCAAAGGTACTGATAGGGAGGGTGGTCTGGGCAATGGATTGGGCATCGTGTCTATGCGCTGAAGGACATGGTGGTCTGTGGGGAGAACCTTCCCGGTACTAAACTACTAACCAGCAGTCGCGGTCGGTGTAGGTGTGCCGGCCGGGCGGTGACGTGGGGCGGGGGAGGGGCAGGGTGGGGGGTAGCAAAGTATGGATTACGGACCTATACAGGTAAGTAAACATTTAAATCAATAAAACGAATTTCGTTGCGCGCACTGCATCGCCAAATGCGCCAAATGCGATGCAGTGCGCGCAACGAAATTCGTTTTATTGATTTAAATGTTTACTTACCTGTATAGGTCCCTAATCCATACTTTGCTACCCCCCACCCTGCCCCTCCCCCGCCCCACGTCACCGCCCGGCCGGCACACCTACACCGACCGCGACTGCTAACCAGTAGAAGGGATGCACTCTTCTCTTAGCCGAGGAGAAGCCAGTGTCTGTGTACGGACGGTACCTCTCCAAGGTACTGAATGTCAGGCGGTCTGGAACATGGGACCTTCTAGGGGAAGAGGAACAGACCAGCGCAAGGGGTGAGCGCTCCACGGGGCCACAGTTTGGGAAATATGGCGTGTACAAGGAGAGTAACTGTCTAAGGCACTGTTCGGCAGGGTGGTCTGTGGGGACAACCTCCCAGGTGCTGATATATATGACCATTGGAAGGCTGTGCCTCCAAAGGGCTAGAGTCCGGAAGAAGCGACGGTATGTGGAAGCGGTACCTCTCCGAGGTACTCGTAGGGAGGGTGGTATGTGGAAAGGACCACACGTGTACTGGTGACAGGATCAGTGGGAGGACTGCTCTCTACAACGGATTGAACTCTGACAGAGGCGATGGTCTGTGGAAGCAGAATACCCCCAAGTTACTGATAGGGAGCGTGACCCGGGAAATAGAGGGGAAGGGGCCATGTGCATGGTGGTCTGTGGAGACATTATTTCAAGGACTGACAGATGCATCAGTTAAAGGGCTGAACTCTAGGGATTCATGGTGTGTGGAAGCGTAGCTCCTGTCCAAGGTGCTGAATGTCAAATGGTCTGTGAGGGGGCGCCTTCCACGTGCTGAGGAACAGATGCGCACAAGGCGTTAGCTAACCAAGAGGCTACAGTCCGGGAGGACAGATGGTCTGTGCATGCATGGTACAGCTCCAAAGCGCTGATGGACAGGGTGATCTGCGGGGCAACCACCCAAGGACTTATGAAGAGATAATTGGAAGGGCTAAACCTACATAGGGAGCGTGAAAGCGGCACTTTTCCAAGGCACCGAGGCGCAGGGTGGTCTGTGATAAGAACTCCTAAGTACTGATGGCAGATCAGAGATGATCTCTCCAACGGGCTGAACTTTGGGAGAGGCGATGGCACGTGAAAGAGCAACCCTACAAAGGGGGTGGTCTGGGGAAGGAGGTGGCTGGTTCTTAGGAGCTGATGAGCAAGGTGGTCTGTGGGGAGAATCTTAACGGGTACTGGTGAGTAGATCAAGTTGAAGGCCTGAACTCCCCAAAGGGCGGAAGTCAGGGTAAGGCATTGTATGCGCAGTAAGGCACCTCTCGAAGGCACTGGTGACCAGGGCGGTATGTGGATAGAACCTCCCAGGCCTTAGTGAACACATCAGTGGATGGTGAGGTGTGTCGACTGTATTCCCTTGGAGGAGCGTGGCTGGTTAACGAGAGCTCGAGTCCTAGCTACCAGCTCACCTCTGGAACAAGCGCCAAGCCTGCTGGGTGCTCCGGTTTGCTGGGGCCCCGAAGGGACGTTCCAGCGCCGTGATCGCCCTCTAGCTGGGAAACACCGCCGATGACAGCAGTCTGTCCTGTGGGCTGCGGTAACTCCGCCCACCACAGTATAAACAAGCGTATACATTGAGCCGGGGATTGCCTCTGTCAGCCGCAGGCAGCTCCCTGCACCACTGGAGGCAGGGGGTTCCCTGCAGCAGGAGCGTCCAAGCTAAGGACCCGGGGGAGGGTAGGCATTCCAACAAGACCCAGTGCAGTATAATATGGACGCTCGGTGCTGCAGTTCACGTGCAGGAGGCCGGGCGTGTGTGTGCAGCACTGGAGACAGGGGGTTCCCTGCAGCAGGAGTGTCCAAGTTGGGGACCTAAGGGGGCAGGGGGAGGGTATTCCAACAAGCACCCAGTGCTGCCGTTCATGTGCACGAGGATGGGCGTCTGTCAGCAGCACTGGACTCAGGGGTTTCCGGCAGCAGGGCCGCCCAAGCTGGAGACCTGAGGAGGGCAGGGAGGGGGGATTCCTGCAAGCACCTTGCGCCGCAGTCCATATGCACGAGGCTGGTGTGGCGTCCGTGTGCAGCACTGGAGGTAGGGGGTTTCCTGCAGCAGGACTGATCAGCAGGGGACCTGGCGGTGGGGGTTGGGGACACGGAGACAGCAGGGGACCAGGGGGATGGGGGTTTGGGCCACGGAGAGGGCATTTTGCAAGACCCAGTGCTGCAGTTCATGTGCAGGAGGCTGGACGTCTGTTTGTAGTATTAGCGCCAGGGGGTTGCCCGCAGAAGGATGGCCAAAGCAGGGGACCTGAGAGGGGCAGGGAGGGGGCATTCCAACAAGACCCAATGCTGCAGTCCATGTGCACGCGGCTGGGCGTCTGCCTGCAGCAGGGCACCTGAGGGGGCATTGCAACAAGCATTCCGACTTCAATATATTATATACCCCCGGCCGGTGCTGCATTTCATGTGCACGAGGCTGGTCGTCTGTCTGCAGCACTAGAGTCAGGGGTTCCCTGCAGTAGGACTGCCCCAGCAGGGGACCCGAGGGGGAAGGGAGGGGCATTGCAACAAGCATTCCCCATTTCAGTATAATATATAAACCCGGTGCTGCAGTCCATGTGCACGAGGCTGGTCGTCTGTCTGCAGCACTGGAGTCAGGGGGTTCCCTGCAGTAGGACTGCCCCAGCAGGGGACCCGAGGGGGGAAGGGAGGGGGCATTGCAACAAGCATTCCCCATTTCAGTATAATATATAAACCCGGTGCTGCAGTCCATGTGCACGAGCCTGGGCGTCCGTGTGCAGCACTGGAGGCAAGGGGTTCGCTGCAGTAGGACTGCCCCAGCAGGGGACCCGAGGGGGGAAGGGAGGGGGCATTGCAACAAGCATTCCCCATTTCAGTATAATATATAAACCCGTGCTGCAGTCCATGTGCACGAGCCTGGGCGTCCGTGTGCAGCACTGGAGGCAGGGGGTTCGCTGCAGTAGGACTGCCCCAGCAGGGGACCCGAGGGGGGAAGGGAGGGGGCATTGCAACAAGCATTCCCCATTTCAGTATAATATATAAACCCGGTGCTGCAGTCCATGTGCACGAGCCTGGGCGTCCGTGTGCAGCACTGGAGGCAGGGGGTTCGCTGCAGTAGGACTGCCCCAGCAGGGGACCCGAGGGGGGAAGGGAGGGGGCATTGCAACAAGCATTCCCCATTTCAGTATAACATATAAACTCGGTGCTGCAGTTCACGTGCTCGAGGCTGGGCGTGCGTGCACGTGTATATGGCCAATGCATGTTGCTCATTGACTGCATTATGTGTGTCTGTTTGTTGTATTCCCTTCACGTATATATGTGTAGTTGTATGAGTGTGGTTTATCGTCTCACTGTGCTGTTTGTTGTCTTCAGCGCATGTGTGGGTGTGCGTGTCTCCTAAATGTCTTTTGTTTGTGCGTATGTCTTGTTTGTTGTACACGCTCAGTCTTTCTGTGTTTATTTCGTGTATGGTCTCCTCTGTGTGTGCTTTTTATTGTATTTGATCTGTGTATGTCTTGTTTGCTGTATTAGTTCAGTGTGTCTATGTGCTATCTATTTAATTTTCTGGACTGTTTCTTGTCTTCATTGTGCGCGCATCATGTTTTTTATTAAGTATGTTCATGTTATTGAATGTCTTTCCTCTATTTACATTGACTTCATTCTGTATCACTGTCTGTGTTTTGTTGTCTTCGCTATGTACACATGTTGTTGATTGTCTGCACTTGATTGGTGTGTTGTTTAACGTCTTCCCAGCTCTGGGATGTGTTTTGTCTTTAATATGCGAGTTTAATTAGTTTTATTTCTGTTTAGTGTGTGTATTTGTGTGTGCGTGTTTGTGTCTGATGCTTATTGGTTTCCGTGTGTGTGTTTGTGTATGTCTGTGCGTGTTTGTGTCAGTTGTTTATTAGTTTCCGTGTGTTTGTGACTGTGTGTGCGCGTGTGTGTTTGGTGTCTTGTTTCTTGTTGATTGCATAGAAGCTTCCATTGTAAGTCATTAGGTATGTTGGCAGCAGTCTTTGCCCTCCACTTTTCTTATAATCCTGACATGCGCCGAATACATCAGCTCACGACTTATACATATTTTATTTCATTCATGCTGACTGCATGAATCACCCTTTGCAAGCGATGCAATTAATAAATCATGAAACTGGAACCGCTGCACGATGAAGCGTGCATTTTAAAGGGCCCTCCGTGAATGGTTCAGGGTTCTACACCCGTGAACAACCCAGGAGGAGACCCGCAGTGCAAACTCTGGGCGTTAAACGAAGGTGCCTAATGCTATCTGTGCTTCTAATTATTAGCAAAAAAGTGTGCTGGTTAATATATATTATCGTGATAAAAAAAGGAACACAATCGCGAAATTCAGATGTAAGCTGCTAAACACGTTTAACATTCTCACTGCTAATATCTAACACCGCATCAGTAATCTAGCGCTTTGAGGTGACTGAAAAAACGACATTAGGTGCTTTATAAAAAACTGTAAATAATATAAATAAATAAATAATTAAATAAGGGCGATAGGTCTATCCCTTCCAACTATCGACCAATTAGCCTGATCGATTGTTTCCAGAAAGTCCTCTGTCGCTCGCTTCTAGGTAAAATCACAGATCGGATGGAAGAGAATGATATTCTCTCTCCCCTCCAAGCGGGCTTCCGACGTAAAACTGGCACAATCGACCAGGTCTTTCAGCTCTTTATGTTGCACTGGAAGGTGGTCCTGCTGGGTGAAGGGAGCCTATATATTGCATTCATAGATCTAAAAACTGCATTTGATCTCGTCCCCAGGGACAACCTATGGCGGGTGCTTATGGAGATGGGTATGCCACCGGGCATCCTTGCACTTCTGATTAGGCTCAATGAAGAGAACTTTGCCAGGGTTAGGTGGGGTAGCCAGGGACAGGTCACCGATCCCATTAAAGTACAACGGGGGGTCCGCCAAGGATGTGTCCTGGCACCAACCTTATTTTCACTTTACATCAATCACGTTGCCGAGCTCTTATCCGCCATTCCAGCGGATGCCCCCTCTCTAGCTAAGCAAAGAATCGCCACCCTCCTATTCGCGGACGATACTCTTCTTGTCTCGAAGACCCCAATGGGCTTGCAAAAATTATTAGATCAATTCAAGCTCTTTTGCGACGGGAGGGGGCTCGAAATAAATACATCTAAAACCAAGCTTATGCTACTGAATCCCCACAAGTCCTTTAAGGGAAATCTGCTCCTAGACAACATCCCCTTGGAGAGTCAGCTCCTTTGAATACCTGGGAATTAAACTATCAGAGGATATGGCCTGGAAGTCCCATCTCAGTAAGGACTTCCTCAAATTTTCCCAGGTAACCAGGGCTCTGCGTAAAGAACACTGCCTCTCCTACACTAAGCCAATTGCACCAGCACTGAAATTATATAGTTGCAAGGCCGTGAGTACTGCACTCTATGGGGCTGAGTTGTGGGGTACGGTAAGAGCAAGCGACTTGACAACCCTGGAGAACAAGTTGTGGTAATGAAGCAGGAACACCAGGTAAGTCGTTGTAAGATTTATTCAAGAAACAGCTGAGCCATCAAGCAGAGCTGCAGCAGAGATCCACGAAGACACCAACTGAAACAGCTGGAACTCCTGATACAGAACACTCACGCAGTGAGGCTCTGAACCAGTGACATTCCAAACAAGCACAAGCTACTACATGGGTCTTCCCTTAAAACATTAAAGAAAAAGGAAACTTACAACTCAAAGGGGAAAAAAAGGAAAAGAAAAGAAAAGAAAAACAAGAAAAGGAAAACCTGTGGAGGAAAATGAAAGTTAGATAAAAACGGCAACAGATTTAGCACCAGAAAACTAAACTCTAAAACGAGTAGGAACTTTCCTAACTCGAGCACTCCGCCTAAGGGCGGGCTGACTAGTACCACCAAAACTACCCACATCACTCTCACCATTAAAACTACTCTCACCACACTCACCACCAACATCCTCGCGAATCAAACAACTCTTGACCAAAAAACACTTGTTCCACCACTGTCCATTGATGAGCTTAACAGAATTCCCTTTCACATCCACGACTTTGACAGGTGGGCTAAACTTGGAAGAGCCCTTCCTAACATGGACAGGTTTTTTGACACAGACGTAATCACCCACAGTGATTTCCACACTTTTAACACTTTTTTTCCATCAAAGTAAGTCTTTTGCTTATTTTGAGCCAATTTCACACAACTCCTAACACTCTCATCCGTCCATTGAGTACCCTTAACCCACTTGCTCATCCAACTTGGACAAAAAGCAGTGGCAGCTCTCCGACCACGTAACAACTCAAAAGGTGAGACACCCGTGGTTGAATGGGGAGTGGTACGGTAAAACCAAAGCATGCTCCTCACAGAATTTGCAACAACACATTTGTTGGCCAGAGCCCACTGAATGCACTCGCCAAGCACTCTGTTCATGCGCTCAACCAGGCCATTGGACTGGGGGTGGTAAAGAGAACTCTTGAGGTGCTTAATCCCACAGGTGTGGAGGAAATCCTCAACTTCACGAGCGACAAACTGGGCACCATTGTCCATCACTAGAAATTCAGGAAAAGCTTCCTTCATAAACACATCATTAAGGAATTTGACAACGGTTCTAGAGGTCACCTCCTTCACGAACTTGATCTCAGGCCACTTGGAGTAATGATCCATAAGGACTAAAGCAAATTTAGATGATGGATCGAGGGCATGAAAAGGACCCACAATGTCGAGCCCCAACTTCACCCACGGGGCAGACGGCAATTCAATGGAAGAAAGGGGAGGGGCAAGCAATTTAGCAGTTTTGTCACAGCTGGAACAAATCCCACATGACTTGACCATCTCATCCACCTCTCTGTCCATGGAAGGCCACCAGAAAGAAAGGCGCACCCTTTTTTTAGTAAGTGTGGCACCTAGATGTCCCTCATGAACATGTTTAATTAAGGAAGCTCTCAAAGCAAGAGGGGGAACAAGCTTGTCACCTCTCAGGAACAGCCCATCTTCAATAGATAGCTCATCCGCAACCTGCAAAAATGTTTTAAATTCGAAACTCAAATTCCTCTCCTTGGGCCAACCCTTTTCAACATAACCCATAACAAGGGTCAAGGAAGGATTACAACTGAGGGCCTGACGCCATTTACACTCAGAGACTGCACACAACTGTGGAAGATCTACTGCGGCCACAATAAACTCCTCCTTGTCCTCCTCACCCATGTTAAGTTCAACTTCCACAGTGTCAGAGGAACGAGAAAGATAATCTGCACACCCATTCTTGCTTCCAGGAATATATTCAGCACAAAAGTCAAATTGAAGAAGTTTTGAGGACAAACGTGCAATCCTGGGAGTGAAACTCCTGACATTCTTCCCACTAAGAATGAAGACTAAAGGCTTGTGATCAGTCTGAAGATGGAACTTCCTTCCCCAAATAAAGTTCCTGAACTTCATCACAGCCCACCAACACACCTGCAGCTCCTTCTCAATAACTGAGTATTTCCTTTCCGAAGGGGACAGAACCCTGGAAGCAAACCCAATGGTCTTGACCTCACCCCCCTTCTCCTGGGACAGAACAGCACCCACTCCGACGTTGCTAGCATCGACAGTGAGGGTACAAGTAAGAGAAGGGTCATAGTGTTTTAACATCTTAGGCGAGACAAGTTGCTCCTTCACCCACTCAAAGACACTTTGGCATTCAGAACTCCACACAAAAGTAACACCCCTCATCAGCATTTGCGACAATGGCCTCAACTTGCTCTCAAAATCTTGAATGAACCGTGAATAAAATTCACAAAGACCGAGGAAGGACTTGAGACTAGTCTTGTCAGAGGGAGATTTGGACTTGACGATTGAGTCAACAAGACTAGACTTAGGGAGAATCCCTTTCTCGTTAACTAGATGTCCCAAGTATTCAACTTCCTCGGTCATGAAGACACATTTGTCCCTACGCAACACTACACCGTTAGTTTGGAATCTGGACATGACTTCCCTTAAAATGGTGTCATGCGTAACTCTGTCGGGCGCAAAAACAAGGACATCGTCTTGGAAAACAGAAAGCCCATCGATCCCCTTCAGCATATTGGACATGAGTCGCTGAAAAACTGAAGCAGCCGGCGCAAGCCCAAAAGGCATACGGACATACTGGACGGTACCACAAGGGGAAACAAATGCCGTGAGGTGTCTTGACTCAGGAGCCAACTCTACCTGATGGTAGGCAGATGCTAAGTCTAATTTTGTAAAAATCTTCGCATCTTTCAAACCTGCCAGCAGTTCATTAATATTGGGCAGAGGATGTGAATCCACCCAGATTTCTTTGTTCAAGCAGCGGAGGTCGACACAGACCCTAAGCTCGCCGTTCTGCTTGCGCGCGACAACAAGTGGAGACAACCATAGGGAGGATTCAACTGGCTCAATTATTCCCTTGGCACACAAAGAATCAAGTTCTTTTTCAAGATCCTGTCTGACACTAAAGGGGACATTTCTCAGCTTATGTTTGACGGGTCTGGCATCCTCTTTTACAATGATTTTGTGTTGGAAGTCCCTAATCTTTCCAAGCTCACCAGAAAACACATGGGGAAATTTATTAATGAAATCTTCAAGCTCAGGATTGTCCCTAATAGCAAGGACCTGTTCTGTGGCCCCAGGTCTGAGCACCATCCCAAATAAACCTTGGTGGAATCAGCCCAAAATGTTCAACCCTTTGTGTGCAACATACAACTTCCCAGCAATCCTCCTCCCCTTGAACTCCATGATCTCCTCAATGTAACCGGACATACTGATCTCTCGTCCCTCGTAAGAGACAGCCTTACGATCAGGAGGTAGCAGGGGTCTATTCGGCCAGGTCGCATCAAATAGACTCAATGTGATCATAGAGATTCGAGCACCGGAATCAACAAGGAGCTTCAGTACACGATCTCCCACTAAAATCTCTACAAGGGGGTCAACACACATCTCAGGATTACCAACTATGACTCCATCCTCTTGTACTACCACGACCATGTAACAGAGATCTTTAGTGATGAATTCTTCGTCATCCCCAAGCATGCTTCCATCAACCACACATTTTACAGCAGAAGGGTGAGAGGGTGTTTTCCCTTTAGCAGACTGACAAACTTTGGCAAAGTGACCTGTTCTATTGCAAATCCTACAAGTCATGAACCTAGCCAGACACTTGCCATTCCCCATATGAGTCTTGTATCCACATCTGAAACAGAAGTTACTCTGAGAAAAGAAAGCGTTCTGCTTATCTCCAAAACTGGAACGAGGTCTTTCAGAGGACTTGTTCTCTTTGTATTTACTATCCTTCTCTTTTACTTTAACAGCAGAGACAGCCTCAGTGTTTTTGTTATCACGCTCCTTTGCCGACAACTGTGAAGTCTCAATACTTTTTGCTACCTTGATGGTTTCATCCAGAGTAGGATTACCCATGGAAAGAAGTTTTTGCTTGATAGTTTTATCAGTACAGTGACAGATGAATTGATCACGCACAAGTTGTTCTGCAAAATTTTCAAACTGACATTCTGCTACAAGCCTCCTCAGGGCCCTGATGTAGTTGTCGACGTCTTCCTCTGTGTTCTGTGTGCGTAAAATGAATTTGTGACGAAGAACAACTATGCTGGGCTGAACATCGAATCTAGTTTGGAGCCTCTTGACAGTGTCTTGATATTCATCAAGTGCGTTCTCCCCATCAATGATTGGAGGAGGAAGATGTTTCAAAATTGCCCTTCCCTCAAAACCTAACGAGTGTAGCAAAAGGTAATTCTTGCGTTCGGCTCTAAACCTGTTCGCACCCATTGCACCAAGGTAAGTCTCAAACCCATCAAACCACTGTTTCCATTTGATGGGTGGCTCACCAGGTGTCTCTAAAAATGGAGGAGGAGGCGAAACAGTTTGCATCTTACACAACCTTAGAAGACAGGAACTTTGTAGTGTCCAGAAAAGACAGAACAGTGACAGATGAAGGGAATCTGGGTTAATTCAACCAAGGGCAATGGATGCTCAGCCACGAAATGCCTTTGAACAGTGTGTTCCTTTTTCGCAAGTAGAACCTTGACCCTCTTGAATGAGAAAGACTTTGAGGAGAAAAAGTCTTAAAACAGTGTATGTCTCTTGCGCGCTAACAAATGTCAATAACAAGAATCCCTTTGAGAAAGTCTCTGTTTTCACTTTGTGCGCAGCGCTATCAACAAAAGTCAATTAAATAACTCTTGACAGTACCTGTATACACTGGTAATGGTTTGCTTGCCACTCCTTTTGTTCTATTGTTGCAAGAATGTTGAGCGGCGGCAGAAGAGAAGCTACGTTCCACTCTTTTCCCTCTGTAAACAAAGTGCACTATGACGCGCACACAGAGTGCTCCGTGCATTCCACCTGTGAAACGCAGACACTTCCAAATGTCACTGTGACGCATGCGCAGGAAAAGCGCTATGCGTTCCAGCAGTGACACGCAGACGCGCATGTACGTCGTCACGTCACGCGTCCTGACGCTGCATACTTGAAAATAATATCGTTGCTGGAACATACGTCTCCCAAATGCGTTCCAGCGTCCACTGACCTCTATTTTTGCCCGCTGCTCTGCCACAAAATGCGCTCTGAGGATCTCCACACAATGAGGATCAGCGCGTTTTCTTCCGGATGCGCAGATGAGGATCGGCCTTCACCCTGAGACACTTCTCATCGCCGAGATCGTAGTGAGTGATATATTCTTGCCGATGGACACGGGTTCGTGTTGATGGCCCAGCGCTCGTCGCCAACAAAGATGTGGTAATGAAGCAGGAACACCAGGTAAGTCGTTGTAAGATTTATTCAAGAAACAGCTGAGCCATCAAGCAGAGCAGCAGCAGAGATCCACGAAGACACCAACTGAAACAGCTGGAACTCCTGATACAGAACACTCATGCAGTGAGGCTCTGAATCAGTGACATTCCAAACAAGCACAAGCTACTACACAAGTTCCTTAGAAACTTGGTTTCCCTGCCGCAGAGTACTCCTCTATGCCCACTATTGCTCGATATGGGCATTAACCATTAAACCCATTAGTGAACTAGCGAAGATCCACCCCTTGCTGTTTTGGCAGCGGATGGTTACCACCCCGGAACTGTCGTCCTTTGCCGCTGCCTTCCAGGAAATTTGTGCTTTAGACACCACGCACAAAATAGGCTGGATTAAACATGTTAAAAGCCTTTTGTCTAGCATAGGCCTCGCAGGTCACAATATTGTCTGTCCAACATCCTATACTAGAAGACAGATTAAAACACTTTACTGGGAAGGGTTTGAGCAAAATGTATACAGAGATGGCAACCAGGGCAGATTGACTGAAGAATTTAGAAGCTGTAAGATCAACCGCACCCTAGAAAGCTACCTCAATATTATCAAAGTGCCGGCCGATAGGAAGTTATATATTCAGTTTAGGTTTAGTAGCTTGCCAATTAACGCATTCACTAATTTATGGTCGGTTAATATAGCGCAGCCAAAGGGCTGCCCCTGTATTCCCAGTCCGCAGGAATCCATTGCACATTTGATTTTTGCCTGCATAGCGTATGTAAAATCCAGGAGCAAATGTTTGTCTCCTGTTTGTAGGCAACTTGGCACCCAAGATCACAGAGTGGCCCTGCGCATACTGAAATCTGATGCAAGACCTCTATTTGCATGCGCTACTGCGAAATGTCTGGGCCACTCATGGGCGATTAGAAGGAGGGCGCTGACAGTCTCCCGGCTTATTCCCGAGAGTTGCTGATATAACCATTTGTCTCATTAAGCGTAATTGCCACGATGGTTAGTAATTCTAAATTGCAAAGTGCTTATTTAATTTTTTTTATTTCTGCTCACAAGCAAATACTGTGACGACTGGTGAATGTAACCACTAGCATTTAATGCATTCGCACTTTAGAAATGGGACTTTGCCAAATTTGCACATTAATCCTTCTTGTTGGCTAGAACCTGCGATGTAAATCATGACTTGCACAGCACCTGCAGCTTTTAACCTTTTTACTGCTTGTTTTTATATTTTTAACGGATCGTCATTTTTCCAATTGTGCTGTTCAAACTAATTATATGCATAGTCTGATTTTACACTGATAAGCAGGAAGCCTATTTTGAATCTTTGTTTCTTTTATGGTATTTTACCGAAATAAAGAGTTTTGATTGATTGATTGATAAATAAATAATTGTGTCCCAAAACATCAGGCAACGGATAATGAAAGTGCAAGAGAGGCAGTGAGTGGTAGTATTGGTTGTACGATGTCTACAGTGGCATTAAGTGTGATGACAGCCAACAGCCAGCCCCAAGTTCAGGATGAATGGTATCCTAACATCTGTTTTGCACAGCACTGTTTTCAGGTTTGGTTTGCTTTCCTATGCCAGGGTTCTCTTAACACACCCTCTAAGTCTACATTGCAGAAAACACACTGTACCATGGTTCTGTTCAGAATATCACATATAGAAATATCTTCCAACAAACATATGTCCTCAATATCATCTTACATTTGGTCCCATTTGGTGTAGATTTTCTACTATTAACTCCAATGGAGCAATATTTTCGTAGACAATATTTAAGACCCTATATTTATGCTAGACAATAGTCTGGCTATGATATTCTGGTACCACACCGTTAGGACAGACGGTGGATTGCCTGCAAAAAGTGTTCAAATGTGGACTCCTTCCCTAGCTAGTATTCCAGTGCTTAAATGTTTACCAGTGTTCCTTTCCACCCGAGAAACAACAAGGAGGGCATACTTGTAAATGGCCCAAGCGATCGATGCCATTCCAACATGTTTCTTACTCATAATTAGACGCAAAGTTTAGCATTAGACATGCTCCTTTTAATATCCAACGTTTTGAACTGGAGATCTCACTTTTTACTCCTACACCTATGAGTAACCCATGGCCCTTTAATTTACTTGAGGGGTATCCATCATCTTCAGGGGCGCTCCCCAGGTAGACAGGGAATTCAGTGGCCCTGCAAGATGTGCCAGGGCCAAGGTCGGAGTAGGTGGGGAATATGAGTAAAAATATTAAATGGTCACAATATCATGACCAGACTATTGAGGGACAAAATATCAAAACATAAGTTTGTATATATCTTATGTACCTAAATCCACATATACGTACCATGGTGATATCTATATATTCAAGGTCAATAGTTGTGGTGTTAATAATAGTAAATCCTTACTTCCCCCGTGCACTCACCTGTTCGATATTTTGTCCCTCAATATTCTGGTCATAATATTGTGACATTTGTATATTTTGTCCTTACTATTTTCTGCCACAATTGATAAGGACCCGGTGCTGGAGATGTGTACTGAAGGCCACGCAGGCCTATGGTTTTCACACTATTTTGGGGGAGTAAGTGACTTTCGGAGAGCGTAGGGGAGTCCCATGACCCACCAGGGGGCTAAAGGTAGGCTGGGGGATCCCTTGAACAGCATGGCGGCAGGATCATCACCAAAAACACAATCGATGACATTGTATATGATGTCACAAATGATGTCATCAATGAGCTCACTGATGAGATGACAGTAGAAACCATTTCTGGAGAAGTTTCTGAACCAAAGAGTTTATCATATGCACCCCAATGCTCATGTGTTCTTTACATACATGTATGGTAGCCAGGATTGTCCAAATAAAGTCTTGCTATCCAAAAAACAATATCTAAATTTTACAGTTAATATATCTCTGCAGACAGTAACATATTATACACAAATCACTTTGGTGTGTGCAAGAGAAGAATGGCTGCACAAAACTTAGCAAGTAGAACTTAAGTTGGATCCAGGCTAAAACGCTATTGCATCAGGAGCAGAACATTTTATGAAACTTGGGCATGAAATCAGCTAGCCACATTTTCAGATACTAGAAGTTATGAACATACTCTCAGTGGAGCTGACTGGGGAAAATCACTGTCACAACATGAATCATATTAAATGCAGAAATTAGAGACAGTACAACCCCAAAGCTTGTATGACAGAATAGACTTGAAGTGTTTTTGACTAATATGATGAGAGAAGAGGCTAAGAAGGAGACTGCAAGTCCAATCTACAGATTGTAAAGTGAGTAATGAGATTCGGATAGTTAGCAAGCATACATAAAGGATTACATAGACTGAGAAAACAGACTACATTAAAGGATGGGATCAGAAACAGTTGTAATGTGTTCAGTGATAAAACACTCATCTTAAGAGTATTTTATGAGAGTTTGAAGAGATGAAGGGTTTCATCTCTACAAGCGAGTTTGCCATGGACTGGGGGTAAGATTATCCCAGCAAGATAATTTCAACATCCTCCTCATCACAATTGTGTCTCTGAGCCATATAATTTGAATTTGTCACAGCTGATATAAAGTATATTCATGGAGTGCCCCTATAATTCATAAAGATTTTCTAAATACCATACACCTCATAACTAAGCTAACTTTAACTCTAAGAAATACTTCAGTTAATTTGCTACGTTAATTTGGGACTTTAGTTGAATTTCATATGACCTTTTCAAGAAAGCAACATATGGCCATTTCTAGGGTTTTCATCCTGATGAAACTTACAAGAGCTTACCACTAAGCCATTTTCAAAAGGGTCAAAAGGACTGTGATCACTCATTTGGCCTGAAGCACTAGGTTGCGTGAGATAAAGGAAAAAATAATATATAGGAAATATGATATAACCTCTTTGCCGAAGTCCAGGTAATGGGTGCAACTAGCGACTACTAATTGTCAGTAGTTGGGTTAATTAATTTTGAGAAAAGATCATCACACGTGTATTAGCCCATATTATTCACAAAGTTCTACATTTTCTAGAATCACTTCGAATAGCTGGACCTTCTAGTGTTGAATCTTTATGTGATTTGAAACCTTCTTTGCTTTTCTATCCTAGAACACAAATCCTCTGAGACTAACAAGGTGCTTAATGTAAACTACGGGTGAGCAGCGTCTAAGGAACTTGACTCATCTTGACAACAAATGCTTTTTTTTGTAAAAGCACTCCATACCGTGCTTTCACTTTAGTGGCGGCCGCGCCCCTTCCTTTAGACGCGGCTTGTCTAAGGAAAGGGGCGCGGCGCACATTAAAGTGAAAGCGCCGCATGGGCGCTTTTACAAACAAGCATTTGCAATGCAATATGCCTCACATTTACAATTCCTATTGCATTGCAAATGCTTGTTTTGTTTGAATCTGTTGATTGAATAACATTTTCTTTGTTTTTTTGGTTTATTGGGTCAGTATTCTCTTTTCAGACATTTACAACCAATTGTTAAATGCACATTACAGTGAATATTATTGTATAAGATACACGGCATATAGTATAGTACATAGTTTAAGAAAAGCAAACAGAGCTGCGCATTAGTGGTGACTGATGTTCTACATGTATCCAACATGTGGGCAATTGCACAAAGATGAGTCCGTGAGCTGAGAAGTAAGTTGACATGCGTAGTGGCATGGAAACATACATTTGGTGGGTGTATCTATTTCCAATATGAGTAGTGCATAGTCAAAACATTGTTCAGGGGGGCGTGGCTTGGAAGGCCATCATGGCGGACGCCATCTAGCCATGCTCCGTCCCACCAATCCCAAGATCCGACAAGATCCGACTAAATTCTCCACCGGGCGGACCGGTAGACAGCAGACCTATTTCCAGAAACCCCAGTTGACGATCCGGTGCCCGGGAGGTGTCACATCTGGGAGCACGAAGACCCGTCCCCAAGCGGGAGGAGTCCCGGCCCTGTTGCTCCGTGGCCGCCCGTCTCGGGTGAGGCCGGAGGCGTGGCCTGGCGGATTCCGGTCCGGGAACAAAGGAAACCCAGTGATCGACCTGGCGCCTTGAGGGGGTGTTGTGGCGACCAGATCGGTGGTGTGGCGCAGCTGACTTCAGAGGCCCTGCTTGTCGCAGCCTTGAAGAGGCGGGGTGGACGTGCCGCCTCTGGAGGAGCAAGCCTGGCAGCGGCCCTGCCTGATTTCCACGGGCGGGGCGGGTGCACCACCGACAGCATCCTCCGAATGGACCGCATCGCCCGCAGGGCCAAACGGAAGACCCCGCCCACGGTAATTCAAGCAGAGGCCTAATACCTCCATTCAACGAAGGCCAGGCCAGGGCAAGGTAGGCCCGCAGTGCGGGATCGGCCCTTGGGACGCCGGGGTGGAGTGGGGTCTGCTCCTCCTGCGGTGCGGCGGGTCCCGGGGCTGGGCCTCAGACGGGGTCCCTGTCGCTGGGACACGCAGTGCATTGCCCCCCCACAACTCCCTCCCCAAACTATATCATAATGGAGCCGGCCTGGCAGCGGCCCCAGGAGATATCCATGGGTGGGGCGGGCACCCCACCAGCGGCCACCTCTGAACAGACCAAATAGCCCGCAAAGCCGAACAGAGGCCTCTGCCCCCGGGGTCTTGGGTGGAGGCCTAATACCTCCACTCAATGAAGGCCTGGCCAGGGCAAGGTAGGCCAGCAGTGCCGGATCAGCCCTTGAGACGGTGGGGGTGGAGTGGGGCCCAGTGCATGGCCCTCCCCTCCAAAATACATCATAGAGAAGCCAGCAATCCTGGTGCCTGTATTGGACAGCTAAGCGCGGGTGGGAACTATGGGCTGTAGGTCCTAGAGGGCCCACTTGGTGGTCTGTCCCCAGGTTGCGGAGGCAACCGAGCTAGGCCTGGAGCGGCTTGTGGCCTGGGTCGACCTGTTTCCGTGAGGCCCGGCCTGCGGTGGCTCACCCAGACGCATGCTTCAGGGGCACCCAGAGAGGTGAGCGGATTTACGGAGTAGTCATCCCTGTCAAGACACAGAGGGATAGGTGACGCGCAGCCTCCGGGCCCCTCTTCCGGCCATCATGACGAACGACAAACCCTCAGGCCCCACCACAAGGCAGAGTATGCTAGACCAGTATACCACTGCCCCCGAAGGGGCAAGTAGCGTCTACGGCGGAGGGTCCCGTCCCAGACAACGCTGCCCTGTGACGCGATATCCTAGGCCTGTGACACGTTAGACGCTAAGATCAGTGCAGTCAGCTCAGAAGTCTCCTTCCTAAGACAGGACCTCAGAAAAGCTGTCGACCGCATTACCAAGACCGAAACTAGAGTATCATCTGTCGAGGACACGGTCGCATCGCTACAACAAAAAGTCAACAAACTCACTGTGGTGACGCAGGAGTTGGCCTCTTGTGTGGAGGACGCAGAGGGCCGCTCCACGCGAAACAACTTATGCCTTATTGGGTTTCCAGAGGGATGTGAAGGTAATTCTATGGAACATTTCCTCATGCAATGGCTGAAATCTGTCCTGCCAGATGACTCCCTGTCCTCCTGCTTTGTCGTGGAGCGGGCCCACGGGGTGCTCATAAGGAAGCCCCCCCACCCCCGGAAGAGTGCCTGACCTGTCATAGCCAAATTGTTGAATTATATGGACCGGGACACTATTCTCCAATACGCCAGGGGGCATAGAGATAAACTAATATACGACTCTCATGCCATCATGATTTTCCCTGACTATAACCGACTCGTTCAGCAACAGTGCCAGTCATTTGCTGCGGCTAAGTGCCTGCTCCGAGAGCTAAACATTAAATACATGCTGTTATGACAAGTGGGGGTGCTCAGCTCAAAAAATTCCAATAGACCAAGGAATTAAAAAATTATTTCTTCTTTATTCAAAAATGTATTTTCTTAAAATCATCAAATATAGACAATCCAGCCTACGCGTTTCATTCCCACATAGGGAACTTCATCAGGGCTCTATATCCACTGTGTGTCCTAAAAAGTTTTCCAATAATTCAAAGGTCAAGTGTATTGCACTGTGGCTCATATTCATTCTGAGCAGATACGAAGAATCTTCAGCGTACAACCGAGAATTTCCTCTCTCTTCCTCTGAACACGGAAGAGAGAGGAAATTTTCGGTTGTAACGCAGAGGATTCTTCGTATCTGCTCAGAATGAATATGGGCCACAGTGCAATACACTTGACCTTTGAATTATTGGAAAACTTTTTAGGACACACAGTGGATATAGAGCCCTGATGAAGTTCCCTATGTGGGAATGAAACGCGTAGGCTGGATTGTCTATATTTGATGATTTTAAGAAAAATACATTTTTTGAATAAAGAAGAAATAATTTTTTAATTCCTTGGTCTATTGGAATTTTTTGAGCTGAGCACCCCCACTTGTCATAATATTCTCTGATCTGGAACACAGTGACGTCATTCAACGGCTGACGCAGGGGTAGATTGCACGGCGAACTTATATGTAGGAACTGGCACGAGGTGCGGCACAGAAGGTCCGCCGTTGTTGTATCTGGTTATTAAATACATGCTGCTCTATCCGGCACGAATGAGAGTCATCTACAAATCTAAATCCTTATTCTTTGACACCCCGGAGGCGAACTTCACTTGGATCGAGGAGGCTGTTCACCTCAAGCCACACACCCCGCCCCCACTGGAATCTGACGCCTCACAAGGTCCAAAGAAATGATCAGCACACACTTATTCCCAAACATAGTTCAGTTTACTAAGACTAGTGTCTTTCATAAGGTCAAAAGTTACAAGAAATAATGTTCTTGGACATATGCGGTGGAATTTTGAATGATTCTTTATTCTTTTACTCTTCACAAAGTAGCCAATGCGTTTCGTACTTATATGGGACTTCTTCAGGACTCAAACAGGTATTATCCTTATACACTGATGTTTCTGTTCCAAAATTTAGAGGCAAGACAATCTTGTTCTGCATCAAAGGTAAAGCGCAGTCTAAGAGTCCAGTAATTCCAAAATTAGCCATATTCTTAGTCAGATATTTTGTCAGTTTTTCAGGCCAATGTCGGCCACCACATCTATTACAACATCAGTGTATAAGGATAATACCTGTTTGAGCCCTGAAGAAGTCCCATATAAGGACGAAACGCGTTGGCTACTTTGTGAAGAGTAAAATAATAAAGAATAAAGAATCATTCAAAATTCCACCACATATGTCCAAGAACATTATTTCTTGTAACTTTTGACCTTATGAAAGACACTAGTCTTAGTAAACTGAACTATGTTTGGGAATAATAAGTGTGTGCTGATCATTTTTTTTAAATTGTTTATGTGAATTTTATTCACTATTGAGAAATTATGAGGTCTTTTTTTCTCTTGATCTCTGCACCACGAAAATAGAATCCCACCAACATAACAGGTGCGGTATTGTGTCCAAGACCTCTTTCTAAATTGTTGACTCCTCACAAGGTACTCACAGAAATCGCTCCCAAAGGCCCACCTCCAAAAGACGACACAGGTCGAGATCTAACTGGCGCTCCCAGACACAGGGCGATGAATCATGACTGTAACGAGGACGTCGCCCGGCACCCTGCCGCAGGCCCCTGATATGGACGTTCATCTGCCCAGCTTACGTGGTCCGTCCGTGGAGCACTACCAGGCTTGGGGGACTCTAACAAGTGCTTCCTGCATGCCCTGAGCAACCATGGTTAATGACATTGGGAAGTTGGGGAACCGTTGGTGGAAGTATCCCGGAGGTCCCCTGTTGGGGCCCAGAGAGCTCCCTGGCCGCGACAGATACTTTATGTTGGTGGAAGTATTGGGTTGGGGGGAGGGGGGAAAGGGTATTGTATCTAGTTATACAAAGGTTAACACTGTTCAGGCACAGGCACAAAGGCACAGTTGTCTCTCCACACACACTCCGCATTTGGAAACCCCCTGAAACATAGATGGCCGCGAATACTACTGGCACTCTACCGGGAGGGCTTAATATCATGACTTGGAATGTCCGTGGGGTCCTGGGCAAAATCAAACGGGGTGCTGTTCTAAGGCAAGCCAAATGACTGGAGGTTGATATCCTCCTTCTGCAAAAGACGCACATGCTGGGCACCAAAGCACCATCCCTAGCCCGCTACGGATATGTCCAGGTCTTTCATTCGGGGTCTGTCCATGGGTCACACGGTACAGCAATCCTCATACATCGTAGGGTCCCCTACAGCCCCTCCAAAGTTTGGTCCGACCCCGGTGGGAGATACTCCATGGTAGTGGGCACACTATATGGGGAATCACTGACACTGGGAAGCTTCTAATCCCCCCCTCCCCTGGGACAATCTTTTGTAGATAGAGTTGTACGTCTATGGGGGAACCTTCCAGACGGACTCAATCCAGAATCTACCAATGGGGGGATAAATCGAGTAAGAAGTTACATCGCCTCTGTCAGGCAATGCAGTTGCCCACCCCGGTGCCCATACTGCGTAATGCGAAGAGGATCCTATGTACTACTCCATTCTCCATTGCCCAAGCATTCACATCTTATTACTTGTCACTATATGCCAAGAGGGAAACTGTATCATCAGATCAAATTAGAGAATTCCTCAGAGACATGCCACCTAAATCGCTACCTGACCATATCCGTGAACAGCTCGACGCACCAATCACGGTTGAGGAACTTGGTGCGGCCCTATCGGGCATACGTCCCGGCCGCACTCCGGGTCCTAATGGATTTCCGAGTGAATTTCTACTATCTCATATGTCCCTATTAGGTCCACACCTCTTAAAAGCGCTTCATAAAGCCTTGGAGCAACGTATTCTTCCTCCTCACTGGCATCACGCCGAAATTGTGGTGTTCCTCAAACCTGAGCGCCCTCCTGAGGAACCATCCTCCTACCGCCCAATTTCTCTTCTGAATTTTGAGTCCAAACTCCAGGGCAAGGTGCTCGCTGATCGTCTCCGTACATACATTCATGAGCTCATCCATCTGGGCGAAGCCGGCTTTATGCCACACAAATCCACTCAACACAATATCAGGTGAGTCCATAATGCCATTGCGAAGGCCCCAGAACTGGGTCGCCCTGCGGCCCTTTTGCTAGCAGACATCGATAAGGCGTTTGACTCCCTGAGTTGGTATTACTTATTTCTTCTCCTCTGCGCCCTTAACTTCAGACCACGCTTTCTTTCAAATATACAACTCCTTTACACTGATCTCTCTGCATCTGTACGGGTGGGGGGAGTACGATCAGGGAATTTTCCAATTCACCGGGGCACAAGACAGGGCTGCCCACTTTTCCCGCTGTTGTTTGCCCTAGCGATAGAACCGTTAGCAATGTGGGTGAGGCGGGACGCCCTGGTGCGTGGATATGATTGGTCTACAGAAGCATCCGACAGGATTGCACTATACGCGGACGACGTGCTGTTCTTACTAATGGTCCCTAGGTTCTCCGGTCCACTAATCTTGCAGATACTCCCTGTCTTTGGGGAAACGTCGAGTCTCGGAACCAATCCGGCGAAGTTAGTGTTGTTCCCAGTATGCGGAGACCAAGGGAGGGGCACATGGGCGACCCAACTGTCCCACGCCACAGAGGGTTTCCAATACCTGGGCGTGCTTATCTCGCCATGTCCGGTTGTAACATGGTCGCATAATATTCATCCACTGCTATCTCGTCTTCAAGACAAAATGAAGGGTTGGTCACCGCTACCCCTATACCTGTTTGGGCGGTCTGCCATCTTCAAAATGGTCTCTCTACCGCACATATTATACTGCCTCCGAAATGTCCCTTATGTTATTCCACAATCGTGGTTTCAACAGGTAAATGCAGTCCTTAACAATTTTCTGTGGGGCGGCGGTGCCATTAGGGTAGATCTGCGCACCTGCACACAATCTACCTACTGTGGAGGATTCGCCACAGCCGATATATATGCTTATTATTCCGCCTCCCACTTACTAAACATTAATGAATGGTGGTATAGTGCACAAACCCGGCCTTTACGGTGGAGAGACGTGCGATGAGTAATAACTCTCTACTAGACCTTCTATATAGTCAGACACACCTTGAACATCTGCCCCCGGCGTGTAAAGTAGTCATACAGTTATGGCATCTCATAGTGAAGGGGATGGGTTGGGGAGGGCGCCTGACACAGACGACCCCACTGTGGCATGGAACTTACCTCCGAACAGTTGCCACATTACCGGGCTTTCGAGCATGGGAACTTATCGGAATGCCAACGCTTGAGACATAATGCAGAGGACAGAGGTCAAGTCCTTTCAGCAACTACAAACGGAATACCACCTTCACCACAATCAATTCTATAGATAACTACAACTTAGGCATGCCCTGGCACAGCGAATACGTTCTCTGGGGGAATTGCCAGAGTTTCACCCCTTAGGACGCTTGTTGACGGGAGACCTAGGTGCCCACAAAATCTGACAAATTTATCAAACATTAATCACCCTCAACCATACTACACTAACCACACTACGCACAGCATGGGAGGCAGATGTCCCTGATCTCACTAATGATGACTGGACAGAAGCCCTACCTAGCCCCCAAGGCGCCACTATTGCAACACAATGCTGCTTGATTCAATTTAAGTACGTGCACTGGGCATATTATACATGGGCGTATGGGTGTTATTCCGTCCCCCACCTGCCTTAGATGTGGTGATGAGGAGGGGACCTTCTTACACACAGTATGGAGCTGCAGGGCACTTCAGCCATTCTGGTGTAAGGTATCCTCCTGTTTGGAACAGGTTCTATCTTGGCGTCTCGCCTTTGAGCCCAAGCTATTTCTAGGAGGGGATTGGCAGGAACCGATATAAGCAACACCTTCTGTTTCTGGGACTTACACTGGTCAAGCAAGACATTGCCCAACTTTGGAAGGGGACTTCTCTGCCGTCATTGGTCGGGTGGAAATGTGCCATGGACAGGTGCATGGGGATGGAAATAGTAGTGTTCGAGGCACGAGGCTAACCACAGAAACACAAAAAGATTTGGTCCCTCTGGGCAACATATAGGGGTATAGACCTAACCCCCTCACAATCCCTCGACCACCCATAGAACAGGTAATACATTCTGTTGACTACAAACACCTCCACGATTGGCTGACCCGGCCATATAAACAAACTCAAAAGACATTCTCTACGGAGGGGGAGCGAAGCATACAACCTGTACCAAGGTTGTTTAGTTAGTCTGTGTTTTACAGGCTCCTGTTGATTTACTGATATACTGGTACTATTATGTAACATATTTCAACCTGATACTATGTAATCGGCCCCGGCCGCTATGTACCACAAAAATCTCAATAAAATTTGTTTTTAAAAAAAACCATTGTTCAGATTTGAATTTTCTAAGAACAGTGAACTATAACAATATAAACCTATAGCATAGTAGACTACTCTGTTTGGTTACTCGACGGCTGTTGAATTGCCTCATGTATTCATATTGGACTGTGCCCAATACTACTGCTAGCTGATAGAAAGAAAGGGGTTTGGCGGGGGATGGGTGGATGTAGGGGGTAGTGTGCTGGCACAAAAGTGATGAAGGTGGAAAGTCTTAGTCCTACTCAAAAGTGTTGACATTGGAGTCTTCAGGCATCAGTCATCTCTGTTGCCTCCACCATATAGGTAGTTTTGTAAGGTAAGTAGGTTGGTGTCCCAGTATGTGGCAATGGGATATTTCTGCAGTCCTAGTGTGTCCTCCTTGCGTGATGCCACACTTTCGGCCTCTGCCCAATTGTACATTGAAAGCTGCCAAGCCACAAATGTCGGGGGCGTGGGGGATTTCCAACGTCTGGTTATAAGGTGTTTAGTTACAATAAACCCCAAATCCAGAAATCGGGAAGTAACCTTATGTTTTTTACTCCTGCAATATAGCCCAAGTAGGCATATTTTCCAGTGATATAGGTCTGGGCACTCAGTACAATTAGTTAATGCCGCAGTGACAGCACTCCAATAAGCATGTAGGGATGGGCATGTCCATAGCATGTGTAATAAGTCAGTGTCTATGCATAGACATTGTGGGCATGCAGCATCTGGTATACCGTAATATCTATTAATCTTAGCAGGGGTAAGCCCTATGCACTATGTAGTAATGTATGAGTTTGAAACGGGCATTGCGTGGGAGTGAAGCCCATTTTTTGTCAGTGCAGTGGTGGGATATGTCTGTCTCCTGGTGTCGTCTCAAACTTTGGAGCTTTTGGGGCAGTGTGGAAGCGCATAGAATTGGCAAGCCAGCACATGAGATATCTACCCCTCTCATCACCTGTAAATATTGCACTATGAGGTGTGTCAGATGTTCTAGGGTTATATCTCTCCAATGATATCAAAGTGTGGCAAGCAGGGATTGGTGGAGTAAAAAGTGTCCTGGGGATAAGTCACCTCATTCATCAATGTCTTGTATGCTGCCAATGTGCCATCTATGTACAGGTCTCCTAAAGTGCGTAAGCCTGCAGAATGCCATGCTGTCAGCTCTGTTAATGTCATCGGACCCATAGTCCTAGGAGTACCCAGTAGTGCCAGTCCTGGCACATGAAGTTGAACATGTCTGGTAATGCATAAGCACCTACAATAGCACCTATGCGCTACATCCAATAAGAGTGGTTCCGGTGGTCGCATTTTTGTGCAAGGAAAAAATAAATGTGTTATTTCACAAAAGGGCCATTCAGCGCTGGATGTGGCTGAATCGGATAAATAACTACTTGACAACCACTGCGCAATCACCTGCATTTGAGCGGCCAAATAATAATGCTCAAACTGTGGGGCCATTAAGCCTCCGGCATTAGTGAGGGTGCAGAGTTTCGCTAGGGCAATTCTGCATCTCAATGTGTTCCAGATAAAGTCTCAGTTGTTCAAATTTCCGAAAGAACGCAGTTTGACTATAGAGAGGAAGATTGGTGAAAAAGTTAGTAAGACGGAGTAAAAACACCATTTTGAGTAGAGACACCCTCCCCGTAACTGCTAATGGCAGTGTGTGCCAAAATGTCATCTGTGCATGTAATCTCGTCACTGCTCTCCTAATGTTACCATCAAACAGATCCATCACAGTGCGATATTTCTGTATGCCTAGATACCGACATGTGTGCTGTTGTCATTCCAGTCGCGCCACTCCCATCTCTAAGTCAGGGTTGGCTGTATTCGGGAAGAAGGGAAATATGCAAGACTTAGCCCAGTTGACCCTTAGGCCTGATATATATTAGCGAATTGTGTCAGTATTGAATTGATCGCGGCGGGAACATCGTATATGTCCCGCAGGTATAATAGCATGTCGTCGGCATATAAGAAGACAACAAGTAGACCATCGCCCATTGTAACACCCCATGGAGCTCTCTGATGGCGTAGCATTTACCCTAACGGTTCAATAGCTAGCGAGAACAGTATAGTTGACAACAGGCACCCTTTTCATGTGCCTCTGTGAATAGGGATATCTGCTGATAGGAGGAGTCCTGCTGATTAACGGGTTGGTATATAATAATTTCACCAGCCCTTTGAAATGAGCCCCAATTCCATATCGGGCCAATGCAGCAAATAAATAATCCCATTCTAGGGAGTCTAAAGCCTTCTAGAGGTCCAATACCAAACAGCCAGCTCGAGGCCAGGGTGTGGGGGCGTATTTCAGGTTCCTGAAAAAGTGGCGTAAATTAAAAGTAGGGTTACGTGTGGGGACAAAACCATTGTGATCTGGGTGCACCAGGGTCTGGACCAGGGGTGCTACATTTTATAGTCAGTATTAAGTAACTATAATGGTTTGTATGAGCCAGCGAGTTCAGGATTCTTATTGGGTTTAGGTAAAGGTATGACTGTTGCCCGTCTCTGGGAGTCTGAAAGTGTTCCCAAAGAACGGGCTTCGTCATACATCTTTAGCAGCTGTGGGGCGAGTTGCGTGATATATGCTTCATAAAATTCAGACGGCAAGTCATCCGGTCCCAGGGTTTTTCCATTTGCCAGGGCCTAAATAGCGTTCCGGATTTCAGTCAAGGTTATAGGTTCGTCTAATTCCAGTCGTTCGGCAGCAGGAATGCTGGGTATAGTGAGTTCAGCAAAAAATGATCTGTATTTATCGGGGTTGGAGTCAGTGACTGACTGCTCGACTTTGGTATAGTGTTGGGTCAGCTCCCGTGTACGTCAGGTTGGGTGTATAAAAGGGTGCCTGTGCCTGTGCCTGAGCGCAATGTTGTAATGGGTCTGTGGGGTTGGTCTTGACGGATAAGCCACGCTAACAAACATCCTGCCTTTTCCACAGTGGCATGTGTATGCGCTGAGTGTGCAGCATAGTTTAGACAGCGAAGACGTTCCAGTAAGGCTGTATGTTTGCGCTGTGTATCAGTAAGTACAGTCAGGTCACCTCGGGTGTCTACCGCCCGAGTTTCCAGCTTTAACAGTTTGCATTCTAAACTAGTAATGTCATTCTCCAGTCCATGTCTCATATTTCTCTGTGTGCCTAAACAGTGTCCCCTCAGCATCACCTTGAATGCACCCCATTCAAATAGGCTAGTGGGAGCCTTATCCACATTAGGTTGAAAATAGTCATCAACCATCGTGCCCACTGCATCTCAAAAGGGGGGGTCTTCTAATTAATAACGCTAGTTGAAACCTCCTAGTGGGAATAGGGGGATTGTGGTCTCCCATTGCAGGCGTAATAGTTGGGGATTATGATAGGAGTGTTGTGCCTAAGTAGTCTATTTTTGTAATGGGGGGGAGTAGTGACGGGTGGTTACTGTTCTGTCAATGCGGACATGTAATTCGTGTGGGTCAGAATAAAAGGAGTAAACCTTCACTACCAGGTTGCAGTGCCATCATGTGTCTACTAGGTGCCACTGCTGAAGCCAATCATTTAGCATGCAGGCATTAGTAGTGGCCAGTGTGCGAGGTAGTGAAGGAAAAGAACGATCTAGAGTAGTGTCCAAAACACTATTAAAGTCTCCGCCGAGTAACCGTAGTGGGTCATTCCATTGAGAGAGGGTATGGGAGAGTGCTTGATAAAAGGGAACCTGTTCCATATTTGGTGCATAGATAGATCCTAACAGTACAAGTCGGCCATCTAGTTGTCCTCGTACTAGCACATAGCGGCCCTCAGGATCTATAATCATATCTGCTGTTATAAATGGGGTGCGGGTCTAATCCACAGTAGTGCTCCATGGGCGTAACTAGAAAAGTTGGTGGGGTGGATCTGACACTTCCATCGCCATTGAATAGCCACTTGCATTCATGCTAAAAAAAATAGTGCAAAAAAACTAAAACACTGCTGTGCTCATGTTCTATTGTTCCTGTGCGCTTGTGGTAATTTTTTAAAACAAGTGGCACATAGTTACACAAAGTGGAAAAATGGTGTAATTTCGGAAATTTCACATAAACTGTAAGAAACTGGGTTATTTGCTGAGAGGGTGAAAGCCCCACTGAAGAAATATACACAATCCTTGTCAGGGTGCAAAAGTTACTAAATACACTTGTGTTTAACCCTTTGGTAGCTTGGCACAAAAGCAAATAGCAGGCTTAACTTAGAGGGAATGTGTAAAGTATTTATGCAGTACTCAAACAGTAGTAAAATCAAAACACAACAAAAGAAAATCCCAAACCAATTTAGAAAAATAGATTACAGTACAATAAATAAAATGACACCATAACAAAAAGAAATCCAATAAATAGAACTAGAGTTCTGAATTTTTAAAGTTTCAGGTAAAAATATCACCACAATGCCCCAATCGTGGTTATCTGGTCATGCTTGACCGGGTCAAAGTCAAAAGATCAGGCTGAGTGTGATGGAGCATGGGTCAAATAGAGGGACCAGGTTAATCCCGGTTGAAAGTTTATCTTTAAACTCATTGCAGTTCTACTCAAGAAGAAGCCTTATTCAGAGCTTCGCGTTGGCGGGGGTTATGAGGAGGTTGTTGTCGACATGAGGAGCTGGTCACCAGTTTGAGTTTGAAAAGATCGCTGTTAGCGTGAAGGAGAGGTGGTCAGTTAGAGTTTCATGTTGGCAAGAGACGTGGGCGGTTGTTGCTGATGTGAAGAGCAGGGGCTTCGTGTTGGTGGGAGATGGGGGCTGTCGTTGCTGAAGTAAAGAGCCCAGAACCTTCTGAATTTTCACCTGGAGTCCAGTTCTTGCAGTTTGCAGGCTGGAGGAGTACACTTTGACACCAGGCTAGGGTCCAGTACCTGGAGAGTTTACTTTTGTGTTCAGGACTCACTAAGGCAGAGACCAGCAGCAGGGTCCAGGTAGGTCCAGTTTGTGCTAGTCAGCTGGGCAGTTGCAGTGAAGGCCTCTGGATGCTTGTTTTGTCCTTGTAGTTAAAACAGGAAGTCTGACAACTGACTCTTGGAGTCACTTCTGAAACCCAAATGCAAGGCAAGCAGGTTGAGTCTTCCTTCTTCAGACAGCAGGACAGTCCTTCTTCTGAATCTTCACAGGTTCAGGAGTGTTGTGATGAGAGGTTCTGAGGGTGCCACTTTTATACTCAGTGCCAGCCTGTGTTTGGGGGTCACTCTCTTTATTTATTTATTTATTTATTTATTTATAGAGCGCAACATTCATCCGATAGGATATCCCGGCGCTAGTGGAGCGAGATCTCATGGCAGGGTGCTGCTAGAATGTCCAACATTAGGCCTTGGGGAACAGGTGGGTTTTGAGCTTCTTTCGAAATGCCATGTAGTCATCAGTGAGACGTAGGTCTAGTGGTAATTCATTCCATTGAGTGGCAGCCAGAAAGGAAAAGGTGCGACCTCCTGCCCTTGCTTTTTTAATACGTTTTATCTTAGCTTGCGCCTGATAACGTGATCTCAGGCACCTGGTCGGGGCATAGATTTGGATTTTGTTCTGAAGAATTTTGGGACCGCATTGGTGTAGGGCCTTGTGTGCATGGCTCAGAAGCTTGAATCTAGCTCTTTGACGTACGGGCAACCAGTGGAGCTGTCTCATGCAATCTGACGCTGAGCTATATCTGCTTTTATTGCACACCAGTTTGGCAGCTGCATTTTGTATCACCTGCAGGCGTGCGAAGAGATAGTCCGCCATGCCCACGAACAGTGCATTCCCGTAATCTAGCTTACTAATGAGTAGGGCTTGTGTAATTGTTCTTCTGCATTCCAGTGGAATCCAGGGAAAGAGCCTTTTTAGGAGCTTCAGAGTGGTGAAGCTTCTTCCGCACAGGGCCCGCACATGGTCCTGCATGGTTAAGGTGTTATCAATAAGGACGCCCAAGTTTTTTGCGACCTGCTTAGGTTCCGGGGCGTCTCCCAATGATTGGGGCCACCATGATGCATCCCAGATTAGGTTGGCTCCTCCAAAGAGAAGGATTTCTGATTTTTCAGCGTTCAGTTTCAAACAGTGTTCGGACAACCAGGTCGCCATCTCAGAGAGGCAGTTGTTCAGTTTAGTCCTGGTGTCCTCATGCCTTTCTTCAAGGGCTATCATCAGTTGTGTGTCATCCGCATAGGAGCAAATGCTGAGACCCCATTTCTCACTAATTTTTGCCAAGGATGATACGTAGGCGTTAAAGAGCGTGGGGCTCAGGGAGGCTCCCTGTGGGACACCGTAGCTGATGATTTTTGGGCTTGAGGAGAACGCGCCCATTTGTACAGTTTGCGTTCTCTTGCTCAAAAAAGAGCTGAACCACTGAAGGGCTTTGGCGTGCATGCCTTTTTCGTGTAGAGTTTTCAGCAGTAGTTTATGTGAGACCGTGTCGAACGCCGCCGACAGGTCCAGCAGGATCAGAGCTGCAGCCTTTCCCTGATCGATCAAGGATCTTATATTTTCTAGGACAGCCAGGAGAGTTGCCTCCGTACTATTGGTGGCTCTGAAGCCGGTTTGAGAGGGGTCCAGTAGTTCATTGGTTTCAAGATAGTTGGATAATTGTCTATTAACCAACTTTTCCAAAACTTTAGATAGATAAGGGAGTTGGGAGATTGGCCGATAGTTGGCTGGGTTGTGAATGTCCGTGCCTGCCTTTTTCAGCAGAGGGGTCACAATAGCCTGTTTCCAAGCTTCTGGGAAAACAGCAGTTTCTAGAGATTGGTTGAATAGTTGGGTGACATATGGGCATAGTGCTGGTATAATCCGTGCGAAAATGAAATGTGGGCATGGATCAAGTGGGGACCCTGATTTGACTTCCCCCATTGCCTTTGCAACCTCTTCCTCTGTGAAAGGGGAAAAACTTCCCAGACGGGCTAGGGCATCGGGGTGGGGATCCAGGTGTTTCCAATTGGTAATGTCTAACGGGGGATTGATACTAAATGATGAATACATTTTGCTGATTTTATCAGAAAATAATTTGCTAATCTTCTCACAGCATTCTTCTGAGGGGGGCAGGGTTTGGTACATACTGGCTGGTTTGCAGAGTTCTTTTACTATTTTATACAGCTCTTTTGGCGAGTTGCTGTTCTCGTTTATTCGCTTTGCGAACTAAGTTTTCTTGGGCTTCTTGATTGCATTGTTGTAACTTCTCAACTCTGTCCTATATACCAGTCTGTCCGTATCCTGCTTGGACAGTCTCCATTTATGTTCCATTGTTTTGCACTTTCTTTGTCTAGCCCCAAACCGGTTGTGGTCATTTCTTTCTCTTCCCCTGGGTATGGCTCCAATCCATCTAGGGTAACAAAAGGCAGACAGGCCCAGGTGCGAGCTGCATTCGCCAGTGATAGGCCAGGCAGCTACAGAAGTTAGAAAGCGGGACACAGCCTTGAGACTACCCCTTGAAGCTCAGGAAGTTCTAAGGTCCTCCTGCTCAGGTGAGGAACGTCATTCCCCACACCCAGGGCCCTTTTGTCTCCTGTCTGGGAGAAATACACATCACACCACAGGAGAGCCATGAACAGTCATGTTGAAGATAAAACAGAAGGGGTTGGCCTACATAAACTGCCCAGCTGCTGTTTGGTGCCATGTGCACATTGTAGGGGTATACATATCTGTTTTGCTCCTTTTCCTTTTGTGCTATGAATAGTGGTTACTTTTTGTTTGTATTTGGGCACTGAAAAGTCTTTTTATCGGTGAGTGCTCTTGGCCTTCCTGATTTGTTTGTGGAGAGCATGGACTGAATGCTGCCACGAATGCTTCCTTGGAAATTCTCAAACCTCAGGTCAGTCCTCTATGTGGTGGAAGTTGAGTGACTGGTCCCCTCCCTGGAATGTATTCAAACTGACAGTTATGTCCTGACTATGGTGAAAAAAAGCAAGGTGTTTTGCAGGCTGAAAAAGCAGAGGCCTCTCATTGAGATTGCTTACCACATGATTGTTTCTGCTAATGCCACCATTGTTTTTTATTCTTTGTTTTTGTTTTTGCATCACACAGCAGAAAGGGAAAGCTAGTATGATGTCCATGTTACTGCCCACATGGTGGCTATAGCATCAGAAAGTGTATATGTGCGAATATAACGCAAAGGAATTCATGACGGTGTACATAAAAGCATGGAATGAAAACAGCACATATTTACCCATCATTATAGTATGTATGTAGGATAAAGTGCATACACGTGTAGGAGGCATGATGTTATATAGAAAAAGACAGACTGAGAATACAGGTTCAAGCAGAATGACTGAACAAGAAATACATAATACAGGCAGCACAGGCCTATACTTCATAATGGTGCACATGAACAGATAGGATGCAGGCATATGTGAAGTCTGATTACTAAGTACATGAAAGGATGTCCTGGATACACACAATGTGTAGGCTTCGTGAAGGTGTATATTGATGTACAGAATATGGACACATGCATGTAAACACTTGCACAGGTGGTATATTGCTATATATTATTACTATTATTGCATTCTTGTATAGCACGTAGCTACCCATAGGGTTTCCCAGCGCTTAGATGGAAGACTATAGTAAACCAGTGGTTATTAACCTGTGGTCTGAGGACCCCTGGGTGTCCATGAGGTCTACTCGGGGGCTCCACAAATGCTTTACAAAGTTAAATAATACAAAAATTAATAAATTAAAAATAATTATGTATTGTTAGAAATGCGGGTCTCTAGTTGGCAGTGGTTTGCACCCTGTCGAAGTAGGGACCATTATTCCAGTTAGGGTAAGGGGAATACACAACTAAGATAGCCCCTGCTCACTCCTTTGGTAGCTTGGCACGAGCAGTCAGGCCTATCTCAGAGGCAATGTGTAAAGCATCTGTACATATACACACAGTAACACAGTGAAAACACTACAAAAGGACACCATACCAGTTTAGACAAATAATAAAACAAGACCAAAATGACAAAAATCTAACATACACAAGTAAATATATCACTTTTGAAAAAGTTCAAAATAGTTCAGTCATAGGAATCTATGGATGCTTCACTTTTATCACAAAGTACCTGGGATGCATCAAAATCGAAGACGAAAACAAGCGCAGGGGAGATGAGGCACCAGAAGAGCAAAGTGATGCGTTAGTTCCTTGTCCCAGGGGAGGTGATACATCGGTTCCTTACTGCCAGGGGAGGTGATGCATCAGTTCCTTACTATCAGGGGAGGTGTTTTGTCAATTTCCGGACACGCTGCCTCTGTTCCTTACTGCTGGGCAGCATCGATGAAGAACTTGGCACACAGGGATGATGCGTCGAAAATCCAAATGTGCTGGGTCGATGATGTGGTGGCGGAACAGGTGCTGTGTCGATTTATCAGCCGCAAAGCAAGTGATGCGTCAATTTCTTCAGCCGCACAGCAAGACCCGCGTCAGAGCGTGCACCACAGACGTCGGTGGCATGGTGCTCGGGATTTGGGCTGCGGCCATCTTTCAGCCACATGCCAGGCGCTGCGTCAATTCTTCGGCCGCACCGCAGCAATGCGTTGGTTTTCAGCCACACGGCGGTGCTGCATCGGTAAAACAGGCGCTGAGAGTCGATGCGTGGATTTTCTTGGTTCTTTGCAGCAAAACCACCTCCAAGGGCCCAGAACTGGACTTGGCACCACTTGGCAGGTCAGAACTCCCAGCACAGGAGTTCAGGGGTTGTAGGTGAAGTCTTTGATGGCTCTGACACCTCTTAACAGGAGGCAAGCACACACAAGCCCTTGGAGAACCTTGGAAGCAGGATGTAGAAAGCAAAGTCCAATCCTTTCACTCCCAGGACAGAAGCAGCAACCCAGCACAACAAAGCAGCAAACAGAATGGCAGTTCCCCTCTTACAGCATCCAGGCCTTCTTCTTGGCAGAATCTCCTTCTAGTCCAGAAGTATTATGAAATTATGAATTTACAGCTCCAGTACTTTTACCAGTTACTGCCTTTGAAGTAGGCAAACTTCAAAGAAAAGTCTTTGTAGTGCACAAGACCCTGCCTTTCCTGGACCTGACTCTAGACACACTTCAAGGGGTTGGAGACAGCTTTGTGTGAGGACAGGCACAGCCCTATTCAGGTTTCTTTTTTTTTCTTCTTTTTTTTGTCCACATTCGCCAGTACCCATAGTGTGCAGACCGTCTGTACATTCCCCTTTTCAATAAGCTAGGATGACATGGGCTCTTCCCTCGGATTCTCTCGATACCATCAGCCCAAAGGGGTGTGTTTTCAGACCGAAAAGCCACTTCCCATCGATATAGGGAGGTTAGGTATCACTCCAGATTGGTCTGAAAGACCCTATGGACCTTCTCGATGCCCCTTAATCCATGGGCATATCCAGCTTGGTCCAAGGAGTGCCCAGTTGGCATAATCATTGGACCAAAAAGGGAAAGAAAAAAAATCACCTCCACTGCAACAACAAGTCCCAGTATGCGATCTTTTTCCTGCTACATACTCTGGCCATATCCATTTTGGATGTTTCATACAAAGAAGTCAACCAATCCGAGTGTTTGGGAGGGACAGGGTCTACCCAATGTCTACAGATTTGTCTTCTTGCCAGTAAGATTGAATAAAATAAAAGGAGTCTAGCTGGTCCTGGTACCTGGGTATTTAAGCCAAAGATTATTAGCTTTAAGTCAATTGGAATTGTCACTCCCAGTATACTCTCCAATGTTTTTGTACATCTTCCCAGAATGCCTGGATGGAGGGACAGTCTCTAAACATATGGAGGTCCGAGGCTTCTACCAATCCGCATTTTTTACAGCTGATTTGAGAGCCTTTAACAATTCTTGATAACCTGAGGGGGGATAGGTATGCACGATGAGCCGTGAATAAGTGATTCCTCCTCAACCATGCTGGTTTCACTATCTTAAAGAGGATTTTGAAAGATTCCTGCCATAGATGGTCACACTGTTCATTAGGCAACAATCCACCCCACAGCTCATCAGCCAGCTTGAATTCCCCGTCCACCTCCTCTTCTATGGCCCAATACCAATAGGAGACCTCCTTTTTACCTACTGGCCTTTCCACAAGCTGTTGCTCCAAACTGGTTCCCTCACCAATACTTTTTTCCTTTCTGAACTGGGACTGTACCAAACTATGTAACTGGATATATTTAAATCTTGAGAGGCCACTACTCACTCTTCTTGTTAGATCCTCCCATAAAATAAATGTTTCATTGCTGACTAAGTCTCCCCATACTTTAAATCCAGCGTCTCCAAGTGGGATCGCCAGCCTATCACGAAGGCATTCTGGGGAACCTGGGGAGTCCCAAAGTGGTGCCAGTTTAGAGAAGTAACTGAGACCTGTCACCTTCCTTAGCGTTACCCATATTCTGGCGAAACCCTGCAGGACCTTAAGTTTGATTTTTAAAGAATTTTTGATCTCCAAATTTAAACATAAACCCTTCTGCTGGCAGCCCCGCCCCTTTCAACATGGCCAAAAACATAGCTCCACTCACTTTATCACTTGGCGTTTTCAATAGCATACGAGAGTGAGTGAGTTGAAATGCCCAAGCATAATATTATAAATCAGGTAACACCAACCCCCCTTTCTCTCTCCTACGCCTTAGTTTCTTCCATGCTATTCTGGTAGATCTATATACCCAGATAAAGGAATTTATTTCTCGTTGGAATTTTCCTATAGTGTCTTTATCAAAATGGAGAGGGATTGTATTAAAAAGAAAAGTGACCTTAGGCAGTATAGATATTTTGACTAAATTAACCCTCCCCAGAATGGATATGGGGAGGTGCACCCATGACTTCATTTGTTTTTGGCAGTCGCGGAGGACTCCCGATAGATTGGTATCTGCCAGTTTATTAATATCCTGGGTAATTGTGACCCCAAGGTAACGCATACTGCAGCTTGTCTGATAGACAGTGTGCGGGATGTTCCAAGTCATGGCTTCTGTCTTGCCAGCATTTACCTCGTATCCGGAAACCTTACCAAACTCCTCCGCCAGTTTAATTACTACCGGGAGAGTTCTTTCTAGGTCTGCTGACAATATCAGAATATCATCCGCATACAGGGCTACCCTTCTCTCCCAATCCCCATGTCTAAAGGATTCTATTTCAGGGTTATCCCTTAATGTCTGTGCAAATGGTTCGATATATATATCGAACAACAGGAGGGAGAGAGGGCAACCATGTCGGGTTCCTCTGGTTATGCCAAATGGCTTTGTAAGACAACCATTCACCAGGAGCTTAGCCGATGGGGATTTATATATCAACTGTATAGCACGGCAAAACCTTACGCCCAGATTGAATTTCTCCATGACTTCCGATAGGTAAATCCAATTTACTCTATCGAAAGCCTTGGTGGCATCTAGAGTCAAGGCTGCGAGGGGGAGTGAATAAGTAGAGGCGATGTCTATTGCACCGTCCAGGTCGGAGGTGAGGTCTGCTGTCTCCCTTTCACAAACCCCTTTTGGTCGGGGTGAAGAATGTCTCCAACCACCTCCCCCAATCTAGTAGCCAGAATGGTTGTATAGATTTTATAGTCGGCATTCAAAAGCGAAATGGCCCGATAGGACCCACAGCTGGAGGGGTTTTTACCCGGTTTCAGGATGAGGACTACAGTAGCGTCATTCCATGTTACCGGTGGGCTAATTCCGTCCATGAAGATTTTATTGAAAAGAAGGGTTATTGTTGGAATTAAACTCTCTCCAAGTGATCGATATAATTCAATTGGAAGCCCATCCGGGCCGGCCGCTTTGCCCCTTTTCCCACTCGCCAATGCTTTCCTCACTTCCTCCTGTGTGATGGGCTGCCCCAAGTCTAGTTGTTGTTTGCGGCTGATAGGTGTTAAAGTGATATTCTCCAACCAAGATCTTGCCTTAAAGTTATCATCTATGGAGGTCTCTTTATATATCTCCTGGAAATAATCCAGGAAGGCCTCTCCTATACCATTATCTGAAGAAATGGAGGGTTCTCCATTACCCACTGAGATCTCCTTAATATGGTTCCGGAGCTGGTCTGCTTTGATTTTCCAAGCTAGTAATTTTCCAGCTCCTTCCCCATACTCAAAATGGGCCATCTTGCTCACCTCCCCTGGAGAACACTCTCCATTTGCTCCTTCAGCTTCCTACTTACTTCCCAATCTTCCTTCTGACCGATTCCCTCTTGGGCGTTTAATTTTACCTCCACTTTCCTCATTTCTTCCTCCAAAACCATAATCTCTTCTCTGTATTTCTTACATCTATAGCTTGCCCTGTTGGTTATTATACCCCTCAAAAAAGCCTTGAGAGTGTCCCAAACTGTAGTGATATCGGCAGTTCCCAAATTGGTCTCTAAAAATTGGTTTGTTTCCTAGGAGAGAAAGCTTATCTCGTCCTCTTCAAGTAACAGAGTGAGGTCAAAAGACCACACTCTGGCCTGTTGAGTCCGTAGACACTTTAGCGTCAATAAAATACTAGAGTGGTCCGACATATGCGATGGCAGATATGTTATGTCCTTTACTCTGTTTCTAAGAGTATGGCTGATCAGTATATAGTCAATTCGTGACTTGTGTTTGTACTTAAAATTCCTATACGATACACCCATCTGTTGCCCTGACCTTTCTCTCCAGATATCGCTAAGGCCCAATTGGGACATTATTGCCAAGAGGGATACCCTTGATCTCGAAGGGGTGATTGCTCTACTATTGGGAGATTTATCCAATTTGGGATCAAGAAAGATATTAACGTCTCCTGCCCATATCACTGGCTCAGGGAAGTCCAAAAGATGCGAAAAAATAGTTTTGAGGTTAGAGGGATCATCATGATTCGGACCGTAATAGCCAACTAATGTAAAGAGGACCTCTCTGACAGTGGCCTTCAGTATCAACCATCTTTCCCCTGGGTCATCCTTGTATTGTAAAATCTGTGCTTTAGCTGATTTTTTAAAAAGAATCCACACCCCCCTAATACCTGCCGTCTGGTCGATACATGCGAAAGAATCCACCCATTTCTGTGATTTTAATATATATTTCGTTTCTGCCTCAAGAAGTTGAGTCTCCTGGATAACCAAGACTTGGGCGGGGGAATCTCTCAGATATTGTAAAATTTTTCTTCTCCGCGACCCCCCCCCAAGCCATTCACATTCCAGGACGATATCTGCAAAGTGTTCATTTGGAAGAGTACTCCGCCCTCCATGCCCTCCTTGATGCAATGCAGCAATTGCACCTTGACTTTAGACCACCGGTCAATCCTAGTCTAACTAAAACTATCTGGTCAAAGCAACCTATACAAAATGTGATGAATGAGGTATTTTTATTTTTTATTCCCCTGTGCTCCCCTACCCCCCACCCTACCCCCCCCCTTGGAGAACCCAACCCCTATTTACCTGGACTAGTTGTTATCCAGATATGGCGTCCGTAGCCTCCTCCTCCTCCTCTACCTAACTACACCTATGTGTTACCCACCCAAAAATGAGGAGGAAAAAAAAAGGGTTATGCCCTATGTCGTGCCCCTAAATACGTGTTTATACATTTTTACCCCTTTTTTCCCTTCTTTTTTTTTTTTTGGTCCTATTTCCTCCTTTTATGTGTTTTTTTTTTCTTTTCCCCCTTTTCCCCTTTTTTTCTCTTTTCTATTTTTAATTTTTAACCAACCATAGACTGTTCCCCTCACCTCAACTTCCCAAAAATAGCTTAGTAGGTGATTTGCTTACGGGGGCCCTTTGCTGATACTATCCAGCAGTTCATCTGCCTCCTGAATGGACCTGATATTGTGCATTTTATTATTGTGCAGTACCTTCAAAAAGGCAGGGAATTTAAGTTGCACCGTAGCACCAATCTTCTTAAAATTGTCCATTCTTCTCCCGAGCTCCCACTGTCTTTCTAGTGTGTCTCTTGACAGATCTGAACGGACTTCAAAGGAGAAGTCCTTACTTCTCACTGTTTTCATCTTCAATGCCAAGTTAAAAATGTTCTCTTTCACGGCGTAAGTTAGGAAGTTGATAAGGATTTTCCTTGGCTTAGTCCTTTTTGGATTTAAGCAAAAAGGATCCCTGTGAATTCTTTGATGTCCTTTGTCAAGGACTCCACCGAGTCGTCGAGTGGCAGGGCTTCCTTTAACAAGTTTACCATAAAATTTCTTAAGTCGGAGCCCTCTTTTCCTTCTGGAATATTCAAAACGCGGAGATTATTCCTACGGGAATTATTCTCCAACATTTCCATTCTTTCACGCAACACAGCCTCACCCTTTTGTATCTCATGGATTTTTGCCTCTGCTGTCCCTAAATTGGACTTTAACTCCTCTACCGAATGCTCAAGGGATTCTGTTCTAGCGTTTAGGAGGTCTAGTTTCCTTTCTAGGATCTCACACGAGCTCCTAATCTCCCCTTGATTGGCAGCTGATACGGCAAATCCTTGCTTAATATCATCTTTTAAGGATGTAAATAGGGCTTCCATTGAAAGTGGGAGTGGAAGTGGGGGGGGCCCAATCTGCTCTAAAGAGCCCGACCCTAATCCTGTTACCGACCCAGCTCCGCTCATACTTTGACTAACAGCGGTAGTGGTGGCAGCATCAATTACAATGGCTGGGGTAGTGGTAATTTCAATGGTTGTATCCGTGTCAGTGACAGGAACAATAGCAATAACAGGTAGCTCAGACTCAGCCCCTGACGATCCTGTAGACTGCATCCCAGCCTGCATCGAGTCTGTAGTGCTCCGATACTCAGATGAGCCAATAACGTCGCTGACTTTATGTTCTGCTCCCTGCTTTGTATTGAGTAAAACCTCTGGTTGCACCCTGAAAAACGACCTTAATGAGGGGGTAACCTTCACTATATTGGGTACAGACTTATTTTGCCCTCTTTTTATACTCCTGCCTTTAACCTGGTAGTTTTGAAAAGCTGAATTATCACAGGTGAGGCTGGTAGTATTAGATATACCAGGTCTAGTTGTTGTGGTTATGGCTTCAAAAACTCGCTCCCCCACTAACTGGTCCTGGGGCTCCCGCCTCAATTCTCCCTTTTCCTTAGGTTGCCCTTTTTTTCTTCCAGTCACACTCTTTCCGACTTTCTTACCTTGCCTCTCTTTTAGTTTAGTAATAAAGTTACCTCGTTTCCCTGGAAGCCTTCGCTCACCCACCTCACCGTCTTGACCGTCTTGACTGTGTGAAAGGACCTGAAGGCTCTGATCCACCTGAGCGTCGGCCTTTCCAGGTGAGGAAAAGGGCTCCAAACTATGAGAAGCAGTGTAGGAAACTATGTGGGAGACTGTGGGGGAGGCTGGGGCCGTCGGTGTATCCTCAGCACTGTCTTTTTGCCCAGCCTCAACACCCGCAGCTCCAAAGAAGCGCCCGATGCTGGCGCTGCCGCTGTTGACCCGGAGGAGGCCGCGGGCCGCCGCTCTGCGGCCGCGCCTCAGCTCCAGGGCGGCAGTACACCAGCGTGAGAAGCAGGGCAGGCGGGGGCGCCGAGCAGCTCCCAGGTCATCCGCCCCCTCTGTGAGCAACAGATTCGGTGACTTTCTCCGCAGCTTCAGAGGCAGAAAGATCGGAGAATCGATCAGGCGAGTGACATCCAGCTACAACATCGTGGTGAGAGGAAAGAGGTACGGACACGCGCGGCTGCTCAACCGGCAGACGCCATGTTCTCCACCCTCAATCAGACCAGCCCTATTCAGGTTTCAGTTACAACTCCTCCCACCACTCTAGCTCAGGAAGACCCATCAGCCCGGTGATGGGCCATCAGGATATGCAGGGCACACCTCATCTCCCTTTGTGTGACTGTCGAGAGTTAATACACAAACAGCCCAACTGTCAGTCTAAACCATGCGCGGATTCCACAAGCAGGCAGAGGCACAGAATGGTAAGGCAAGAAAATGCCCACTTTCTAAAAGTATCATTTTCAAAAACCAATTTCACTAAAAGATGCATTTTTAAAATGTGAGTTCAGTGACCCCAAACTCCAAATCTCTATCTCTTACCAGTTGGAAGTTACACTTGTAAGAGGTTACAGGGCAGCTCCAATGATACCCTATGGGAGTGATAGTCCTTGCAATAGTGAAAAACGAAATTGGCAGGATTTCACTACCAGGACATGTAAAATACACCAGCACATGTCCTACCGTTCACATACACTGCACCCTGCCCATGGGCCTACCTTGGGCCTATCTTAGATGTAGAAAAAGGAAAGTATTGGACCTGGCAAGTAGGTGCACTTGCCAGGTCGACATGACAGTTTAAAACTACACTCACAGACACTGCAGTGGCAGACCTGAGACATGTTTGCAGGGCTACTCATGTGGGTGGCACAATCAGAGCTGCAGGTCCACTAGCAGTATTTGAATACAGGCCCTGGGCACACGCAATGCATTTTACTAGGGTCTTACCAGTAAATCAAATATGCCAATCATGGATAATCAATCACAATCACAATTTAGACAGGCAGCACTTGCACTTTAGCACTGATTAGCAGTGGTAAAGTGCCCAGAGTGCTAAAGCCAACAAAAACAGGTCAGAAACAATAGGAGGAAGAAGGCAAAACGTTTTTGGCTAACCCTGCAAAAAGGTGCCAGTTCCCACAAGAATATACAAACAAAGAACCAAAATTGAAAATGTAAAAACATTTTCTAAATTTGATTGTGTATTAATTTTTTTTTTCATTATTTGAGCATTTGTTTGGTGTATATTTGTTTTTCTATTTTTGTGTATTGTTTTGAGGTTCAAATCATAGAAATTGCTTGGGCTTCTAATAATGACTCAGTGGGGGTCTCCGGATTCCAGTAATGCTTCAGTGGGGGTCCACAGAAGTCAAACGGTTGAGAACCACTGTATTACCTGATAGAATGCTGAGGCACGTATAAGTGACATGATGGTAGCTGTGTAAGAGTAAAAAGCAGAAACATGTCCAACTGGCATGTCAGTGTAAATGGGAGGACAGAATAGAAACACATGACCATGTGGCATTACAGAAAATTTGGAAGGAGAGCATTCAGACACATGTCCAGGTGTTGTTAATATATTTATGGAAGGATAGAATGCAGACACCAAAACCAATGAGAGGGGAGGGAAATGGTTATGTGGGAAAGGCCCTCAGTTTCCTCGAACTCACATACATAAACCAAAAGTGGAGAGTGTTTCCCAAAACAAGCAGTCACTATGCCCTGCTCCGTAGTGCTCTCCAGGCACACTACATGTGTTCTTACAGAACCCTCACCCACATGCTAATCATATGGCATTCTTCATCACTGGGTCTTCACCTGGTGAAGTACTCAGCAGCAGGTGGGCTCAACCTTGCTGTGGGAGAGAGCACTTTGATATTCTCTATGTTCATAGTGGGATCTTAGGACACAAACGTAAAAAATATCTCCAGTGAACCCTAACCTAATTCTTTAATAAGATCTACCCTGTAATATGGGTAAACACATAATATGACACAAAGAGGCATTTACTGAGCCAGTGTGTCTATTCTAGGTCGACATGTTTCATCTGCTTCACAAGATGCATAGATTTCATCAGAACCTTTAAGACTCTTGTACTCCTAACCTATAATGAGGAAGAGTTATGCATCCGCACGCATTCAATGCAAGATCAACAGATAGTTACCCAAACCTTCTATCCAGGGTGAGTTGATTGAAAACTGAAGATAGTCTACTTTAAAAATCCTAAAAAGGAGAAGGAACACAGAATTGGAATTATGTCTGTATTAGAAAAGGGGAAGTTTAAACCATGAAACCTGTGCACTGCACTACACACTCTAAATAGAGAGATACCATCATTTATAAGCCAGGGTAAGTAGGTTGGTATGGCTAAAGTACTTGTAACAGCTAGTGTTTAAAATATCATGCAGTCACCTAATTATCCAAATTTATTCACACAGTGCATCACATATCCCCACTCAAAGAGGAGAGTAAAAACATGAAGGTAAGCCATCAGGCTCTTAGTGTTTTAGGTGGGGAAATATGTGGTAATGGAGGTTACCCAGCTTTGGGTCAAGATTAAAAAGGATCGGGCAATGAATTTTATCTATCAGTAGCAATTAAAGCTGCGCCTGGATGTAGAAATGGGGAGAAACATGAATACATTTAGCAGTTAAACCTTACATAATTTTCCCTACCTATTTCCACTTAAACAAAGTGGTAATAAGTAGGAAAAGTTATAAACCCTAATACTTACCTATATCTAGGGCCCTAACCCAGAACACAGCCAAGGTGTACTGACAATAACTTGGCTGCCTTAAACTTTTGTAAAGGCAGTCATTAGCCAATATCAAAATGCCTTGTCATAGGCATGCACTGCGGTACTTACGCAAGACTTTGTGAAACTACAGCAGTCACAGACATCACTAAAATAAAATGCCTTATAACTTTAAAAATACTTACCCTACTTATCTGTACTACCAAAAAGGATCACCCACACAACATCATTTATTATCCTGCCAAATTTCGTGGAAATCTGACTGGCCGTTTGGCCGCTACGTGTGAGTACAAAGTCTATGGAAAATTCACTGGTGGAAAAAGACGTTCTGGGACCCCCCCCTTTTTTCTTTGCACCCCTTTGACCAATCACCACAAAACTTCACATCATCTGCCAATGTAGAAAAAGCTATAAGTGTGCATTGTTTCATGGAGATTCACCAAACGGGCGCACAGCTATTACAAAATCTGAGTAATTCCAATCTCTGAAAATTCTAACTTTAATATAGTTATTAGCAAAACAAAAAATAACTTTGTCTATGGGAAATGTTGCTCCTAACTATAACTATCTACTGGCTATCACCAGTAGGTAGTATGCATATATATTACCCAGTGGCGGTCGCCACTAAGTAGTTAGAGTTAGGATTGCTTTTCCATAGACAAAGCATTTTTTGGTTCGCTAATTAGTTTGGTGTCATTTGACGAATCTCAACAAAACATTTCAAATAAAAAGCAAATTCACCTCAGCTCCTTCCTGGAAAGTTTCGGGGTGATCCTTCAAGTGGGGGCCGAGAAAAATGGGGGTACAAAAAGCCAATTTCCTCATGCATTTTTCATAGACTTCTTTAGGTAGTGCTCCTGCAAAAATTGCTGAATGGAATTCCACCAAATCTGGCAGGAAGCTATATCTTGGCCCACAAATTGTGCTTTTTGTGATTTGGTGTAAATCTGTTCAGTAGTTTTTGCGAAATTAAGGTTAAAAAATAATTGTATATCTGTAAGGTTGGGTCCTGAGAGTCTCTTGGTAGTGGTAATTAAAAAATAGAGCATTCTGATTCGCCCAGGCAGCTTTTTTCCCTTTGGCCAATTTGCTCCCAAGGGAGTCAAACTCCAGCGGGAGCAAGTGCTCTGATTGGCTGCCAACAAGAGAAAAATGTTGCTGGCAGCCATCACAGGACTCATGGACATAGTCCATTGTCCTGAAGTTTTAAACCAAAAATAATATAAGGTAGCAGGGTAGGGTTAACCTGCCCCCCGTAGGCCCTATATGGGGGACCCAGAGGAACTCCCGGGGCCAAGATAAAAGAAATCATCAATTTTCACTGCGAACCCGGAGGACTCCCACGGGATCACAGCAAAAAGAAAAGAAAATGGCAGCCACCATTGTTTTATAAACATATATGGGGAGTGCGGTGTGAGTAAAGACCCCTCCCTAAGCCCATTTAGGCCGGGTATGTCAATTAAGAGGAGGGGGCGAGCGGCCACCCTCCCTAAGCCTTGTTAAGCCCCAGGTACCGCATTCCCCAGTGCCAAAATCAACAAACGAGGGGAGGGGGCTGCTACCCCAGCCCCCAGTTCCAATTTCTTTAAAAAAAAGGGAGGGGGGCCATATGGCCCCCGCCCTCCCTGAGGCTTAAAAGTTCCTGGGGAGCCCATCCCCAGACTGGCTCAGTAACTGTGTCCCAGAGAGCCCACCCACAGACACAGTAGTTTCCCTGGCTGCACTAGCGCGGGCAAGGGCACATATGTTTGCTCCGGCCTGGTGGGAGCATTTTTAAATCTCCTGCCAAACGGGAGCAAACATGCCTTCCCTGCCTGCAGCAGCGCAGGCAGGGAAGGCAAGTCTGCTCCCAGCCGGCAGGAGATTTAAACATGCTCCTGCTGGCTGGGAGCAGACTTCTGTTCGGTTTCCCTGCCTCGTGTCCTCGCCATGCACTGCTAATTACCCCACATATTACATCACTCGTGACATTCCTATGACATCACTGCAACAATTTCAGGTAAAATATTGATGAGAAAACTGTGCATGGTAGGGCGCGGGTTATAGTTACCTTAGAGCATGAGTTATATTTACTTGAGATAACTATAACTGGTGAATTTCTTTTTTTTTTTTGTTTAAAACATTACGTTGTCACTGAACATTTCACCTAACTGTAACGTTACTTTAACCTTTGTTTTTTTAGTGAATATATATATATATATATATATCTATATATATATATGTGTGTGTGTGTGTGTGTGTGTGTGTGTGTGTTTGTGTGTGTGTGTGTGTGAAACTGAACCAACCTTCTCTGTTGATATGAGGCAGGTGACATGATTGGATTGGTTGTAGAACTTTTCACCAGAATCCTCTATGCACCCGTGACTGTCCTGTATTGAAACCTCTTCTTAGTATTGGCTTTTCCTTCTCTCTCCCTTGCCTTATTTAATTGTTCTTCCTCGATTATCTTTTGTTTGCATCATTATAGGAAGGATAGAAGGGGCACATTGCAACCTAGATATGAAGCGGTGGTCTGCTTCTGTAGTCCCCCTCCTGTAGCAGTAAGTTTCTTTTTCTTGGAGTGTGGTTCCCATTCTCACTTTTCTTTTTTCCTGTTCATCATGTGTGCCCCTTGATTCCACGAGTTGGACTTGCAACCACTCTAAGGGTCCTGGGGGTGGAGGGCTGTACAGAGAATGCTGTGCCACAGTTGTTTTGTGGAATCACCACACAAGGGCACAAATTTCCTGCAAGTTGTTCTGGCTTCCATTTTGAGCAGAACAGGCATTCTAGCTAGCGTTTTCCAGTGAATGTGATTGCATTCAAAAGCAGTGGCCATTGTTTGAAAAAACATTTATGGTGAATGTAACATCATTAGTACTCATGCCACTGGAAGTTTTTGGGGTGTTCTTTTTGATCTGTCCACTCTAAGCAGTTCTTCTTGATACCTATGACCACATCACCCCCGCCCTGATGGAACTCCATTGTCTCCCCTTGCTGGACCACACCATCTTCAAAACCAGCTACATCATTTACAAATCTATTCCTACTGGCACCCCTGCCTATCTTCCCGCGAAGCTCATCATCTCTGGTGGCTCTCGGAACACCTGAAACCAGGACACCATCAGGCAGGGGGATGTGAGGGGGGGTGAAGAAGTGCAAAAAAGAAAAAACAAGGCAGCAGGGCTTCTCCATCTGTGCACCCAAGATCTGAAACAACATCTCTCTATCCCTCAGGACTACTCAACCCTGCTCCAATGTAGGAAAGAGCTGAATGCGCATCTCTTTAACCCCTTCGCTGTTAGGCCTTTTCCCCCCTGTGCTAAGCCTTTTTTTGGCTATTTGGGGTAGTTCGCGCTTAGGCCCCTGTAAACTTTTGACCACATAAGGTATCCACGCCAAATTTGCGTCCTTTTTTTCCAACATCATGGGGATTCTAAAGGTACCCAGGGTTTGTGGATTTCCCTGGAGCGGACCCAGAATTATTTTGGGAAAAATGGGAAAAAAGGGCTACAGATGAAAGCGTCTGGTTTTTTCCCTGCAAATGGTATCAAAAAAGGGGTTGTGGTGCTGAAATCACCATCTTCCCAGCTTTCAGGAACAAGCAGACTTTTGTCAGAAAACCAACATTTTTTACACAGTTTTGGCATTTTTTTTGGGACATAGCCCATTTTTCCTATTTTTTGTGCTTTCAACTTCTTTCCAGTTAATGGTAGAAATGGGTATGAAAGCAATAATGGATCCTGGAAAGCTATACATTTTAGAAAAGTAGACAAAAATTCTGAATTCAGCAAGGGGTCATTTGTGTAGATCCTTCAAGGTTTCTTCATAGAAACTAACAGTTAAATATAGGAAAAATTGAAAATTAGTTGAAAAAAACAGCCATTTGTATCAACGTTTTCACCTGTAACTTCTTCTAATTATGACAGTTGTTTGAAAGCAATATACCATTATATCCGCTAGACCTTTCTGGTTGTGGGGATATATAGGACTTGCAGGTTCACCAAGAACCCGACGAACCCAGAGCCAATAACTGAGCAGCGTCTTGCAATGGTTTTTTATTATGTACCGGGTATATAGCAATTCATTTGGGAAAATGTATACATGGAAAAATCGGTATGAAAGACACCTATATATTTCTGAAATGGGAACAAAATATAGAGTTTAGAAACAGTAGATATTTGCACATTTCCGAAATTGGGAGTACCCATACTAGCATGAGAATTATAGGTCATTTTTCAAAATGACTTCTTTTTACACATTGTCTTTCATTTGGAAGGCAGAAATGCATCAAAAGTCAATAGGTAATAACAGTTGCTCTACAATTCTGTGTTACCCTAAGTTTCCCGATAAAAATGGTACCTCACTTGTGTGGGTAGGCCTTGTGCCCACGACAGGAAACGGCTCAAAACGCAACATGGACACACCACATTTTCACAATGAAAAATGACCCTTTTTTTGCAAAGTGCCTAGCTGTAGTTTTTGAACCCTAGCTCTGCCGGCACCTAGGGAAACCTAGCAAACCTATACATTTTTGAAAACTAGACACCCAGGAAAATCCAGGATGGGGTGACTTGACTGGCTCTCACCAGGTTCTGTTACCCAGAATCCCTTGCAAACCTAAAAAATTGTCAAAAAACCCACATTTTCCTCACATTTCTGTGGTGGAAAGTTCTGGGATCTGCGTGGATCCATAAAATTCCACCCACCCCGCGTTCCCCAAAGTCTTCCGAGAAAAATGGTTCGTCACTTGTGTGCGTAGGCCTAGTGCCCGCGACAGGAAACGGCCCAAATCGCAAGGTGGACACACCACATTTTCACAGTGGAAAATGACCCTTTTTTTGCAAAGTGCCTAGCTGTAGTTTTTGAACCCTACCTCTGCCAGCACCTAGGGAAACCTAGCAAACCTATACATTTTCGAAAGGTAGGCACCCAGAGGAATCCAGGATGGGGTGACTTGACTGGCTCTCACCAGGTTCTGTTACCCAGAATCCTTTACAAACCTAAAAAATTGTCAAAAAAAACACATTTTCCTCACATTTCTGTGGTGGAAAGTTCTGGAATCTGCGTGGATCCACAAAATTCCACCCACCCCCAGTTCCCCAAAGTCTTCCGAGAAAATGGTGCCACACTTGTGTGGGTAGGCCTAGTGCCCGCGACAGGAAACGGCCCAAAACGCAAGGTGGACACACCACATTTTCACAGTGAAAAATGACCCTTTTTTTGCAAAGTGCCTAGCTGTAGTTTTTGAACCCTAGCTCTGCCGGCACCTAGGAAAACCTAGCAAACCTATACATTTTTGAAAACTAGACACCCAGGGGAATCCAGGATGGGGTGACTTGACTAGCTTTCACTAGGTTCTGTTACCCAGAATCCCTTGCAAACCTAATACATTGTCCAAAAAAACACATTTTCCTCACATTTCTGTGGCGAAAAGTTCTGGAATCTGCGTGGATCCATAAAATTCCACCCACCCCGCGTTCCCCAAAGTCTTCTGAGAAAAATGGTACCTCACTTGTGTGGGTAGGCCTAGTGCCAGTGACAGGAAACGGCCCAAAACGCAAGGTGGATGCACCACATTTTCACAGTGAAAAATGACCCTTTTTTTACAAAGTGCCTAGCTGTAGTTTTTTAACCCTAGCTCTGCCGGCACCTAGGGAAACCTAGCAAACCTATACATTTTTGAAAACTAGACACCCAGGGGAATCTAGGATGGGGTGACTTGACTGGCTCTCACCAGGTTCTGTTACCCAGAATCCCTTGCAAACCTAAAAGGCTGTAAAAAAAAACACATTTTCCTCACATTTCTGTGGTGGAAAGTTCTGGAATCTGCGTGGATCCACAAAATTCCACCCACCCCGTGTTCCCCAAAGTCTTACGAGAAAAATGGTACCTCACTTGTGTGGGTAGGGCTAGTGCCCGCGACAGGAAACGGCCCAAAACGCAACGTGGACACACCACATTTTCACAGTGAAAAATGACCCTTTTTTTGCAAAGTGCCTAGCTGTAGTTTTTGAACCCTAGCTCTGCCAGCACCTAGGGAAACCTAGCAAACCTATACATTTTTGAAAACTAGACACCCGGGGATGCCAGGGAGGTATGGCTTGCGTGGACCTCAACGCTTTCTTACCCAGAATCCCCTGCAAACCTCAAATTTAGCTGAAAAAAAATCACTTTTTCCACACATTTTTGTGTTGAAAAGTTGTGGTATCACCGGGCTGACACAAATTTCCTACCACCCAGCGTTCCCCCAGGTCTCTCGATAAAAATGGTGCCTCACTCGTGTGGGAGGCCCAAGTACCCGCGGCAGGCAAGGGCCCAAAACGTATTGAGGCGACATCAAAGTTGCCTATCACAAAACGACCTGGTTTTGCAAGGGGGGTCACCTGGGTTTTTGGCCCCGTGCTCGGCAGCCAGCTAGGGAAACCTACCAAACCCACACATTTCTGAAAACTAGACACCCGGGGGGTTCCAGAGAGGTATGGCTTGCGTGGATCCCCAACGTATTCTTACCCAGAATCCCCTGCAAACCTCAATTTTAGCTTAAAAAATCACTTTTTCCGCACATTTTTGTGTGGGAAAGTTATGGCATCACCGGGCTGACACAAATTTCCTACCACCCAGCGTTCCCCCAGGTCTCCCGATAAAAATGGTGCCTCACTCGTGTGGGAGGCCCAAGTACCCGCGACAGGCAAGGGCCCAAAACGTATTGAGGCGACATCAAAATTGCCTATCACAAAACGACCTGGTTTTGCAAGGGGGGTCACCTGGGTTTTTGGCCCTGTGCTCGGCGGCCAGCAAGGGAAACCTACCAAACCAACACATTTCTGAAAACTAGACACCCGGGGGGTTCCAGGGAGGTGTGGCTTGCGTGGATCCCCCAACGTTTTCTTACCCAGAATCCCCTGCAAATCTCAATTTTAGCTGAAAAAATCACTTTTTCCACACATTTTTGTGTGGGAATGTTGTGGCATCACCGGGCTGACACAAATTTCCTACCACCCAGCGTTCCCCCAGGTCTCCCGATAAAAATGGTACCTCACTCGTGTGGGAGGCCCAAGTACCCGCGACAGGCAAGGGCCCAAAACATATTGAGGCGACATCAAAATTGCCTATCACAAAATGTTTTGGGCCCTTGCCTGTCGCGGGTACTTGGGCCTCCCACACGGGTCATGCACCATTTTTATCGGGAGACCTGGGGAAACGCTGGGTGGTAGGAAATTTGTGTCAGCCCGGTGATGCCACAACTTTCCCACACAAAAATGTGTGGAAAAAGTGATTTTTCAGCTAGAATTGAGGTTTGCAGGGATTCTGGGTAAGAAACGTTGGGGATCCACGCAAGCCATACCTCCATGGAACCCCCGGGTGACTAGTTTTCAGAAATGTGTGGGTTTGGTAGGTTTCCTAGCTGGCTGCCGAGCACGGGGCCAAAAACCCAGGTGACCCCCCTTGCAAAACCAGGTCGTTTTGTGATAGGCAATTGTGATGCCGCCTCAATACGTTTTGGGCCCTTGCCTGTCGCGGGTACTTGGGCCTCCCACCCGAGTGAGGCACCATTTTTATCGGGAGACCTGGGGGAACACTGGGTGGTAGAAAATTTGTGTCAGCCCGGTGATGCCACAACTTTCCCACACAAAAATGTGTGGCAAAAGTGATTTCGTCAGCTAAAATTGAGGTTTGCAGGGGATTCTGGGTAAGAAAACGTTGGGGGATCCACGCAAGCTATACGTCCCTGGAACCCCCCGGGTGTCTAGTTTTCAGAAATGTGTGGGTTTGATAGGTTTACCTAGCTGGCCGCCGAGCACGGGGCCAAAAACCCAGGTGACCCCCTTGCAAAACCAGGTCGTTTTGTGATGGGCAATTTTGATGTCGCCTCAATACGTTTTGGGCCCTTCCCTGTCGCAGGTACTTGGGCCTCCCACACGAGTGAGGCACCATTTTTATCAGGAGACCTGGGGGAACGCTGGGTGGTAGGAAATTTGTGTCAGCCCGGTGATGCCACAACTTTCCCACACAAAAATATGTGGAAAAAAGTGATTTTTTCAGTTAAAACTGAGGTTTGCAGGGGATTGTGGGTAAGAAAACCTTGAGGGATCCACTCAAGCCATACCTCCCTGGAACCCCCCTGGTGTCTAGTTTTCAGAAATGTGTGGGTTTGGTAGGTTTCCCTAGCTGGCCGCCGAGCCCGTGGCAAAAACCCAGGTGACCCCCCCTTGCAAAGCCAGGTTGTTTTGTGATAGGCAATTTTGATGTCGCATCAATACGTTTTGGGCCCTTGCCTGTCGCGGGTACTTGGGCCTCCCACACGAGTGAGGCACCATTTTTATCGAGAGACCTGGGTGAACACTGGGTGGTAGGAAATTTGTGTCAGCCCAGTGATGCCACAACTTTCCCACACAAAAATGTGTGGAAAAAGTGATTTTTTCAGCTAAAATTGAGGTTTGCAGGGGATTCTGGGTAAAAAAACGTTAGGGGGTCCACGCAAGCCATACCTCCCTGGAACTCCCCGGGTGTCTAGTCTTCAGAAATGTGTGGGTTTGGTAGGTTTCCCTAGCTGGCCGCCGAGCACGGGGCCAAAAACCCAGGTGACCCCCCTTGCAAAACCAGGTCGTTTTGTGATAGGCAATTTTGATGTCGCCTCAATACGTTTTGGGCCATTGCCTGTCGCGGGTACTTGGGCCTCATACACGAGTGAGGCACCATTTTTATCGGGAGACCTGGGGGAATGCTGGGTGGTAGGAAATTTGTGTCATTTCGGTGATGCCACAACTTTCCAACACAAAAATGTGTGAAAAAGTGATTTTTTCAGCTAAAATTGAGGTTTGCAGGGGATTCTGGGTAAGAAAACTTTGGGGATCCACGCAAGCCATACCTCCCTGGAACCCCACGGGTGTCTAGTTTTCAGAAATGTATGGGTTTGGTAGGTTTCCGTAGCTGGCCGCCAAGCACGGGGCCAAAAACCCAGGTGACCCCCCTTGCAAAACCAGGTCGTTTTGTGGTAGGCAATTTTGATGTCTCCTCAATACGTTTTGGGCCCTTGCCTGTCGCGGGTACTTGGGCCTCCCACATGAGTGAGGCACCATTTTTATCGGGAGACCTGGGGGAACGCTGGGTGGTAGGCATTTTGTGTCAGCCCGGTGATCCCACAACTTTCCCACACAAAAATTTGTGGAAAAAATAATTTTTCCAGCTAAATTTGACGTTTGCAGGGTATTCTGGGTAAGAAACCCTTGGGGGATCCACGCAACCCATACCTCCCTGGAATCCCCCGGGTGTCTAGTTTTCAGAAATGTGTGGGTTTGGTAGGTTTCCCTAGCTGGTCGCCGAGCACGGGCCAAAAACCCAGGTGAACCCCCTTGCAAAATCAGGTTGTTTTGTGATAGGCCATTTTGATGTCTCCTCAATACGTTTTGGGCCCTTGCCTGTCGCGGGTACTTGGGCCTCCCACAAGAATGAGGCACCATTTTTATCGGGAAACCTGGGGGAGCACTGGGTGGTAGGAAATTTGTGTCAGCCCGGTGATCCTAAAACTTTCCCACACAGAAATGTGAGAAAACTTTTATTTTTTTCAACAAAATTTGAGGTTTGCAGGGGATTTTGGGTAGGGAAATGTTGGGGGACCCACGCAAGCCATACCTTGCTGGACTCCCCCGGGTGTCTAGTTTTCAGAAATGTGTGGGTTTGGTAGGTTTGCCTAGATGGCCGCTGAGCCCGGGGCCAAAAACTCATGGGACCCCCTTGCAAAACCAGGTTGTTTTGTGATAGGTAATTTTGATGTCGCCGCAATAGGTTTTGGGCCCTTGCCTGTCTCGGGTACTTGACCCACCCACACAAGTGAGGTACCATTTTTCTCAGAAGACTTTGGGGAATGCGGGGTGGGTGGAAATTTGTGGATCCACACAGATTCCAGAAAATTTATAGGTTTGCTAAGTTTCCCTATGTGCCGGCTGCGCTAGGGCCCAAAATCCACAGGTAGGCACATTTCTAAAAACAAGTCTGTGCCTAGTGGGCTTTCTGCCGCCGTGAGGGGGAATCGGGAGGGGGTTACCCCGATATGCCCCCAAGGGGGGCATAAAGACTGGCTATGATTTTGGGGGGTGGGGGCATTGGTATGCCCATTCTGGCAGCCCCCACGCATAAAAAAAGCCAGCGTAATCGCTGGCGCCTAGTGGGCTTTCTGCCCCCCCGGGGGCAGATCAGGGGCCACTGCCCCCATCTGCCCCTCGGGGGGGGCAGAAAGACTGCGGCACTTTTTTGGGGAGGTGTGGGCATTGGCATGCCCATTCTGGGTTGACCTCAACCCCGAATAAAAATTAAAAAAATCCTGAGGCCTAGTGGGCTTTCTGCCCCCCCCCCGGTGGCAGATATGGGGCTATTGCCCCAATATGCCTGTGGGGAGGGGCAGAAAGACTGTGGTAATTGTTTTTGGGGCGGGGCATTATCATGCCCATTCTAGGCAGCCCCCACCCCTACATTATAAAAAAAAGAAATCCCTCCTGCCTAGTGGGCTTTCTGCCCCCCCGGGGGCAGATCAGGGGCTATTGCCCCCATCTGCCCCTGGGGGGGGTAGAAAGACTGACATTTCCCAGGGGGGGGGTGGGGGCATTGCCATGCCCTTTTTGGGCAGCCCCCACCACAACGTCAATAAAAAAAAATCCCTGGTTTCTATTGGGCTTTCCGCCCCCCCCCGGGGGGGCAGATTGAAGGCTACTGCCCCCATCTGCCCCCCAGGGGGGCAGAATGACTCAAAATTCTCTGAGGGGGGTAGGGGCATTGCCATGCCCTTTTTGGGCAGCCCCCACCCCAACATCAATAAAAACAAATAATCCCTGGCTTCTAGTGGGCTTTCGGCCCCCCCGGGGTGGCATATTGGGGGTTACTGCCCCCATATGCCCCCCAGGGGGGGCAGAAAGACTGTGGTGCCCAAACAAATATGGGGAGAGCAAAGGCCCTTGCCCAGGGGCCGCTCCCCTCCCTGGTGTCTAGTGGGTGGATCCCTGCTTGGGGATCGCCCCTGGGGTGATCCCCAAGCAGGGATCCACTAGGAAGGATACCATTGGAAAGGGGAGATTCTCCCCTTTCCAACGATACTGCTCCCATCTTTTTCGGTGCTCGGGGGGCTGAGATAGCCCCACGAGCACTGAAACACTGAAACTAAGTTTCAGTTTCGTTTTCGTCGCAACGAAATTCAAACAGAGGCCTGGGGAGGTTGGGGAAGCTCTTCCCCACCTCCCCAGGCAAAGAAAAAAAAAAGGGAAATCCCTCTGCTGTCTGCAGCAGAGGGATTTTCTGAGCATGTGCTCATGACGGAATGGTTCCGTCATGAGCACACTGGAACTTGGGCTCATGACGGAACCATTCCGTCATGAGCACTGAAAGGGTTAAAGAACACTGCATCTTGACAAAGTGACAGTCCACGTTTGCTCTAATACACCAGCTAGTCCTCTAGTCACGTGTCCACTGTGTCTTGCCTTGGACCCTGTATAGCGCAGCTCCACTGCTTTATGGCTAGGTTTGCGCTATTTATATTCCACATATATTAACCCTTCCAAGCATCATGGCATGTCGCCCCACCAGTGGCTAGTGGCGCCCGGTGCGACAATCATTTTTGGTGCCTCTTCACATCTCATGACCGCCATCTCATACTCTCTCACTAGCCCTGGGCAAAAGTGCCCCATATCTATCCGATCATGTTATTTCTAAACACAGCGCCCCCCCTGAGGTCAGCGCCCCCCTCCACAATTCAGCGTTTAGTGCGTCCACACCGGTCGCACTTCCCTAATGCCAGCCCTGGCCCCCACTCATATCAATTGCTGCTCATTGTTGACTTTACACTGGCACCTATAACCAGTGTTGGTATATTGTGCGGTGAGCATTCCATTAGCGCGAAGCATGACATTTTCTCCCAATCTGTGCCGTTCAATTCATCACATATCCAGAGGCGTAGCTATCAACAGTGCAGCAGGTGCAGCGACATCAGGGCCCAGGGTCCTCAGGGGCCCACTGAATCCCAATTATGTTTTATTTTACCACTTCTCAAGTGGACAGTAGACCCCATAGATACTATACGGCTGGTGGTGCATTTTTGCACTTCATTTGCAATCCATTTAAGAACCAGAGTCCATTTTTCTTCTAGTTTGACTATCAGATGCCTCGGGTTCCTAACGTCATCATGTTCCTTTGAGTACTTGTTTCCTTTGCAGAGTGAGGAAGTTATCAGTGCTTTGTGAATGGAGCCAAAGTTTGATTTTGCATTTGTGACTGTGGTCATTGCAGTGGTGGTTGCCTTGGGTTCCAATGCGGGCTGGGGACTTTGCAGTTTTTATAAGCCAGGAAGTCAAGAGGGGTCCCCATTGGCGGCATAAAACATTGACGGTCCAAGTAAATTAACTCATCTTTTCATGTCACCACCTTAAGGCTTGAATCAGTTTTGCAAACTCCTTTCCTGTACTGCACCCTGCCTGTTAAACTGATCATGTACAAAAAGCAGTGCTAAGTTTCTGCAAAGTGATGGCTACCTCTTTATTTTGTTCGGAATTTAGGGTTAAATCCAACGGTGTAACCTCGTTGTTCTCACAAAGATCTGTACTTTGGAATCAGCTGATGATCCCAACCCAAAATCAGTCATTTAGCATTTATCATGCCATAATCTTAGCAATAGAATGGAGATGGTGTGGAGGGTGGGGTGAGGTTATGAAAGAAAAGGAAATAAAAGAGTGTCTTACACTCTCGGTTTCATTGTTTGCAGTCTCGAGTTCCAGTAACACTCTTGCGAGTCCTCCTCTGTCTGTGCGGTTGTGTAATCCATACCTGCTTCCTTTGACCCTAGAAGGCTCCATTTCTCATTGCTGGTCTGCCTGGGATCTGTCGGTTCCTCTACAGTTGTTTTTGCAGCATTTTTTATTGACAGTTCTATCTCGGAATAAAAGTCCATTTGAGAGTCTCCAGCCTTCAAAGGGCATTAATGGGAGACTTCATTTTACAATAGTGGAAGACAGTCTATTGATCTGTGAGCCATGAGGCGGAAACTGGCTGATGGTGTTGCGGTGGAACACGCGCACGCGGCACCGCTGAGAGCACAGTCTGACATGGTCATGCATGGCAGTGATATATGTTCATGCTGCTAGGTGTCCCAGGTAGTATACTCTGACTTTTCATGTGGAATGTCAGTCACACACCAAGCATCACAAGATGGAGTCTTCCTCCAGAGCACGTGCTCTGTTGAAGTGATGTTTTGCACATGTGGAATGTTCTCAGAGAATTTGGTGTCCAACTGGGCCTTCATGTACAATTTAAAAATGATGACATGTCCACTTCCGCTGCACAACTGATATTATTGCACCTGCAGGGAAAGTGACGCCACGGACCAGGATGCATATCAGTCAGAGGAAAGCAACAATGGTGTGCAGATAGGATGCTATATTGCCTTCCCTGGTCTCATCAGCAGACTTGGCGGTTTCAGGTTCTGTCCTGGACTCTCCTGCATAAAAAAGGATTAAACAGATCTGGAAGGCATGTGAAAGTTACTGCGCAGAGGTGGGAATACCATGGTCCTGATCAGCAAATTGAGCATACTGCTGCGATGCATGCTTATTTTGCTCAAGGTCCCATCAGATACAAACAGAGTGATACGTTTGTTGTTCATCATGCCAGAAATTCGACTGAATGACAAGTACATATAGAAAGATAAAGTAAGAGGCGCCTTGGCAAAATAGTATTGGTTTGCTGGTCCACACTGACGCTTTTGGGAGTGACCTCCGAGTGGATTATTTCTAAGAGCAAACTTCTGACAAAATCAGTGCACTTCTAATCTTTAAATAATCCATTTATTCCAGTTCGTGATTTTCTGAATTTTTGACAAATTATTATAAGGGACACTGACAATGGTTTCCAAAATCATATTTTTTAATATATAATATATATTGCCACTATGTACATCTTCAGTGGAACTCCATTGCACTTTCTTAGTGAGAATCTCATAAAAGTAAATTAAGTGTGAGGACACTTCAGTTATAATTCTCCAAACAAATCCTTTTTGTAACAAACGTTTTACAGCAACCATTGTGTCTCCATGTTTTGCAACAAAGAATAGAAGTAAAAAATGTTTCCAAAGTATTTCCCAAGAGAAAAAGAAAACGTAATCTCTATGCGTTTTGGGACTGCAGATCTTTTTTTTCCAGGAAAATGTTTCCTGAAACTTAATGCAATAAATCTAAAGTGCAAATAGAAAAAAACGATATCGATTTATTGTACATTATTATTCGTAACTATATTCGTGACTATCTAAAAATATCCACTTCTGCCAATAATAATATGGCCAAACTGTTATATGTGACATCAATGTCTGAATAATCAAAGTTTACATGCCCGACGTGACCTCATCATTTTATTGATGTTAACTAATAATGGTGACTTGGTATCAAATAGCACTTTTTGTCATCTGTTCGGGAATAATGTCCATTCCTCTACAAATTAACTATTATTTCTATTGTAGTGCTAAGTCAGGGTTCACTTTGAAGCTATTATCTTGCTTCACAGAAAACACACAGGGGGATATTCTCAAGAACGTGTAATAATTATCGCAAAATTAGCTTAACACAACTTTGCACATCGCAGTCCATCGCGGGAAAATAACACTGTGTTAACGTTGTATTCTCAACACGGCGGTACCATGCGATAGTCTCACGCTAACGCGTCAAATGACCGCGATAAAATTACCGTGACGCCAAAAAAACGCGAAACACGAACGCAAAATAAGTGGCAATGTGGCCAACCGCGAAAAAAAATCAGCGATAACCAGTGACAGGCCTGCAATTCCCACACGCCATGGTGAAAATGCACTATAAAAGCACCGAAAAACACAAACAAAATAATTAAAACTGCGCAGCACCATGGAGGAAGCCGGAGCAAGTACAGAGGACGACCAGAACCCCACAAGCCCCCAGGAGGACCAGCCTGGGACCTTGGGGTCACGGAAGGGCAAGGAGAAGAAGACGAGGAAGACGAGGTTCAGTCCGCGGGAAAACAGGATCATCATCACGGAGGTGATAGAACACCACCAACAACTGTTCGTCACATCTAACGTGTCATTGGCAAATAAAAATGCAATATGGCAGTCCATCCTGGACAAGGTGAATGCAGTCGGAGTGAGGAGGAGGACAATTGGAGAGGTCAAGAGGTGCTGGAATGATGCGAAGCGCAAAACCAAGAAGAAACTCTCCGACAACCATCAGGCAGCAATGCAGACTGGAGGTGGCAGTCCAGCGGAACACCAGGAGCTGGATGAGATGGAGGAAATGGTGGCCACAGTCATCAGTGGGGAGACGGTGGCAGGAGTTGGGGGTCCAGACACTGCTCGACATGACCTGACACAACAGCACCAGGGTGAGTACCGAACAGGGACTGGGGGGACGGGGGAGATGGGCACAATGGCACACATGCACAATTAAGTAGAGCACACTGCACACCCACAATGACTCTGGATCATGTCCCTGATCCACTTGGCACACTGCAGCACACATACAAACAGCAAGTTGGCCCCCGTCCACCATGGGCACAAAGGGGTCCCTCCCCACACAGCACCAATCTCACAACCAACCCATGCACACGTGTCAAAACCAGCAAAGCTGCATGTCTGTGAGCCACACTGACAATGCAAGTGACACTGCATGACGAACAGCATGGCTGCAGTCCAATTATCATGACATGGTGCACGCCACAACACTGAGGTGGCTGAGTGTGGAACACATTTGTAAAGGAGCAGGTCACACCCTGACACATCCACGTGCACAAACAACCCCTGACGTCAACAACACATCTGCGGATAAACCATGCCCAAGAGTCCAAAATCCGAACCAGAGCCAAAATTAGCCAAGTCTGCAACATCTCAGCACTGTAGAAGCACAGAAGTCAAAGGCACACCGCCTCAAATGGATAAGGGGCAGCAAAATCACAGCTGCAGGGGCGACTCTCCCACAATGCAGCACACACACATAGCAATAACAGCACATCATCATTGATGACAATGTGGTACAAAGTGCAACACTCTCACTACAGAACAGAGGACACAACTGGTTCCGCTTGTGCGTAGAAACTGGCCAATCACATCTGGCATAACAGGAAACTGTGAGATGACAATGTACGTGTACAACCTCACATCCGTGATGTAGTTCAACTGTCCACTGTCCCGCATCAAATAGTCAGCTCCTCCCAAACAGTCACAATGTACATTGACATGCAGTCTGTATGTAAACTCGAACAATGCGTCAACATACATGTCAACACAATGTTAAAATGCATCTCCCCTTCACATTGCAGAGGGACAATCAACACCTCTTGCAGAGCAGACCAGACAACTCAGCAGTGATGATGAAGAGGACCTCCACACCTTCGACACCGACACCCTACAACAGCTCATGGACAGCTACGGCAACCCACCTCCAGGAGCAGGGCAGCCCAGCTGCATTGAGGAGACCCCACCCTCTGCACAGACCACACAGCAGGAAGCACCCACCACCACGGCTGGCTCCCAGCACCTCACCGAAGAACACATCGCATTCCAAGGCCATGTGTTAGACTGCCAGAAGGAGGTGGCTGAACAGGTGCGGGTGGGGTTCGACCTTATGGCAGCCAGACTAGATGACATACGTGGGTGTCTAAGTCCCATTAGGGACCACTTACACTCCCTAACGGACACCCACAGTTCGCTCCATGATGTCCAACAATCCATGTCCGAAATCGCTGGAGTCATGACTCTGAGAGGAGAACAACTGTCTAGTCAGAGTGGCCTCAGCGATGTCAGCCGAGAGTTGGCACAGATGCTGAGGATAATGGAGAACATGGAGCGGATGCATGCAGAAAGAATGGCTGCCACGGATGCACACCAGCGAAAAGTTGTTGGGATCTTCCATGCCCTGCAGATCCTCATCATCACATTGCTGCCACTAAGGAAGTTGCCGATGAATGCTGCTGATACTTCTACACACACATCTCCGGCCCCTGATGTGTCAGTGGCACACAGTGCTGCAGACCAAACATCAGCACCCACATGTCAGACAGATGACATAGAGGACGAAGATGCGGGTGATTCCACCTTTGCAGTAAGAAGGATCCAGTAGCATTCTTCTCCGCCATATGCCCTGTTTCAGCTTGGTTCTGCCCTCTGCATCATGCCCTGTAACAACACCTCCCACTGTTCCCCGAAACACTCTGCGACACTCACCTTGGACCTCGACATGGACTGCCATATTTTGTGTGCTTACCAATGACACAGCAATCAGACTGCGGACTGTACTCTTCCTCTTCCGATGTACTTGTCAATCCCTAAATGACTCTGGCTGGCCCTCCACTGGGCTACAATGTAATGTGGGGTTTGCATGGCCATGTACTGCTCCAGCTCCGACACTCCACCGAATGTGAATAAATCATTCAAATTCACACAGATGTGTCATGTCCATAATCGATCAAGTATGAAAGTATGGATGAATGTAAGGACATTGATTGCCCAAAAAGGTACACCCTGGGAAATGAAAGCAATGCGCATGTATGACCGTGACACACATAGGAAGTGAGATGACTGGTAATGTGTGCACTAGCTGTGGCCTCATTGCTCTGAAACAACAATCGCGCAATTCCTCAACTTTGCCCCGCGCAATGTTAGAAATAGGGCTGGGTATGAAATGTCAAAGTCATTGGCAGGCCTAAAGTAGTGTCCCCTATCACATTTGACAACAGAACATCTCTTCGCATACCTACTCACACTAAACTGGGTGCACACAGCCTGTAGTGATGGATCACATTGATCCACATGGCAAGAATATGGACACCATACTCACATTGCTGAAGACACGTAAGAGCACAGGTCTATCAGCAACTATCCCAACCACTATGTCTGGCTCACAGAGGTGGAGCTGGCAATAGGGACTCACCGCTAAGTGAAATGCGTCAGTCAGTCCCTCGCTGTGTACGGACAATGCTCATTGAGGCACACGATTTGTCATTCTAATCAACACTCATCACAGTTGAACACTAGTGAAGTTGCGTAGACTTTATGGCCATGTGTGTGTCAGTACGGGCAAGACAAGAGCCACAACATGCAGACCAATGCATCAGACACTAACAGGCAGCATTCGGTCACGGTACAGTTCCACGTGACAGGCGTTGTGCATGCGCCCGGGATGTTCTGCCATTGCTGGTGGCTCTCGTAGAACCGGCACTCTTCTGACCTGCGGCAGTTATGTGGATGATATGCCACAGCTCGGAGCAATGAGTTGTGTGTGTGCAACGTTTGGACACATGGGTTGTTGTGTACGTAAGTGTCAAGGGCATTCCATGCAAGAGTACCTCGAGCAAGGACTTCTGTGTGCGTAGTGTGGGAGTCGTCATCATCTGCTATGGTATATCTCTTAGGGGGTGCCTGCTGCATGCAAGACCAAGGTCGGAGGTGCAGATGTCCTTCCGCCTTATGTATTGAGACAAAGGAGCTTTCATCCCTAATGTTAGTCTGACTACTACTTGCATTCTGGGAATGTGATGTGGCTTTCGCGCTGCAATTGAGGCTCGGCCTTAGGCTTATGGTGCACCAATAGCGATACACACACAACAGATGGCATGCATGAGCCAAGAGCCCGAGCAGCCTTGCGCTCCTTGTACAATCCCTTCGTGCGCGGCCGCCCTCCGGGTGCATGCAACATTGCAACATTGTCGATTGCGGGCCGTGTGGCGCAGACACTGCAACAGAGACACACGCATCAGTTGCTTTCCTGTCCAGCCCAGAAATGAACCACGCCCAGAGCCCAGGGATAATTATTCACACCCCTACGCTGGCCTGGCGTACGCCAACCAAGCCCACTCGGCTTACGTATAAAGGGGGGGGGACGACGCTACGTGTCCCAGTTCTTCCCCACTGCCGGAGGTGACATGGCTGCGTCCGCCTGGCATATCACGAGACTCAATCATAAAGGGTCAATGACTTGCGTTGCACAGAGTTGGTGGCACCGGATACACTGCGGCCGGCACGGGCCTACCACCACGGGACGGTGACTTTCGGTGCACTGAGGTAGGGGCACCTTAAGTGCTGAGCGGGTGTGCAGCCTGCGATGATGCACCATCCTGGCGGTCCGGACTGGTAAGGATTTGTGTGAGCCCTGCTGGACCGCAGTGTAGGCCTGAGCCAGCGGGCAGCGCGGGCCTACCGCCACTTGGCGTTGCCTCACGGTTCACAGAGTTAGTGGCACCAATAGGGCTGAGCGGGTGTGCAGCCTGCGATGATGCCGTGTGCACTGATAGGATCTTTGCCATTGCGAAATCAAGACCCAGAATCACGTGTGTGACCTGGTGGCCCACGGGGCGGGGCTGTATGATGTGGAGGCTGCCAAGGTCGCAGGCCCCGGGCTTGGAGCTTGCACCGGCACGTGGTGGGCCCTCTTGGAGACACGCTGGTGGTGGAAGGTGAGTAGTGAGGCCTGGGTGCGCAGGGGCAGGCAAACACATCTGGGCGGCAGGAGGGGCTGGGGTGCAGCAGCCTGTGTGCGCAGGGGCGGCCAAGCGATGATGGCGTGTGCAATGATATGGACTCTGCCATTCATAAATCTGGGCTTTGTTTCAGATAAGGGACCTGGTGGACTGCAGTGTATACCGGCACGTGGTTGGAGACACACCGGTGGCAGCAGGTGAGCAGTGAGGCCTGGGTCCGCAGTGTCGGCACTCTCTCTCCCTCTCCCTCTCCCTCTCCCTCTCCCTCTCTTCCTTTCACTGTCTCTCTCTCTTCCTCTGTTACTCTCTCTCTCCTTCTCCCTCTCTTCCTTTCACTGTCTCTCTCTCTCTTCCTCTGTTTCTCTCTCTCTCTCCTTCTCCCTCTCTCCCCCTTTCTCTCTCTCTCTTTCTCTCTCTCCCTCTCTTTCACTCTCTCTCCCTTTCTTTCTCTCTCTCTATCTCTCTCTCTCTCTGTCCTTTGATGAGCGCATGACACACCTTTCTTATCTTGATTTTTGTCTTGCAGGCTGTGTCTTACAGATTGTCCAGAGAAGACCCGCCATGACTCTTCCGAATAGTTGTTTTGAGTTAAATTTGAATAAAATAATTTGTTTGGAAATTCAAAGATGAATGAATGATTCCCCTTTTTCTGACCACACATGAATGTTAATTGTTCTACTTGTGCGACATCAGGCAAATTGTTTTATTCATGATTTCGTAAAGTTGATGTAAAATATCTTTGTCCGGGGTAGGGCCCCGGGGAGGGGGAGGGAGGTCCTGGGGGGGGGGGGTGGCGGTGGGTGTTGTGCCCTCTTGGGGCTCCGAGCTGCATGATCAGTAGCTCCATGGCATCTGTTGTTCTTCAGGTGTGGCTCTGGTCTGGGCTCCCTTTTGTGGTGCAGGTTGTCATCCGACTTAACACCAGGTGGGAGCCGGTGTTAAATCCCTGCTGCTAACGCGCCTTATCACCTGTTTTGGGTTCTTATCGCCGATCTGGCTGGTCGTAGAGAATATTGCGAAGTGGTGTTTTCGTGGCTTTTTGCACAGGAACGCCTACTCTGCATCTCATTAGCGTTAGTTGCCGGTGTCATCCGTGGCGATGTTTTTTGCGGCTGCTATAGCAGGAAAACTGGCGATATCGGCTGTTAGCACCAGCTTGTGAATGGTGCGATAAATCTATCGCCACTTTGGCTGCGATAAAGTGTCGCTAACTCGGCGATAAGTCCTTGAGAATATGCCCCACAAAGTCTTGTGTCTTATTCAAGGCACTTAGCTGTAAAGATTTTAGTTTCTTAGTCCATTCTATTTCCACTTGTAGTTTCTCAGTCCCTCCTTTTCCAATTGTCATATCATTTTTAAAAGATTTCCTCCATTTGGTTGATATTGTTTTGGCACTCTATGAAATATCTGTTTACTGTGATTTTTAAGTCGCGCTTGTTGTTGAAAGACATACTGTCTACATTACTAATACTTACAGTGTGCTTTGTGTCAACCCATTGCTTATCATTAGGTGACTTTCTTGTTAATCGTATTTGCTTACTTCTTATTCAATGGACTTCCTTCATCATCTTGTGTTTGTCAATCCCACAAAGCATAGCCTCTTTAGCACAATTTTGATTGGATGAGTTGTATTCTTTCACTGCTTACTACATTTTTCTTTTGATTTCAGCATTCCAAGTGTTTTCCTCCTTTTTCACCCTATCCATTGAGTTTCGCCTCCCTCTTCACATCGCCACATTCTCTGTGTTGCTCTCTCATCCCCAGCGCCTCCATTAAATAGTATAGGCAAAAGGTAGTATTCTGAGATTACTCATGTGCTCATTTCAATGAAGTTTCACCTTGAATCTGTTATACCTACGCAATGAATTCCAAAAAGGTAGTTTTTGCATACACAAATTGTGACTTTTTGTGCCAGTGTGTGGGTCCACCTCCCCTCTCGTTAGGTAACTGGAATTTGCATAGCCTATTATCGTTTCAGAGACGATCCTGCTTTAATAATGATAGCCCCCAGGTTCTGATTTCTCGGATGAACAAGTTAGGTTGGCTCTTTAGAAAACGTTCCCTGTTCATAATCCTATTTCACTATTTTCCAATGTTTCAACTGCATTTCTTATCATTTACCTTCGCACTGGGACTTTTGTAACAAATACCGCCCTTTCTAATTTTATTTTTCCAATAAGATAATAAATCTTTGCTGCGGATATTAGATATTTGCTTTCTATTTTCCAGAAAAAAAAGTATCTTTGCACCCACTCTGTTGGATTTTTTTGTGAGAGAACTTCCATTTGATTGTCAGAATCTACCTTGTGTGTCATAATCCTCTTTAATGTTAACATCTGGGCATGCAGTAAGAAATTCTTGAGACTCCTTACGAAAATGCAATTTCTGTCTATTACCTTAACAAATAAAATGTTTCTCCACTATACAACTTTTCACTTACTTTGCACACCCAGATAATAAGTATGGTTATCTTACATGGCTAAATTAACCATTCAAACCATTAATGGGCGTCTTCCTTCATTTCTGACCACATTTAGAAATATATTTAAAATGTCTTACTTATATTTTCAGATGTTTTGATCAGCTTTCATATTCCCAAATATGGTCATGTTGGAATTGATTCATCAAAAAGTTTGTATAAGGCCCCACTACATCAGAGCCCATTTCAGTACCTGTGATATGATATGTGTAGTAATTGTTAGATAAAATAACATTCATTGGTGGAAGTAGGATCGTCTACAACGCTTCTAATGGAAACTAAAAAGAATCTTTCTCATTCCATCGTTAATACCATTGGTTGCAACTAATAATCAATAAATTGTGCTAGTGGTTTAAATATAGATTCTGTTCCGGACATTATTGATCTGTATGGCTGGGATTTTAAATTATTATTTTGTATAGCAGGTGACATATCTAGAACGGGGGCCATTGAATGTTTTTGTAGTAAGAATTGTTTCGTTTTTTCTGTATTTTGGCCTTCAGTGACAGCCTCTGATACCAGTCGCTTTATTAATTCATGTTCAACAGTACTATGATGACTTCTAGGACGAAATGTGCATATAAATATGTGTAACTGAAAACTGTGTTGAGCACACCCTCTGGTGCATGTAAAATGTCTTTAGAGCTCATTCATGATGACAGGTTTGGGGTGTTCTTGATCTGTCCATTCTAAAAATCTCTTTTTGATACATAACATTTGATCACGTCAGCTCCACCCTGATGGAGCTCTGTTGTCTTCCCTTGCTGGCCAGCACTATCTGATATTACTCCTATGTCTATTTCAACGAAGTTTCACCTTGTGATCTGACGCATCTTTATAACAAATTCCACAGGGGCTCTTATTGTCTACACACACTGTGACTTTGTTTGGCAAGTGTGTAGGTAATGTTCCTCCTCTGGTCCTATTAGGTAACTGGAATTTGCATAGTTTAAACATGGAAAATATGGTTTTAATGTTCTGAGCAATTATTGTTTCAGCGAGGTTCCTGAATTAATGAGTCTAGATCTAGAGTTCTTATTCCTCTGATGTGCAAGCTAGGTTGATTCTTTGAAAAATGTTCCTATTGTATTATTCTTCAATGTTTCAACGAGGTGTTTTTCATCTTCTAGTTCTAAACTGAGTCCTCATTCGTTCTGACCAAATTTACAAAAGATAATAGTCTACCACTCTTCTTCTAATGGTAACTCTAATATGGATCGTTCTCGTTGCATGTTTAATAAATAATAATCAAATGATGCTAATGGTTAAAAGACAGCTTCGGTTTCAGAAATTATTAATCTAAATGGTTTGGGTTTTTAATTCTCTTACATGACAGAGAACATATACATAAGTGGGGTCAATGAATGCTGTAATAAGGATTGTGCTCTGTAATATGGCCTTCTGTGGCAGCCCCTGATCAATTGTTTTCTGTAACTTGGTCTTCTGTGGCAGCCTCTGATTCAACTGGCTTTATTAATTCCTGTTCACTTTTTCAATAATACCATGGTGACGTTTAGAGGAAAATGTGACATATAAATATGTGTGCAAAAGACACACAGATGAAGGGACAGAATACAGAGCAAATCAAACATTTACCCCCAGTCAAGAGGACTGGGTTAAATCCATTGTTCTTTTGCTCACCATGCCATCTCAGTTTAGACCCAGCCATATGCAAATCAGTCTTGACTGCCAAGCCAGGTCCTCCCTGGTCCGGAAACAAGCATCCTGGGACCGGTTTCAGGGCATCACCTCTCATCAGCCAGGCTAGCTTGAAACCAGTGGCACAGTGAGCCCGGGACCCACATCTGGGCATATAAATATGTGTACCATAAAATTACGTTGAGTACGCCCCTTGAAGCACTGAGCAGACACCATAGACCACAGATTTCTAGAGCAACATTTTCATATTGAAGCAGATATATCAGAGATGACATTGGGTTGATTTAACTCCTTCCTTGATCCACAGTATGCTTGTGTGATCAGTAGCAGCACCACAACAGCTCGAATGAGATCTACTGTCGAGTGAGACCGGGCTCTACACTGTCTTTTGAATTATTTACCATATATGTGAGGCCTCTATATGTCCTGCTTTTGCTGAGTGGGAAGGTGTTTCACATTCACACAGCTGACACTTTGAGTACTAATACCCAGGAAGACACCGTCCATTGGAATATGATATTGGAGAAGGTGCACTGGTGGATGAGACATAGTTGGCTATGAATGCCCAGAAAATAAAGCTGATGCTGACATGCACTCCACTAAGCATTTCAAAGCTGGGCACTGAGTACGAAACATAAAGGATAGGAAATTTGAAAACGCAAGTTTTTCAATCAGTGAAATCTTTGGTCTTTGTATTTGATGAACAAATATCATTTGAGAAGCATGTTGATCAAATCAACAGTACATGTGGAATTTCTTTCCCAATATCGGTCAAGATGTGGTCTTATCTGTAGAAAAAGAATATGGCAAATATTGCAGGAGCCACTGTTGGCTTATGCGTACACTACTGGTTTCCCACCAAACTGTTTATAAAAGAAGAAGCCAATCACCAGGACTCATTTCCCGTCATCCATCTGCACAGCAAGAGACATTATTGGATTTCCTGTTATCCATCTGCACAGGAAGTGACATCACTGGTTTTCCGCCAAAACTGTCTTTAAAAGAAGAAGCCAGGCAACAGGACTCACTCCCATCATCCATCTGCACAGGAAGTGACATCGGTGGCTTTCCTATCATCTATCTGCATAGGAAGTGACATTCATGGTTTCTCGCCAAAGCTGTCTTCACATAACGGAGGCTGCAGCGCGGACGTGCAGCCGGCGTGACAAAGGCACGCCAAAGGCCAGCCTGTCTTCACCCATCCACACTTCACCTGCACCCTGCCTGTGCCGTGCACCAGGACCCCTGGTCCTCCTCCCATCTACCCCCTCATCACCACTTCACTGTGAGCCTCTGCGCCCTGAATCTCAGTCTCATCTCCCAGCATTGCTGCCATGCCTCCCAAGACTGAAAGTGCGTCCTCCTGCACCATCTACTATTTCACATGCACCCTCATGGACTCACCTCACTCCCCCATGCACCTCACCATACCATATACACTTAACACACATGACCACAAACACCCGACACCCACTACTTTGTGATGGCAATCCCCACCACTAGCAACATGGAACACTTGACTTTCAAACTCCTCATCATTGCCAACTACATCCTAAGCACCACCCTTGTCTCCCAACCTCCAAGACCACATGTCAATTTCAACAGCACCATCGCAGACTTCATCGCCCTCTTGATCCTTGACTCCGCCACTTTCATCATCCAGGGCGACTTCAGCTACCATCTAGAGGACCTCACCGATCCCAACACAACCAACCTCCTCGAGGACTTGTTCAACCTCGGACCCACCCAGCAAGTGGAAGACCCCACCCATGCTGCCGGATACCTACTGGACCTCATCTTCACCAGCTTCAGCAACATAACTATTACAAGCCCACACTGATCAACTAGTTTGACCACACACTCATCAACTTCAGCATACCCATCTCACACCACCACAGAAACACCACTGTCAAATCTTCATGACAGGACTAGAACAAGATCTCAGAAGCATCCTGGTCTTCTGAAGACCTACACTACCAGCCTCGACACAAGAAACACCTCCTGGAATCCATCTCCAATTTTACATCGGGATCACCATCTGCACAGCCTCCCTAACTCCTCTCAAATCCAACAAAGCCATGATAACCATACCACAAGCAAGCTGGTACATGAAAAGCTCAGGCTCTTCATACGCCACTGCAAGCAACTTGAACAGAGATGGAGATAAATTCAGGACGACACCAACAAGAGCACCTACAAATTAGCCATCAATCGCTGCCATCAGCAAATCAGAGCCACCAAACGCTCTGTGCTCACCGACCACATCGAAAACAGCACCAACAGTGGCAAGGAAATATTTGCCATTGTGAAAGACTTCACCGCTCCAGCAGCAAGCTACATCAGCATAACCCCTTCTCAAGACCTCTGCACCCTGCTGTTCCTATTCTTCAGCAACAAGATCACAGCATCTGTGACAACTTATAGCCCCAACTGGACCCTTCCACTCTCGCAGCCCTCCTGCCGATCTCAATCAACACCCAGAGGATCACCCTGACCACCTGGCCCACCATCACCACTCAAGAAATCGTAACAAGCATGCAGTATGGACACTCCAGAGCACCCTCAGACCACTGCCCTCACCAAGTCTTCATCAAAAGTCTTGATCCCATCAGCACAGCCCTCACCCCAAAACTGAATGACTCAATCATCACAGCAGCCTACCTGGATGCCTAGAAACATGCCACAGTGCTCTCCCTCCCCAAGAAACCTTCAGCAGACCTGACAAAGCTAGCTAACTCCCAGCCTGTCTCCCTCCCAACCTACCCAACAAAAGTCATGCAAAAGTCATAGAAAAGATTATAAACAAACATCTAGAAACCCACTTCAATGACAACCAACTCCTCAACACCATTAAATCTGGATTCAGGCCCAATCATAGTACAGAGATCACTCTCATTGCCACCACGGATGACATCCAGATGACCATGAACAGAGGTTACACCGTGGCCATCATCCTACTGGACCTCTCCGCAGCCTTCAGCACTGTCCCTCACCCCATCGTTATTCAAAGACTACGCAACGTTGGCATCCAAGGAACCGCACTTCACTAGATTTGCTCCTTTCTGACAGGCTGTATCATGTTGGTCACCTCAGATGCCGTCAACCTCATCTGCAAAGTTCCACAAGGATTCTCACTCATCGTCACTCTAGATGACCCCACTCACCGGCATCATCCGCGCCCACAGAATCAACATCATATCTCTAAGTAGACTCCAAAGTTGGGTGGATGGTAACAACATAATTTCTGACCTACAATATGGCTTCCGAAAAGGATCAGGGACCATAGACCAAGCCATCAATTTTAACCTGATTATGAGCAAATATGCCCGTATTAAAGGAGGTAATCTGTTCTTAGTTTTTGTCGATCTTTCGACTGCTTTTGATTCAGTAATTCATGACAAACTTTGGTCTCTTATGACCTCACTGGGAATTGACCAAGCAATCATTAGCTTTCTGAGATACCTATATTCCACAAGCCGAGCCAGGGTTCGCTTTGGTATAAAGGGCGAATGTACCCGTTCTTTTAATATTGAAAAAGGAGTTCGCCAAGGGTGCGTGCTTGCACCATTTTTATTTAACTTGGACATTAGGTGATACCTTTGCCAACTTACGTTTGGATTTGCCACAAATTAAACAACGTCCAATTCCGGTCCTGCTTTACGCGGACGGTGCTGTCCTTATGGCGCGTACCCCACTGGCCCTACAGCAACGTTTTGAAAACTTTGTGCACATTATGAATCATCTGGGGCTGAGACTTAATATTAGCAAAACTTTCATTATGAAGGCAGGCAAAAGCGCCACTAAAATGCGCAATATATGCATAGGGCAAGATGTTATCCCTTTAACTCCCACATTTACTTATCTGGGTATTTTATTTGACTGCGAGGGGAATTGGAAAAGTGCCATTAAGTAAAAAAACTGCAATTTATCAGATCCATTGCGGCTTTGTGTAATTTTGCAAGGAAAATAGGTTGTAAACAGCCAAGAGAAATGCTAAAGATTTATAATGCAAAATGTAGAACTATAGCCATGTATGGTTCCGAGTTGTGGGGTTATATGAATCTGGAACCACTTCAGGTGATTGAAAAAGCTTTTTTTTAAAACCTTCTGGCATTCCCCTCTAGCTGTTCAAACTTTGTGTGCCACTCCGAACTGGGTACTAAACATCTAACCAATTTGATAAGAATACAGCCAGTCCTCCTTTGGCACAAGATCTGGACCTCAGACCACCTGGAATTTAATAGCTCTTTAGTCAAGGACTGCTGTGATTCTGACCACCTATTAAATGTTCCTTGGCTAAAGTATATTGAGAACTTCATGGTAGATATTAGCCACCCAGAATTTTTTGAACAACCAGACACCTTGAACAACATTACAAGGAAAGCACTTAAATCAGAGTGTCTAAACCACCTTGAAGAACTGAGACTATCAGTGGAAACCTTCAGTCCATCACAACCAAATGATTTTAACCACTTCCTCAATACATCCGTATCTTTTTAACGTTTTAAATGCACAAGACAGATTTGTTTTAACGCGTTTTAGATTAGATTTTTACTATCGCATGACGACATTCCCAAGTGTTAATAATTGGTCAAAGGATTTAATGTTATGCCCGTGTGATAACATGTCCAAACAATCAACAATTCACATTCAGTTCTTCTGTAAACTATACACTGATCTGAGGAGATCTTTTATTGTTCCTATATTGAAATCTTTAAATTTTAAGCAATGCAGACCGGCATTTTTATATTTGCAATTGCTTCCCAACCTGTTTACATGTGTGGCACTAGCAAGGTTTCTTAGGGCTGTATTATCGAGAAGAAGAGGCCTCGCATTATCTTAAACTGTGAACATTTTTAAAAAAGATATATAATTTTGGTTAACAACTGAAAGTAATTGGAATGTATTATATCACAAAATGTTTTTCATGAATTATTGTACTTTTATGATCTTTTTATGCAAGGTCGAGTAAATAAAAAAAAAAAAAAAAGAAATCATATCCTATGCTGACGACACCCAGCTCATACTCTCCCTCTCTGACAAGACACCAAACACTGGGACCAATTTCTCTGCTTGTATGACCAAAGTTGCCAGATTGGTGAAAAACAACTACTACAAGCTCAACGCAGACAAGACGGTAGTAGTAATCTTCGGCAAAGACACTTCGCTCTGGGACTCTTACTGGTGGGCTGCCGAACTAGGACCCATACCCCTCCCGACAGCCCACATAAAGCACCTTGAAATAGTAATTGAAAAATAACTCCCCATGCCCGGCCAAGCGACCACAGTCTCCATCCACATCTCCTGTTTCGACACACTCAAGATGCTCAAGAAGATCTTCAAATGGAACCCCACCAACACTTGCAGGAACCTCACCCAAATCCCCATCAGCAGCAAGCTAGACTATGGCAAAGCTCTCTATGTTGGAATCAGCACTCAACTGACCAGAAGGCTCCAGATCATAGTACTGCCTCCCAGTTTACAAGTTGGGGGGTAGTACTCCTGGGTCTTGAAAGCTCCCTAGCTTTTTTTCTCTGATTTTGTTTGTACTCCAAACCATACACAACCTAGTGGCCAAGCTCACTGTCAACCCCCCACCCTGCACTCACATCACCCCACAACTCAAAGCTCCCCACTGACTCCCAAACCACAAACATGCACTCTTCAAACTTCTCACATACAAAGCCTTACAGAACATTTCCCCCAATACCTCAACAACCGCATAAACTTCCACAAACATACCAGACACCTTCGCTCAGCTGAGCTCCTACTCACATGCACCCCTGCATACGCAAAACCAGATCAGGTGCACGTGTCTTTTCCTACTTTGCCCCCACAGCCTGGAATGACCTGCCACTGCACATCTGAGCCACCTACCCAGTTCTTGAATTGCTAAAAAAACTGAAGACCTGGCTCTTCATCTAACCCCAGCCTTGGATCAGCCCATACATCTCCTGGTTCAGTGCCAGCATACCCTTCCAGGTGAGCTGAGCTCTATACAAATCTGCATAACGTACAGTAACATAACAAAACATAGCATAACATAACGTAGTGTAGCATAGCATAGCATAACATAACATAGCATAGTATAGCACAAAAGCATAACATAGCATAACATAATATAACATAGCATAATTACTGCTGCACCTTGTCTCTAGGAGCTCCTATAAAAGCACTAAGGAGGCTACAACAGCAAGCAGAGAATCCTGCAGCTTGGGTAGTGGGCAATGTTATTTATCAACAGCATAACTACTCTGTTCTGAGAGCCTTTTCTGGCTTTGACTCGATGAAAAGTTTAAGTTTAGAGACCTAACCTCAGCCTTTAGGACAGTGTGGAGAAAAGGACCAGGTGGGTTAGCCATTTGGGTCAATTTAAGTCCCCAGGGAGAGGTTTCACAGGTTAAATTTGGGCAATCTTCCTTCTTAGCGCTAATAATTTGTGGCCCTAAGATCAATACAGTTTTTTATTTGATACATTTTTATAACAATGATTTTACTAATGCCATTTGCACACATTATATCAGTTTGTTTAATTTTTTATCCGACCTACAAACAAAAGGCTGAAAATTGTCACTTACAACCCCACTTTTTTCTTTGCGGCAATTTTAATGTAAAGCTAAGTGGGGGTTCCTGGATTCAAGATATCCACATAGACGGACACATTACCACTCAGGACACAAGGGGGGCAGAGCTTTACAAGTACCTTACCGTTCATGGGCTGGATAACTTACTCGACACACTAGGAGGAATTAATAGTATGGTTATGTCTTTAAAGGGGGGGCAGAGCCTCACTTATAGATAATGGGGCCGATTCCGATCTCGGCCGGAAATCTCTCCGACCGAGCCGGACCCGGAGAGATTTCCGACCGAATCGGACCTGTGCAGCCCGACCGAACGAGTACGATGCGCACGTATGCCATCGGACTCGATTCGGTCGGACTCCCATTGAAGTCAATGGGAGCCTGTCGTACAACGTGTACGCGGGCTCCCATTGACTCAATGGGTGTGAGGCGGAAAAGGGCGCCCCCTACAGCGTGTACGCGGCGAAGCGACTCGCGCCGTACACGCACAGGTAGCGGGGACCCGTGGGTCCCCCTGTGTGCGACTCGCGCGGCTACACGTACAGGGGGTCCGACACGGACCCCCAAAGTACGGCTCCGACTGCTCTTTCGTGCCGGAGTGCGCGGCTCGGTCGGACTGCTCGCGCGCGCATCGTACTTACTCCGGCCGGGGAACGTCTCCATTGCGCGGTGCGAGTCGGGTCCGTGTGAGTCGGTCGGAGCGTGTTGAAGCCGCGTACGAGTCGGTCGGCGATTTTACGGGCGCTTGCATCGTACTCGCCCGGCCGGACCCGCGTACGATTCGGTCGGGAAACAGGCTCCAATCGGATCCGGTAAGCCGAATCCGATTCGGAGCCCTACCGGCCGAGATCGGAATCGGCCCCTATATGTTTGTAAGTCCTAATTTTATACCCTGGTTCTCTAAAGGAGAGATTTTACCTACAGAATGGGGAGACCATAATGCTCTGTGTGCCTCTATGCTTTTACCGATCAAGGGACTTGCACGTAACAGTAACTTAATCTCCATCACACAACATTCCTCGAATGGTTTAAGGTTAGTTTGGCGCTTGAAAAAACCTGTAGAATCACTATCAGTCCTACTCAAGTCACATTTAGACGTATTTCTTGATTGCTTAGTTGAGAGTGGATAAGAGTCGATGGCTTTGCATTACAACAGGCTAACAAACATAATAAGGGAGTCTATGCTTAAGCCAATCCATACATCCAACTTGGACCTTAGGTGGTTTGACGGGGCCTGTTCAAAGGCAAATCGAAGGTTGAGGAAATCCCTAAATGCCCGACCCAGGGTAAGGAGTGAGATTTCCCTGGCACGCAGTGAGTATAAAACTACGCTCTCAAACAGGAAGAGGGAAGTATATAAACGTGACTGGGAGCTGCTGGAAAAAGCAGCCTTGGGGAAGGACAGTAAATCCTTTTGGGATTTAGTAAAACAAATTAGATCAGGAAACTCCCCTATTAATCCTCCTCTACAAACCAATATTTTAGGGTCAGATTGGGTTACTCACTTTGCTTCCATCTAATATATCAAGGATGTTCACGTTCTAACCACCCTGCACATTAGGCTGGAGAATTCTCCACCCCTTTTAATATAATTACTGGAAGTTGAAATGGCCTTTCAACATAGCAAGGGCGGTAAAGTGCCAGGCCCAGATGGGGTACCTATGGATTCGTTGAAATCCTCGCCTGGGATATGGGGCCCCCTTATTACCAACACCTTTAATTCTTCCTCAACAACTAAAATCCCTCTTTCCTGGACCACCGCAATGGTTGTGCCAATATTTAAAAAGGGTGACCATATGTTCCCTAAGTGCTATTGTCCCATCTCACTCATCAACAGCACAATTAAAATCATTGGTAGAGTCATTTACGACCATCTGGTTAAATGGGCAGCTGACAAGAATATTCTCTCCCCTTTTCAATATGGTTTTCGTCCGAAATTAGGTACCAATGAGCAATGTCTGAATTTGGCCCTGACAATTTCGAAGTACACCAATGCCAGGCGCTCTCCTATTTATCTTGCCTTCATGGATCTGTCCACTGCCTTTGATTCAGTGAACAGAACCAAATTATGGTTAATGTTGCTGGATCTAGGAGTGGACCCTCCTCTGGTAAACTTTCTGTACTCACTACACGCAGATCTTTCAGCTAGAGCTCACTTAAATTTGTATGGTGAGTTTTCTCCTGATTTCCCTTAGAAGAGTGGAGTGCGACAAAGGTGCATATTGGCTCCCCTACTCTTCATTTTATACATAAATGGATTAACTGCCCACATAACTTCTTCCCACTCAGATTTACCTAGAATAGCAGGCACTCCAATTCCCGCTTACTCCAAACGCACTGAGACGGCAAGTAGATCGTTTTGCTTCTTTTATGCAAAATCTGAATTTAAAAACAACTACACCAAGTCGCACATTATGTCATGTAGATCGGGTAAATTAAGGCTAAATAAAATCAGCACCAATGGGCAAGAATTAACGAGCGTCAATAATTTCTGTTATCTAGCATTAAGCTTTAGCTTGTCAGAGTCATGGAATCCCCATCTTGCCCAGGCTAGCCTTAAGCTTAGTAATACTGCCAGGACAGTCTGTAACCTTATTAGACCAGACCACAGAGGGACTGTCTTACCACCATTGAAGGTGTACAATTCGCAGTGTATCAGTGCAGCCACTTATGCCGCAGGAGTCTGGGGTTTTAACAAATGTTGTTCCTTACAGGTTGAGGAAAATCGTTTTCGGAGGTTGCTGAGCTTACCTTTGTCCACCTCTAGTCTTATTACTCATTTTGAGTTAAACCAGGGTTTTATAACGGACAATGTACATTTGGCCCCACGCTTATTATGGGTTAGCATCTGGACGAACCCAGCAGCAAAGTTATGCAGAGACATTATACTTGATTGTCTAACGCTGGATAAGGCATGTTCTATACTATGGATAAGTTATATACGGGACACACTAGGAATCTTGGGTTTATCCTCTTGGTTCAGTAAACCTAGCAGCATTCCCAATTCCGTCAAGGCAGAGGTGAAAACATCATTCATGGAGCTGTGCGCAGACACGAGAATGAAAAACGAGCTAGCAAAACCCTCAGTTTCGACTTACTGTAGATTTCTATTCACAGGCGAACCCCCATTGTACCTATCCCTAGATCTCACAAGATGGGAGCCATCACTCCTTTTTCGCTTTAGGGCAGGGTCAATTTATTGGTCCTTGTCCTTTAAAAACTTTCCAGATCTTGAGGGAAACATAGTAGCTACTTACCCCTGTGACAATCAATCTGCACAATCACTTTTGCACTTTATGTTTTTTTGTAAATTGAACAGTCTAGCGCAAAAGCACTTTCTGACACCTTTGCTACGCAAGTTAGGATTTCAACGGTGTAGAGTAGATTTGCTCCACTTGCAATTTTTAAGTTCACCTGAAATTTCCTACAGTGTCTGCGCTTTTCTGAAAGCAGCCAGACGAGCTAGAAAAACTATGATAGACTAATTTTCTGAATTACATACAGGTCATGGGTCATTAGGCAGACGCCAATATATTTCTCTTTCTTTTGGGCAAAGATCGACTTTCTGGGCTAGCTTTTTGCCCTCCATGCTTACTCGCTCATGCTTAAGAGAGCCATGACTCGTATGAAGTCCGCCTTTGATAGGTGGAGCTAGGCTGAGATGTCCCCGTTCAACTCCTGTTCTAGAAGTAGCACATGGCAGACCCTATTTGAGGTTCTTGTTCTCCTTCTTTTACCCATACTCCCCTTTAACCTCAGCCGACTGCGATATCAGTGTTCTGATGCTTTAGAATCTGTTTGCGAATTGCACTTTTTTGTTCTTTTACAAATTTGGCCATTTGATGAAATGTGCAGTCCAAAAGCTATTACCGTATGCATAGTTTTCACCGTTGTTTTTAAATGCAAAAAGGTTTTTAAGTTTCTGAGAGATTATGCATGTATCATATTTCTTGTTGTAATTTTACGGTCTATTTTTCACTAGATCGAATAAAGATATTGAATTGAATTGACCAGGACACTGGAAAACTAAAACATATGGATTTGTGATATGGAGAGATTAAAGCCTGAGGGACAAATGGCTGCCGAAGGTGCCTCTGGTAAAAGAGCACATTTGAAGGCAAAATGTTTCTTGTTGAAGGTGCAAAGTTGTGGAATGGGTTTCTGGAGGACATTAGGAGATCTGAAAAACTTGCTATTTTGAGAATGTGAAGTCATAGCTTTTTGGCTGCCCTAGCAAGATACACGTGTGGTCAATACAATGATGGACTAGGACAGGTCCTTGTGCGTGGCTAACTAAAAAGCAGTGTATCCACTACAGTGAGCATTTCAAGTTACCTGTCTTATTATTGCCAATGTATTTGCAGGGAGGACTAGTCTCGAGTTTGCTGTTTGATGTTTCCTATAATACATTGCTAACTGCTGTTCTTGGCATGGCATCTCTTCTTTGTCGCAATGATACCTCCTGCTGCTGCTTGCCACTCACTCCAGACAGCACCAGCCTCTGAAGTGTTGGCCTCAGCATCTGCTCTCTGTGGTACCGCTGTTTTGTATCCGTGATTTACTTTCACGATCTGCATATTTTAGTGGTTGATTTAGGCCTGTGCATTTGTCTGACGTCCTTTCCTGGAATGAAATAATGTGCACGAGGTCTGACAAAATGGCGGCCCTTGTGGGAGAAGGAGAGTCCATTGGGACGGCGATCTCCAGCTCTATTTATTGGACAGGTGTGACTAACTTCATAGGACCGAGGCAGTGGGGGCCATCTTTAATTGGATATTTAATGTCATTTTTCACAGGATACACAATGGGTGCAGTGTGCCAACGTGCGATAAGTGGATGCCATCTTTGCTGATATAGCTTTTTCATTTTGCAACAGTCATGTGTAGTAGAAGATTTGTTTAGTTTTCGAATTTTACAAAATGATGATTTTAAATACCCATCTGAAAAATTTAAAGTGTAAAGGAAGCCTTCTTTTCCATGGTAAAGGCGAAATTTTGAATTTTTTACACTTTTGATTCTCAGAGATGCAGAAAAGGTGGTGCTAACATTTAGGGCTGGAACATTGTCCTATTTTTATGGTCAGAATCCCAATAAATTTTTAGGACGCTATCATGAGTGGTTCCATCTGATATCGAAGGATATTAACATTATTTTAATGGTGCAACGAAGATAGGAAAAATATCTCTTATCAGTCGAGTGCTGAAACAATATGGGTTTGACATACCTGATCAGGGTGATGTGAACCCTTTGACAAATCAAATACTGCTTTGCATGGAATGGTCACAAAATGTAAAATCTGGAACTTTTGTTTTTGAGATTGGTTTATGGCAATAACATCTATCTATCTATCTATCTATCTATCTATCTATCTATCTATCTATCTATCTATCTATCTATCTATCTATCTATCTATCTATCTATCTATCGCCACAAAAAGCCATAGGTTAAAGATAAGTTATTGTCGGAAAAACTTTCTTTATGTTTGGTATGCAAACTACAAAAACATTAGAAATTCTACAGTTTAGTTATATCTTTATCATTTAAGCACCACTTTCAAAGTCATACTTTCATACTTACCCACCACCTTAAAATTCAGATAACTCTTCCACCTCCGTACTCAATCTTCTCACTTCACTCGCCAGTCGCCACACTACATTAACTATAACTCGCCACTGTACCATGCAGTGTGTTCAGGGAAATCAAGTAATTTGAGATATCATAAGTGTTGGTACTAATGCAGTGATTTCACATGCTCTAACTTATGTAATATTCAGGGGTATAGGTAGTGCATGGCGAAGGGGCTAGTTATAGTTAATGTATCAACACCAACAAGAACAACAACAAACGTCCCAAATTGTACACGAATGACCTCAGGGATTCTAAACATGTTGCAAACAACTCGTAGGAAAATGGAGACTTAACAAAAACACCACCGCAAGACTCATGTACCTCTAACACAAACAACTACTAGATGCAAAGGAAAGAGCCCTTTCCCTCAGACTTGAATCCTGCTCTAACAACAGCAAATAACTTTTTACCATTGTCAAGGAGTTCTCCAATCCTGCAGCAGCCAACAGTGAAATCACCCCATCCTAAACACTCTGTGATGCCCTCTCAAACTTTTTTGACCAGAAGATCATCATGATCTACAACATATTCAACCCTCAGCCCACCAACCTGAACCTCCTCGACCAGCTGGACTCCGCCACCACCAACAAACAGAAGATCAACACTGGACACCCCTCTCAAACATAGAAATCAGCGACCTGTTGAAAACCATCCACTCTGGAGCCCCCTCTGACCACTGCCCCACTTCATGTACAACCTAGGAAGCAGCATCATCTCCCCAGCTTTCACCACAACTCCTCCCTAACCACCACTACCTTCCCGTAAAACTGGAAGAATGCAGAAGTCACTGCCCTGTTAAAGAATCCGTCAACAAACTTCAACACCCTCAGAAACTACAGACCCATCTCACTAACACCTGTCCCAGCCAAAGTTATGGAGAAAGCCATCAACATTCAACTCTCTGACCACCTAAAGCACCATCAACTCCTTGACAAACCTCAATTAGGCTTCCGCCCCAACCACAGCACTGAAACAGCCCTCATCGTGGCCACCGATGACATCCTCGACCGAGAAGAAACAGCCACCCTTATCCTTCTCGAAGTCTCCGCAGCCTTCAACATCATCTCCCACAACACACTCATCAGAAGGCTTCACCTCCTGGGCATCCATGGGCCAGCCCTTCAGTGGATATCCCCCTTCCTCACGGGAAGAACACAAAGTGTGATACTACCACCCTACACCTCAGAACCCAAAAATCTAATCTGTGTAGTCCATCAAGGCTTGTCCCTCAGCCCATCGCTCTTCAGTGTATACATGGCACCCCTCGCAGACATCATCAGATCACATGGCATCAGCATAGTTTCATACGCCCCCTACACTCCTTCTCTCCCTAATGGACGGATCCAATGCTGCCAAAACCAACTTCACCAACAGCATGAGCAGCGTCGCATAATGGATGAGTAACAACGGCCTCCAGCCAGTGGAGGCCCCTCTGCTAAGGTGGAGAAGCGTCGCCCCACTGACCAGGTCAAAAAATGACAAAATAAAATGATAATAACTCTTTGTTATTATCATTTTAATTTTCCCCTTGCTCAGCTGGGTAGGGGCGGGGCTGCTCTGCTCACAGAGCACGGCAGGGGAGGAGTAATTTGCCCACTCCAAGTGTGCAGGACGCTTTGGCCGACCGTCTCGGCCGGTCAAAAAGTCATGCGCACTTTGCATGTTCTTCATGCAGGCTGCATTACAGCCTGCATGGAGAACATGCCCAGCCTCCCATTCTCTGGCTGATCGCTGAACCACGGCGTCCAGACCAATCACAATGCTGCATTGCAGTGTTGTGATTGGCTATCGGGAGGCTGGAAGCCGGGTGCATCCTGCTTCCTGCCCTGTTAGCGGGCGAAGAGGACTGGCGGCAGAGGCAGACAGGTAAGTGTGTTTTAAAAAAAATTCTTAAGTCCCTCCCCCTGCCGCCCTCGTGACCCACCCCCCCTCTTCCTTTAAATACCAGCCGCCACTGCCTCTAGCTCAACTAAGACAAAACCAAAGTCCTGATTTTCTGAAACAACAATTCCCCCTGGGATGCCTCATGGTAGCCTCCGAACTGGGCTCGCCACCCACCCCTGCTGATCATGCTAAGAAGTTTGAGATAATCCTAGACACCAACCTCACCATGAATAAACAGATCAACACCGTCTCCTCATCATGCTTCCACATCCTGCAAATGCTACGCAAGATCTTCAATTGGATCCCGATGAACACCAGACGAACGGTCACCCAGGCTCTAATCACAAGCAGACTTGACTACAGAAACGTCATCTATGCCAGAATCCCAGGTCGCATCATATGCCGACGCCAAACCACCCAGAATGCCACTACCAGACTCATCTTGGACATCCCACGAAACACCCACATCTCACCGCCCCCCAAAGGACTGCAGTGGCTCCCAGTCCAGGAAAGATGCAAATTCAAGCTGCTCACGTATGCCTACAGAGCCCTCTACAAAATCAGACCAGCATACCTCAACTTCTACCAAACCACCAGACACCTTTGGTCGACCTCCCAGGCTACTGCATGCACACCTTGCATCAAGAAGACCAGATGCGGGGGACAATCCTTCTCACACATCACAGCCAAAGCCTGGAACAACCTCCCAGTTCACCTTAGAACTGCCCCTCCCTCATGGACTTCTGAAAGAAGCTCAAGACCTGGCTCTTTCAAAAAATAACAGGCTTCATTCCATCCGTCCACCTTTCTCAGGGCCTCGCCCTAATTAGTGCCTGGATGCCCTCGCGGGTGATTAGCTGCACCTTACAAATCCAATAGTATAAATACAAGGGTGATGATTGCCCGGGCTTCTCTTGGCGCTTTCTATTCACGAGACTGATCAATATATATCCAGTAGTGCTCCAAAGGAAGGAGGAATTACCCAACCTGCTTGATCAGACCGAAAATATCTCTTAACATGTAAACAATTCCAATACCAAGCACATACTTGTTACAATTACACACAAAAAGTTTTTTAAATCAACATATGCAAGATTCTCTTTCTTTAGTTCTTTATTTTCTTTCCTTAGAGCCCAGCCAACATGTGTTTCGTCGTTTAGAGTGTCCCCCACGACTTCTTCAGGGCTAGAATAACAATGAGATTTACTTTGGGTTAGGGTGTGTAAGGATACACACCAATTGTCACATACTCCATAATCATAGTGGAAACCTCTATGAGTCATCCAAAGCATAGGAACATGTTATTCTTTGTACAAATCAACACCCTATTATTACATTTACCCTTCGTTCCAATCACGTGATTTATGTCAGCATATAATGAAAACATCAATCCATATTCATCAAAATTGTAGTTCGTATACATCACTCCTTCAGGTATGGTAAAGCAGGACGTGGTGCAATCTATTAACACAGTTACAATATTCATAAACACCATATGGTGAACCAATATCGCATGCTCCCCACTGTTTGTCCTGTGATCCAAAAAGTGTATTCTCCTAGTGTGGCCCTAAACTCTCATAAGGATCTCATGAATTGCATACCTGTCTTCTCTTCAAAGGCACGTTTCACACCTAAACGGCAGTCAATAGTACCCCATCATTACAATATTTCTAATCCAATATAGTTCAACCTTCTGTTTAAATGAAGATTACTTATGTAGATCTCCTACCTTCCAGCTGGTTATACTTCCGTCCCGGCGACTGTTGCTATAATTCTCATTTGTGTAATAACGTTTTAAATTTTCAATCATAGATTAATTAGTTCCATGTATATATTTCCGAAGCTCCCAAATCTAAAATTCAAACACGCCAATGCGTCAGAGCTTATATTGCTAAGAATGTCAGATCCATTACCCATATTAACAAAATGCTCCGTACCTGTAGTGAGGATGCTCAGTACGTGTCCACCCCGCGTTTGTATCTCACGCCAAATCGTATTGCCGGAAGTGAGCCTGCCTCCCTGGTTTAAAAGTATTTGGTGCATTATTACGTTCGTCCCCTTTGACCCAGTATGGGCGCCATCTTGGGTGTGTTTAAAGGATCACGGATACCGCATCCTATTTGAAAAAACGTGTATCTATGTCTGTATTGTCCCTTACCAGAACCTCTCCATGTCTGGTATATGTTATATATTCATACACTAAACTGTGTATGTCCTAATAAAAATGGCGAAAAATGCTATGTCACACAGTGTACTGGCATGCATTTGACATGGCATTACAATAGCTATTTAGCTGTAATAATGAAATCTAAATTTAAATATCAAATTTATCACATTATAATAGCTGTAATAGTGTAATCAAATGTGACGCAAAATAACATAAATATCGAATTCATCCACCTCATAATCTCGTGCCCCTAAAATTGCATTACGTCCCACTTCCAAATCGTCCATGATCATTATTTTTTCACACAATCATGTATAGCTCCAGCACCTCGTTATGTCCCACTTCCTAATTATCTATGGTCATTGCTTTTACAATGAATATTGATATGTAGCTCCAACATCTAGTTTTTAACACAGAGTTAAATAGGTTCATATTGATATAGTTAATGTACATTGCGCATTCCCATTTGTTTGTTATGATATGTCATCATTACCTCGGGACCAGAACAGGTTCCCCTTGATATATATTGCCCTTATTCACCAAGGAAATATTGCATTTCATGGTCTCTATTTAGACCCTGTTCAACCGCTCGAAGGCGCATTATCCAAGTAGCTTCCTTGCGTCTCGGGGTCAGTTCCCTGTTTCCCCCTCTGGGGTCTGATTCTACATGACCATGCCAAAGAATTTGAACTTTTTGTGCCCTGTGCCTTACACTCCATTACATGTGTTGCCATTGGATATATTGAGTCCTTATGTGTTACTGCCCTAACATGTTCATAAATCAGTTCCTTGAGCATCATAATGGTGCTGCTTACATAAATTCGATTGCACATGCATTCCACAATGTAGGTTACATATTTCCTATTGCAATGAATGTTATGTCTTATATCATATGACCTGCCATCTGCACCCTGAAACTTTTTCTTTTGTCTGCTTCCCATCTACAAGCCCCACAATTACCACACTTGTGGAATCCCTTTGTAAATTGAGTCAACCAGGTAGTAGTCGGTCTGGATTTAGGATAGCTTGGGCTCAGTTCTTTTCTCAGTGTCCTGCCTCGTCTATATGTGATACTGGGTTTATCTGTCATGAAATCGTCCAAAGCCTTGTCAGTTCTCAGAATATGCCCATTGCTTACACATACTTTTCCTCAGTATCTTGGATAAGCCATTATAGTCAGTAATTAACCTCACTATCTCAGTGTCCTTGTTTCTGGCACACTTATTACTTAGCGTGTCTAGTCTCTTAACTTTGTTGATCTTACGTTTTGCTATGTTAATAGTGTGTGTATCAAATCCTCTTGCTCTAAATCTTGTCTTCATGTTCTCCTTACATTTCAAAAAATCACTGTCATTACTGCAATTTCTCATTGCCCTGACTAGTTCTCTATAGGGTATAGCTGATATCTGGTGTCTAGGGTGTGCAATACTAGCATGCAAGAGGGCATTGCATGCCGTAGGTCTCCGATACAGCTTGCTTTGTATCTGGTTGTTCTCAATAAAGAACTCCACATCCAAGAAAACTATGTTTGTAATGCTACATTGATATGTGAATTTAATTTCCATATCATCAGTGTTCAGATATTCACAGAAGGAATTTAACTTCTCCATTGTTCCTGACCATATCATAATGCAATCATCTATGAATCTCCCCCAATAGATGATTGAATCACACCATCTTGTGCACTTGGGTCCCCAGATCCACTCATCCTCCAGCCACACATGAAGAGATTAGCGTAGGATGGTGAAAATCTGGAGCCCATGGCCACCCCTTGTTTTTGTCTGTACCAGTCTCCACCAAATAAGAATACCTTATTGGAGAGAATCAGATCAATCATGGTGGTTGCCATTTCTGTGTGTTCCCATTGTGTGGCAGGTCTTGTGTTAAGATAGCGCCTAACCGCCTGCATCCCTAGATTTCCTTTGATGGAAGTGTAAAGTGCTGTTACATCGAGTGTTGCCAGAATCATTCCTTGTCCCCATACTACATCTGCCAATAGGCTAAGAATATGTTTGGTGTCCTTAATGTGGGAAGGGAGGGGCCACACTAGGAGGATACACTTTTTGGATCACAGAACAAACAGTGGGGAGCATGCGATATTGGTTCACCATATGGTGTTTGTGAATATTGTAACTGTGTTAATAGATTGCACCATGTCCCGCTTCACCATACCTGAAGGAGTGATGTATACGAACTACAATTTTGATGAATATGGATTAATGTTTTCATTATATGCTGACACAAATCACGTGATTGGAACAATGGGGAAATGTAATAATAGGGTGTTGATTTTCACACAGAAAAACGTGTTCCTACACTTGGGATGACTCATTGAGGTTTCCACTATGATTATGGAGTATGTGACAATTGGTGTGTATGCTTACACACCCTAACCCAAAGTAAATCTCATTGTTATTCTAGCCCTGAAGAAGTCATGGGGGACACCCTAAACGACGAAACACGTGTTGGCTGTGCTCTAAAGAAAGAAAATAAAGAACTAAAGAAAGAGAACTTTACAAATACACATAACATAACAGCATAACATATCATGTCAGACCATTCAACTTTTTCAGGTAGCCTGACCACCTATATGTTGTTGTGTCAGGAGTGGTCCTCTGAATCTTCAGCCCTGTAACCTAGGAATTGCACTCTCTTATTAAGGTCTTTCATTTGTTTCTTTATCATGTTGCATGTTGGGTGCAGTTCAGAGAGGACCTGGCTCAGCAGTTCAAGCTGGACTGTTCCTATCGGAGCAGGAGCAAGAATGATTTGCATATTGCTACGTCCATTCTGAGGTGGCATGATGAGCAAATGAGCTATGGGTCGTAATGCTACCCTGAGCTATTGCCAGTGGTTAGACTTATTGCAAGCATTCCTCCCATCAGCCTTTGTGTGTTTGAAGTAACGCCCTTAGTGGCCAAGGGCATGCCCAGATGTGAGTCCTGTGTTCACTGTGCCACTGAAACCAAGCTGTACCTGACTGAAGACTCCCTATCAGGGCAAAACCAGTTTTGGGTTGCTTTTGTTTCATTTCAGAGAGGACCTGGCTTGGCAGTTCAGGCTGAACTATTCCTATTGGAGCAGCATCAAGACTGATTTGCATTTGGTTGGATCCAAATTGAGGTGGCATGGTGGGCAAAAGAAAGATGGGTTGGAATGCTACCCGGGCAATTGCCAGTGGTTAGACTTATTGCAAACATTCCTCCCATCACCCTTTGTGTCTTTGGTGTAGTTTACCCAGCACAATGTCATTCCTCGTTATCAGCCAATTTCTGAAGATCATCTCATATCCACTACGTCTAAATCAATCTTATTTTCTAGCCCCTCCCTGGTGGCTGCAATGGCATCCAGTATCCTGCACCATCAGACCTCGTCTGAAGTCTAGCTTGAATACTCACTGTTCCGGGTTAAGTTCCAGGGTTCCCTTAATTGACGTAGTGCTGCCAATAATATTGTTAGATAATGCTCCTTGTGGGCTGAGAGTATAATTCTAAGTGTCTGCAGCACATAGAGGTCTAGAATCGGTGACTACAGGAAGAGGTAAATTGCCCTACTAGCCACAGTAGTCATAGGCATGAACTTTTAGTGCTAAGGGTGTGGGATGTGTAGTAATAACAAACATGCTTAAAATACCCATCAATACCAGACTAAGAACACCCACTTATTTACATGAAAAAACACCCTTGGAGGTCAGGCTCAAATCTGTGAAGCCATAGGCGAAAAGCTAGTGACAAAGGGTTAACTCCGGTTGAGTCATTGCAACGCCTTGGATAGGTATATATTTTAAAGTAACTCAAAAGTCAAATTATATCCATAACAGAAACCAATAAAGGAACAGAGCAATACACCAGCAATGACTAGTAGAACTGAGAAGAAATTAGGGTAATTGCACATCTTACAATAAAAATGAGATTAGACGGGCAGTATAAAGTCACTGTCAGTCATGAAATGTGTCCATCCAATGCACAGTCACTGTACATTAGTAGATATTTGAAAACATAATTCCTATGTCTGATACTCATTGAAAAAAATCATTGTAATGCAGAGAACAAAGGTGCAAGAGCGACTGTAGAAGGCTGATTTACAATTTTTATTAAACTTTCATTTTTTTGACTTACTGCAAGGTTTAAAGCGTGAAAGAATATGCTGTCTGCTAAAATAGATCCAGATAAAATAGCATCTGATAAAAGAAATCATGAAAAATATCTACGATACATGGTATAATAATATTTAAGGAAAGTGAACCGTGGGTTCTCACATCCAAGGGATTTCGACTTAATTTCTATTTTAGGAATAGGCAACTGTCTCTGGCCTTGTTTCACCAAAATGATAGCAGTAGTTTGCACATGGAGCTTGAAGCGTCTGCAAGATATGGGCCATCTGGGGTATGCACTATGCACTTTCAGTTTGAGAGGGGGGGTTCGGCAGGGCTGCATATTGGCCCCAATGCCTTTTATCCTATATATTAATCTGTTAGATCAATTTTTTAGGAGTTTACTGCAAAGATGCTACGAAGGTAGGAAATAGAATGGTCCCAGCTTTGTTGAATACAGATAATTCTGTTCTCAGTGCGCATAAAGCCAATGGTTCACAGTTATTATTGGACCAATTTTATGGAGAATTTGGGTCTGAGAATTTATTTACTATGATAATAGGACCCAAAAATGCTAGAACTAAAACGGATAGAATTAAGGACCATTGTATTGGGATTGTAGACAAGTTTTATTATTTTGGTATTTTACTGGGCTACAAATTGAATTGGGACCCCTTGTTCAAATCACACATTCAATCTTTTAACAAGGTAGCTCTTGGCATTGATGCTTTTTCTAGGCAGCTAGGATATAGACACATAAAGTCCTTATTACATCTCTATAAAGCGAAATGTGTCCCAACGGTAGCCTTTGGGGTGGAGATATTGGGATATAAAACTTGCCTTCCCATAGAAGTGGCAGGAAATAAATTGTTTAGAGGAATGTTGCGGATTTCCCAGAGTGTTGCGGCAGAGATAGTGCATGATGAGCTGGGAGCCGGCTTTATCGCAGATTACATACAACAATACTCTTATGGTTTTCCATATGGCTCAAAAATGAGCTAGAGTTTAACAAGAAGATTCTGAAGGATTGGCTGAGTATGGAATATGGTCAACATATACCTTGGTTGAGCTATATAAAAACTACCCTTAGTGTTCTGGGCAAACCTCACCTCAATAATTCCCCAGAGTTGATTTATAGATGAGATATTGTGCTGGTTAAGGGAGCTGTAGGAGAGTAGGATCTGCTTCACATGGGTACCCCCACTTTTTGCTGATGCTTCACTGTTTTTCGACATTAGTCTGGCTGGGGCCCTGCTAATCAGAACCCCAGCCTAGCTGCTTCCTCTCTAAAATGGTTTCCATGTGCCTTAGGCACATCACTGATTGGGATCTGGAGTGCCCTTATAAGTCCTTAGTATATGGTATACTATGTACCAAGGGCATAGGTACCTCAGAGGCCTGCCAGGGGCTGCAGCATGTATTATGCCACCCCTGGAAGGCCATCCAAACTGACACCACAGGTCTGCTACTGCAGCCTGGGTAAGGTGGTGCATGCACCCCTTACTGTGATATAGGTTACCTATATCACGAAATACATACACACATATAAACCTATAAGTCACTCCTAAGGCAGGCCTTATCAATCCTAAAGGCAGAGTGCGTGGTTCCTATGTGAGAGGGTGCCCCTGCGTGAGCAGGGCTCCTCTGCAGCGTTCGGAGACCATCTCTGATACTGTTTGTAGTGCAGCCTGACCATATACTCTTAAGCGCATTATATCCTCGCGGTAAAATGCTAACTTTGGAATGGCTGCACCTAAACATGTCGTGTTTGGTGTCAAACATCTTGGAATACTACCCCCCGCCAATCCTGCCGGCGGGGGTAGCATTCCACCCTTCTAGAGGGAAAGACATGTTAACTCTGACTAGTCCGGTAACTTCTTTCCAGAGCCCTGGCATCACAAAATGGATGCTGCTGCCACAGACACGAGTCTGGCCTCCTGCTGCTGGACGAAACTCCGGCAGGGGAGGCCTGGACAATAGGTTTCCTGTCCCAGGGAGGTGTGACCACCTCCCCAGACAGGATAATGTGTATTGGGGCTGGGCGGGAGCACTTTCGGGTGCTTTGAAGTCCTGCACTGGGGGCACATTTGGTGTCCCTAGTGCATACCCCAGTTCAAACCGGATCAGGGCTTGCAGCCCCTGCTTTGGCGCGAACTGGACAAAGGGAAAGGGGTGTAGCCACCCCTCTGCCCTGACCCACCCATAGGTGGGGCCACAGAGTAGTCCAACCCCTATCTTTAGAATAAAGGTAGGAACCCAGTCCTTAGGACTTTAGATTATCCCTGGACGAAACTCTGAAACTGAATCCTGGACCTTCGACGCTCTACTAACGATTAGAGGACTGAAGAATCTCCCTTGGGGTCAAGGAGTGACTCCCCTGCTTGGCAGGCACCAAAGAAGCATCTGTCCGGTTCGCATTTCTGAAGCTCCCGTCAGACGCCGAAGTCATCGCATCACCAGAGGTAGATTCTCAGACTTCCCCGAGGCTACCCTGAGTCCCCAGCAAAGCTGAGGCCTGTGGCTATCGTGGGTGACTTGAGACCGTGACCCCTGGACACCGAGCACATTTGCAAGTGCATCCTCTTCTGGGTCTCCCAAGAAGTCGTGCTTTGGGCTCCGAGTAGCCCTAGCCTCCAGCACCACCTGCACCGAAGATCACTGGCCCCCACTCCACGAGTGTCCTGTAAGCCAGATCCACGTGCGGCGTCACGAGGCTCCTTTGCGGTCGCTAGCCCGTTGGCTAGTAGCCCTTAACGAAGGCCAATCCTTTTCTTACTTGGCATCCTGGTTGCTCCAGGCCTGCCCTCACTTACCCTTGCTGGGTGAGTTCCACAGACCTTGCTGGTCTGCACCATCGACGATCTACATCTTCACCGAGTCTTGCCGTTGCCAAGGCTTGTTGGGTCCAATCCGGTCGCCGACACCTCAGCACTCGACAGACATCGTGTACCAGCCCGAATCCTGCTCCTGGTCGCCGACAACGCCTCCTGGACCTCGTGGCTGAAGAGTCAAGACGACCGTCAACGCACCTGAAGCACTCGACATCGGTGGGCATCTGTCCATCGCCTTCCTGGTCACTGGCTAGTGACCCAGACTCTGTCCCCTCTGCTTTCAGGTTCTTCAGAACTCCGATCCACTCTTGGATCCACCCGGACACTTTTCTCTTGGCCGCCAGCAGCACTTTGCAGCAGATCGCCATTCGAATCGACGACGAAACCCGACCCCGAAAGGCACCTATGCACCCGGCTTCCCTGGGTGAGGTAACACGAGTACTCCGGTGCTCCCGTGGGTAGAGACTCTTCAAAGTCCTAGATCTCAAAGGGTTTTGTCCTAGTCATCTTTTAAGTGTCCCTTTTCTCTATTTTCCCGATCCCGACTTTCTCCATAGAAGTCAACGGCGTATCGCGGTTGTGTATTTACACTGCACGCGTCTCCCGTAGGTCCCCTGTGTCACTACCTTGGGTGGTTCCTTGTGGTCCAAGCACTTCTAGAGGCTCTAGGCCTAGTGTCTAGTTCAGTCGTGGTTCGCATACCACTTTATTGGTATATGGTTTGGTACGCCCCTAGGGCCCAAACGTGTATTTGTGCTATTACTGTGATTTAATAACTTATAACTTATGTACTTGAACTCTAGCCTCATAAAGAGACTAGAGGGGTGTGTTTAGCAATAAATACATATATTTTGAATATATACCTGGTGTGGTGCTCTGTCATTTGGTCACTCAAGAGATTATAGACTGGTAAAACAAGCTGCTTTACATTCCTTCAAGACTTAGCCTGAAGGCTGCTCTCCATAGCTACCACTAGGATAGCTTTCAATAAGGTTGTCTTTAACCTATCTCCAATAAGGGGTTGTTTGGACTGGTGCAAGGTGCCCACTATAATTAGTGGACAGCATATACCAGGCCAACTTCTCACATTGGTGTGCAGCGTGTGGGATTCCAGCTTGCTATTGTTTTACCAGATAATCTCAATTGAATTGATCAACTGAAAACCACTAAAGGTACCTAAGGTACATATAATTTAAGCTTAGAATACAGTAAGTTCTACTGAACTTAGAGTTGTGTGTGAAGGGATAGCACAACCCTTTCTACAACTCAAGAGAGTTTAGTAGGCCACACTAGAGTAGGTAGTGCATACACCACACCACACTAGTAATGTCTTTAAGGGCAGGATCCAAAGAATCCTTGCAGGAAGCCATTGAGCTTCCACCCTCCAAGTATGATACACTCCCATTCTTGGAACTGAGAGCTTTATGTAACTTGAGAAAAATAAGGACAGGCCAAAGCCCCACCACCCAACACCTCAAGGAGTTGTTGGTGGCTTATGACCTTAGTAAGCCTGTAGGGACTGAAGGGGTAGGAGCTGAGGGTGGGGCAGAAGAAGAGGATGAGGCCAGGGGTACCAATACCCCCAGCCCCCCCTCTGAAACTGGCCAGGAGGGTGACAATGACCCTGACCTGGATAACCCAATCCCTCCTGTGGACGATGATGAGGATGATCAAGATGACACCCTCTTTGTCCCCCAGGAAGGATTAAGAGTGTGCCCAGGAAGTCTAGATCTCCTTCTCAGGAGTCTAACCACTCTGGCACCTCTATAGGGAGCTCTGTCTCCTCTCACAGGAGGGAATCCTCTCATAAGAGGAGAGCCAGACTGGTCCAGTATGAGGAAACTCAGCTGGAAATCAGAAAAAAGCAATTGGCTTTAGATAGGGAATCCCTAGAGCTCCTTAGAGAGAGAAGAAAGTTGGGACTAGAGTCCCATGGTGGCAGCCATGTCCCTAGAGACAGGGAAAGGTCCTATGACCATAGGAACCTGAGCAAGATTGTCCCTCCCTACCAGAGTGGGGATGATATCCACAAATGGATAACTGCATTAGAGAGGGCCTGTAAGGTACAGAAGGTCCCTCAGGAGCAGTGGGCAGCAATCTTGTGGCTCTCCTTTGCTGACAAAGGTAGAGATAAGCTCCTCACTGTTAGAGAGGAGGATGCTGATAATTACAAGGTCTTGAAGAGTGCTCTTATTGATGGGTTTGGCCTAACCACTGAACAGTACAGGTTGAAGTTCAGAGACACCCTAAAAGCACAGACTCAAGACTGGGTAGACTATGTGGATTGTTCTGCCAAGGCTCTGGAAGGCTGGTTGATGGGCAGTAAGGTGTGTGACTTCTCAGGATTGTACAATCTGATAATGAGGGAGCAGATTCTTAATAACTGTCAAAATCAGCTGTTGCATCAATACCTGGTAGACTCTGATCTGACCTCTCCCCAAGAATTGGGAAAGAAGGCAGACAAATGGGTCAGAACCAGGGTGAAGCAGAAGGTACAGAACCAAGGTGGGGAAACCAAGAAGCAAGATGCTAAGAACTCTGACAAGGGTGGGGAGAAGGGTAAAGATCAAAAGTCTTCATCAGGCCCCCAAAAATCTTCTTCTGGTGGGGATTCACAGTCTACCAAAGGGAAAGGCCAAAGAAAACCATGGTGCAAGGTCTGTAAGCAAAAGACCCACTGGACCAGTGATTGCACCAAGTCCAAAGACTCCAGTCCAGCACCCACCAATGCCCCTAAGGCACCTGTTCCCCCTAGTACAGTTGGTGGGAGTGCTCCAGCAAAGGGTTTAGTAGGGTTCACCCTGGGAACTGAGTTGGGCTCTGACTTAGTCAGAGAACTGACTCAGGCTGTGTTAGTCTGTGATGGAGGCATGGATGTGACCTCCACTGTGAGTCCCAGTAATCTGGGCAAGTACAGACAACAGCCTTTAATCAATGGACGTGAGGCTTTGGCATTTAGGGACACAGGGGCAAGTGTCACAATGGTGACACAAGACCTTGTGCTTCCTGGGCAAGTTATGCTTGGTGAGATGTACCAAGTGCCCAATGCTAGCAATGTCAGAACAGACCATACTCTGGCAGTTGTTAACTTCTCCTGGGGAGGGGTAACTGGCCTTAAGAAGGTTGTGGTAAGTGCAAACCTACCAGTCGAATGCTTGCTTGGCAATGACTTAGAGACTTCTGCTTGGGCAGAAGTGGAGCTCAGGACCCATGCAGAAATGCTGGGGATCCCTGCAGATGTGTTTGCTGTGACCAGGTCACAAGCCAAAATGTCTAGCACTGAACAGGCCTTGGATTCTGGAAGAATGGACCAAGTGCCTTCCAAGAGGAGGAGTAGTAGGGTTAAGGCAGTGCCTTCCCCCTTGGCTCAGGAGGAAGATCAATCCCTTGAGGGGGATGATCTCAGCCCTGAAGAAGGAACTGTCCCAGAGGAACTTGAACCTGACCAGGTTGAGTTCTTGGGGACAGGGGACCTTCTAGGGCAGATCTGAGCCAGGAGCAGCAGAGCTGCCCCTCCCTTGAACCCCTCAGACAGCAAGCTGCTGCTGAGGCTGCTGGGAAAGCTGGTGGTCCCCATACAGTGTATTGGGATGATGGACTCCTGTACTCAGAGAGTAGAGACCCCAAGCCTGGTGCTACCAGGAGGTTGGTAATACCTTTGAAGTTCAGGGGCTTCCTATTGACCCTAGCCCATGATATTCCCTTAGCAGGTCACCTGGGCCAGAACAAGACTTGGGACAGAATTGTCCCTCACTTTCACTGGCCCCACATGTCTGAAGACAGTAAGGAGTTTTGTCGCTCCTGTGTAACCTGCCAAGCCAGTGGCAAAGCAGGTGGCACTACAAAGGCCCCCTGATACCACTACCTGTGGTGGGGGTGCCCTTTGAAAGGGTAGGGATTGACAGTGTTGGTCCCATGGATCCCCAAACAGCCTCTGGGCACAGGTTTATCCTGGTGGTAGTGGATCATGCCACCAGGTACCCAGAAGCTATACCCCTCAGGACCACTACAGCACCTGTGGTGGCAAGGGCCCTCCTGGGAATCTTCTCAAGAGTGGGCTTTCCTAAGGAGGTAGTATCAGACAGGGGTGCTAACTTCATGTCTGGGTACTTAAAAGCAATGTGGAAGGAGTGTGGAGTGACTTATAAGTTCACCACAGCCTATCACCCACAATGCAATGGTTTAGTTGAGAGATTCAACAAAACCTTGAAGGGCATGATTAAAGGGCTCCCAGAAAAGCTTAGGCGTAGATGGGACATACTCTTGCCCTGCCTTTTATTCGCATATAGGGAGGTGCCTCAGAAGGGGTTGGTTACAGCCCTTTTGAACTTCTGTTTGGCCACCCTGTGAGGGGTCCACTGTGCTTGGTGAAGGAAGGATGGGAGTTACCTCTCAAGCCCCCAAAGCAAGATATAGTGGACTATGTACTTGGTCTCCGCTCCAGGATGGCTGAGTACATGAAAAAGGCAACCAAAAACCTTGAGGCTAGCCAGGAACTTCAGAAGGCCTGGCATGACCAAAAGGCTGTTCTGACTGTTTACCAGCCAGGACAGAAGGTGTGGGTGTTGGAGCCAGTGGCCCCAGCAGCTCTCCAAGATAAATGGAGTGGACCCCACACTATTGTTGAGCAGAAGGGTGAGGTCACTTACTTAGTGGACCTAGGAACACCCAGGAGTCCCCACAGGGTTCTCCATGTCAACAGGTTAAAACCATATGTGGACAGGGCAGACATGGGCTTGCTCATGGCTACTGATGAAGGGCAGGAGGAAGAGAGTGACCCACTCCCTGACCTGCTCTCACAGAACCCTGACGATGGGTCAGTTGATGGTGTAGCCTTGGCAGGCAGCCTCACTACCCAGCAACAAACTGATTGCAGGCAAGTCCTCAATCAGTTTAGACATATGTTTTCACTGACACCCAGTCGGACCACCTGGTGCACTCATGAAGTGGACACTGGGGACAGTCTGCCTATTAAAAACAAGATTTATAGGCAACCTGACCATGTCAGGGACTGTATCAGGACTGAAGTCCAGAAAATGTTGGAATTGGGAGTCATTGAACCCTCAGATAGCCCTTGGGCTAGTCCAGTAGTCCTTGTACCGAAACCTCACACCAGTGGTGGAAAAAGAGAGATGAGGTTTTGTGTGGACTACAGGGGTCTCAATGCAGTCACTAGGACTGATGCCCATCCAATACCCAGGGCAGATGAGCTCATAGATACTTTGGCCTCTGCCAAATATCTCAGCACATTTGACCTAACAGCTGGCTACTGGCAGATCAGACTAGCTGATACTGCAAAGCCCAAAACAGCATTCTCGACCCCTAGTGGACATTATCAATTTGTGGTAATGCCCTTTGGTCTGAAGAATGCACCTGCCACTTTCCAGAGGTTGGTGAATACAGTTCTCACAGGACTGGAAGCCTATAGTGCAGCTTATCTAGATGATATTGCTGTCTTTAGCTCCACCTGGGAGGATCACCTGGTCCACCTCAGGAATGTTTTACAGGCCCTGCAAAAGGCAGGCCTGACTATCAAGGCCACTAAGTGCCAGATAGGGCAGAGTCAGGTGGTGTACCTGGGCCACCTTGTGGGTGGAGGCCAGGTTCAACCTTTGCAGAGCAAGATCCAGACCATCATGGACTGGACTGCTCCCACTACCCAGACTCAGGTGAGAGCCTGCTTAGGCCTGACTGGGTACTATAGGAGATTTGTCAAGGGGTATGGATCAATAGTGACACCCCTGAATGACTTAACTTCTAAGAAAATGCCCAAAAAGGTTCAGTGGACAGTTAGCTGTCAAAAGGCATTTGATGACCTCAAGCAGGCCATGTGCACTGCTCCAATTCTGCAGAGTCCTGATTACTCCAAGAAGTTCATTGTTCAAACTGATGCATCTGAATTGGGGGTAGGGGCTGTACTGTCACAATTGAATGAAGAAGGTCAGGATCAGCCAGTAGCTTTTATTAGCAGAAGGCTGACCCCTAGAGAGAAACGTTGGTCAGCCATAGAGAGGGAGGCCTTTGCTGTGGTCTGGGCTCTGAAGAAGCTGAGGCCATACTTGTTTGGTACACACTTCCTGGTTCAGACAGACCATAAGCCCCTCTTATGGCTAAAACAAATGAAGGGTGAAAACCCCAAACTGCTTAGGTGGTCCATTTCCCTACAGGGGATGGACTTTACAGTGGAACATAGGCCTGGGAGTAACCATGCGAATGCAGATGGACTCTCTAGGTATTTCCACTTAGAACATGAAGACTTAACTGGGCAAGGTTAGTTTAATGTCCCTACGTTTGGGGGGGTTGTGTAGGAGAGTAGGATCTGCTTCACATGGGTACCCCCACTTTTTGCTGATGCTTCACTGTTTTTCGACATTAGTCTGGCTGGGGCCCTGCTAATCAGAACCCCAGCCTAGCTGCTTCCTCTCTAAAATGGTTTCCATGTGCCTTAGGCACATCACTGATTGGGATCTGGAGTGCCCTTATAAGTCCCTAGTATATGGTATACTATGTACCAAGGGCATAGGTACCTCAGAGGCCTGCCAGGGGCTGCAGCATGTATTATGCCACCCCTGGAAGGCCATCCAAACTGACACCACAGGTCTGCTACTGCAGCCTGGGTAAGGTGGTGCATGCACCTCTTACTGTGATATAGGTTACCTATATCACGAAATACATACACACATATAAACCTATAAGTCACTCCTAAGGCAGGCCTTATCAATCCTAAAGGCAGAGTGCGTGGTTCCTATGTGAGAGGGTGCCCCTGCGTGAGCAGGGCCCCTCTGCAGCGTTCGGAGACCATCTCTGATGCTGTTTGTAGTGCAGCCTGACCATATACTCTTAAGCGCATTATATCCTCGCGGTAAAATGCTAACTTTGGAATGGCTGCACCTAAACATGTCCTGTTTGGTGTCAAACATCTTGGAATACTACCCCCCCGCCAATCCTGGCGGCGGGGGTAGCATTCCACCCTTCTAGAGGGAAAGACATGTTAACTCTGACTAGTCCGGTAACTTCTTTCCAGAGCCCTGGCATCACAAAATGGATGCTGCTGCCACAAACAAGAGTCTGGCCTCCTGCTGCTGGACGAAACTCCGGCAGGGGAGGCCTGGACAATAGGTTTCCTGTCCCAGGGAGGTGTGACCACCTCCCCAGACAGGATAATGTGTATTGGGGCTGGGCGGGAGCACTTTCGGGTGCTTTGAAGTCCTGCACTGGGGGCACATTTGGTGTCCCTGTGCATACCCCAGTTCAAACCGGATCAGGGGCTTGCAGCCCCTGCTTTGGCGCGAACTGGACAAAGGGAAAGGGGTGTAGCCACCCCTCTGCCCTGACCCACCCATAGGTGGGGCCACAGAGTAGTCCAACCCCTATCTTTAGAATAAAGGTAGGAACCCAGTCCTTAGGACTTTAGATTATCCCTGGACGAAACTCTGAAACTGAATCCTGGACCTTCGACGCTCTACTCACGATTAGAGGACTGAAGAATCTCCCTTGGGGTCAAGGAGTGACTCCCCTGCTTGGCAGGCACCAAAGAAGCATCTGTCCGGTTCGCATTTCTGAAGCTCCCGTCGGACGCCGAAGTCATCGCATCACCAGAGGTGGATTCTCAGTCTTCCCCGAGGCTACCCTGAGTCCCCAGCAAAGCTGAGGCCTGTGGCTATCGTGGGTGACTTGAGACCGTGACCCCTGGACACCGAGCACATTTGCAAGTACATTCTCTTCTGGGTCTCCCAAGAAGTCGTGCTTTGGGCTCCGAGTAGCCCTAGCCTCCAGCACCACCTGCACCGAAGATCACTGGCCCCCACTCCACGAGTGTCCTGTAAGCCAGATCCACGTGCGGCATCACGAGGCTCCTTCGCGGTTGCTAGCCCGTTGGCTAGTAGCCCTTAAAGAAGGCCAATCCTTTTCTTACTTGGCATCCTGGTTGCTCCAGGCCTGCCCTCACTTACCCTCGCTGGGTGAGTTCCACAGACGTTGCTGGTCTGCACCATCAATGATCTACATCTTCACCGAGACTTGCCGTTGCCAAGGCTTGTTGGGTCCAATCCGGTCGCCGACACCTCAGCACTCGACAGACATCGTGTACCAGCCCGAATCCTGCTCCTGGTCGCCGACAACGCCTCCTGGACCTCGTGGCTGAAGAGTCAAGATGACCGTCAACGCACCTGAAGCACTTAACATCGGTGGGCATCTGTCCATCGCCTTCCTGGTCACTGGCTAGTGACCCAGACTCTGTCCCCTCTGCTTTCAGGTTCTTCAGAACTCCGATCCACTCTTGGATCCACCCGGACACTTTTCTCTTGGCCGCCAGCAGCACTTTGCAGCAGATCGCCATTCGAATCGACGACGAAACCCGACCCCGAAAGGCACCTATGCACCCGGCTTCCCTGGGTGAGGTAACACGAGTACTCCGGTGCTCCCGTGGGTAGAGACTCTTCAAAGTCCTAGATCTCAAAGGGTTTTGTCCTAGTCATCTTTTAAGTGTCCCTTTTCTCTATTTTCCCGATCCCGACTTTCTCCATAGAAGTCAACGGCGTATCGCGGTTGTGTATTTACACTGCACGCGTCTCCCGTAGGTCCCCTGTGTCACTACCTTGGGTGGTTCCTTGTGGTCCAAGCACTTCTAGAGGCTCTAGGCCTAGTGTCTAGTTCAGTCGTGGTTCGCATACCACTTTATTGGTATATGGTTTGGTACGCCCCTAGGGCCCAAACGTGTATTTGTGCTATTACTGTGATTTAATAACTTATAACTTATGTACTTGAACTCTAGCCTCATAAAGAGACTAGAGGGTGTGTTTAGCAATAAATACATATATTTTGAATATATACCTGGTGTGGTGCTCTTTCATTTGGTCACTCAAGAGATTATAGACTGGTAAAACAAGCTGCTTTACATTCCTTCAAGACTTAGCCTGAAGGCTGCTCTCCATAGCTACCACTAGGATAGCTTTCAATAAGGTTGTCTTTAACCTATCTCCAATAAGGGGTTGTTTGGACTGGTGCAAGGTGCCCACTATAATTAGTGGACAGCATATACCAGGCCAACTTCTCACAGGAGCCTTTATGGCACATATGCAAGAAGCAAAAGCCTTAAGCTCTCAGCATAAAAGCAGTTACAACCACTATGTCATGGTGAAATCTACATACCAAACAGAACTGTATTTGATGTTGGATATGCCGGTTTTGCACAGAAGGTTTTCAGTGTATTTTCATCTGAATTTGTTCCCTCAGCTATTAGTGGGGTGGCATAAGCCCCACCCCTTTGCACATGTAATATGATGTCTGCACTAGATGCTTTGCATATTGTTTTTATCTGCCCTAAATGGGCTGCTTTGCGACACAAGTAAATTTGCCCTCTTCTCTTGCCTTTGAGTTTTACGCAAACTAGACCAGCTTTACGGTATTAGCAATTTTTGGATAATTCTAATGTATGCTGCTATTTATCTAGGTTCTTATCAGGTGTTTCATGCTCGTTTCTGAGACTGTATTTTATGGACGGAATATGAATTAATTGATGATTTTATATTTTTTTATTGTATTTTTATGATTGCTATTGCATATCGAATAAAGATATTTTGATTGATTGATTGATAACAGTAGTGGAAGTAATAATAACAGTTCCCGCAAGTGGCTACTGAGTTAATACTAGCTACCACCTGCAGTGACCTCGAGGTTTAGGGTTCGAGTTTTGGTATTGTAGACTAAGCCTTGCATCCATCTGAGGTTGATAAAAGGAGCAATACTGTTATTTGCAGTACTTAGAACAGCAGAAGTGCGGTGAAAAAAAGTGATAGAAAAGCAAGTTGCATTTATTACACTTCTAGTCCCTTGAACGCATCAGCCAAAGTGACGTCACAGGATATTTAACCATAGAAAATAGAGAGGGACCCCTTATACCAAAGGAATAGGGTACTACACGGTCATGTCAACAGAAAGTGTTTCTTTGGAAAGAATGCTAATTTATATAAATTTCTTTTGACTTGCTAGAAAGGGGCTTAGGGTGTGAAATTATACTGTTCTCTCTCAGTGTGTGTATTGGCTGAATGTTTGCGAGTGAGCTTCATAGTAAGGAATCTAGTCATAATACCATAGGCTATATAGTTAATAGCACCATTGTAGCATTCTTTCCAAAGGAAACACTTTCTGTTGACATGACAGGATATTTAACCACAGTGACTTCACTAGGACACCAAACAACTTTTAATATCATGAAATCCCAAGAAGCATTTATGTAAATCATCCAAGAAGTATAAAAACTAAGTGCTATGTACAACAATGTCTGAGACACTGTTTGCGATTCCCAATGGGGTCGCAAATTGCATTCCTCATGAATATTAATGAGGCTGTCGCAATCTGCGACCCCATTGGGAATGGCTAGCACTCCCAGGGATGGTGGCCTGCTGGGGTCAGCAGACCACCATGTCTGGGACTGCTTTGTCAATAAAGCAGTTTTTTTTAAAATGCAGCCAGTTTTCCTTAAGGGAAAACGGGATGTATTTAAAAAATAAAAATGAAACTTTTCAGTTTCATTTTTTAAGGGCAGGCAGTGGTTCCTGGGACCACTGCTTGCTCTTAAAAAATATTTGCGCATGCATTCCCAAAGGCTAAGGAGTCCCCTGGGGACCTCTTTCCCATTTGCGAGTGCCTTACCACCCTTCTGAGAAGGGTGGTAAATTGCAAGTGTTTCGCGTCTGCAATTGCGGTCACAAAACATTCATACATGCGTTCTGGACTCGTTATTAGGAAGGGACGCCCTTGGCACGCCCCTTCCTAATAACGAATCGCTAACCCTATTTTGCGAGTCACTAATTGATTAAGGACTTGCAAAATAGGGTTGGTACATTGCCCACACGTTTTGTGTGGTCACAAACGGGCCTAAAACCCCGTTGCGACCGCAAAGAACATGGTACATCTGGCCCCAAAGAGCTTAAAACAGTCACAGAAGCGAGTACTGTAAAATGCAGGCAGTGGACTGCAAAGGACAGCAGGATTTGAAACTTCCGATGATCCAAAATGGGGACCAAGCTGTCCTGCCACTGAAGGAATGAGTCATCTGCTCAGTCTAGGTGCAAGCCACGGTGGCCTTTAAATAACATAACATGAATATTTGTAAGGCGCACACTGACCTAGAAGGGCCTCTTGGCACTGAATAGCAAATGCTTATTGTTACCCAACTCAGTGGTACTCATTTTATCATCCTCAGAAGGATGAAAGGCTGAGTGGACCCCCTGGGATATAACCCTGTGACCATGAGGTCAAACACAGGCAACTACAGTGAACGCATTAGTCCACTAAGCCACCAGACCTTGTTCAATGGCCCTCAGGTTGCCTGCGCCTGATCTACAATGCACGTCGATTGGATAAGCTGCCAGCCAATTGAATGGCACAGGAAGCAGATATACAAAGTTTCCCTGCATTACAGTAATTTACAGTCTTTCTCAGCCGCACAAGCAGGTAGCTCCACAGTTCTTTTTATCTGTCCTTCTTCCAGTTTCTACTGCAATAAATCGACAATATGTAAACAACAACTATAACAGGGTAAAAAAAAGTCAGAGAAGTGGTCTGCTTTTAGGTATTCTGGCGCCACTCAAGAGAAATACACAGAAAATATTTAGAAGTCACTTATTTTGGTGACGGTGCTGCAAGGTGAGGAGAACCACCAACCTCCCCAAAAGCGAGGCCTAGGCCAACTGAATACAACAAAACTCCCCAGCACACGTCAATAATGTGTAAAAACGGTTAAACAGTGCACAGTATCAGCACAATTAATACAAAAGAAATAAGATTCTCTCTTTTTTTCTTTTTTCTTTTTATTCGTAGATCTTCAAAACAGCAAAACAGCCGACACGTGTTTCGTCGTGTAAAGGGAAAGTATCCCGCGACTTTTTCAAGGCTAGGTCTCCTCTGTAAGCAACCTTCAGTTTGTGGTGATAATTCCAACCCACAAAGGGTGTCTGTATCATGCGGCGTCCTTAAACGCAGTTCCCATTTATCTCGGAATCCTGATATGTCCAAATATCTCAAGCGTAATTCGTGCTTTATGATCTCCGGACGCCGCCTTCCATGTGTTGTCGGGTACGCAACTATAACAGGGTAGTAAAAGTAGTATATGAACAACAAATAACAATTTTTCTTTTAACTTTACTCTACCGTTCAATCTACAATTTGTTCTCAGCTATTCAACTACTATTACTTGAAGATGGCAACTGTTTGTATTTGCTTACTACGTCTTACTCTTGTGCACAGGCCTTCTTGTCTTCCTTTTTGTCTTGAGCCCTGTTTATTCGTGGTTTAAGCCTTCTTTTATCACTTTGGAACTATAGATCCTAACACAGGGGGGCGCGTCCTTGCTCACCTATATATATAAGCCACCCTCTTTGTTCTCCTCTTTGTTTCTAAGTACTGATTTGATGGGTTGCACAAAATTATGAAATATTTTTACTTTAGAAACGAATATGTAAAGTATGGTATATAGATTTTTTCAATTTGTTATATTGCATCCTTGATAAAGTCTGACAGGACGAAACGTGTTGGCTTCCCGGATAGTTTTATGCAATCAACTGTTATCCTACAACAACTATATAAGGGTGACCATCTGCAATGAAGGAAAAAACTGCAATTGATGCACAGAACGACATGCCTATCATAGACTTCATGATTACTTTTGTAACTGATTCCATGTGTGCTCAAGCCTTTTCTCATAGCTCCACAAAGTGCTAGATGGGAAAAAGTATTAAAGGCTGGTAACAATACACAACTCAGTGTGTTGCATGAATCCTGATTTAATTACATTTTTTGCAGTCTTATATAGAGTAAACTTGACCCAAAGGCACCAGAACACTTTACAGATTACACCACACAAGGTCAGATTTTTTTTGTTTCTCTTGGCACGGGGGGGGGGGGGATTAAGTGATTTTCCCAGGATCACGGAATGTTGAGCCAACGCCGGGGCTTGAACCTGGTTCTCCAGTTCAAAAGGTGGCAGATCAGCCAACTCCCCACTTCTCCTTTCATTGATGATCTTGCTGATGAACTGATAAATATGTACAACCCTTCTTGACCACTGTCTTCCCCATCCTCGACCCAATCCTGTCTGAGCCTACATCTCTTTATGGAATGGTTAAAATAATTATATGTGTATCCCCCAAGTCCCCTAACCAATTCAGTAGACACAGAACACAGATCCCTGGTGTGGTGGAGCGGCACTCAACCAGCAGACAAAGTCTATCTGTCTGTCAGAACTCTTGCTGTGCTCTCTGGTACTTCAGAACTTTCTCTGGGTTACATAGACTTCGCATTGGGTTTCTACCAGAGGGTACTGGTGAGGGACAGTGCCAGCTCAGGGCCGTGACGTGCTACTGTTTGTTTAAACCCCACCACAGGCACCGAGGTGAATATTCCCCCGGAATGCCACCACACAACCCACCTGGCCCCACCATTTGTTAGGCTGTGTAAAATGTCACACTGGAAAGACACAGGCATGGACATTCCCAGGGATGTGTCAACTAAGATATCTCGGAGGGTTAATGCACCCGTTGGAACGTCCTGTGTGTAATTTGCTCAGAGGTTTGAGACCGGTGGATGCAATCCTCCTTACATTGAGCTGGGTAAGCTAACGGATGTTATCATATACCAGGCAAATGATGGCATGAACTTTAAAGGTTTAGTAACTATTATTATTTTTACTGTGAAGTAAAAATGTTTATCGCGAAGACTTTTATTCCTGCCCACACCTATTGCATATGTAGCAGTGTCCCCATTGCTTCCTTAGCTCTAGAATAAATGATTTTCTCGCAAACCTAATTTTGACTTGTCTCTCTGAATGCTTTTCTAATTAGATGAATTTGGGTCTCCCGAGCAGTGTGACAGTTTTTAATGGCTGTATAAACATGCCTTCACACTTAATGAGATTTTTAATATAATTTTAAAAGATGATCCTAGACCTCGTCGTCTTCCATTATCAGTCTATAAGCTATTACCCAAGAGGGCCTGGGGGCCGAATCCTCTGCTGTGAATTTTTACCCCGAAGACAGCTTTCTACAGCACCAAGAATCAAAAATGTGCAATCTGCATCATGCAACCACAAATGCAGTTACTGACTTCAATGCACCTAAACAGCACGATAGAACATAATGCCTAGGTGTTTGAAAATTCCTTGTGCTGTGCAAGTTCCGTGGTGTGTAGACCTGGTACCCAAGCGCCTTGCTTCTTTCAGTTTTTAGTGTGAATACTTTCTGCACTTGGAACACCCTTGTTGCTCGCGGCAAGAGGTGTTTTTCGTTATATTCGGCAAGCTATGATTGTACCCAGGCCGGACTGGGAAACCAAAGCAGCCCTGGCAATTTTCTTGTGCTAGGGGGGAGTCATGGGGGGCGGCAAGAATGAAGCACTGCTGCTTTGGTTACTGGGGGCCGATACTGCAACACCGCTGCAAAACCGGCCCCCAGTAACAAAATAGGCCGCCACCGCTGAAAAACCAGCCTCCACCCTTCCAGCCTCCCGGGGAAACGCCAGATGCCCGCTACGGCCAGTCAGGCTCTGATTGTACCCAGACAGTGAGTTGAACAAGGTTCAGCATTCTGGGTCTTGCTACTAAGAATGTTCACCTTTCCCTTGTTTACTTCTTGGCTTGTGGGGATTCCAGGTTGGGAAGGATGTGGACCTGAGATTGCATGGTGGCATGTGGTGTTAGACTCGACTATCAGCTAGCAATGCTTGGCAGATCAAGGCCACATAGTAAGATTTGGAGCCAGGCATTAACTCGGCGTTTTTTGTAGTCAGGAGCAGCGCATAATTTGAGCCAGTGGTTGCAGGTGGGGCATACCGGAACTCCTTGTTGGGGACCAGCACTTTTTTTTCCCACAACAAACTTTGACCCAGGGTAAAAGATAGAAAAAAACAAACGTGGGAAAGAAGAAGGAAGAGAAAAGCGTCAAATCTGTGATAAATGGAGAGAGGAGGGCTAAAAAGAACCCTCAAAAGTGAGGTAAAGAGGCAGGCAGTGAATAGCGGTGGATGAAAGGGCTTCAGGTGGAATTAAGACTAACCAGCCTTGGTATTCAGAACCCCTACCTTCGATGGCCTCGGCCATGACCTTCTGAACAAAACTTCGGGCCTTGGCACTTATTCTTTTGTTATGTTATGCAGATTTATAGAGCGCATTATCAACCAGGGGGGTATCCTGGCGCTAGGACCCAGTGGGCCTACACGAAAAGCCAGGTCTTCCGCTTCTTGTGGAATTCAAGATGTGAGGAGGAGGCTCTTATGTGTAGCGACAATTGCTTCACCCTATTGGAGCAATATAGGAGAAGTCTTGACCGCCGGATCTGGTTTTCACTATGTGTGGGATTTGTGAAAGTATGAGTCCGGAAGAGTGGAGGGTTTGTGAAAGCAGATACAATTGTTGAGGTATGCTGAGCCAGTGTTATGGAGTGCCATGAAAGTGTGGGTCGGGAGTTTAAATTGTGCTTGTTTGTGAATGGGGCGCCAGTGGATCTCCCTCAGGTGTGGTGTGATGTGAATTTCAGCGTGGGAGGCTGGGAGTGATACTGGCCACCGAGTTCTGAATTGTCTAAAGCCTCCTGGTGAGTTTTTTGTTGATACCGGCATAGAGGGTGTTCCTATAGACCAGCTTGCTTGTGACCAGGCCATGCATGACAGTTTCGGGGTGCTGACTAGGAGCTATTTAAAAATCTTCTTCGGCATCTTCAGGGTATGTAAGCATGAAGCTGTGACGACATTGACTTGGGCGTTCATGTCGATATGCTGTTGTTAATGATCCTGAGTTTCTTGGCGTGGGTGGTGGGGGTGGGTGTCGGTCATGGCTCTGCTGACCATTGGAGTTGCACGGGGATGTGTTCTTCCTGAAGATCACAATTTTGGTCTTGTCGGTGTTCAGCTTTAGACAGTTGGTCTTCATCCAGTGGGTGATTTCAGTCATGCAGGCATTGAACATGATCCGGGTACTTGGGGTCTTGTCCGTGAGGGAGAGAATGAGTTGCATGTTGTTGGCGTAGATGAGGACATTGATATTGTGACAGAGGCTGATGCTGGCTAGAGGAATCATGTATGCATTGAAGAGGGTCAGACTCATGGAGAAATCCGCAGATGAGGTCACGGGCATCTGAGGTGTACGGTGCCAGGCTGACTAATTGGGTTCTTTCATTCAGGGAAGGAGCAGATCCATCGGAGTGAATGTCCTTGGATTCCAATGTCGTGTAGGCTTTGGATGAGGATGGAGTTGTAGACTGTGTCAAATGCTGCGGAGAGGTCCAGAAGGATGAGGGCAGCAGTGTCTCCTCTGTTCAGAGTCTTGCGGATGTCATCCGTGGCAGCAATGAGGCCAGTTTCCATGCTATGATTGGGTCTGAAACCAGACTGAGTGGTGTCGAGGAATTGATGGTCGGTGAGTTATTCGGTGAGGTGTCGATGATTTTCTCTAAGACCTTGGCCGATAATGATAGCAGGGAGAATGGTCTGTAGTTGGTGAGCGTTAAAGGGTCTGCAGAGGGTTTCTTCAGCAATGGGAGGACAGTTGCGTTTTTCCAAGAATCTGGGGCGGTTGCACAAGAAGTGGAGGTATTCAGAATGGGTGTCAGCATGGTGCTGGTGGGTTTTAGTCCTCTGGAGTAGGCATGGTGGGGGTAGGGGTATGATGGGGCCCCTGAGTGGATGAACTTTATGGTGGCGGCGGTTTCTTTTGGGGTGATGACAGGCCATGTGGTTAACATTGGATCTTTGGATAAGATCAGGATGCGTCTGGCGAGGTCTGTCAGGTCAGTTTGTTGGCTGAAATTACTATAAATGGTGATGATTTTGTTGCTGAAGAATTTAGAGAGATTGTTGCAGAGATCCTGCGAGGGAGTGATCGAGTTGAAGGCGGCTGATGGTGAGGTAAAATCTTTCACAATGGTGAAAATGTATTTTCTTCTGTTGGTGCTGGCATCAATGCAGTCCACAAGAATGGCACGTTTGGTTGTCCGGATCATTTGGTAGTAGTGGTAGTGGTTTGACGTGCTCCTGTCTGCATTGTCCTGGCTCATTCTCCATTTGCGCTCCAGTTGTTTGCAATGGTGTTTCATCAGTCTGAGTTTCTCCATGTACCAACTGGCCTGGGCCTGGAGTCTGGATCTTGTATTGTTATGTTAGAAGGGGCCAGGGTGTCGGCAGAGGAGGTGATCCATTTGTTGACATTTTTGATGGCTTTGGGGAGGATCTTGCCGTGTCAGTGGGTGTTTAGAGTGGTGTTCCAGTTCTTGTCAGTGATGGTGTTCTAATTTCGGCAGGCTGTCTGCAATGGTGTGTGTGTTGGATGGGGATGCTGAACTTAACAAATGAGTGGTCTGTCCAGGGAACTGGTGTGGGCTCCTCAACTCAGATGTTCCAGAAGTTGGTAAAATTAGGGTCCAGTGATGTGGGTAGGTCCCCTTACTCGTTAGGTGAGGGACAGGCTTTCAAGCACTTCAATGACTGCTCTTGAGTTGGGGTCGTCGTAGTCTTCCAGGCGGAAGTTTAGGTCTCTGAGTAGGATGTAATTGCTAGCATCGAGGGTGAGTGGTGTGACAAAGTCCGTGATGGTGTCAGTGAAGTTGGGTGCGGTCCCAGTGGTCTGTAGATGAGAGTGCCGCTTAGGGTGAAGTTGGCTGTGACATGGAGCTTGAATGACAGGTGTTTGGTGGTAGAGGATGACGTGTCAGAGGATGTGATGCAGCTGATGGTGTTCTTGTGGATGATGGCGATTCTGTCTCTGTCCTTATGAAGTCTGTCTTGCCTGGCAATCTTGTAGCCAGGGGGTATGGCTGTGGCGATGTCAGGTGCCGGTGCAGGCTTCAGCCTGTTTTTTTGTGGGGAAAAGTAGGTCAGGGGCATTGTTGTGCAGCAGATCCCAGATCTCTATGGCGTGTTTGGTGAGTGAGCAGGTGTTGAGGAGCATGCATGTGAGTGTGGATTGTTGTGTGGGTGATTGCAGGAAAGTGTGAGAGTCGGAGAGAGGGGTGTTGGGTGTGTCGTGTAGTTCCTATAGTACCCCTGCAGGACCTGCGCGTTTGGATAACATAAACTGTGGGTTTGGTGATAGACTGGCTCTGTGCACCCCCACCGCGTATGTTAGCCGGATTTGCATTAGCTAGCTCACAGTGCCACTAGAATCTCCTCTTATCAGGGAAAGATTAGTTTCTGGCAACCTTAGATCATGACAACCCTGATCCCTCAGAATTGTGGAAACAATGTACTACTTTTCGCTCAGTCACTCGTGCTTACTTATTTGGTTTGTCTCTGAGAGTTACACAGAATAAACAGTCTGGGCTTTTCAATAAGTATTTATTGAACAGTTGTTATTCTGGTGTAGAATATATGTGCTGCAGCCACCAGTAGACAATAGCAGAGATATATTATCAGCAGTACGATCAAAGTGAAGGGATAGTACAGTTCTACCATATTGCAATAATAATGGTTACATACATTAATATATAAAATGCATTATAAAAGTGCATGTAATCCTGCGATGCCTAACTAGATGTACCTAAGTGTACCTAGCATGTGTGTAGGTCTAAAAGCCTAAGAGCCAAGAATCCTTCTAGGATTTAGTTGAACCCCATTACCTGAATAGAGAGAGTGTGGGACCCCGTCCTGGTCTCGAGTTGGACACCCCGCAAGGGCTGTGTTAGACAGCTGTCAGCTGGAGCGACAGCATGCAGGAGCCTCAGCGTCTCTGGTCAGTGTGTCAGCATGGAAGTCTCGGTTCCCTCTCTCTTACCGTGGCAAGATGTGGTGTATTTATACCCTAAAGTATCTCGTCCCTCAGTATGGTTTGTATTGGTCTTTGTTAAACATGAGGAAGACGTCAGGGGTGAACTTTGTACATACATATTATGCAGGAGATGTAGCTGGTGAATGCTCATGCATAATTTATGAGTACATTGTAGGCCTGTGTTCGGGAAAAACCCTGCAGTGTTCCAAACACAGACTAGATAACGTTCAACCCTCAGAGCTCGTTGTGTACTGTAGGGAACTAATGTAGGTGAAAGATCATGCCTATATTAGGGCATAGGAGATCATGACTATAATAGGGCATAGACGATTATGACCAAAATAGGGCATATACGATTATGACCATAATAGGGCATATGCGAATATGACCATATACGGCATATATGAACGCGTCTATATTAGGGCCTCTATACGAAACACAACACCCACTCCACTTTCGAATTGGATGACAATGACCATACTTAAAATCTGGACAATTTAAAAATGTTCTTAAAAACAGCTAAAAGCATGGAACTTAAAAAAAAACAATTTAAAAATGATTACAAATGTTACGAATCAGCTATTCTTTTGTTGCCACTCGAAAAAGTCAATTCTGTCTCACTCATAAAAGTCGCAGTACTTCAAGCAGAAGAAGGCCATTCTTTCTCAAGTGAAAGTGACAATTTAGGAAATGTTCCAAATTTAGTTTGTTTATTTATGAAATGAAGTGGAGAAGCCAAATTCTTTCTATGGACGCGATGAGCCAATTCCAGATTAAGTGTCCTGGCTGGGTGATACAGCATTATCGGAGTTAGCTACTGCAGACGACAAATCCAACGCCTCACAGAGAACGTCAATCGCACATAGATGGAATTCAGCACTGCCAACAGTCTGTGCTGCGGCAGCTTGTGCGGCAGTTGTTACCTGAGTGCCTGTGGAGGAGCCACCTAACCCAGCAGGAGCAAACGGCACCTGTGGATTCTCAAGGAATGCGTTCATCAGAATTGGAAGACGCTGGGGACAAAGCAGAGCATGGGCCTTTAGGGGGTCCAGCATGGCATCCATGTCCGGAGGCGTATCTGATGGAAACGTTAGACAGAGATCCAACGTGCATTCTTCTCCGCAGAACAGGCATCGAACAACAGGTAAGATGCAGTCCACCCAGACTGGTCTAAACGATAGAAACCAAGAGGCGTTCAGTTCTCTTAGGCAAGGTATTCCCAGAAGCTGTACCATGCGTTCACAGTACTTCCGCTCCATGAGTACGCTCGCCATTTCCTCGGAAATTGGGCTGTCCATGGCGTAGCAGTAACATTACAATCAGGACTCCTGCAATTAGGAACAGGATAAGCGGGAGACCTCCAAACATGCTTCCCAATACGGAGTGTATAAAATTTGGGATTACTCCGAGGACTGTCTGAAAGGTGCTTAATAGTCCTGACCCTATGGTCTTAAATAGGTGTACAATACCGCACGTATCAGACATGTTAAAGATAATGAAAGAGGAAGTTTGTACGTATTAGCGCTTGTATCTCAGTCGAGGTCCTTGGAACTTGAAGTTCAAAGCTTTCTCGAGCGGAGGTTAAGGGCACGGGTTGCTGTAAAAGCATGGCTTTCAGTCTGCTAAAAGTATCAAATTGTATGAAGGAAACATTCAACGAAGGCCATAACGGCGCCTCCCTGACTGTGTTCAGTGGCGGAAACAATACTTGCAAACAGCAAGTAACCCTGGAGTTAACAGTGACCAGATAGGCGACGCCCAGAAGCATCCCACAGCAACCTTGATCGTTTAGCATCAAGTAACTCCCATTCGAGAGCAGCTGGAAAACCGGCGTGATCATGGCCGCTGGGGTACCTGACATGTGACAAGATAGATTTGCTACCGAACCACTACATGCTCCGTGCAGAGAAATATCCTGACACATGAGAGAACCGCTTAAAGCGTTCTTGCAGTTTGTACCACTCAGAAACACTTCTCGATCCCCGCTCCGGCATCGATATCTATATGGTAACTCCCAAGTTTCCTTAATGTATCCCTTACCCATTTTTTCATATTTGCCTGCCTGCCTTTGCTCAAGGCAATATTGAAACTGAAAAGTAGTGACCGGCAGAGTGATTTGGCCATGAATTAGCCATTCAGTTGATGGTGATTCGGCTACAGTGAATGGAAACTTTTCCAGTTTCTCAATACGTAGCATTGTATATTTGGCTCCCCTTTGTGCCATTTCTTTCTGTTTATCAGTTAGATTGTATTCTGAAAACAGAGACGTGGTGTTTATAAAACGCCAGGGCATATAACCTGCACGCAAAGATTGCAGCGTCCAGCTTAACATCATAATAGAACGTAACTGAGATTGCCCATGTTGTAACAAGGCCAGATCTTGTTCTAATATGTCGATTGCCGAAGATACAATGTTGCCTAAGGAGTAAATCATGGAGGTCAAAGTTGTTAACCCATTATCCACTACAGCTAATGCCTTCTCTAGGTTAATACGGTCTATTTCCTGTATTCTTTCTGCGGCCTCCTGTTGGGATATTTTCCAGTTTTCATTATAATAGGCATAAATGCCAGCATATATGAAAATTTTCTGACGTGTTTTCCTTGGGCCTAGCAGGAAATCCCTAAGGTCTACATCAGGTGTGAGTAAGGTCAAGTGATGTTTTACTTCTGTGAGTGTCGAGGTTTCTAGCCAATCAAGGCACAACTTCCCAACACTATAGGATGTCACTACCCCTGGGTGCTGTCTCTGTACATAGCGTGTATCTGGCCTATTGATACTAAACCCCTCGGCTATACCTAGGAATCTCTGTTGACATGTGTTTGTGTCAATGGGCCAAATCAGCCAATCTGTCCAATTGGGATCTGACCTGTTGTACTGGAGAATGTCATCTAATCTTACCCCATGTGTAGTTGAATTCTGCCCCCCACTCATCTGTGATGGTGCTGGAAACCCTGGTGTGTTCATTTCCTTATTCTTGGCTAGTCCAAGACAGGATGTCTGTTGCACAGTTTCATTTTAAAATATCATCTGCTGTGGAATGAGGCATGCTCTAAAACGCGCTTCTGTTCCCTGGACTTGCCAGTCCCTAGAACCCCAGATTGATTTTAAATCTATAGTGTCCTTCCATAGGTCGAAACCCTGTGTAGACAACTGGGCCATAAAGGAAGCAGAGTAAATCTGTTTGGTGTTAGTCAACATAATTTTCTGTGCTGATGTTGTCGCCACTTTGTAATACAAATGACTTCGGGTCAGATGTATTAAACCCTGAAAAGTATGTGAATTTCTATGCAAAAGTTTGCGAACTACCTTTTGGAGGTGTTGGGCAGTGTTCCCACTGGTGGTATTCAAATACATTTCTAGGTGTTATAGATTTGTGCAAGAAATGATGACCATAATGTTGGTAACAGTACAATGTATCATAGTCTGAAGTACCTTCTAACATTTCATTGTTCGGAAATGCTGCAGTTTTTTCTAAATCAGACATTATGTTATTCACAGTTTCAGTGTCCCAATCATCAGAAAATGTACTGGAGGTAATGATATCACTTAAAAAAAATTTAAATACATGTTTAAGCTTTAAAAGTTCAGTCGCACCGAATATATCGAAATCAATCTTGTCCCATACTATACCGTCCGGTATAGGAACTGCTGTGATGTTCACTGAAGACAAGTCTCTTGGTTCACGATGTGAAGACTGGTGTGGTTTTAAAATCAAATTGACTCTTTGGGCTGTAGAGCTCTGCTGGAGATATCGTCCATTAATAAGCATATTAAAAGTTATAATTAAACCTAGCCAGAAAAGAAAAAATAGAATCCCAGTGATATACCATAGTCCTATCCAAGGTGACACCAGGTAAGTCTTTCTAAAAAGTTCAAAAAGTCAATGAGTTTCTGTTTGTGTGATTTTTTGGCTGGCGTCGTTTCCGGCTCGCTTGGATCCAGTGAAAACGTATCAAAGTTCATGAAATAGCCAGAAGCAGTCGATCAATTGTTGGAATTGCATCGGGATTTGTTGAAATCGGATTTTGCTCTTGACGAGGAATGTTGATGTAAACGTCTGCAGTGGGTCTTATTGCAACTTGGTTGTTAAGTTGATTTTAATTTTGAAGTTGAACTTCTTGTTGAAGTGGAACGAGTTCCATAGCATTATTGCTTAGTCCTTCATTCCGTAGAGGTGGCTCTTCAAACGTGATGAGTCTTTCTGTTTTGACTTCCTGGATTGTAGCGAGAGGAGGGCGTCTGCTACTGTGGAGTCCACGAGGCCTACTGTTTAGTATCGACCACATAGTGTGGTTTGATTAAGTCGATTGAGACAAATCTTTTCTCCTTTTTCCCGGCAAGAGGCGGCAGAAGTACAGTTCTTGTGCCTTGGATTGCTAGGACCGGTACAGCTGTTCTATAGGATTGTCCGAATTCTTTCTTGTCTGCAATCTTTTCTCTGACCAGATCCCCGACTTTTGGGATCCAGACAGGTCTTGCCGTTACTGCCTTGACTTCCTCAGTGGCGGTCTGTTTTAAGTGGACGTTGCTTTGTTGTGTCCTGGATTCATTTAGATCCTGTAAAACAGCCAAACGATCATGGATATCAAATGGTTTTTCATCCGCCACTGTGCCTCCACAATCAAGATCAGGTACCCACATTCTTGTCCCAAATAGGACCTCGTAAGGAGTGACACCCCCTAGAGAGCTTCTTGGCTGATTGTTTAGGGCTCTTTGTACCCCATATAAGTGATCGACCCATCTACCGCCCTTGCCTAATACCCTAGCTGTTAAAGATTGCTTTAAGTCACGGTTTTTCCTCTCCACAACAGAATTTCCCTCAGGATGGTACGGAGAGGAGTACCGCAATGCTATGCCTATTCCTTCCATGGCCTCTTTGTAAGCCCGAGAGCTAAACGCCGGGCCACGGTCAGAATGTAACGTGCCAATTGCGTATGTGCTGATAAAGACTCGCAAATCTCTTATAACAGTTTGAGCGTCAGCACAGCGCTGAGGCCAAACCCATAGGAATCTAGAGCAGGAATCCACTGCAACCATGATATATTTCTTGGCCCCATCAGATTGTAGGGGTCCGCAGTGGTCCAAATATACACATGCGAGAGGTTTCTCTGATTTCAGCAATGGTGTCTGCGCTGGGCGAGTTACGGTGGAGCCTTTCATCTGCTGGCAGATGTTGCACTTTAAGACATAGTCTTTGGTCTGCTTTGTTAACCCTGGCCACCAGTAGCGCTGTTTCAGTAAAGAAATAGTCGCTGTGACGCCTGTATGCGCAGAACCCAAACCCTCATGTGCTGCTAGAATTAAGCTTTGCCTACGATCCATATTTGGTATTACTCTATCCCCCACTCCAGGAATCTGAGCATATGGAATGTTTTGGCCATCTAACTTGTAGGAGTACTTGAGTGGAAATTTCTTAGGTACTGCTGTGCTTCCTTTGCTTGAAGCATTGACAGCTACCAAAATCTCGCCGTCTAGTCTCGTTTTTGAACGAGTGATTGCAGCTACGGAAGCCGTGCGAACAGCCCCCTTTGCGGCTTCATCAGCCAATGAATTCCATTCAACGTGAACGCCATCACGCTGATGACTCAGTGTATGTATCACGTGAGCCCTTGGTAGTTCGTTTCTCAACTCCACTACCTGTTCCCATAGCATTTTATGTTTAATTGTGCCACCTTTTGCGTCTTTAAACCCGTTTTGTTCGCAATGATGTAAGTATTAATTGTACGACTGTACACAGTAAAAGGAATCACACACAATTAGCGTGGGGAATTCGTGTTCCGTATTTACCAGTGCCAGTATTAGTGCTTTTAATTCTGCCAACTGAGCCGTGCAGTCTCCTAGATATTACGTTCTAGTGCAACTTGGATGGAACTTTCCATCGCGCATGCGACCTTTAACGATTGCACACGGTGCGCTGTAAGCTTGCTTACTCCCTAGGGCTGGTTGAGCAGATCCGTCAGTGTAAATAATATATTCATACTGATCTAGAGGCAAAATCTCATTTGGTAGAGGATATTCTTGTTCGTATTGGAGAAATGCTTGTGTTTTTAAACTTGGATCAAATCTGTATTCAACATCCGTTGCAGTAAGAGAATTAGCCCATTGTATCCATCTGGGATATAAGGCTTTCGCATTTGGAATGCTAGCCTTTGTAACAGGCTCTAAGGCTGGTACTGGGGTCACGACTATTATGCGCTTTCCCTGAGCCAGAGCTCTTTCTCTTGCTACAGCGGTCTAAACTGCTGTCAGGATTTTTTCTGTTGAAGTGAAACGCAACTCTGCGTTTGTGTACAGGTGTGATTTGTATGCGATTGGTACCGTTTCGCCTTCATTGAAAGTTAAATAAGTGTACCCGCATTGACCCGCTATTACTCGGATCACTAAGTTGCGTACGTTTACGCGTGTCTGTAAGTGTTTTGAAGCTATCAAGTCTTCTTGTTGTGAACGTAGGATGTTTGTATGTTCCTGTGTCCATTGTCTGACTGAAAAATCAGGTTTTATTAAGTCGTAGAAAGGTTTTACTCTTTCTGCGTAATCTAAAATGTATGTTCGACCAAAATTTAGGAATCCCAGAATTGATTGTAAATTCTTTAATGATTTTGGAGGTTGGAGCAGCGCACACTTTTCTAAAAAGTTAGCTGCTAGGCTTTTTCCTTCACTTGACAGCTCATATCCTAAGAACAGGACATCGAGATGGGCAATTTTTGATTTTTTGAAATTAAAGTTATAGCCCTCAGAGGCGAATCCCATAATAATGGTGCTCACCCTGGTCAAGTGCCTCTGTAAGTCATCGTCCATCAGATAAATATCAACCACATAGGACAATGCTTCTTCATCCAAATTTTGGAGTAACTCTGTTACTGTTGCTGAAAACAACCCCGGGCTATTCTTATACCCTTGGGCGAGTCGACAAAATTGACGTTGGGACCCTAGCGCTGCGAATGCGGTCAAATACCTGCTTTCAGGCGCTATATTTTGGCAGAAAAATCCATTTGAGATATCAAGTGTTGTTTTGTATTTCTTCCGCACAATGTTATTCATTAATGCGGCGCTGTGTGCATTTTGAACTGCAAATGTATTTGTGCAAGTGTTTAAATGTCTGTAATCCAAAACTAAACGATATGTGTTGTCAGGTTTCATTACGGGAAACAAAGGATTGTTCATAGGTGAAGTGCAATTTTCAATCACCCCCTGGTATTCTAGTTGATCTAGGATCTCCCTCACTTATTTTTTAGCTTCCTGCTTTATAGGGTATTGCCTTTGAGCATTTGGGGAAACTTTTAACGGGATCACGTGGTGGGTTGAATCCTCATCCCAACCAACATGATTTTTGTACAATGCTGGAGCTAGGGCAACCGCCCACTCCTGCGCATATGCATGTTTTAAATGTATGGGAACGAGGTCGGAAAAGGCTGGAAAAATTATCGTTTCTCCCCTAGGGCACTCCATGACGAATGCTGGCGGCCAGTCTTGTTCTGCTAATAGAATGTCATATCCAGATGACAGATTTTTCCAAAAGAGACCTTTAATTTTTCTGGGTTTGTCCCCCTCCATCCGGAGTGTTATCTCATGTAACTTATGTGGGGCACTTACCCGAGTATCAGGTGTTTCCACCGTGATATACTCACTCAACTCCGCTGTCACCAGAAATTCCTTCAGGTTCTGGCAAGCTATCGTTACTTCTGCCGCGCTGTCTAGCATCGTCAGAGCCCATTCCCCGTTCAGAAGTTGTGTCCTCAGAATTCTGGGCATGTCTGATCTTAAGACCTGCTACCTTCTTCTTTTTGAACTGAGGTTTCTGTTTTTGTTTATCTTCTTTTTTAGGTGCGTAGTCCACAGCGCGTTGCGTGTCTCTGGACTTTGTACGCTCCTCTGACCGTCCTTCCCTCTCGGAGTTTTTTGATGAACCCTGAAAGGAACATGTATCAGTATCCTGATACCTGTCAGGTTTTTTAATATTATCCCTATTCCGGAGGTTATACCTCCTTTCAGAGGGCTCCTGTTGAGGAGACCTACCTCTGGATTGAGATCTGCTGTCTTTAGACTTTTGTTGTTTTTTATTTTCCCACTTCTTTTTAGAAGAAGTAGGTGTCTGCTTTGTAGTGTCCTTTTCAGGACTGCCCACCAGTTGTGGTTTTAATGCTTTCCCACCTAAACTGTCTCTGCCTAGTTCTGCATACGCAGTTTCAATTATTTTGGGTAGTTTGTGTTGTTGATCTACTGGACTGAACTCCCTTAGGCGTTGGCGGATCGCCACTGAAGCTGCTTCCCCCTTAATGTTAGCTAGTATTATGGCTGATACCTGTTCGTAGTTATCTAGTAACTTCATCCCTAAGTTAAGGGCAGGCTCTGCTCCGTACTCATTTTGTATCTGTCTCAATACGTCAGGTACTACTGCTAAGGACGGGATACCATGTGTTCTGGTATATATGGCAGCAAAAACTGTACCCCAAGAGGTGCAGTCCTCTACTTGTGGTGTGATCCCCATGGGCAAGCAGATTGTTAATATTCTGTGTTTATCACAAGCTGAGTTATTTTCTGAGCTATCCAGAATGGTATTTGTTCGCGTTTTGTGGGCATTTTGCCCATTACCGCGTGTAATGTTTAAGGAGTAATTTTAGTTGCTGTACCCTGGAATTGGGTCCCGTTTGTTGCAACTGTTGTTGGTTGAACTGTGAGAGTCCTCATGACGAATTGTGTCAAGTTTCTGTAGATTTTGATTAAATCTCTGTTTTGTATGAGTAATTCTGGCTGTGGCATTGTGCCAATTTCAGGATGCGATGTATAAGCCGCTAGCATCGGCCATGTGGCTCCGTCTCCTCTGAGCGGGCCTAATCTTACTCTTGCTCTTAAGTGGGGTAGGGCGCCTTTAAACCAGTATAAGTGTTCCTGGTAAGCGAGTGGAATCTCTATGTCATTGAATGGACAGTATTCCTCTGGTGCATCTCCTTCTATGTACTAGTGAAATGTCTTTGTTACGGGATCTGCTGCTGGGAATGTAACCCATGAATAGAATACCTCTGTTTTATTTGATTCGTGTGCCTCAATCACGAGAGCTACTACACCACCCCTTGGTGGAAAACCATTTTTCAATAGTTTCATGGTGAGCGTATGTCTGAATTTGGGTGCAATTTCAATTGCATTTTCGGGTTGTTCTCCGGCTGAGAGATGCAGATCTACTCTTTCTTCATCGCTCTGAGTCATTTTGAAAAGAAAAGCTTTTCCAAGAGAACTAAGATAAAAGTTTTATGCACAATTTGGGAACTAAATGTCCTTCAAGCTTGATTAACCAACAGCCAATAAATAGTATTTTCGTACTACTCAGCTGCGGCGGATTTTGTGCCCACCCACTCCAGACGTCTCTGATGTTTTGTGAGTAGGTTCTCTGAGAATAGCACGACTGAACTACTCAGATTCTACTGTTAAATAAGTACCCAACCAACATTGGGCGCCATGTCGTGTAGTTCCTATAGTACCCCTGCAGGACCTGCGCGTTTGGATAACATAAACTGTGGGTTTGGTGATAGACTGGCTCTGTGCACCCCCACCGCGTATGTTAGCCGGATTTGCATTAGCTAGCTCACTGTGCCACTAGAATCTCCTCTTATCGGGGAGAGATTAGTTTCTGGCAACCTTACATCATGACAACCCTGATCCCTCAGAATCGTGGAAACAATGTACTACTTTTCGCTCAGTCACTCGTGCTTACTTATTTGGTTTGTCTCAGAGAGTTACACAGAATAAACAGTCTGGGCGTTTCAATAAGTATTTATTGAACAGTTGTTATTCTGGTGTAGAATATATGTGCTGCAGCCACCAGTAGACAATAGCAGAGATATATTATCAGCAGTACGATCAAAGTGAAGGGTTAGTACAGTTCTACCATATTGCAATAATAATGGTTACATACATGAATATATAAAATGCATTATAAAAGTGCACGTACTCCTACGATGCCTAACTAGATGTACCTAAGTGTACCTAGCATGTGTGTAGGTCTAAAAGCCTAAGAGCCAAGAATCCTTCTAGGATTTATTCGAACCCCATTACCTGAATAGAGAGAGTGTGGGACCCCGTCCTGGTCACGAGTTGGACACCCCGCAAGGGCTGTGCTAGACCGCTGTCAGCTGGAGCGACTGCATGCAGGAGCCTCAGCGTCTCTGGTCAGTGTGTCAGCATGGAAGTCTTGGTTCCCTCTCTCTTACCGTGGCAAGATGTGGTGTATTTATACCCTAAAGTATCTCGTCCCTCAGTATGGTTTGTATTGGTCTTTGTTAAACATGAGGAAGACGTCAGGGGTGAACTTTGTACATACATATTATGCGGGAGATGTAGCTGGTGAATGCTCATGCATAATTTATGAGTACATTGTAGGCCTGTGTTCGGGAAAAACCCTGCAGTGTTCTAACCACAGACTAGATAACATTCAACCCTCAGAGCTCGTTGTGTACTGTAGGGAACTAATGTAGGTGAAAGAATATGCCTATATTAGGGCATAGGAGATCATGACTATAATAGGGCATAGACGATTATGGCCAAAATAGGGCATATACGAATATGACCATACACGGCATATATGAACGCGTCTATATTAGAGCCTCTATACGAAACATAACAGGTGCTGTTGTGTGCAGTGAGTATTGGCTGTGGGAAAGTGTTGGAAAATACACAGGAAGCACATGGAAAGGCTCCCTTGGTGTTGTGTGGAGCGGCGAGGCAGCAACGTGTGGAGCAGTGGTGAGGGTTGAGGCTGTGGAGGGTCGCAGCACTGTAGAGGCAGGAGGTGGGAGGACAAGGGTTCCTGGTGCTGGGCGTAGTTCAGGAGCGAATGGATGCTGACAGGCATACCTTTGGCTGCGCGTCAACACTTTGGCAGCCATTAAGTAGTTCCTGGGAGGGGAGCTGAGTGATGTCACTTCCTGTGCAGATGGATGATGGAAAATCCAGTGATGTCACTTCCTGTGTAGATGGATGATGGAAATGACTACATGCTTTACGAAGTAAGCACTGGTCAGGAGATCAGTTTTTTTGGGCAGATTTAGCTTTAAAATATACTGGAATGCATGTGAGGGGGGAGAGAAGAAAGGGTCTGAACTAGTGGTGAGCATGATGATGTCTTACTTGACATACATCTGCTACGGCCTGCTAACCTCATTTCGGTTTTGCAAACCTCTTGCTTTCTTTCAGCGTTTGACGACTGCTCAGTGGCTGTTGAGTCAGTCAGCGTCAATCCAGACTTTGAAGTGCAGCGGTATGCGTTCAACATATTGACGAATAATAGCTAGGCAGGGAAGGAGGTCATGCAGGGGCTGCATGCACATTTTGAGGGACATAACAAGATGTGCAGACCCTTTTGGAATTCTGAATTGTGTGATGGTGTTGGAGAAGCCATATTCTCCCATGCTGATTTGAGGATAAATCTTTCTTGTTTGGGAAGAGAGCCATTGCTATGTTCCTTCTCTGGCCTCTATTATTTATTTTATGTTAGTCAGTCGCAATTGGTTATCTGTGGTGTTAATCAAGCCTGATAGAACCAGCAGTTCTTAAATGGCCACAGCTCCCATGTTGAAGGTGAAAAGCAAAGTTCTTCATGTCTAGCAAGATGGTTTTAGTATCTTATGTTGGCCTAAACTGTCACTGCATAGTAAGATGTGGGCTCTAATGTGATTATTTAGTTTGGTGGTGACTACACTGTCCTGGAAAAGAAGGGAATATTTGATAGTAGCCCAAGTAGGCTGTGCTCTATATAGAAATGGTGGGCTTGTTAGGATTGGGGTGCTCAATACTTGCATTAGAGGGTGAGGAATGGACCCACAATGGACCCACCGTAAATAGAGGTAAAGAGTAGGACAGTTATTCCTACTACATGAATATCTGCACACTCCCTGAACAATCTTCATGGGGTCTCTTGGGCAGTTTGCAGAACTCATGTTATTGATGGTGTGTGTTTGTGTGCATTTGTGTGATCTCCTGAGTGTTACTGGGCAGTAGTGCTGGAACAATTTTCAGAGTAGGGCTGCTGTACATTGACATCACCTGGCTTAAGTACTTTGTACAATTGAATTTTCTATGCTGCTAACATACATTATGAAATATTTGTAATTTACTTTGGAAACTAAGCACATATATTTTTTATGTGTTAGAGAACCTCTGGACACTGTAGCCTTCTCCTTTCACCTGTACCCCATTGAGAGTGTCAATGGTTAAAATGACAAAATAATTGGAAAATACAGTCAGCGAAATAGGCAGTAAACATAGATAAAAGAAAACACCGCACTTTGTCAAATGATGTTGCCTGTCATGAGACAGTTTGTACTTGAATGCAAATGCAGAGTAAATCATTCAAGACTAATAAATAAAGGCCTCTTTATTGTTTATTCTCCATCTGAACTCCATCAAAGATATATATGAGGGTGGTGCTAACACCTACTACGTACACCCCTTCTTCCAGTGTCACTGTTTCTGGACAAGCAGATGAATGGCTTAATGGAGACCATGCAGGGAATTGTGGTTTCAGCAAAAGTTGCTTTGAAGCTCACTAGCTGGAAACTTTATGTTCCTTCATCCTATGTTTTGTATATGACATAATTGAGGATAATTTGTTATATTGAGCTTTATACCACACTACTGATGTTTCTAAGCACTGTAAATAACAGGTATTATATTTTCAAATTTATGGGAATGTTTTCCCACTTTGGAAGAAAGACTGTCAGGATTCAAACTTGAGACCTTTAGATTGCCACATTTGCCAGCGATGAACATTCAGGCTTCTGAGCCATACCCCCTATATGCTTGCCGTTGTGGTGGGTTATTCGACTAATGAGTTGGATTGCCTGTTGTTTGAGGATTATAACTATTTGACTTTTTTGCTGGATACACTTTAATTGTGTTGTGTAATGCTTTGCTCTCTAGAATTCCAAATCTATATTTTCTACTTGGTTCTGTGAGGTTGAGTTGCTGGCAACCAATTGTGATTTTACAAGGTGTGTTTAGTTGTGTTTGCTTTTTTATCAGTGCTTTTAGGTCCATAGTGAATAGTTGTTGTTTTGTGGAGGGTGTGTTAGGCAATAACTGAGAAAGGGCACTGCCTTGGTGCAAGCTATAACTAAGCTTCTAAAGAGGAACCCCTAGTACTGTGGTTCCCAAAACGTTTTAGAACCATGACCCATTTTTTAAAACAACAAACTTTTGCAACCCACTTACCTTTAATGGAGATGTGGCAGGTGATTTCTGAATGTAAATAAAGCATTGTGTGGTAACGCATTGTCATTTACAGACAGGACATTGTCCATTAACATGGCCACTAAATTTGCACAGATATACAGTTTAACTGATAAAACTATATAGCACACAAATGATAATGTGGAGAAATTGGGTTTCTGTGAATATTTTTCATTTGTGCATCGCCAGGTAAGTGTCCTGATACGTTTTGATCCTATTAAAACCTCTGTTTCCAGCACACTTCAGAATTATTTTTAAAAAAGTGCTTAACTGCTGTTTTCGTAACTGCTGGATGCATATAGTTCACTTACAGGTATTAACATTTTGTTGCATATTACAGAAACACCATCCTAGAGTGTCATATAATTTACTTTAAGACCTTCTCTCACTTTATAGTCAGAGAAAGAAAAGTGAACACCAATCCTCATATTAAAAGAATAAAGCTGCCTGCCATATGACCTCTGTCTTTGAATCACAGTCAAGTGTGACAAGTTAAACACAGAATTTAAAGGCATCTTTATTTATTGCTCTGACTTTCGTGACCCACAAAAATCTGCTTGTGACCCACCAGTTGGTCACGACCCACAATTTGGAAAACGCTGCCCTAGTAGGTAAAATGTTTTTTTGTAGTAAGTCCCTGACTTACCCATGGTAGCCTTGCTCAAACAGCAAAGCCATCCGAAGAGAAAATGCATGTGGAATGTGGGCAAACCTTTTACTTTTGGTGTTTTTTTATTAATCTTTAAAAAACTATTTACATGTAATTGAATATTTATAAATTGTTTATATTTAATTCAAAATTAAGTTAATAGTGCTGTAAGAGTTTTTATTTTGCTTCTCATTTAAAGTAAATATATCAAATTGATTTGCATAAATATTAAACATAAAGTTATTTTTTATCATTTTTTTAAGTTCAGTAAACCTTTTTTCTTTTCCCTGTACTGTAACATAGGGAGATCTCCACCTCCTTGTGAAAAGTTACAAGTAGTAACTTTACACTCGTAATTTAGGCTCCACTCTTTGAATTCAGAGGGTTGAGATCTGTATGTGTCCTCTTTGCAGTAAAAGGGTGAATAGCAAAAAGTAGTAAATTTACTACAAAGTGTAAGAGTAAATTTACAGGTATAAATTTACTGTAATGAATAGAGCCCATTATGTCAAATATCCATCATCGCACAGAGGTTCAAGAGAGCTCCATCTCTCCTTTATGTACTAACTATGCCTCAACCCTGCTCTCTTTTCCCCAGCTGCTCCTTATTGCAAATGTCTTATGTACTTTACTACTGTACTGCTCCTCCCTTTATGTGTTTGGTCACTGCCGACTACAATTATATATGTCTTTTAAATGCCTTCCGGTATATACTGATACCAACCATAAACACATGTAGCTCTCACTTGCCCCACTATTGTATGTTTCATATAACCTACAGATCATGTGTAAAGTTGTTATCCTATTACCCTTTGTTGTATAGCACCCTTACACTCTATGGGGTCTAGAAGCGCTATATCAATAATGCCAAGATAAATAAATATATATCTTAGTGTAACCCTCACCGCCTCCCTCTCTGCCATTTTCGTCCAGTGCTCTCTTTCCATCCCTCCTGCAGTCCTGCGGGCTCCTCTCCCCTCCTCACTCTGTCTTGCACTCAGCAGCCTCTTGCTTCTGCACAGCTACAGCGCTCAAGGTCATCCCTGAAGGGCATGTTCGCTCACACACTGCTTAAACCAGCGGAATGCCTGTTTGGTAAATGCTTGTTTTCCCGCATTCTCAGCCTCTGCAGCTGAATAACCAGGACGAAATAACAAGACAATTCTTCAGACAAAAGAAAGAAATGCTCACCTATAGCAGCCCCATGTAATTTCACCAAATGCGATTAATTATAAAGAAAAAATAAAAACCTCAGAGTAAGAAGGGAGCGAAGGTAAGATGTGGACTGTGTTGTGCAGCCACTGGAGGAAGGCTTCTCGTTTTTTTGGGCTAATTGATTATTCAGTACATGGGAAAAGAAGGGGAAGGCGGTGTGGGGGCAGGGGGGCTGTTGACTGGATACAGGTGTGGTGGATTCCATCAGGCGTGCTTTCATCTACAGAGAATCGTTGATTACTTTTACCCATGGGTTGGTTTCAGGGTGTACTTGTGTCCATTTTTTAGGAATAAATACATAACCACATCCATACAGGTAAAGGGACATCCAGTGAAGGATGCCACAATAGGTTTTACATCTCAACCAGATGTCATCGAACAAAGGCACCTTTGGGAGCCCTTATTGTTGGTGACGTAGACTTAAGTAAGAGAACAAGTTGTATATTTTTCACTGGGTGGTCCTTGAATGTAAACTATATCAGGAGGGACTACACAGAGGTTTCAGCAGGAACAACAGGAACTACACAGTCAACTTGTGTCTCTAGGTTTCATTGCATTTCAGAAAAAGCAGACCAAGATTATCCAACCTCGAGACCACATTGCTGAATGGAAAGTATAATAGGATGCTTCTGAGTTAGTGTCTAGCTTGGCGTCAATCACAACATGAAGAACAGCCTCAGTCTTAGATGCACGGAGGCAGCATAGCCAGTCATCCTTATGGAGAGTGTACCACAAACTAGCATTCCCCATGAACAAGAAATTCGCCAATCTAAAGACAAAATGTGTTTAAAGAGAGAGTTTTTTCTTAAATAAAAATCTATGTATGCAGACTTAGACGAGCGCTCTACAAATGACCCTTCGCATGCGCCGCAGAATCTTCAGATGGATCCCAATCAACACCAGGAAGACCGTCACGCAGGCCCTCGTCACCAGCTGCCTTGACTACAGCAACGCTCTCTACGCTTGAATTTCCAGCTCCTCAGAAGACCCCAGACCATACAGAACTCATCCTGGACCTCCCCAAATGGACTCATTTCACCCCCCCCCCACCTCAGAAACCTCCACTGGCTCCCCATCCAAAAGAGATGCCAGTTCAAGATCCTCACACACGCCTACAAAACTCTACACAATCAAGGACCCTCTTACATCAACCATCGACTGAAGTTCCACCTGCCTGCAAGGCACCTGCGCTACAACTCAGTCGTCCTCGCACACACCCCCTGCATCCATCACAGCCGTAGTGGGGGCCGCTCCTTCTCATACATCACCACCAAGTCCTGGAAGGACCTGCCCCTCCACCTCCGAACAACACCCTCCCTGGCAAACTTCAGAAAAAAACTTAAGACCTGGCTTTTCGACAGAGACACAGCACCCGCAGTAGCCAGATGCCTCAAGGGGGTACAGTGCTGCACAATGCAAATGCTGACTGAATGATTGATTGATCCTACTACAGGTTTCAAATGGGTGTTTGCAAATTCCTGATTATAAAAGATATATCCCTCACATCAAGGTTTTACCGCATGGTATTAAGCTCATGGAGATTTCCTAATAGCGCTACTGGCCTGCACCATCTCATCCTTCTCACAAAACATCAACAAGATATCGGCAGTAGCCTTGACCACACATTACTGCTAGTATAACAAGCATTTGAAATGCAATAGGTCTCGCATTTACGCGAGTTTAAGCTATTGGCATTGTAAATGACAATGCGTTTTTATTTATGTTTCAAAAAACAAAACATAAATAAGACGCATTGTCATTTACAATGCCAATAGCTCAAACTGACGTAAATGCGAGACCTGTTGCATTGCAAATGTCTCGGCCGACACTGGCTCAGTGCTTATGGCATTTCAGTTTAAAGAACAAACAGACGGGGCCTGTTTTTTTGTTGCATGGTTCTCCTTGGCAGGGGAGTGAGGAGGGGGTGGGCTGTAATTCCACACTGCCTGGAAGCCTCTGTCTCAGATGTGAAAGAGTTTGTGCTCGGTAAGAATAAAAGGTCTAACATCCTCCAAAACAAGAAAGCAGCCGTCAGAGCCCCTCGCCTTCTATGATTGTGAGAGGTATTTGACACATAAGTAAAAAGCAGCTGTTCTACAAAATGCGCACCTCACAGAAGAAACAGCAAGAAATGTAAACAAGGTGAGCTTTAAACCATGGATGGGTACAGTATGCCATAGAGGCTCTCAAAATACTGTCAAGAATTACCATTATGCCAGAGCCAGATTTTATATCATCATGCCACAGTCAATAATTACAACAGTATATCAGGGCTGGTTTAATTATTGTGTCGATGCCCACAATATGACAAAAATCTTCGCACGCACGTACACAACCACCGACACAAGGAAAAGCACTGTAACAGAACCTGCTAAGCAACCAGCTGACGTTCTGCCTTCACCTGCTCGCCTTTCCTGCACACCTATGCTCCGCTTTCGGTTTCTGCTGTTCACTCCATGGCAGGTCTGCTACATAAGGATCAGCTTTATTGATAAAGGTCACAAACTTTGCCCTTTCAGTCAATGGAGTACCACTTATTTTTGAGAGTCGAGAAAATACGGGCCAATCGTATGCACGAGGATTTGACGGGAGCCATAGGGTATGCAGATACAGGGCCATCGGAGCATTCAGATGGCTTAGACTGTTGTGTCATTTTTCCTTAAAGTGTTATTTTTGTAGGCAAAAAGAAATCCAAATGTGGGATACCAAATATTTGGCTAAAAACTAAAACCGTTGGCATCCTGCCAGATCCAGAGTCTCAAAATCTGCACTTACCTAGCCTCCCGCAGTCTAAAATCTTTAGAGGAGCCAAGCGTGCGATTCTGCCTCGCTTCCGCATCTGAGCAGCTTTAAACGCAGATGGCAGGGAAAGCAAATGGAGAGCTTGTTTCTCGTGACTGGCAGGAAGTTGGAAAACGCAACATTCGCTCCGGAAGAACTTATACCGGAAGTTATCGCCCCAGTTCTGTTGCCAATGAACGGACTGCTGTTGAAATAAGATCCGTGCGAACATTACACTGATTTCTCGCTACTAGAGCTGTTCATAAGAACTGGCTAAATGGTTGTAGATGTCCTTTTTTGTGAAACGCGCTGGATCTAAATTGAGACGCAAAGTGAGCGTGTACTATTTCAATGTTCTAAGTATCTACATTGAGCCGCACCTTTAATATTGTGGTTTTGGAAAATGATTTGACACCCCCTCGGGATAGTGTGCCCCCTGCTCTAGGGAAGTCTTTGGAGGTCTCGTCTGCCTATTGGACAGCTCGGACGAATGCACTACCCACTGTAGGAGAGGGCGAACCTGTCCCGGGCCAGGCTCGGCTTCAGCAGACAGAAGCAGCGCCGTTCTGAGCTGCGTTGCTGCCATCATAACCCGACAGGATACTATTACAAGCCCAATCCTCCTTAAAACAAAGCCCAAAACCAACTAACATCCTACTAAAAAAAGCCCAAATGACGGTTGACATCGAAAATTGCTAAAAGCCTAAAAAATATAACCAATGAAGAAGGAGGCATGGCGAAAGACGTAGCCCCAATACAACTGTGTAATTAGGAGGAGGTGGGAGGGAGGAAAACTATATTTAAATATAATCAGCTATGGTGCCGAAACTACTCTCAGGCAAACAGAAACAGAGCAGTAAACCAAGAAAAAAGTAGTCCCCCAGAGAACAGACAAAGAACTGTAGTGTGATGAGACAGTACTTAGTCCCTGCTGCATGGGAGGAACGGAAGAGAGAAAGGAGGGACAAAGAGGCAGGACTGACCACTGGCAAGCAAGGATTTTTGAAGGACACTGAAACAAACAAATCAAAAGCTGGGGGATGGCTTTAACCCAACATCAGAAATTACAATAGGTCTCGAATGCTCGACCTAAAAAGGCAGCCATCCCCATCCCCATGCTGATTTAAAAAAGCACAGAGAATTTCTCCCTAAGAGAGTCTGGCGTACGGGATACTCTGCCACAAACTTGACAGATGTCCCATCTGTGGTATTACCAGTGCATTGTACCCTACGGCGCTTGTAATACGGTGGACGGGATATCCGGCACATTGTGATGTATTGCAATGTTCGCCAAACTCTAGATATGGCCCATATGTTCTTTACTGAAGGACTCACTGCTATGCCAGCCCTTCTAATACATCAAAATAATGATTACAACAAGGTAAAAATTAGATTGCTGCTGTCTAGGTCAAAATATAAAGACCTTCCTGTAGTCCAAGACAAAATAGGCACCTAAGTTGTGGGTGCGTGTGGAAATAGAAGGCTGGAGATGGAGCCTGGGGTGGAAGGGCAGATTCAGACGCAGCTAGGTCATTGGCGTTCTGCATATTATCTGCTAGTGCACATGCTTTACTTTTATCAATTTTGCACACATAGAAATAACTGACTGGATTGACCGGATGGAAAAATGCTGTTGCAAATCTGTTCTCATGTTTAGTATCACGGTATAATACATGGGAGCCTACAAAACCTGTATAAAAGCCTAGTTCTTTTTACCTCATTACAGTCGAGTTGTGATACCTTTAGTGACCTGGAATAAAGAAATGATGCAACTGCTCAACTAGAATAACCTATAACAGTTGGGTTGTGATGTAATAATGACTCCTGCCAGAAACAGCAAATAAGGTGAATGGCAGGTCGCAGAGCATCATTTGCAGCTATAGTTTCAGAACTGGCTTTTCATCCTTCTGATCTGCTTTTTCTAAAATTGGCAGTGATCATCAGAAAGGAGATGATTTATTTTTTGGTGTGCTAAAGGGCATTACAGGAAAAGTATAATCTATGCATGTTACTATTATTTGAGCTACAGCATTTTTAAATCTGATTTACATTAACCTGATTTTAATATCTTTTTGAAACAAATTTCAGATTTCACTTGTATCCTTGATATCTGTAACCATACCATCTCTTTCCTATGAATGAGCAAAGCAGCAGGTAATTGAGTGGTTTGTGGGAAGGGTGATGGTGAGACCATGCCTTATAAGAAATGAAATGCCCTCTACTATATGTTAGAAGGATATTGCAAGTCACCTAAAACTCCATGACCTTATAAGGGAACCTGGTGTTCGACCGTATTCGTCTGTATATTACCTAGCAGATAATCTGCATGGAAGGGGCAGAATAGAAAATGAATGGAAGTAAAAGGTGTACATGAAGGAAGATGGTATATACTGTTTGAAAAATGATAAGCGTCCATGTCAAATTCTACAAGCAATTTATTTCCATTGTTAAACCTGTGGCTTTTTCGTCAATTTCTTGGGCAGATTGCCATGTAAAATACACCGAACGAATACATTGAAGGCACAGCTCCCAAATACTGGCAGAAGAAGCAATGCAATACACCTCTTGACAAAACTCACAGAAGAGCTTCTCCTAGTCAGCCCCGGGCCAGAAACAGGCCCACACCTCTGGAACATCCTGTCGGGAGAAATATATAGTCCGATTTACTACTGGATTTCAGATCAAGGTCAAGACTTAGGGCCTGCTTTAGATCTTGGCGGTCTGGTTACTCCGTCACAATGGTAAGGGCAGGGGCGTAGCTTGGGCAGTATGATTGAGGGGGGTGAGCTTCAGATTTCTTAACAATCACACTACGACATCTTATTAAAACACATTATACGAGAAGCAGAATATAAAGGGTGCTGAAGGGAAGTGGAAAGAGAGAGGAGTGCTGGTTGCTAGGGGTACTTAAATTGCAATATTTTTCAAACTAATCAACATTTTTAAGGCCTTCAAAAGATAGATGAGAGTGTGTTTGTTTTGGACAGCAGTGTAGGCATGTAAAAGTCCCAGGTGAAATCAAACAGACACTTCACATTACCCGACTGAAAGCCTTTGTACCCAACTATTTCCTACAGAATACATTTTTCAGGGGCATGTAACACCCCAAATATCCCCCCTGGAGCTACGCCCCTGGGTGACGGATATCCTGTCCGCCGAAATATAAATCTCATTATATCCTATGGGATTTATATTTCAGCAGACGGGATTTCCGTCACCGTTGTGACGAAGCAACTTGCCCGCCAAGATCTAAATCAGGCCCTTAATCTGTTTCAACCCCTCGATTTAAGCATCTGACTTTTTCTTGCTCGGCGTTGGCTACCAAGATATCTATCGCTCTTGCCTTGTTTACATTGTAAATATTCCGCATGTGATGTATGGCTCCATGTTTTTAATTATTTTTGACCTTGCAAGTGCCTATGTGGCCTGTTCACTCTGACCTCGATTTCCCAGCCTTGGTTCTTCAAATCCATAAGCTGTTTAGCATATGTGCACCCTGTGTAACTATGCACCCTGGTCTGTGTGTACTACATATCTATGCATCGCATCTATATGAGATGACTGAGCTACAGAGCTATGTAAGGTTTAAATGTAAACATTACCATCTTGATATGGATTCCTCTCCTACAAGCAAATAACTATTGCATGAATGTGCGTGTTGTAAGCAAAATAAACGTATTTCAGTGAAGCGTCTGAAGCGTCTGAAACCTGCCGTGCCAGCAGCCTGAATGATTGTGTCCATGTGACTCAGTCTGGCCGTTCATTGATTTGTTACTGACCATCTGTTCACCCACTTGGTTTCACCTAGACTGGTACAGGCATCTGAAAGAGGACAGAATATTATCTGCTCGACTCTTTTTTTAAATTTTTTTTACTTCCAGCTCAGATGCAAATCTTCCACCCTGGCAGGTGCTGCGGGCTTTAGCGACATGTCAGGAGGGATTAATCTAAACAAGAAATACTATGTACACTAAGATTTGTGAGAATTAAAGACGTTCATGTATTTAACCTCTGGGTCAGAGAGAAATGTTTACTGTTGTGAATTGGTTGCTCAGGCGATTACTGTTGAGGCGTCACTGCAAATGGGATGTTAATTGCATTTCCAGTGCTCTTAGCACCAGCATGCACCCCCCACTGTATTTACAATCTCAAATTCTGCTAGGATTTATTGTATTTATTATTAAGCAGTGGACCGGTGGTAGCATGGCTGACAGTCGGGGGAAGTGGGAACTGCTCTTGCATTCCAGCCCAGTGGGCAACAGAGAGGGTGCACCTATACATTGTTGAAGTATATTTTATATTAGCAGTTCAATGAACAATACAACATCCAACAATCTAGAGCCAAATATATGATCGCATCTCATTAAGACATTTCGGAAGTCAATCAGCTCTCCCCACTCTCCCTCACCCAGCTCAGGTCACATAGTGGGTGTAGTTGACAAATTCTATACCATCTTACACTGAGATTAGTGCATATGTACCAGCCGAGACGGGCCCAACTCAACCCCCACCTGGGTGTTGTTGGCTCTGTGTATCTTTTTCTAGGGTCGCTCTTTGGTCTCAGCAGGCGTGTATATCCTTTTAATTTAAGGAGGTAAGTCATCCGGCGGTGTTAATAATTCGGTGAGCATCGCCGCCCACGCCCTTGTGTCATCTTCTAGTTTCTCATCCCTGTGTGTAAATTTCATATGGCAGCCCTCAGCAGTTATCCATTCAGCCATATCATTCAGCCAGTCTTCCACTTTCGGGCCCCTGGGGGATAGCCACCCTATCACAATTCTACGTTTAGCCAGTAGCAACCCGAGAATTAGAAATGTCCTGCTCAGCTTTTTCCTCTTACGGAACGGAATGGGCCCTAGCACCTATACATTCTTGTTCCTGAGCTCTACAAGGGGCGGGTGAGGAGGCTGGAATACCTACAGGTCTCTGTCCAGTATCAGGCGCGGGGTCACTGCTGTCTCCAGCTGAGAGGATTTGGCATTACTGTCAAACCGTACAGGGAACCAACTTCGAGTCCGAGCATTGGCTCAACATTCTGTGATTCTAGGCAAATCACTTAATCTCCCAGTGCCTGTAGTGTCCTACTGGACAAGTAACGATGCAGCCCCGCCGCTGAGGCTGTACTAACACCCATGCCACACCCATCCATCACACGCATCACCAGTTAGTTGCAGTAGCGGCCGGTGTCTTGATGGAGTGGCGTATCGGGTGGCAGGTGGGAGTGCGGGGGGAGGGACGGACAGATGGCGAGATAAACAAAGAAAAAACAAAAAAACACTTACCTGCTGCATCGCCAGATCGTGCTCCTCTCCACTGCAGGCACAAGATCCCAGACTCCACAGCGACCAATCCTGACGCTGCTTTCATGCATGAGAGCAGCGTCAGAATTTGCCTGAGCGGCCTCCCTCGATGTGGGATCCCATTTAGACTGGGAACCTGTGCCTGCTCTCTCCAATCCGGCACCGCAGCTCGGGTTGTAGAGAGCTTCAGTGCGCATCACGTGTGCACTGAGGGCAGTGCAACCACTCCCCCTATTGCCTGTCATCCCCTGACCCCGCCCCCACGCCTCGACTCCGGGGTTTATTATCGTTTTATTTTTCATTTTTTTGGCTGCTGGCAGGGGGATGAGGCTCCCACCATATTGGAGGGGCCCCTGCTGGTCAGATTAAGTTGAGCATGCCAATTGAAGGGTCCGGGCCCTGGGCCAGTTGAGTAACCACATAAGCAAAGTCTATTTCATCCTTTATCTTAGCATGTGGGCCTAGAGACCATGACACCACATTACCTACAATTTAAAAAAAAAAGCTATCTGACCTTGTGTGATGTAATTGGTGGTCATGTAAAGTTCACCAATGCCCTCGGCCTGAATTCGCACTATATAAAACTTTTAAAAAAAACCCTGACAGTTCATTCAGTACCTCCACTTTAATTTGCTACATAACAAATAAGCTAGTACTCTAGCCAGTGAATTATCTGAATCCGGTGCAAGAAAAGTGTGTTAAACAAAATATGCAGAGTGATGCAAACAGTCCATTTCTAGTGATTTGTCTGTGGTTATTTACTCCCTCCTGTTCTACATTATCGAAGATTGTGTCTTTTAGCTTTTGTCGTGTGGGATAATCCCTCAAAAGCCTGGCATGTGCACAAGAGGTTTCTGATGGCTTTATATCTGCCTTACCTGCTCGCGCGCTTCTGTATGATTTATACCTCATTCCCACTTGTGCACAGGGCACTGGTACATACAACAAGCATTTGCAATTCAACAGGTCTCGCATCAGTTAGAGTTAGAGTTATTGTCATTGTAATTACAATTTTGCACGTATCTAAAAAAAAATGAAACGCTCAGGTTGGGTTACCGAAATGCGCCATGGAGAGCTAACAACTGGTATACCACAGCATAGACTATATGATCTAGAGGATAAAGCAGCGCTGCAGGTTGTGAAAGTGGAATCGAAATAAAGCTGCAAAACATATTTTCCACGAACAAGGTCTCACATTTGCTTAAGTTACAGCTATTGGCGTTGTAAATGGCGTTGTAAATGACAATGTCTTTTACCCATGTGTTATGGAGTGTATGTGGTGTGTAGTGAAAATTTACTTGTAGAGCTGTGCAGTGTTTGAATTCCTTAAACTCAAACAGGTGGTGGTGAGGCAATTAATCACAACTCATTGATGAAGTTATAGTTTAGCGAGATAATTTTTGGAGCTTAACCATGTATATACATCGGCCTTGCTTAGTACCAACTTTAGGGAAAACATGTATTCGGCCTCGGCAGGATGACAAGCTGAGTCGCCCGACCTAGATTTGAACCTGCGACCCAGTGGTGCCACCGAAATCGAAGAACTTTCCCAGTCATTTGAACAGACAGCGGCCAATGTTTGCTAATTCTGTAAGTGTTATAATTTTTAATAAGAAAACCAAAAGAGCGTTTTATTAGTTAGAAGAAATTACATCAAAAACACACACACACGGTACTCACCGCTTTCCCCACCCTTATTAGATTTAGAGGGCGCCGACCCGCAGGAATCGGACTTTGGGGAGGGGCAGTGAACCCCTTAAAGGCACAGGAAACTGTGTCAAACACAACACCCCTCTTAGGTCTGAGATCATTTATTAGTGTTATTATACAAAAGGGCGCTGGGTGCTGTCTTGAACAGCCCTGTAGAGAAAGAAGACACCAGGAACCATATGTAACAGTCCTCCCAGGGAAGGAGACGCTGGTGGCCACATTTATCAACGTCCCGGTTTGGATGGAAGACAAACACATTTCTCCCTTTCCCGACTTGTTAGGTGACAGGATGAAAGGCTAGAGTATTATAAGTGTTCTATGGAGGTGAAACAAAGAGTGTGCCGGAGGAAGCGGGTTGCAGCCCTCAGTTTTATATCTGGCACTTTGCCATCACGACTGTCACTGCTCCCTTTCATTCTCGCCCCTGACCTGCCAACTGCCTCCGCAGCAGCAGCGCTGAGTGAGCCTCGGTTATGCTTCACTGGGGAAAGGGGAAGTGGGCAGGTTTCGGGTGTGTAAACTTTTGGCAGCCCGTGCCCCAGACAAAGCCGGTAAGAGAGTAAGTGGTAAGTGTACGGGGGCCCCTCACACCGCCTTAGCCCCACTCGCCGCACTCCAGGCCACCGCCGGCAACAGTGCAGGCGCACTCCGACTTGCTAAAATCCATTCTGAGAAACACGACTCTTCCAGACAGAGGCCTCCCTGCTTACGTAACTAGGAAGGCTCAGGCGCGCGGCTATGTTGGTGAGGTCAAATAAGCGAGTAGAACACATTGAGATGGTGGTTTTGAATATATATGGGACATCTTAAGGTTGGCTTCGCACGGCGTCAACAGCTAGGTTTGGTTTCTTCTAACTTAGAATGCTCGCTATTGAAACGTTACCTTAGTTGCGATACACTACACTGAAGTTAATCAAATGTGTTTATGTCTCTTGCGTGGTATACATGCTTAACAAGAGCACCAAGCACTGCTAACTCATAAAGCAAGGGCTGTATTTTTATGGGGTGAATGTTTTATAAGGTTTTCATGCCTTTCCTTTTAATGATTACCCCATTCACGGGTCACACAGAGCCCGACCCTTCCAGGCACAGCTGCAGAGCTCGACCATTTAAAAACAACCTGCGGCGACAATCAAGAGAGCGCCAACTGAGTACCTGAGCGCGCGATGCCGCTGTCCCGGTCTTCATTCTGTCCTCGCCTGGGCATGTCCACGGGGGTGCTGTGCGCTGCACGGAATAACGAGGAGAGGTCACCGCCACTCCACTTGAGCTCCTGCTTGACGGCGGCCCGGGCCTGTGGTGCCGCGCCGCAGCTCGTCAGCAGAGTGGAGAGCGTGCCCGCGTCGCAGCTCGTCAGCAAAGTGGAGAGCGTGCTCATGTAGGAGTACGGATAGGCGGGGCCTAAAGGAGACAGGGAGGGAACACAAAAGCATCACTTTCAATAGAAAGCGAGGCTGGGTGGAGCTTCCACCCCACTTCCAAAGAAACCCGACAGAAAACCGACGACAATAGATCTCGCAGAGCGAGCAGCGCATGCGCTGCAACGCTAGGCGAGACCTAAAAAGCGAGGGCTGCCCAAATTCAGGCTTAATGCTATGTTGCTAAAGATTTTTTTTTAAGTGCAGACATGTAACATAATTGACACATGACACCTGACTGCGTCTGCAAAAAAATGTGCTACCTTTAAAAGAAAATGCATTAACATAACTGCGACAGTCGCAGGTTTCCAGGCAAACTTCTGGAAAAGCGCTATGAATTTGTGTGTGTAACACACAGGGATCATTTCCATACATGTACCTACAGTGTACAATTATGCACCATGAAATGTCATCATCTTGGTGCAATTGTACAATTTATTTCTCTGTGGAGAAGGTTTTGTCCTAAACCCTCACAAGTTTTGAACATGTCCTCTTTCCCTTAACACCCTGGAAAAAGCTTTTCTCATGCACTTGTCAACAGTAAACGTGACCATGCCAGTCGTACTCGCTCAAAACTCAGCGTGTCGACCCTGCTTACAAAAAAATCCTATCAAAGCATTTAACACCCTGAAACCAAAAGTCAAGGAGTTTTTATAAAATATTTGATCTTGCAGCCATGTTGGATATATATTTATTTAAAAACTACATTTTAGTGGCTTAAAGGCCATTCTTACTAGAGACTACTGAGGCTACATTGCTGTAAAGGTGGAAGGAAATTCATTTACGGACAGCTTGTGAGTGTTTCGAAAATCATTAATCAAATATCACCTAAGAAACTTTTTGTTGTTACTTTTTGACATTTTTTTTTATGTTTAACCAATTTGTAGCGAAATGGGTGAAAGGTAAAAAAGATTAATGTCCTTGCCAGATTTTTTTTATCACTTTCCCTTTATCGTTTTTCTTTTATTGTTTGTGCTTATTGGTTTAGATTTCGCCTGTGTTTTTTTTTTCACTTTCCCTTTATCGCTTTTCTTTCATTTTTTTGTGCTTATTGGTTTAGATTTCGCCTGTGGTTTAGGCATTTGCTGTTTTTGCACAGTGCTACAATGTGATTCGCTTGCATTGCAACAGATGGACCAATCTCAGCTTAAAATGTCTATTCACAAAATGCCTGCCCCAGTCCTTTAAGGGCTGTAATTTGAAAACAAAAAGTAACAGGATGCAAGAATTCATCAGGGAGAGCGTGCAGCTTCCCTTGGACTGGTCCAAGCTCTCCCTGAAACCAGCAGTTGACATTCACCAAGTAGAAGCTGCCCCTCACCTTCCCCTTTCGAATGGATACTTCCTGCTTTCAGGTGTCAGTATTGCATCAATGATTTTTGAATGCAGCAATGGACACAGACTGCTGCAAGGAGGGCTGCACCTGCACACTGCCTTTGCCTTGCAAGTTGCAAAGATTTACAATGTGGACATTGTGAGTCACAAACCCGTTTGTAGCTGATAACATAGCAAATGTGGTTTTTGCACTGCACTGGCTTTTCGAGTGCAAAACCCTTTAATGGATTGGGCCATAGGTTTTTTATGCTTTAACTGTTTTGCTATTTTCCTTGCTGCTTTCCTGTATTCTTCACAAAAAAATCCTAAATTAAGCCTTCGACCTCGATCCACAGTTTCAAAATGGTGGTTAATGATGACAAATCTTTGGTTTGTTTCCCTGGCTTTCTCTGGACCAGGTGTTGTGGGAGACTGATTGTAGTCACAAGCGTCTTTGGTCACGCTCCTTGCTCAGCCTTCTAGGTGCTGTTCTACCGAAAGCACATATTTCCTCATTTACATGGGCATGGAGGCATTACTGCATTTTATTTGTTTATTTATTTATTGTCTCTTCTAAAGTGCAGCTATACTGGTTAGTGATCTCGTCACTAAAAAAACCTACCAAAAAGCAACTTTAGGATCTTAAGGATAGTGGCAGACTGTTCCAAATCTGATCAGGTGCCACAGAAAGAGCATGGCCCCCCCAACAGCAATCCTACGTACTTTGGGAATGACCACGTGTAAGGCAGCAGCAGAGCAGCCGCAGTCGGTGGTAGGAGTGCTGCCGGGCGATGACGTGGGGTGGGGGTGGGGCAGGTGGGGGGTAGTAAACTATGGATTACGAAGGTTTACAGGTAAGTAAACATATAAATAAATAAAGCGAATTTCGTTGCGTGCACTGCATCCCCAAATGCGATGAGGTGCACGCAACGAAATTCGTTTTATTTATTTATATGTTTACTTACCTGTAAACCTCCGTAATCCATAGTTTACTACCCCCCACCCTGCCCCTCCCCCTCCCCACGTCACCGCCCGGCAGCACTCCTACCGCTGACCTCGGCTGCAGCAGAGTGCAGTCTCCTTTATGATTTATAGAATGAAAACTATTAGAACTGTCAGCCTTAGGGTGGTCTTCACTCAAAAGTTTGCCTTCACTCCTCCTGTTTTGCCAAATTTGCTTTTGTTGGCAATAGTACTCTGCGCACTTTACCCCTACTAACCAGTGCTAAAGTGCTTGTGCTCTCTCCTTTAAACATGGTCAAATTGGCTTAGATCCTTTTGTCACATTTTTTTTTTTTAAAGTCCGTAGTAAAGTGGTGCGATAGGTACACAAGGTCTGTAAATTAAATGCTACTAGTGGGCCTGCAGCACTGATTGTGCCACCCACTTAAGTAGTCTTTCAGACATGTCCTAGGTCTTCCATTGCAGCCTGTGTGTGCAGTTTTAAACTTCCATTTCGACCTGTCAAAATAAACCTTTTGCCAAACCTAAACCTTCCTTTTTAATGAATATGCGTTTCCCTTAGCTTAGACCCTAAACAGCCCATAGGGTATTTAAAAAGCTGGACATGTACAATTAAGTTTTACATGTCCTGGTAGTGAAAAACTCTCAAATGTATTTTTCATTACTGCAAGGCCTACCTCTCTCCATAGGATACCATTGGGTTACATTATGACATTTAATAAGTGATAATGTTCAATTGGGAGCAGTTAGGAAAGTCATGTTTGGCGTCTGAGGAGTTGTAATTTAAAACCCTTTTTTAACGGTAAAATCGGATTTTAAGTCACAATTCTGAAAATGCAACTTTTAGAAAGTTGGCATTTTCCTGTCCTAACCATTTGGTGCCTGCAGCCTGTCTCCTGTGTCACATGACTAGGTGTAGTTGGCAGTTGACCTTTGTGTATTCCCCCCAGAGAGCATCACAATAGAGGTTGTGGGTGTTGGCAGGGTGGGCCATCTCTGGGGGGGGGGGGATGAAGCTGTCACCTACCACACTTACACTTTAGCGGGGGTGCCTCAGGGTAATCACAAAGGGTTTCACACTAGTTTGTAATAATGATCCCAAACAATCTGGAACCAGGGCAGGGAGGCAGGCGATTCCAGACACTTCTGTAAGGGGAAAACTCTAGAAGCTTCTCCCACTTCAAATGGGGCACTAGGTATGAATAATAGAACCCTTAGACCCACTCTTCAGTACACTCCTGGACCTGTGGATACTACAAAAGAAGGACTGCACTGTTGCCTGCTTTTTGAGGCCAGCCCTGCTGTCTGAGAAGAAAGACTGGACCTGCACCCTTCATCCTAGGCTGAAGTGTCTCTAAGGGGTAGTTGACTGACCTGCTCTGAGCTACAGGGATACAACAAGCTCAAGAGGCCTCTCTGCAACTGCCCAGCTGGCCTGCTGCAAATTGACCTGTATTGGACCTGCCTGAGCCCTGCTGGCCTCTGCTGGAGTGAGATCCTGATCCCCAAAAGGTACCTTCCATGTCCCGGACCCTTGGTGTAGCATCAGCTGAGGTCCTCCTTAAAGAAAAGGAGAAATCCCGAAGATTTGAGCTCTTCGTAACCTCAAATAGGCTTGTTCTCACCAAGATTTTGCCACCCGCGCTGCCTGCTAACTCGACTCTTCACTCTACAGAGACCGCCAGTGACAACTGGCAACGCAAGATCTGTACTTCTTGCTACAGCATTAACAGCCCTGCCGTGACCGCCAAAGTGAAGTTCCAGCAATGTCCAACAAGATCTTACCGCTACAGTCATGACCGTCCGCGACACTCGGCCTGCTCTTCGCACTACAGAGACGACCATCCACGATGCTCTTCCTGCTCGTTGTGTTCCCCTTTATAGTGAACGGAACTCTTTATGCTGAATGTTAGAAGGTAACTTATTCAGTAGGACTGACCTGGTCCCTGTATCTAGCTCATGCTACATTTCGTTTGGCCTGAATGTGTGATTTCACCCAATCTCGCATGAGCAGATAACCGCGAGTGGCGATTTGTGCTTTTAGGTGCTACGCTTACCTGAAATCTTTAAGATTGCATTTCTCCGGTTCTACTCATTAATTTTTTGTTGTTTTCGTGTCAAATAATTTATTAAGTTTTACTCTATTTTTCTAAGTTGGGGTGGGATTTTTTTGTGTTGTGTTTTCACTTTATTGCTGTTTGAGTGCTGCATAAAGACTTTACATATTGCCTCTAAGTTAAGCATGACTACTTTTGTGCCAAGCTACCAGTGGGTTAAGCACAAGTTAATTTAGTGACTTTGCAGTTCACCCTGACAAGGTTTGTGGCTGTTGCTTGAGTAGGGTTTCACACCCTCAACCAACAACCCAATTTCTCACAAAAACCATTTGGATAATGGGGAGTACTTCGATCCAAAAAAAGACTTGTGTACCATATATAGTGATTTAAAGGTCACATGTTGCTTCACAGGAAGCCAATGAAGAGTTGCCAGAGCTTTAGAGATGGAATGAGGGGCATATTAGCAAGACCGGCGATAAAATTATCGCCGTTTTAGCGGCAGGAAACTGCCGCTAAAACGGCGATAATGGGCTTGCTAATATGCGTTATAGAATTCAATAGAAGCCCAGGTTAGATGTGCAGGACATCTAACCTGGGCTTCTATTGGAATTCTATAACGCATATTAGCAAGCCCATTATCGCCGTTTTAGCGGCAGTTTCCTGCCGCTAAAACGGCGATAATTTTATCGCCGGTCTTGCTAATATGCCCCCAGATCTTTTTAAGTTAAGGGCAACTCTAACAGCTGTGTTTTGGTAAAATTGATGTTTATTCGATGCTTTAGCTGGTAACCAAATACATTGCATTACAATAGTCCAAAGGGGATGATATAATTGCATTGAGAATTTGGGTCTTACGTGGATCTGAGAAAAAAAGAGGAATGATTCTTGTGAGTATGTAAAGTTAAAACTTTGTGGAAGCTACCGCTGAGTTAATTTTCTTTGAGCCGGACCGTTTTGAATCTAATTTCGCATCAAGATTCTATGCACAATTCACAGGTTCTGGGCGCTCACCTCAACAGGGAGGTCAGATGGAAGATCCTTTACAGGGTGTGACCATGCAGGCAACAAAATGTCAGTTTTGCTGCCATTGAGCTTCAGATTGTATTTACACATCTAAGAATCAACTCCTTGAAGGCAACCATATAAAACATTGGCATCCTGATATGAGTCGCATGATCTCTTGAAAATAATTGTGTGTATAATCTGCCTACATATAAACAATAAACCCAAATTATTGAACCAGAAGTGCCAGAAATACCATGTACAAATTAAACAATATTGGCAACAGTATGTATCTGTGTGGTACCCCACATAATAGTGATCTAGTACCCAACGACAAGGGGAAACTGACACTTGGACGTGTCTATCAGGCAGAATATTTCTTAACCATTGCAAGGTAGTCAGTGTGATTCCAGCAGTGTTGGGATCACGGGATCTCGTGCCACATCTTTGCATTCCTTTCTTGCGTTCCCTGCGTGGAACATGGAATGCTGTGGCACTGGCAGTTGCTGCCGGGAAACTGTGTGATCAGACGTGTTAAAGAAGACTGGAAATCTTACCCTGAGTTGTTTTCCTTTCATTGGCGATGAGTTGTCTGGTCCACAGTCTTCCCCACCGTCTTTTGCTCAACGTCGTGTTTGTTCCGTCATCCTCTTCAAATCCAAGTCTGCTGAGCCCTTTGAAGAGGATCGCTCGAGCGTCTTTGAAGTGTCTTCGGTGAACACCCGCCGGATGTTGGTTATTGTTTGTACTTCAAGTCGCATCTACAGTGAAGGTTCTGGTGGGATTTTGGACATTTTAGGGTGTTTTTCAGAGTGGAAGAGAGTGCGTGGTGACGGCCGGCGCGTGTACCGGAACGCGTCACCCTAACACGCACCTCTCTGTTCAAAGGAGGGCTACTGTTGCTAGGACAAACAGCGCATGTGTCAGCACACATTACGTTAGACGTTACGCGTTGCAAGTGAGCTTTCGTTGTTGTGGCAACCGGTGCGCATACCGGCGCGCGCCACATTGTCAGATTAAAGCTCCGACGCGCATACTGGCGTGTGCCACATTGACAAATTAAATCTCCTGTTATGGCAAGCTGCGCATAAATCAAGCGGATGCCATTTATCTTTTTGTTGAAGCTTCGTTTCTCTTGCAACTGTACAAATTTAAAGTGGCTTTCTTATCGTGGGCCAAGCTGCATCAGATGAACCAAAGGGATTAGTGTAAAATCAAGTGTGTCAACCAGTGACATTGTGTTATTCTCAACGGTGACACGCTCTCCTTGTGATCATCCTGGTGTATACATTCATCGCAGAAGTGACACACATACCCAGTCAGCGTGTCATGTATTGTGGCAACATTCTCTCCATGGGCATGTCGGTGATGTGCACACCTTGTTCTCTTTAAATATATTGGGACACTAAATACTGTTAGTATACTTTACCATTCATCTATATTTTTTTGTGAGTGTTTTTTTTTTTTTATCCTGCAACATAATTTCTTGTTGTGGTGACTTGTGGCAGCAACTCACCCATGCAAGGTCATTCTATGGATCGTGTAATTGCACCACTCCCTTTTTGCAGTCACCCGGCACTCCTCCTGTTATTTGGCAACAGTGGAAAGAAACATTTGATGCCTATCTTGAGGCGATTGATGGAGATACCTTCACGTCAAAGAAAAAAAAAGCTTTACTAGTATACAATTTGGGTGCTGAGGGAAGAAGCATTTTAAAGACTTTACCCCTAGAGCTTGTAAGAACATGTGTCAGTAGTGGTGAAGAAGGTGACTCTTTAATTGTTGATGATTATGCCTCACTTATTAAAACTTTGGATAAGAGATTTAATCCCAAGAGAAATATTGTACTGGAGCGTCACAAATTTTTGCAACGTGCTCAGATCCCTGGTTAATCCATTGATGATTTTGTAGCTGCCCTCAGAACCCTAGCTGTCACTTGTAATTATAGGGAGTTCAGAGACGAAATTATCCGGGATCAGCTAATTGAGCGCACTTGCAATAAAAAGATTCAGGAGAAACTTTTAACTGCCGAAGACCCTGATCTATAAACTGCTCTCATTTTAGCTAGAAGTATTGAGCATTCTCAACTATGCATGAAAGAGATGAGTGGGTCTACGTCATCCAACGAAGTCAAATTAGTCAGTACCAGACCTACAAGTAAACCCACAAAAGGAACCAACACAAACATACCCAGCATTTCTCCATCTGCATCCTGTTTGCCTAAACCGAAATTTGAAAGATCTGAAAATTCTGACCTCTCCTGTTACCGATGTGGGAGCAGATCTCATCTGGGCAATTTTAAATTTTGTTTTGCTATTAATCAAACTTGCTTCAAATGTGGTAAGAAAGGACATTTGGCACGTATGTGCAAGGCTACTGTTGCACATAAGGGACAGTCAAGAACTGTGAACGCTATTGAAGAAGATAATGTTGACTATGGGAATGATAATGAAAGTTATGAATTGTTGATGTTGTCTTCTTCCTCTACTCAATTGGATGGTGTGGTGGAAATTGCTTCCATTGTTGAACCGCATAAAAGAAAATCCCCTACGTGTGCCATAAATTTAAAAGGAAGAAGTATAAAGTTTCTGGCTGATTCTGGTTCTCCTTTTACCCTCATCAATGCCAAAGACTTTGAGGGATTGGGCAACATTCCTGTTGTTCAGTCTAACATAAAAATCTTTGTTTATGGTGGTAAAAGTGTAGAGGTTCTTGGCAAGTTTGAGGGCAAGTTGGAATTCAAGGGGGATTTAACACAAGGTACTGTTTACATTGTGAAGGAAGGTGCACATTTATTGGGATGGGAGGAGCAGGGTGAGCTGGGGATCATCCTAGACCCCAATCATCCGGACATGGTTTTATCGAAACACGAAGCCAAACAATTTTACTCCAATCTTCCTGAGGTTACCCCTGTGCATAAGGTTACTGCAGAATCGTTATCTAAGAGTGATTGGATTCAAAGGTACCCAGAGATTTTTAATGGTGAATTGGGTAAACTCAAAGGTTTTCAGCACCGCATTGTTTTGAAGGAGGGTGCAAGAGCTGTTGCACATAAAGTGCGCAAGGTACCTCTTAGTATGCGTGGTGAGCTCAAACAGGAACTTGAGCGATTGTGTTCCATGGGTGTAATTGAGCCCATTGAGGGGTCTGAATGGTTGTCCCCCATTGTTTTGGCGTGCAAGGCTGACAAGTCTCTCAGAATGTGTGTGGACTTGCGCGACCTAAATTCTTGCATATGGGTAGACCGCCAACCCCTGCCTAACATCAATGAAATGTTGTCTACACTAGAGGGTGCAAAGTATTTTTCTTCTCTTGATATTTCCTCTGCTTACCATCAAATAGAATTGTGCAAGGACTCGAGACATCTCACGTCCTTTGTGACACCGGAAGGTGCATTTCGCTACGTACGTATGCCGTTTCGTTTGGCATCGGCTTCTGCAGTGTTCCAGCGTCTCATGGGAAGCTTGTTTAAGAACACTGCAGGAGTCGTGTTTTTCCAAGACGATATTTTGATTCATGGTAAAACAGAATTAGAGCACAATTCCAGAGTCAAGGAAGTTTTGGACATTGTCAAGTCTAGTGGTTTAACATTAAGAAAAGACAAGTGTATATTTTTCCAAGATGGTGTGGACTACCTTGGACACCACATTTCTGAGAAAGGAGTAGAACCCAAAGTTAAACTTCTTGATGCCATTCAAAATGCACCTGAAACACAAAATAAAGACCAGCTTCGTTCCTTTCTTGCCTTAGTGGAGTATTACGCTAAATTTGTGGCTAATTTCTCTGATAGGACAGTGTGTTTGCGTGAGCTTCTAAGGAAGAATGTGAAGTATGTATGGTCAGACCAATGTGCTTGTGACTTCAAGTTGTTGAAAAAAGCAATTGTGCAGGCACGCCCACTTAAGTTATTTAATATCAATGATCGCTGCATTGTTACCACCGATGCGAGCAATGTGGGTCTTGGCGTTGTTCTTATGCAGAAAAGATCTGACAATAGGGAAGAGACCATTGCTTTTGCTTCCAGAGCACTTTGTGGAGCGGAGAGCACTTATTCTACAATTGAGAAGGAAGCCCTGGCTCTGTGGTGGGGTGTACAGTATTTTCGCAATTTTTTATGGGGCAATGAGTTTGTTCTGAGGACTGATCATAAACCACTGGTAGATCTTTTCACCACCAGGGGTGGTGGCAGGGCCACTCCACGTATAGCTAAGTGGCAGTACAGGTTAAATGAATTAAATTATCGTTTGGAGTACGTGCCTGGAGTGAAGAATCACGTTGCTGATTGCCTGTCTAGGCTACCACTGTCTGAGTCTGCTTTTGACTCTGTGGATGAGGATTTGGAAATGGTGTGTGCTGTTAGTGGGGTAGCTGACACAGGAGCTGCTCTGTCTGAAATTGATTAGAAGTTGGCTTTGTCTGAAGATATAGAGATTAGGAAGGTAATGGACTTTGTGGTTCATGGCTGGCCAAATAACTCGGATTTGATTCCTGGACTGATTCCCTTCAAGAGAATATGTGACGAGTTGTCCCTTGTTGATGGGATTCTGCGTAGAGGTGGTTTGTTGGTTGTGCCTATGACTGTGCGCAAGAAGGTTTTGGATCTGGCCCATGAAGGGCATCTGGGCATTCGTGCCATGAAGCGGAGGGTTCGGGAGGATTTCTGGTGGCTGAGAGTTGATAGGTCCATTGAACACTGTGTTCGTGATTGTGGTGCGTGTGTCTTGAGTGACAAAATTCAAGTAACCTATCCCTCTCCCATCAAACCCATAGTTGTGGAAAACTCACCCTGGTGTAAGTTGGCCTTCGATATTGCTGGTCCTTTTGGTGGTATGGGTAGTTCTCCCAAATACGCTTTGGTGCTGATCGACTATATGTCTAAGTGGCCAGAAGTCAGGTTTGTGGATGGTGTAAATTCTGCAACGGTCATTAATTTCTTCAAGGATGTTTTTCTTCGGGAAGGCTTTCCAGAGGAGTTAGTGACTGATAACGGGACTCAGTTAGTGTCTGTGGAAATGCAGGAATTTCTGAAAGTGCATGGCATCAAGCATATCCTCACCTCTCTCTATCATCCTTGCAGTAACGGTTTAGTTGAACGCTTTAACCGTGTGATCAAGGATCAGTTACAGTTAGCTTTTGTCAACGGTTTGCATTGGAAGGAGGCGATTTCCAACATATTGTGGGCAATGAGAATCACCCCTCATTCGAGTACTGGCGTGTCTCCTTTCACTTTGCTAAGGGGTAGGGTTGCAGGTTCTAAGTTCAACACAGATTGGATGTCAAGGAAGGAGGTGGATCTGCAGAGGCTGGGCATGGTAGCTGATGTCAGGGCTGCCGCCCAAGCCAGGTATGCATCAGATTGTGCCAGGGCATCTCCAGTACGTCAAGGGGACTGGGTGAGAATCAAGAAAACTGTTCTTGTTCGCAAGGGATCCTCTCGATTTTCTGATCCAGTTAGAGTGAGAGAAGTAAGAGAGCATGTTGTTGTGTTGGAGAATGGGAAGATCTGGAACAAGTGTGCTGTCTCAGTGGTGCCGGAGTCAAAAGCTGAGTTTGTGAAAGGAAAATTTGTGGTTTACACTCCTTGCACGACTCCGCCTCTCATGGGGGGAAGTTCAAAGGTTTCTGTTCCTGTCAGTGAGGTTGTTCCCCGAGCAACCTCTTCTAGGTCAAGGGTTGTTCCCTCTAGATTCCAGGACTATGTTAGGTATTGAATTTTCTCGATTTATTTTCTTACCTGTCATCTGTATAACTTATTTTGTTTTAGTTTCTTTATGTTGATAAGAATGTTCTCATCATCCTCTTGTTTTTTTTTATGTGAAGGAGGGGGGGGGTGTTGGGATCACGGGATCTCGTGCCACATCTTTGCATTCCTTTCTTGCGTTCCCTGCGTGGAACATGGAATGCTGTGGCACTGGCAGTTGCTGCCGGGAAGCTGTGTGATCAGACGTATTAAAGAAGACTGGAAATCTTACCCTGAGTTGTCTTACTTTCAAGCAGCCATCAAATGGTCCAAGCAAAAACTCATGGTTAACTATATCGAAGGCCACAGAGAGATCTATCCAGTGTAAAGACAGGAGGACTGTCCAAGTTGGCACTCATTTACAGCTCGTTGATTACCGCTGGAACAGTCTCCGTGCTGCAACTGATATGAACCTCGTCTTCTGTTGGATGTGACAGTTCTTCTTGCCCAACGAAACTCACCAACTTGTTAAAAACAGCCTGTTTCGATAAATTAGATAAGTATGGAAGTTGTGAAATAGATCTAAAATTGGCAGGGCCCTGTAAATCCAATGAAGGATTGTTTTCTCAGTGGTCATTTCGAGCATTTTTTCAGTTGACCATGAATAGATCCCGTTCTTGGCTGCTAGTGAAAGCTTGAACAACTCTGTGCTCTATCAGTAGAAGTTCTTCGTGAATAACTGAGTAGACTGCTGAGGACATATTAGATAATAGCAGGATCTTATTGGCAAAATACTCAGCTTTCAATAATCTGATAGTGTTCTTGTACTTACAGTTTAATGTTTTTCATTGAATCTTTGTTTCCTGGGATAAGATATTTGTGCAGTCACTTTGTCTTCAGGCTTGCCTAAGATATTTTCATACTAACTATAGGAAGGTCAGGGATGATGACCTGGTATTGCCAGATATTGTCATTCCTGCATGAAATTTCATGAGATATGAGACTCGAGAGAAGCAAAATTTCATGAGTCAAGCACCAGCATATATGTTGTGTGCATGTTTTTTGAAAGATTCAAAGCAAACTTTCACTGTTTTCCAAGCATACTGTGATGTTTTGAATAGGGAATTTATTTTGTGCTATTTACTAGTAATTTAATGACATATAGAGTGTGCAGCTAATAGGAACAGTGGAAAAAGTTGAGTCCCTTCTTGTTCTCAATGATGAAGATGTAGGACAGGAAGGTTCGAATGAGCCGTAGAGTTTTGTGAACATATGAGGGCTGCATTATAATTCTTTAGCCCACTCTAAGGACAACGTTGGGTTGAGAATGTACCATGAGAGGGTGAATATGCAGGTAAGTGCTTTACTGTGGTGAGGGCTGGATACCAACTGTGATTTTGAAACAATCACAAATGCATAAGAGATCCATTCATGCGTTGCATCAATAACACCAAAGATAGTGAGTGACTGTGGCTCAAATGTGACCTCACGGTGGCTCTGGAGATGGTTATCTGACGAGAACTATGAAAGTTCAAGCAAGTCAGCATGGAGTTAGGACGTTGAGCAATTTACCAAAAGGAGAACGACAAGGAATATGCTCCCTAATCATTAGGAGCTTGTTTTGGAAGTTAGTTATCTGGTCTTAGCGCCTAATAGCCCATTTCATGGGTATAAGTCCCGCTTTACAAATCTCCTTCACTGTACATAACATTCCATTCCATCACATATATATATATAGTATCAGTTGTGTCAGACTATAAAAATGAGGTGACATTGCACAATGTTTGGCCCATTCTAAAGATTGCCAGGTGGGTCCTACAATAAGAAGAGATATTGCGCTAAGTATTTCAGAAACATAAGGACTGGTGAATTCATATTAGGTGAGGGTGTGGAGGATTTGTCTTGCACTGATGGAAATTGGGCTAGAAGGCATCTGAATCGCTGTCTGTGTGACGATGAAAAGGAGACCACTAAGCTGCTCATTATGGATTCTTCATTTACTGTGGTTCCAGTGGGTGATTTCGACTACAGGTTTAGACGTCGCAAAGAGTTACAACGTTAGGAGTTAGGAGGGCCTTTGGCGGTACACATTCACATGTTAGGATCCTTTGAGAGTTGTCCAAAGTGCAGAGGGAATTGAACCTCAAGCAATATTTATATATAGGAGCATCAGTTAGAACTTAAGCCCTTCAGAAAGTTTTAAAATATTATTTAATCCTAATCATGATCAACATTTTTCTATTTGGAGGGAGTAAAGGTAATGTTACCAAACATGGCAGCATTAGCAGAGGTTTTCATTGAGGAGTAGTATGCCTGAAAGGCTCGAGCTATAGAATTAAAACGAAGCTTGAGGTTACTCTGGTAGATGAAGTGAAGAAAGTTTGAGCCTGTTTTAGTGAGAATTCCAAAATGAACTAAACTGCAGGAGGGTGAATAATAGAAGCAAAGAAAACTACAGAGTGGCTGGTGCCTTTCACAGTGGCACACAAACCATTTGGTAATGTTATACTGTGCACTGTGTCAGGAACACACATGCCCATACCATGCATGCCTTTATCCTGCGTGCTTTACGCCTGTTGACCTTTACAACGCATTGTAATACCACACAAGGCTTTAATATACATGCTTTTGCCATGCACTTGCAGTGGAATCAACTGATATTTATATATATATATATATATATATATATATATATATATATATATATCGTTTCATCCTGATGGCTGGGCATTAACATAATTCTCAGTCCCCTCGGGACCCGTTGCACTTCCAAGTATTTCTTTAATGTTATCATTTCCCAAGATTTATTTATCTCTTTTTTGCTCAGTTTTTCCCACAACCGTAGTTTACTTTTGATATCCGTTTTTCCAGATATGTTTTGTTTATCAGGTTCCTTTTGCATACTTCCTTTTTCGAACATAGTTGTTAATTGTTCCTTTCATTTAGCCTCCCTTTTTTCCATTTTTGTGTCTGTGTTATAAATGCTTGACTCGACAAATATTTGTTTTATTCTGCCTTCCGTTTCAGAGGCTTATCTTTTTCTGCTGTTGGGATTCTGTTTTAAGCGACAAAGATTAGTAGTGACTTTTACAGTTGCCTGTTTCAATTGAAAACTTATATTGCAATCAGCTTTAAAACTACTTTGTGGTGGTAAAATTGAAATTGATTTTATTTTATTTCATTTTATTTTATGTAATTTGTAACGGAAAGGATTTTTTCACTATTTTTCACTATGGTCACCTTAATATGTTTAAACATTATCACTATTACACTAGGGGACTACATCTCCCAGAAGTCTGAGGAGCAATCCCCTTGACAAACAGGAAATGACGTAACAGGCTTTCCTGGAAATGTTTTAAAAAACAAGCCAGACCGTGTTACAAAGTAACTGTGAACAAGGTATCGTGGGAATACCGAAACGCGTTGGTTTTGGTCTGTGTTTGCTGACTTAAATGATTTAAGAATAAATTAATCACTGGTTTACAACTGCTGGAGTGCGACCCTTATCTCTCTGTAACGGAGGATTTGCTGCATGTTTAGCGGTTTGATTCAACCGCATGGGTCACGCACCTTGTGGAGCGCCAGTAACCCGGATAAAGTGAACCGATTTGGGATGATATATATATATATATATATATATATATATATATATATATATATATATATATATATATAATTCAAGCAGGTTGCCCCAGATGAGAGCGGCCCCAGGGGAGGTTGTCATCCAACTCTGGGGAATGGAGCACAGACAGATTCAATTGCCAAGCCATCTTATGGCTCAACGCATTTCAAACTTGACGTTCTTTCTCAAGAGCCTGACAATCAAGACATCAAACGCAGCATAAAGAGCACCATTCAAATTTATTAAAGGTCCCGCTTCAGTGGGCGTGTCCTCCCGCCCAATTAGGCAAAGAGGAATCTGGTACCTGTAGTGCTCCACCATTTTGTCATTCCGGTTTATGCCGCTGTGTGTCAAAATAAAGTCTATTAAATCCACAGTGGGTTGGCATGGCAATGAACCCCAAATGTGCTGCCAATTACAAGTCCACCAGCAGGAACCTCCAATTCTGAACCGGCATCCGGGAGTCCGGATACCGCAGATACGCACTCGGCGTCGGGCCGTTCTCGCGACCAGGCACGGCTGCTTAACAAAATTCAAACAGGTTGCCCCAGATGAGAGCGGCCCCAGGGGAGGTTGTCATCCAACTCTGGGGAATGGAGCACAGACAGATTCAATTGCCAAGCCGTCTTATGGCTCAACGCGTTTCAAACTTGACGTTCTTTCTCAAGAGCCTGACAATCAAGACATCAAACGCAGCATAAAGAGCACCATTCAAATTCATTAAAGGTCCCGCTTCAGTGGGCGTGTCCTCCCGCCCGATTAGGCAAAGAGGAATCTGGTACCTGTAGTGCTCCACCATTTTGTCATTCCGGTAAATGCCGCTATGTGTCAACATAAAGTCTATTAAATCCACAGTGGGTTGGCGTGGCAATGAACCTCAAATGTGCTGCCAATTACAAGTCCACCAGCAGGAATTAACAGCTTTTCGTGAAAAACAACTGAGAATTCTGGAGTCGCAGTACATTATACTCCTCGAAACTAAGAGCCCTTTCGGGCTGAATGAAGATGAGGAACTGTTTGTCCACATTGGATGAGTACCCCTACTGATTTATTGACCCTTTTTTGCTTTCAATGTGATCCACGATTTCTCTGTATATGCTGTGTCCTGGCGGAGGGCTCTCTACCTTCACACAGTATCAGCAGGTTGGAAAACTTCACAGGAAGCATAGCCTGCATCTACCCCTATATCAGTGTGACTTAACACTCATCATGCAGATTTAATTACATATTAATTTGAACTGCACTCTTGGCTGGTACAGGACTGACTACTTGTCTCTATACGCTCATTATAATCTATAATTTAGAATCTATTAGTCCGACCCAATGACTCCCACGAGGGAATTCTATAATCAGGTTTAAACCTTGCAGTTAGTTTGCTGAGGCCCAGTCAACCTGCCTTCCCATTGCTCTCCCCTGTTGTGTCTTTAATGTATTTTGCACCTTTCACCCACCTATCACTGTGTCTGTAGTGAGGCCCCCTTGTAGATAACCCCCCTCACTTTTGAGTATGTACATAATTTTTATTTAGGGTAGTTCAATTGGGATACACTTAGGGCATCTTATTAGATTCAGAGTAAGATTGTCCTATATCACTAATTGTTAAGGACCTAAAAATATAGACCAGAATCTCAAAACTTCCATATTAGGCACTTGGCCATCACCACATTAAGCGTACGAGCTTGCACCAGGCTTAGCATTCAAAGCGAATTTGCAAACGTGGGAGTTAGTTGTCCTCCTTTATAATCTATTATAGTTTGTTGCACTTGTGTAAAATAACAAACTGTCTTAAACATATTATGTAATACAATTTTATTGGTTGATAAAATGATGTATACAATTACGCATTATAATCGATAGCCAAAACGAATCTTTCCTTTCTTGTGCATAGCTCTGGGGGTGCACGCAAAATGTATGGAAGTCTGTCTTCATTGCATATGCATGAATCAATGCGCATTGGTCCGTCCTCTATGTTTTGTAAATACACGTTAAAATGGTGGATTTGTACGTTGCAAAGTTGGCTTGTGAAAAAGACTGTTCCGGTCGAAACGCGTCGCCAATAACACTTGTTTTGCTTACATGGACCCTGGTGTGCGAGTCTTATTCTTGGTGGGGAAGAGCTCACTGGATTTTCGTATATATAGATATATATATATATATAGTCAACTCAGACCCCACCCACCCAGTGGATAGGCACTTTAAATGGGAACATAATAATGATCCCAGGTGTTTGAAATATTTTGTAATAGGAGCTGTGCCGCCCATGAGAAGTGGCGGCAATAGGGAAAAAATGCTTCGCTGTTTGGAATCAAAGATCATTTTGAAATTGGATTCCAAATCACCTAATGGTCTTAATAACAGTGAGGACTTACACAACTTCTTATGCATTTTTAACTAATAGCAATATATAGGAGTCACCATTACATCACTTTTAATTCACTATTGAAGCAAATGTGAATTTTAGGCATCCAGATGTAATATAGTTGGATGATATAGGCTATAATCAGCCACTACAGGTTTCTGTAAAGCCTATGCATTAGACACAATCAAGAAGAGTCTTCCCTCATAGATTCTATATGAACTTACATAACAATGCACATAGCACTTTGTTTATTCTTGGCACTTTTCCTGATTAGCACTTTAATATTTGATACTTGACGTTTGTAGGCCTTATCTATGTATTTATACACTTATTTATACAACTACTCTTAGTCATCTACTGTAAAAAAACTATTTTAGAATGTTTATCAGCATTCATTTTGCGTGCTCTTTTTACTAGCTACTGTTCATGAGTTAATAAGTGAATATACAACATTACTTACACTAATATTACCACCTTGGTACTATTTTTCTCCCATTTTAATTGTGTTTACTAATTAGTACACATCTGTAATAATGCATTTATGCTTTCAGTATATTGCTATTTGGTCTCAAAACTACTGTGGTCAATTTGAGTAATTTATATTTCTTCTTTTCAATGTGTAACATTAGTCACAATAGGAAATATGAACAGTCTGTTTTCCTAAAGAACTGACAAAAAAACACAATAGATAAGCACATATGGGCAGTCTGTTTTCCATGGCCATTGCAAATGTCAATCACGTGGTGTTTTATGATGTTTATTTATTTGAATTCAAGTCGCAGTGCGCATTATATGTGATCAAGGCCATATGTGGTGGCCGAAACGGATCATATCTACATGTTTGGAGTAATAAATCTATAATAAGCACAAAACTTTGGAGTCTGTGTCCTTTTCGATGCCAAGAGATACATTTGGGAATGTCTAACAAATATATATATATATATATATATATATATATATATATATATACATATATATATATATATACATATTACATGGGGAAAATGCGTTTTGGGACCCCCTTTTTTCTCGGCCCCCACTTGACGAATCACGCCAAAACTTTCAAGACAGGAGCTGACCGAAGCGCCCCACTAGTTTTGAAAATTTCGCGAAGATTCGTCAAACGACGCCAAAGTTATTGGGAAAACAAAAAACGCTTTTCCTATGGAAACTAGGACCTAACTATAACTACCTACTGGCGACCGCCAGTAGGTAATATCTATATATATATATATTTTCACGCTCCAATTTTCCCACACGATAGAGCAGCACTCAGACAGAAGCAAGTGGTGGCAAGCCTTTATTCCGGGTATGAGCAGACTCCTGCCTGCTGCTTTCAATGACAGCCATTCCCACATCACGCCTGGCCTGCATTTCAGAAGTCATATTTCCTTCCTCAGAGGCCATAGCTGGAATGGTTACGTGCAGCACCGGTCTCAGTTCTCTATTCATAATGCCGATTTCCACGCCCCCAGATGGGCTGGTCCAATGACCGTGGCAAAGCATTATGGGAGTCAGAGTCCCGGCAATTAATATCCACAAATGGTTGCACTAATTACTGTGGAAAGCAGTTCAAAGCCCGCAAATGGGCCCCCAACCAGCAGTGTCCGCTCTAAATCCCATGGTTGTATCCCACGAAGGCGGCTCGGTACATACCACGCCGTGTGGCCCCCTCAATTCATGGGGTGGTGCAAGCTCGGCGGCTGGGCAGCCGCCCAATCTGGGGTCGTGGAAATCGGCATTATGAATAGAGAACTGAGACCGGTGCTGCACGTAACAATGTTTGACCAAAATGCATCAGGAATTGCCAGTGCTTTTAAATCAATAAATGTGGTCCCCGTACGGAGTGCGACTCAATCCTTTCCCAGGTGAGAGGTCCTTGAATAACATATATATATATATATATATATATATATATATATATATATATATATATATATATATATATGAATATCAGGTAATTGCACTGCAAGTGCATGGCAAAAGCATGTGTGTTAAAGCCCTGTTTAGTATTACAATGCGTTGTAAAGGTCAACGCATCGTAAGGCCCGCAGGATAAAGGAATGTGTGGTATGGGCATGTGTGTTCCTGACTGATATTCCAGTCTATTATTCCTCCCTCCTGGTCCTGGAAAGGACTCCAGCACGTGAAATTGGTGTGCAAGGAAGCGACGGTGACAAAGAAAAATTAGCATAAACTTTCTCGGCATCACCCACCGGAGGGTGATAATTATGGATGGACATTGTACCACAAATACCAGCATGCTTTAATGTGAGCCTACCAAGGCGCCCACCAGTCTGCTGATGCCGTGGCCATCCTTTGAAAAAGGTCAATGTTTGACCGAAATGCATCAGGAATTGCCAGTGCTTTTAAATCAATAAATGTGGTCCCCGTAAGGAGTGTGACTCAATCCTTTCCCAGGTCAGAGGTCCTTGAATAATATTTAACGGCTTGGTCCAGCCGCGAGGAACGCACCACTGAACAATGAGCGCCATGACTGCCCAAACTTGGACCCTAGGTTTAAAGTTGGCGAAAGCAGTTAAGGGCAGTAGGCGCCGCCAAAGACTGAACTTTGGAAAGGACTCCAGCACGTGAAATTGGTGTGCAAGGGAGCGACGGTGACAAAGAAAAATTAGCATAAACATTCTCGGCATCACCCACCGGAGGGTAATAATTATGGACGGACATTGTACCACAAATACCAGCATGCTTTAATGTGAGCCTACCAAGGCGCCCACCAGGGGGCAAATACCGGAAATAAAAGCAATTGTTTGTGGGTGCATTTCAAGTCTGCTGATGTCGTGGCCATCCTTTGAAAAAGGTCAATGTTTGACCGAAATGCATCAGGAATTGCCAGTGCTTTTAAATCAATAAATGTGGTCCCCGTAAGGAGTGCGACTCAATCCTTTCCCAGGTGAGAGGTCCTTGAATAACATATATATATATATATATATATATATATATATATATATATATATATATATATATATATATATATATATATATATATATATATATATATATATATATATATATATATATATGAATATCAGGTAATTGCACTGCAAGTGCATGGCAAAAGCATGTGTGTTAAAGCCCTGTTTAGTATTACAATGCGTTGTAAAGGTCAACGCGTCGTAAGGCCCGCAGGATAAAGGAATGTGTGGTATGGGCATGTGTGTTCCTGACTGATATTCCAGTCTATTATTCCACCCTCCTACAGTTTAGTTAGTTTTGGAATTCTGCCATATATGCACATATATATTTATATATGCTGAAAAAACTAAAGTAATGTTATAGTTAGGTGAAAATGTCAGTTAAAATATACCATTTTAAACAAACAAACACTGAAGTTCACCAGTTATACTTATCTGAGCTAACTATAAGTTGTGTCCCCACCATGCGCTACTTATGACCTCCCATATTGCATCACTCATGACAAGTTCAATTACATCATTCATGACATCACTGATGACATCTCAAATAACATCATTCATGACATCACTGATGACATAATTGATGACATAATCAACCAAATGACTGTTCAATTTAGTCTACAAAGCCGTACAGCCTTTTCAATATGTAAATAAGTGCTAAATGGCAAAATGTATCGTATAAGCATACATTACATAATCATAAGTGCTTAGATAAAATAATTAAACTGTTTCCTGCTCCCTCTAGATACACTAGCTCCATTAGGTGGCCAAGCTCCTAATACACATGAGCTGGGTTCTCCTCAAAGACCACTGTACAGTGCGAAGTCTGTGTGTAGTAGGCTGTGATGAGAGACTTCCCTGTCCATGAGAACCACTGTACAGAGCAAAGTCCATGCGTAGTAGGGTTTGGTGAGGGGCTGTCCTCTCAGCAAAGACTACCGTGCAAGGCAAAGTCGGTGCACAGTAGTGTTTGTTGGGAGGTGCGTAGTAGGGTTGGTTTGGCGATGGAGTGGGCTCTCTGCAAGACTGCTATATGGAGAGAAGTCTGTGCGTAGTAAGGTGTGGTGAAAGACTGGCCGCTCTGCAATGTCCACTGTACAAGGCAAAGTCTGTGCATAGTAAGGTTTCGTGAAGGACTGCGCACTCTGTGAAGACCAATGTACAGGGTGAAGTTTGTGCATAGTAGAATTTGAGTGAGTGTAGCCTCTCTGCTAACACCTCTGTGGAGGGCAGAAGCTGTGTACGTAGTACGGTTTAGTGAGAGACTGGCCTGTCTGCAAGACTTCTGTGCAGGGCAAAAGTTGTGCATAGTAGGCTTTGGTGAGGGACTAGCTGGTCCCCAAAGACATCTGTACAGGATGAAGGGTGTGTGTAGAAGGATTTGATATAGGACTGACCTGTCCGCCAAGAACTCTAGACAAGGTGAAGGCTGTGCGTATTTAATACCACCTAAACCAGATGCAACATCACACTATAAGAGGGTCCCATTTTAAATAAGGCAGGCCTACTGACTTTGTCAAGGGTTCACCATATTAATATAGAAAAGGCAAGCCAGCTGGCTTTGTCAAAGGGTGACCACATCAATATACAAGACAAGCCCATTGGCTTCTTCAATGGGTCACCACATCGTTATATGAAGGCAAACCTATTGGCATTGTCCAGGGGTGATCACATCAATATACAAGGCAGGCCTATTGGCTTTGCAAAGGAATCACCACATCAATATAGAAAAGGCAAGCCAGCTGGCTTTGTCAAGGAGTCATCACATCATTATATTAAGGGAAACCTATTGGCTGTGTCCATGGGGCGATCACATCAATATACAAGGCAAGTTTATTTGCTCTGTCAACAGATCACCCCATCATTATATGAAAACAAGCCTATTGGCTTTGACAAGAGGTTTTCACTTCAATGTTTCAAGACATGCTGATTGACTTTGTCCACACTATTAAACACTGTCATAGTTTTTCTTTTATACTACTTGGACCACATAATGCTGCCGTTAAACCAACCACAAAGTCTCTCTGCAATCCCTAGGCGAAGAACAAATCCTCCACCTGAGGGAATGCTTTAAAACACCATCAATGTTTTTATGGGGTCTCATTGTATATGATCCAGAAAACATAGGGCAACTTGATTTCTGTGTGGGGGTTGCTGCACTCCCTGAAGCCCTGCACTACACTTTTCAAACAAAGTTGTGGTGCCCTTGTCCAAACTGGAGCACCACAAACCAAGAAAAACTATGGGGATAAGCCCACGAAGGGCATTATTGGGCATTGCATCACTGGAGCAGTAAATAATAAATGAGCGGCTTGAGCACAGGCAGAGTGGAGTTGTTAAAGTACAAAATGAAAGTACAGGTATGGAGACCTAAAATCTGCATCAGTCTTTGTTGGCTCCTTTACACCAACGCTTCCCAGAGTTCGAGTTACTGATGAAGCAGGAGTACTGAAGGAGGAACAATGGGAAGAAGGAGCGAATGAGACAGGAGGTAGACTAGACACCTTAAGAACTATGCCAAGTATCGATTACTTTCCTTTATTTAAAGGTGATTCTAGTGTTTATGTTTTATAGGCATTTGTGCAGTGCTTAATTTGTAAAAAAAATAAGTGCCAGGCTCCTTGTCAGGAAGCCGCTGCAGCTCGCACCTCCCATAGCACCTGCCAACTCTGCCAATTACGGTACCTACACAACTACTAACCATCACACTGCTACAACTGAGGTCATTCAGACTGTTAGAGGCCCCAAAAGCTCAAATAATGGTATGGGCGTCATGCATTAGTTCCTTTTAAACAACTGTTGTTCTACTCATCTCCAAATTACACAAACAGCCAGCAGCTGTCACAAGTGCCGGTGTTGACAATTCAGTGCCGGTGCCGAGCCCCGTAAACCACAGCTCAAATTAAGCACTGTATGTCTGAATATCAATACAGGATACTGCTTTGAATGTTATATGTGATTTTGTTCGAGATCCTGGTGTTAAATTCATAGAGGCCTTGCCTACCTTGCAATAATCAGGGTTCTGTAGGCTCCTCTGGGCCCTGGTGCCACTACACCTGCTGCACCAATAGATCTTAGGCCCATGGCTATGTCTCCAGTAGCTGATGAGTTGAAATGTTTACACTGCTGACCATCTCACAGCAGCTAAAGGCATGACATTGGCACGTTCCTTGGCAAATTCTAGGGACCTTAAACACTGTGAAAGGTTCCGAACAGGCAGGGACAAGCTCGCTGCATTAATGTAACATCGAGGATTTAAATCCCATTGTGAGGGAGACTCAATTTGAGTCTGTTGTAACCCTGGGCGTAGTTTGCGTAGTAGCGCTACGCGTAGCTACGCGAAGTGCACTTCGCACTACGCACGCTGCGCGAATTGCGTAGTGCGGTAGGGAAATGCTGTTCGCACTGATTGCACAGTGCCGGATGCTTGTCCGCACTGTGCAATCATTGCAAACGGCATCTTGCACAGTGCAAGCGGTCGTTTTCTGCCGCTCGAGTAGATTTATACTCGAGCGGCAGCTTTCTCAACGCGGACTGGTAGTTTCACATCGCGAGCGGTCGCGAGCATACGCGACCACTCGCAATAAGAAACCGGACCTCCCCGCGTTGAGAATCTCGCCAGGTGGTTTATTTTCCACGCTCGCGATCGGCAACTTGATGTTGCTGATCGCGAACGAGGACAAAAGTCTCGCCGGGATGTTGATTTTGCTCGCTCGAGGTCGCCAACTTGACGTTGAGGACCACGAGCAAGCAAAAAATGCCCGCTACGCGTTTTTGCACTGTGCTACGTGCAATTCGCATAGTGCGTAGTAGCGCAAACTACGCACGCTCCGCGAGCGTAGCGTAGTACTACGCCCAGGGTTAGTCTGTTGTAGTTTTTTGACGAAACAGGAGTTTGTGCAGTAATTATGGTTGTAGGTTGTTTAAGAACATGTGAAAAGAAAATTCCCGTTTATATTTCACAGGAAAACCTGTTGAAATGTAAACTGGAAAAAAACCTGTTCGAAAGATGTATAGTATGGTGGCTGTCCCTGCACAAAGCTCAGATTCTGCAGTCTGCGCCCATTCGAAGCAGAAAAATTCAGACCTAGGCCTTATATACTAATGGCCCAGTAGTTGGTGCAATATTTATCGCTCCGGGTAAAATCAGCCAAGTAGGGTTTTATCAGGGGCCGAATTACACAAAGTGCCCCGGGGGCACAATGGGCTTTTGTGCTCGCTTTGCGCTCCCCGGGGCACTTTAGTATTACAGAAGGGGTGGCAGACGCTTGTGCGGGCCCTTCTGTAATACTGACAGCGCTGGCGCACATACAGCACCAGCGTTTTCTCAAGAGGGCGTTTCCTCATTTGCATGGGGGTGTGCCCCATGCAAATGAGGGAATCCCTTTGCCTCTGCGCCCCCGCCCTATTACAGATGCGGGCGCAGAGGCCAAGAAGCTCGCAGGAGGTGCACTGACAGTGCGCCCCCTGATAGCAGCCCTCTGGATGGGGGGAAAGAGGGTCCTATGGACCCCCCAGACATCCCCTTTCAGGTGGGTGCAGTCACTCACTGCACCCGCCTGCAAGAGGATCTCTAATCCCCTTTAAAAGTGCAGGTGGGTTGTCGCCAGCACTGTAAAAACACAGAGCGGCTGCTTCAAAGCTGCTCTGTATTTCACTTGAATGAGCTGCCCCCAGAGCAGCTCGAGTTCGCGGCTCCCTTGGGGACAGCACATTTCATGTAATAGGGCGCACTTACTCAGTTTGCGCCCAGCGCACCTGTTTTAAAGCGTGCCAGGGCGCAAACAGGGAAAGTGCGCCCTATACATAATAGGGCCCCAGGTGCGCTAAATACTGCATCAAAATGTTTCAGAAATTACCAGGCAGTTTCCCCCATAAATATTAACAGGCCTGACCTGCCAATATTTATCACAAAAATCATAATTGTGATATATGTGTGGTAAGTTACCGCACTTATCACAGTTAACCAGGTCCCTCGAAATGAGGGCCTAGGATGGGCCTGCTCAGGGGCTTCGCTACCATTGGTGCAGCAGGTGCTGTTACACCGGGGCCCAGAGCCCTGAGGCGCAAACTGAACCCAGATGACTGCTGTGTATAACTGCTCCAGCAGCAGTCAAAGGGGCCAGTTTCCTTGCCTGCACCAGGCCCCATGACATCCTGGCTATGGTACCTGGAGTATCGCAGCCTGTACATACTGCCCCCTAGTTACTGGTATTTCCCAGGTGCGGTGCTACCACCCCAAAGACCAGGGCACTTGGAAGGAAGCCCTCAATGCTATGTGAACAGACACATTCAGGAATCTGACAAGTGCAGCAATCTTCAGACCACTGAACAGAGGAGATCCTGTGCTTTCAACCGAAAATGACACCAGTGGAAGTGAAGCTGTTGGTCAGTGCGGTGGTACATTTGGATAACAGATTTTGTTTTTGTATATGTCCAGACGCTGCCCAAACTGCTGCTGTTCTTCGCAGTTCAAGGCCAGTCTGAACTGATGCGTTGTCTCCTATCACTTAGACTTGTATTTGTTTATCTCTTGCGATTACCTTCAGCAAAGTTCTTAGCACATACTGATGGGAGTTCTCTGGGAGTAAATAAAATTACCACTGCCCAGCCATGCATATTTACAGAAGTGGTTAGAGATAATCAGAGTGAGCGGGGACTTAAGAGCGACATCTTGTGTCACATGCATTAAATTATTTCACACAATGTCCAAGTTTTGAATATCCTACAACATACCTGCCAACCTGAGCAAAAGTCTCACGTGTGAGGAGTGGGCAGGGCCTTTAAAGGGGGTAGAACCTCAAGCCCAGAAGTACCTAAGAAGCACTTATTCCCCCACCCTGCCCATAAGCCCCCTCCTCCAAAACCTAAATAAAAAGCTTGCTGAGGCTGGTGCCCATGTCCTGGGGTGTTTTTACACCCCCTTAATGGACCTCGGCAGGTCAAAGCCTCGGAAAACGAGCTGTTAATCTACTATTTACAGTGGTTTTCAGCTCATTTTCCCTGCCCCCATGTGATATCGGCTCCTCAAAGGGAGACTGTGTGATGGGCCCTGATATCGTGTGTCACACGATGGCACTGTGTGAGTTGGCAGGTTTGCTACGATGATATGTGGTAACCATGTAGACGGTTATATTTCCTCACCCACGAAAGGTGGTTCCTCAACGGAGAAGTCAAAGAATGAATGGGCTTTGGCACACTCTGAGCGATAAAATGTATTTGCACAAGAGATGCCATATCAAATCTCCAGTGGGCATGACGTTTGTGCCACTCCTCTTGTGCCAAGCGTAGATTAACTGTGGCAGGAGGAGCTCAAAAAATCACTAGACCGTACTTCTGTAAGCCCTCCATATACCTTACACTCACTAGGAAATAAACATTATTCCTTCCGGGAAATCCACCTGATTTCTCTGTGCAGAAAGTTTCTATGTTCAAGAGAGCATTCGATACTGAAACAAGCATTGGCGAAGCCAATATGGCCTCACCTTTGGAGCTTATAGACTTTGCCAATGCCTTTTGACAACACTGTTCAGCATCAGCAAAAATTATTTTTTGTTGGTCCGGTACAATGTAGGTTTCATTTATTTTTACTTACCAATCTGAGACACATCAGTAAATAGAAAGAAAATTAAATTGGAGTATTGCAAAAGCGATAATTTTTTTTTAAAGGCGGAGGGACCAGCATCAATTTGCTGCTTGGCCATCCCAAAAATATATATATAAAATAAAGGGCAGTGTGGGTACGGGGGAACTGGCGGATAGGGTGAGTAATAAAATAAAAATAAAGCTAGGTGGGGAGAGGAGGAGGGGAAAAGCAGTACATGTGGGGAAGAGTAACACGAGGGCAGAGGAGAAGCACAGGATGGAGGGAGAAACCCAGGGGCAAGAGGAGAAGCACACAACGTAGAGAGCAACATGGAGTGCAGAGGAGTTTGACAGGGGAGAAGCTGGTGAGAAACAGTGAGCCGCATACGAGGGAGATACCAACATGGAGCATTTGGGGTAGAAGCACATGAAGGATAGACTTGGAAAACAGACGCCCTCTCATGGAGTGCTTAAACTAAAAAAGTAGTTCCCTATAAGTGAGCAGTGGAAGGATACAAGTCAGCCAATTAAAAGGATGGCAAAAAAGTATACACCAGGAGAGGGGCAAACACAAGAAGAGGAAGGCAAGCTAGCACAAGCCAACGAATAAGAAGCAAGCAAATGAGTGTGAAAATAAAGCCAAACAATGGAAAGTTATGAATGAATGGTTTGTAAGCCTACTAAAAATGTAGTTGGCTGATGCAAGCAACGTCAGCACCAGAAGGATGCAAGTCAACCAGTCAGAACACTATCAAACTGAAATGCTTCTGGGTGGGACAAACACAAGAATAGTGATTGAATGAAGAGAGACAGATGAGATAGCCAACAAAGCTAACCAATCAAAAGCAGGGGAGTAACCCAAAGCCCACTCTATGGATATTGGAAACATTAGGTCTGGCCAACAGACAGGTTTTAATGCAGGAGTATTTTATTCATACTTTTGAAGGTTGGGAGTAAAATGGTTTCTTAAATAATTGTCATTCTTTCATTGAACAAAAGTAGCATTTTGGACCCAGGTTATTATTTTTGCTGTTGTCCATGTTTTCTTTATAGCTGATAATTTGAGGGCCTGGTTGCAGGCTGTTGGTATGCGCACTCATTTATAGGGACTGGAATTATTTTTTTTCATCTTAAATGCGGAAAAGGGTAAAAAGGAGGAAGAGAAGGCTAGTATAACAGTGACAAAAGGAGTAAGCAGGGGTGAAAAGAAACCTGTAAGAGTGATATTTAGAGACAGGAAGTATAAGGTGCAAAACGAAGGAGGCATGAAGTGGAATCAAGACTAAGCAGTCTTGGTGTTAGCCATCGCCAACATTCAGCAGCACCAGCGAGGGCCTCTTAAGAACATTTTTGGGCCCCTGTAGTTACCTTCTGTTTTACGAAATAAAATATATTTTGCTAACTATATTCTATTCTAACATACAACACTCCTTTTCCCTCTTTTCATTTACCGCAGAAGAAATAGCGAAACTGCTGTGATTTGAACCCCCGAACTTTGCACTCCAGACACAGCAATAGGTACATGAACCCTCTGAGCTGCCTTACCAGCCCATGAAGTAATCGGTGTCAAAATACCTTGCCATGCACTGACTCGATGTCTGCGTGGGATGTTATCAGACAGGATGTGATGGTGCCTACCTCTGCACTGCACCACCTCATTTCATAGCTACCCCAGTTTGGGTATGCCTTATGGTAAGAGTTGATAACATTCATCACCATTAATGTAGCCAATAACAAAGCGAGTGAAAGATGGATCCGATCCAGGCTGGAGAAAGCAGAGGCTGATATCTTTCCAAGCATACCCCGGTGGTTCTTCGATCCTCGGCCTGCTTGGACTGCTCTGTTTTGAGCCTGCAGCTGAGGGCTGCTGATACCATCTCAGCGTGAGGTAATGAACTGAGCGAGGCATTACAAGGTCAGCTGATCATGGCAAGCACAGACCCAGCTAAGGAAGGAAGGCAAAGGCTGTCTCTCTGTCTCTCGTAATGTTCGATGGCTCAGCGAGACTGGCTGGTTTACTGACTGAAGTCCTGCAGCCACTGTGCAGTAATCCTGCAGCTGCTGAGCTTCAAGGGCTACAGCTGTGCTGAAAGTCCTGCAGCTACTGTGTTTGTAATCCCACAGCTGCTGGGCTACAGGTCCTGCAGCTGTGCTGAAGTCCTGCAGCCACTGTGCTGTAATCCTGCAGCTGCTGAGCTTCAAATCCTGCAGCTGTGCTGGAAGTCCTGCAGCTGCTGAGTTTCAAATCCTGCAGCTGTGCTGGAAGTCCTGCAGCAGCTGGGCTTCAAGACCTGAAGCTGTGCTGGAAGTCCTGCAGCTGCTGGGCTTCAAGTTCTGCAGCTGTGCTGGAAATCCTGCAGCGGCTGAGCTTCAAAACCTGCTGCTGTGCTGGAAGTCCTGCAACCACTGCGCTTGTCATTCTGCAGCAGCTGTGCTTTAAGTCCTGCTGACGTTGTGCTTAAAGTCCTGCAGCCACTCTGCTTGTAGTGTTGCAGCTGCTGTGCTTCAAGTCCTGCAGCTGTGCTGGAAGTCCTGCAGCTGCTCTGCTTGTAGCCATCCAGCTGCTGTCCTTTAAGCCCCGCAGTCGCTATGCTTCTAGTACTGCAGCTGCTGTGCATGAGGGCCTGTAGCAGCTGAGGATGAAATCCTGCAGCCGCTGTACTTGAAGTGCTGCAGCAGCTGTCCTTGTAGTAATGCAGCCGCTGTACTTGAAGTGCTTTCACTTGCCTCCGGCTCCAGCTGCACTCCGGTCCAGGGGGACTACAGCGCCCAGCCTGCCTGCCTGTCACCGCGGCGCTCGGCGGCCCTTGTCATCAGAAAGCGCCAAGGGCGGGCCCGTCTGCGTCCGTCAGAGCCCGGATGAGTCTGGGCTGGGCCATACCTCTTGGTTCTGACTACGGACTTCCCAGGACATTTTCAACACCGGATCGTCCAACCAAGGTCAGTGCCACTCATCTATGTAGTGTATTACTGCTAAAAGACAAACCAAGGGGAACTTTGCCCGTGTGAGTAACTTTCCTCCTGACCGCAACACTCATAAACTAAATATATAAACAATAGCGGTGGGAAGCTGTTAACTCTAGCCTTCTGGGATTTGTAACAGAGCCAATTGGTACTTATTTTCCAGCATCCTTTGAATTACTGCCAGTTACAATCATGGGCAAACCTAGAACAACTGCCGCTCCTCAACATGTATTGCCATTACAACCTACCTCAATAGACAAAATGCTGCAAAGAGCAATAGGAGCTGTAGCCATGGAAATAGAGCGGACAGAAAGGAGTCTTTCATTAACCCCAGTCATAGCCCCCTGTTCTACCTCCCAGGAACTTGGTAGCCCGTCCCCGTTTACACCGCTAACATTGGATTCAACACCTGAACTACCAAGGACACGCGCAAAGGCCAGTGCAGTATCCAATACTGGGACACCCCTGGTGAGCATCTCCAAAAGAAAAGGGACTACTACCGGCCCACAGCGGAAAAAACAAACAGTTAACAGAGCAAAAAATATTAACATGGGGGCAGAAGGAACAGAGGATACACCACAGGTCAACCATGAACAACCATCTTGGGTGAAAAACTTGGTGATGGACTTCAAATCTCAGCTTACGACCATTATAAAGGAGGAACTTAAGACACTAATGGACCGGGTTGATAAATTGTCATTATTGGTTGATAATTGGGTGGGCAAGGTAGAGCTAACCCATAAGGAGGTGGAGATAACTAAATCTTTAGTCCTGCAATTAGCACCCCCCATTACCAACCAAGCCACCCCAGACCCAAACCAAGAGACTAGTCCCAGCAGGCTTAATCCAACAAACCTGAATGTAGCAGACCCCCCTGGGGAAAAAACATCTTGCCAGAAACCTGCCACAAGAAACCACCTGCAGGTGGCCTCCCAAGGGAACACCTTAGAGAGCTCTCCCAAGCCGCAACCGGCTGTGGCAATAGGACCAGCCCCCTGTCAACCAGGTTCTAGCTCTGGGAATAGGGAACAGCTAGTAACCTCCGAAAAAGCCATAGCAGAAGAGATTGCCTTTCCACGCATAAATCTCCCTCTGGCCTCATCCCCATACGTCATTATACTAGCAGGAGTACCAGAAGTGAGAAAGGGATGTAGGGAGTCTCACTATGAACTTAAAAACAAATGTATTTTTTGGCTGGCTAAACATAGGCAATTTTCATACAAAGACGCTAATGAAATCATTCTCACTCGTAGGGTAAGTTGGGTGGGCTGGAGACCAAAAGATGTCACCGGGGACTGCATAGTAATAAACTTTAGAGACCCTCGGACTGTGCAATCCCTCTTAGAGTGTGGTTACCAAAGGGAGAATGGGGGTATAGCCTCCCTCCCTCTGGGATATTTTTATCCCCCATGGTTAAACCCTCACATTATGAGAAGGACTGGTAATAAAAGGGCTGTGAGGACCGAGGATAGGCTACCCCTCAGCCAGAACTGGGACCCAAATTGTTCACCTCTGTACAACATTCCTGTTGCAAACAGATTTAGTCCTCTAGACTCAATCGACTGATTAACCTTTACTGGGCCCCTAGTTCAAAGCTCCAGCTGCCAAATAGAGAACAAAGTAAAAAAATTGCACCTGTATGCCTTACTACACCAGGGAGGACCTAGGAAGCATAAGGGAGAACTAGAGAGAGGATGTGAGGGGAAAGCGAGTGACCTGTTAAGTACAACCTTGGAACCAACACGCATGGGCCACCCAATCCCCGACCATCCCCAATACAACTCGAAGTCAAACAATTCTATCACTCCCCCCATCGCAAAGCATCCCTTAGCAGCCACGAGTATTAGCGACTCGGGCCATGATCAAGGGGTGCTGGGCAAGATGGGGACAAATAACTCACATTGGGCGCACTTAAGTCCCAGCAAATCACCCTCTACTCATGTAGCAAATGAGATGGACACAGCTGGGCTGCAACTACTATCCTGGAACATAGCAGGACTCACCTCAAAACTGGATATACCAGATTGGGGGGCCTTCGTTGATCAACATGGGCTATGCATGTTCCAGGAAACCTGGGCCAGGGTGGCAACACATAGAGTGGGATATGCGTCCTATAGCATTCCAGCTGATAGGGGGGATAGGGGCAGGCCCTTTGGGGGTCTAACTATCTGGGTTGGCGTGCACCTTGGTTGTGAGGTCAAACAGATAGAAACGTCATCTCGTGACATCCTTTGTATTTTTCTAACTTTCACCCCAAAAACCAGAATTGCCCTGATTAATGTCTATTCACGCCCGGTCTGTTATGGCCAAACCTCCAACACTCTCGATATACTGACCACTTTCCTCTTAACAATACCGGATAATTATTGGATTATGTTAGGAGGGGATTTCAATTGCCAATTCGAACCCCTGAATGGTCTTCCCAAAAGTATCTCAAGTGAGGAGGATTCAGTTTGGGCCATTCCAGAGCCCAACATTCCGCCCATACGGGCCTGGACCCCGTTGGCTTTACAGATGCATGCACTTACATTAAGTTATTCATTAAGGGCATGCAACGGCCGTTTAACATCGGATAGCCCGGGGAAGTACACATATAATAGACCAGGGCAGGTATCAATCAAAGATTATATTCTAGTGGACATTAAATCGTGGCATAAGGTCCTAGATTTTAAGATCATCCCTCGCCACGAGAGTGACCATAATGCCCTTGAATTAGATATATCCCCCCCATATGATAGAAGCCCTCCAGCTGGAATTTTACAACCCGCCCCTAGTCTTATTCAGGCCAATGGAGGCAGGAGAATACGATGGGGGGAACTCTCTCAATCACAGACCAAGCTTGCCTCTTTATATCAGAAAATCATCCCCCTACTCACTGTAGTACATCTGCATTCTGGAACAATTGATAACTCAATTTCCCAGACCATAGTCTTTGACAACCACCAAGACATGCTATCCACTCTGGCTTCCTCTTTTGTTACCAGTAGAAAGACTAGGTTGAACAGCAATGCACATCATCGTTGGTATAATGAACACTGTAGAACAGCTAAGCTAGAGCTTCTAGCCGCCATCAAGGCAAATAATAGACCACAAATTAAGGAAACCAGGGCCACTTACAAACTAGCCATAGCCAAAGCCAAAAGCAGCTGGGAGTGTGAAAAATGGATTAATCTAAGAATCGCGCTGGAAAACCACGATATGCGGTCATTCTGGAATCTGATTAACACCGGAACGACTGAGGGCAAATTAGCGATATTACCAAACATAGGGGAGGAAGTTTGGAGAGCCCACTACAAGTCCCTATATGAAATGACAGAGAAAGAAGCTGGGCTGGCGGCAACGACTCCTTACCATCTAGAACCACTCCAACGAGATACCCCCCTGTTCACCCTTAAGGAGATCACGGAAGTTCTGGGCAAGATGCTCCCAGGAAAAGCGCCAGGGTTAGATAAGATCCCCGGCGACCTTTTTCGCTCTGAACCCTCCGTTTGGGCCCCTTATTTATGGATTCTGTTTAACGCCATCCTTCAGGGTATGGCGATCCCTCCAACCTGGGCCGGGGCAGAAATCATACCAATCTATAAAAAGGGCTCCCCGTTGAACCCTGCAAATTACCGCCCCATTAGCTTAATCGATGTAAGCCAGAAAATTTACGCAAGTGCACTTCTGGCCCGATTACAGGACTGGATAGAAGAACACAATATACTCACACCCCTCCAAGCTGGGTTTAGGGCCAAGATCTCTACCATCGATCACATTTTTAGACTACAGCTCCTGTATTGGAAAACTGTGACCATAGAGGGTGGCAGCCTCTATCTCATTTTTGTGGACCTAAAATCCGCTTTTGATTTAGTACCGAGGGATAAATTGTGGGGAATATTAATGGAATTAGGGGCTCCAGACTACCTTTGCCATGAGATGAAACGTCTCCACCAAGGCAACTATGCTCAAATAAGGTATGGCAAAAACGGAGAGCTCTCAGCCCCTTTTCGGTTGAGAAAGGCGTTCGCCAAGGCTGTGTCCTGGCCCCAACCCTTTTTCCCTTTTTATAAATGGTTTAATTGAGTTCTTGATGGCAGGAAAAGACATTGATGCCCCCAGGTTAGCGAACCGAAAGATACCTGCTCTGATGTTCGCAGATGACACCCTCCTACTCTCTAAGTCACCCATGGGCATGCAAAGGGCCCTTGACGTATTTAGCGCCTTCTGCAAAAACAGGGGTTTGAAGATCAATCTACAGAAAACCAAATATATGGTGTTCAATGCAAAAAATTGCACTCGTCCAAACCCCTGTTTAGATGGGAAGGCTCTAGAGAGGGTGTCAATTTTTTAATACCTCGGGGTTACATTAACCGAGAAAATGGACTGGGGGGCTCAAATAAAAAAGCCAATCTAAAATTGGCTCAGGCCTCGGGGGTATTTTAAAGATGTATAATAAATGTTCCCATAAAGTAATAGGCCCTGCGGTTCAATTTTATAAGGTCCAGGCTAGGGGAGCCACTCTGTACGGGACAGAACTATGGGGTCACTGTACCAGCACCTCTCTATCGTTAACAGAGAATTCCTTCACTAGGCAGCTTTTGCGACTTCCTGCTAGCTCCCCTCTAACCCCTATTAGGTTGGATTTGGGGATTAGCCCCATAGCAGATGAAACAGCTCTAAGACCCCTCTTATTCTGGCGACGTCTATGGAGCACCCCAGAGCTTGCCTCTTACAGGGACGAGCTGAGGGAGGTCATGAGCATGCATGGTGCGGGAAAACTGTCCTGGCTGGTGCACATAAGGAACTCATGCCAGACCTTGGGGAGGGCAAATCTGTGGGCTTCAGCTGAAGACGCTAGTATTGTGACTCCCAGAAAGGTTCTCATTGAGAATTATAGAGAGCTAAAACTGATCCAGTTATGGAGGAATTCCCCAGGGCATCTAACGCAAAGGTTTATGGAAACAAAATTAGAATATCGGCTACAACCAGCATTGGATGATATCCAACCACTCCTTGCAAAGAAGTTATACACCCAGTTCAGACACGGGACACTTCCGCTTCGATCATTCACCACTAAGTGGCTAGGCGATCGCAGTCGGGACTGTCCCATATGTCCCAACATGGAGGAGACTGAAGTGCATGTACTCTTCCTATGTCCTGCTTATAGGAGGCCAAGGTCCCGCTGGCTGGTCCAGCTGTGTAGGAACATGGGCCTCAGACATTGTTCTGAGACCCTTAGACTACTAAAGTATGACACGCAAATGCCTATTGTGTTTTCCATTTCACGCTTTCTGTACTTTATGTGGCACATTCGCAGCGCTATTACAAAAAAGGAGTTAACAAGGTTATAGGCTATTCTATGTCTAATGCCAGCTACAAAAAATCATTGAGAATAGGCGCGTTCTTCTCTTCTTCAACTAAGACATTCGTTGCTGTGATTTTTATCCTTTTTCTGTATATCAACAGTTTTTAAAGGTTTATTTATTTTAATATGCTTTATATATTTCAAAGTATGCTGCTAGAAATTGTATACATTGTAGTATTCTTTTTATGTGCTTTTATGGCCCTAGTGGCCGAAATAAAGATTTTTTGACTGATTGGCTGCAGCAGCTATACTTGTAGTAATGCAGCCGCTGCACTTGAAGTGCTGCAGCAGCTGTACTTGTAGTAATGCAGCCGCTGAACATGAAGTGCTGCAGCAGCTGTACTTGTAGTAATGCAACCGCTGTACTTGAAGTGCTGCAGCAGCTGTACTTGTAGTAATGCAGCTGCTGTACTTGAAGTGCTGCTGCAGCTGTACTTGTAGTGATGCGGCCGCTGTACTTGAAGTGCTGCAGCAGCTGTACTTGTAGTAATGCAGCCGCTGTACTTGAAGTGCTGCAGCAGCTGTACTTGTAGTGATGCGGACGCTGTACTTGAAGTGCTGCAGCAGCTGTACTTGTAGTGATGCGGCCGCTGTACTTGAAGTGCTGCAGCAGCTGTACTTGTAGTGATGCGGCCGCTGTACTTGGAGTGCTGCAGCAGCTGTACTTGTAGTAATGCGGCCGCTGTACTTGAAGTGCTGCAGCAGCTGTACTTGTAGTAATGCAGCTGCTGTACTTGAAGTGCTGCAGCAGCTGTACTTGTAATAATGCAGCCGCTGTACTTGAAGTGCTGCAGCAGCTGTACTTGTAGTCATGCGGCCGCTGTACTTGAAGTGCTGCAGCAGCTGCACTTGTAGTCATGCGGCCGCTGTACTTGAAGTGCTGCAGCAGCTGTCCTTGTAGTCATGCAGCTGCTGTACTTGAAGTGCTGCAGCATCTGTACTTGTAGTAATGCAGCTGCTGTACTTGTAGTAATGCAGCTGCTGTGCTTGAAGTGCTGCAGCAGCTGTACTTGTAGTCATGCAGCTGCTGTACTTGTAGCCATGCAGCTGCTGTACTTGATGTGCTGCAGCAGCTGAACTTGTAGTAATGCAGCTGCTGTACTTGAAGTGCTGCAGCAGCTGTACTTGTAGTAATGCAGCTGCTGTACTTGAAGTGCTGCAGCCGCTGTACTGAAGTGCTGCAGCAGCTGTACTTGTAGTAATGCAGCTACTGTACTTGAAGTGCTGCAGCAGCTGTACTTGAAGTGCTGCAGCTGCTGTACTTGTAGTAATGCAGCTACTGTACTTGAAGTGCTGCAGCAGCTGTACTTGTACTCATGCAGCCGCTGAACTTGAAGTGATGCAGCAGCTGTACTTGTAGTAATGCAGCTGCTGTACTTGAAGTGCTGCAGCCGCTGTACTTGAAGTGCTGCAGCAGCTGTACTTGTAGTAATGCAGCTGCTGTACTTGAAGTGCTGCAGCCGCTGTACTTGAAGTGCTGCAGCAGCTGTACTTGTAGTAATGCAGCTACTGTACTTGAAGTGCTGCAGCAGCTGTACTTGAAGTGCTGCAGCAGCTGTACTTGTAGTAATGCAGCTACTGTACTTGAAGTGCTGCAGCAGCTGTACTTGTAGTCATGCAGCCGCTGAACTTGAAGTGATGCAGCAGCTGTACTTGTAGTAATGCAGCCGCTGTACTTGAAGTGCTGCAACTGCTGTGTTTGAAGTCCTGCAACCGCTGCGCTTGCAGTCCTGCAGCCACTGTCCTGAAAGTACTGCGGCTGCTGTGTTTGAAGTCATGCAGCCCCTGTGCTTGAAATCCTGTAGTTCTTGCAGTTGTAGTCATGCAGTCACTGTGCTTAAAGTCCTGCAGCCACTGTGCTTGAAAACCTGTAGTGGCTGTGTTTGACGTCATGCAGCCGCTGTGCTTGAAATCCTGTAGTCGCTGTGCTTGTAGTCATGCAGGCGTTGTGCTTGAAGTCCTGCAGCTCCTGCGCATTTAATCATGCAGTTTCTCTGCTTATAGTTCTGCAGCTGTGGTGCTTGAAGTTCTGTGGCTGCTGTAGTGGAGGTTCTGCAGCAACTGTACATGTAGAGCTGCAGCCATTGTGCTTGACGTCCTCCAACTGCTGTGCTGGAGGTCATGCAGCCGCTGGGCTTGAAATTCTGCAACCACTGTGTGGACGTCATTTACCAACTGAGCTTGAACTCCTGCAGCTGCTGTGCTTGAAGTCCTGCAGCTGCTGTGCTTGAAAACCTGTAGTGGCTGTGCTTGTAGTCATGCATGCATTGTGCTTGAAGTCCTGAGCTGCTGTGCTTGTAACCATGCAGCTGCTGTGCTTGTAACCATGCAGCTGCTGTGCTTGAAATCCTGCAGCTGCTGTGCTTGAAGTCCTGCAGCTGCTGTGCTTGAAGTCCTGAGCTGCTGTGCTTGAAGTCCTGAGCTGCTGTGCTTGTAGTCCTGAGCTGCAGTGCTTGTAACCATGCAGCTGCTGTGCTTGAAGTCCTGCAGCTGCTGTGCTTAAAGTTCTGCAGCTCCTGTGCTTGATGTCCTGTGGCCGCTGTGCTTGTAGTCATGCAGCTGCTGTGCTTGTAGTCATGCAGCTGCTGTACTTGAAGTGCTGCAGCAGCTGTACTTGTAGTCATGCAGCCGCTGTACTTGAAGTGCTGCAGCAGCTGTACTTGTTGTAATGCAGCCGCTGTACATGAAGTGCTGCAGCAGCTGTACTTGTAGTAATGCAGCCGCTGTACTTAAGTGCTTCAGCCGCTGTACTTGTAGTAATGCAGCCGCTGTACTTGAAGTGCTGCAGCAGCTGTACTTGTAGTCATTCAGCCGCTGTACTTGAAGTGCTGCAGCAGCTGTACTTGTAGTAATGCAGCCGCTGTACTTGAAGTGCTGCAGCAGCTGTACTTGTAGTAATGCAGCCGCTGTACTTGTAGTCATGCAGCCGCTGTACTTGAAGTGCTGCAGCCGCTGTACTTGAAGTCCTGCAGCTGCTGTACTTGAAGTGCTGCAGCAGCTGTACTTGTAGTAATGCAGTCGCTGTACTTGAAGTGCTGCAGCAGCTGTACTTGTAGTCATGTGGCCGCTGTACTTGTAGTGATGCAGCTGCTGTACTTGAAGTGCTGCAGCAGCTGTACTTGTAGTCATGCAGCCGCTGTACTTGAAGTGCTGCAGCAGCTGGACTTGTAGTCATGCAGCCGCTGTACTTGAAGTGCTGCAGCAGCTGTACTTGCAGTAATGCAGCCACTGTACTTGAAGTCCTGCAGCTGCTGTACTTGAAGTGCTGCAGCAGCTGTACTTGTAGTAATGCAGTCGCTGTACTTGAAGAGCTGCAGCAGCTGTACTTGTAGTCATGCGGCCGCTGTACTTGTAGTGATGCGGCTGCTGTACTTGAAGTGCTGCAGCAGCTGTACTTGTAGTCATGCAGCCGCTGTACTTGAAGTGCTGCAGCAGCTGTACTTGTAGTAATGCAGCCGCTGTACTTGAAGTGCTGCAGCAGCTGTACTTGTAGTAATGCAGCCGCTGTACTTGTAGTCATGCAGCAGCTGTACTTGAAGTGCTGCAGCAGCTGTACTTGTAGTAATGCAGCCGCTGTACTTGAAGTCCTGCAGCTGCTGTACTTGAAGTGCTGCAGCAGCTGTACTTGTAGTAATGCAGTCACTGTACTTGAAGTGCTGCAGCAGCTGTACTTGTAGTCATGCGGCCGCTGTACTTGTAGTGATGCGGCTGCTGTAGTTGAAGTGCTGCAGCAGCTGTACTTGTAGTCATGCAGCCGCTGTACTTGAAGTGCTGCAGCAGCTGTACTTGTAGTCATGCAGCCGCTGTGCTTGAAGTGCTGCAGCAGCTGTACTTGCAGTAATGCAGCCACTGTACTTGAAGTCCTGCAGCTGCTGTACTTGAAGTGCTGCAGCAGCTGTACTTGTAGTGATGCAGCCGCTGTACTTGAAGTGCTGCAGCAGCTGTACTTGTAGTGATGCGGCCACTGTACTTGAAGTGCTGCAGCAGCTGTACTTGTAGTCATGCAGCCGCTGTACTTGAAGTGCTGCAGCAGCTGTACTTGTAGTCATGCAGCCACTGTACTTGAAGTGCTGCAGCAGCTGTACTTGTTGTAATGCAGCCGCTGTACTTGAAGTGCTGCAGCAGCTGTACTTGTAGTCATGCAGCCGCTGTACTTGAAGTGCTGCAGCAGCTGTACTTGTAGTCATGCGGCCGCTGTATTTGAAGTGCTGCAGCAGCTGTACTTGTAGTCATGCAGCCGCTGTACTTGAAGTGCTGCAGCAGCTGTACTTGTAGTCATGCAGCCGCTGTACTTGAAGTGCTGCAGCAGCTGTACTTGTAGTAATGCAGCCGCTGTACTTGAAGTGCTGCAGCAGCTGTACTTGTTGTAATGCAGCCGCTGTACTTGAAGTGCTGCAACTGCTGTGTTTGAAGTCCTGCAGCTGCTGTGCTTGAAGTGCTGCAGCAGCTGTACTTGTAGTAATGCAGCTGCTGTACTTGAAGTGCTGCAGCAGCTGTGCTTGAAGTCCTGCAGCCCCTGTGCTTGAATTCCTGTGGCCGCTGTGCTTGTAGTCATGCAGCTGCTGTGCTTGAAATTCTGCAGCAGCTGTGCTTGTAGGCATGCAGCCGCTGTGCTTGAAGTCCTGCAGCCGCTGTACAAGTTCAACAAGCCATGATAATGATGAAAACGTAGTTCGCAACAATTTTGATAATTGACTAAACAACTGTGATCTTTCTATTGCTATTATGCTTCTAAGAATATTTGCTATCCTACATGAAAACGTTGTGCCCATTAATATATGAATATATAGATGGAAATATTCCTCATATGAGATATAAATGAGAACATTTAATAGATCTGTGACTTTATGGTTATGTTCATGTAATACTGAATCCTATTGACAATCCAAAACGATTGAAGGTTGAATGAACACGTATGACTTAGTGAAAGGGTTGTTACGACATATCCAACATGAAAGTCCGTTTTTAATGAATCTGTTTGATACAATTATTGAAATGTATATTTAAGATGATTTTTTTATTCCCTTTTGATATAAATAAAAAGATTCTATCGCTATTCATTAACACAGGTTTTTGTATTCATACTTTAATGCCCCCATTCTATGTTGTTGCCTAAGTATCTTTACATACTATTGCCCTTGTACTTGTAGTCATGCAGCCATTGTGTTGTAGTCATGCAGCCATTGTGTTGTAGTCATGCAGGCATTGTGTTGTAGTCATGCAGGCATTGTGTTGTAGTCATGCAGCCGCTGTGCTTGAAGTCCTGTGTCTGCTGTGCTTGAAGCCCTGCAGCAGCTGTACTTGTAGTCATGCAGCCATTGTGTTGTAGTCATGCAGCCGCTGTGCTTGAAGTCCTGTGTCTGCTGTGCTTGAAACCCTGCAGCAGCCCTATATGTAGTCATGCAGGCATTGTGTTGTAGTCATGCAGCTGCTGTGCTTGTAGTCCTGCAGCTGCTGTGCATGAAGTCATGCATACGTTCTGCTTGAAGTCCTGCATCTGCTCTTCTTTTAGTCATACAGCTGCTGTGCTTGAAGTCCTGCAGCTGCTGTGCTTGTAGTCATGCAGCCGCTGTACTTGAAGTCTTGCAGCTGCTGTGCATGAAGTCCTGTAGCAGCTGTACATGTAGTCATGCAGGCATTGTGTTGTAGTCATGCAGCCATTGTTGTAGTCATGCAGCTGCTGTGCTTGAAGTCTTGCAGCTGCTGTGCTTGAAGTCTTGCAGCTGCTGTGCTTGAACTCCTGAGCTGCTGTGCTTGTAACCATGCAGCTGCTGTGCTTGAAGTCCTGCAGCTGCTGTGCTTAAAGTTCTGCAGCTCCTGTGCTTGAAGTCCTGTGGCTGCTGTGCTTGTAGTCATGCAGCTGCTGTACTTGAAGTGCTGCAGCAGCTGTACTTGTAGTCTTGCAGCCGCTGTACTTGAAGTGCTGCAGCAGCTGTACTTGTTGTAATGCAGCCGCTGTACTTGAAGTGCTGCAGCAGCTGTACTTGTAGTAATGCAGCCGCTGTACTTGAAGTGCTGCAGCAGCTGTACTTGTAGTAATGCAGCCGCTGTACTTGAAGTGCTGCAGCAGCTGTACTTGTAGTAATGCGGCCGCTGTACTTGAAGTGCTGCAGCAGCTGTACTTGTAGTCATGCGGCCGCTGTACTTGAAGTGCTGCAGCAGCTGTAGTTGTAGTCATGCGGCCGCTGTACTTGAAGTGCTGCAGCAGCTGTACTTGTAGTCATGCGGCCGCTGTACTTGAAGTGCTGCAGCAGCTGTACTTGTAGTCATGCAGCCGCTGTACTTGAAGTGCTGCAGCAGCTGTACTTGTAGTAATGCAGCCACTGTACTTGAAGTGCTGCAGCAGCTGTACTTGTTGTAATGCAGCCGCTGTACTTGAAGTGCTGCAACTGCTGTGTTTGAAGTCCTGCAGCTGCTGTGCTTGAAGTGCTGCAGCAGCTGTACTTGTAGTAATGCAGCTGCTGTACTTGAAGTGCTGCAGCAGCTGTGCTTGAAGTCCTGCGGCCAATTTGCTTGAATTCCTGTGGCCGCTGTGCTTGTAGTTATGTAGCTGCTGTGCTTGAAATTCTGCAGCAGCTGTGCTTGTAGTCATGCAGCCGCTGTGCTTGAAGTCCTGCAGCCGCTGTACAAGTTCAACAAGCCATGATAATGATGAAAACGTAGTTCGCAACAATTTTGATAATTGACTAAACAACTGTGATCTTTCTATTGCTATTATGCTTCTAAGAATATTTGCTATCCTACATGAAAATGTTGTGCCCATTAATATATGAATATATAGATGGAAATATTCCTCATATGAGATATAAATGAGAACATTTAATAGATCTGTGACTTTATTGTTATGTTCATGTAATACTGAATCCTATTGACAATCCAAAAAGATTGAAGGTTGAATGAACACGTATGACTTAGTGAAAGGGTTGTTACGACATATCCAACATGAAAGTCCGTTTTTAATGAATCTGTTTGATACAATTATTGAAATGTATATTTAAGATGATTTTTTATTCCCTTTTTGATATAAATAAAAAGATTATATCGCTATTCATTAACACGGGTTTTTGTATTCATAGTTTAATGCCCCCATTCTATTTTGTTGCCTAAGCATCTTTACATACTATTGCCCTTGTACTTGTAGTAATGCAGCCATTGTGTTGTAGTCATGCAGCCATTGTGTTGTAGTCATGCAGCCATTGTGTTGTAGTCATGCAGCCATTGTGTTGTAGTCATGCAGGCATTGTGTTGTAGTCATGCAGGCATTGTGTTGTAGTCATGCAGCCACTGTGCTTGAAGTCCTGTGTCTGCTGTGCTTAAAGTTCTGCAGCTCCTGTGCTTGTAGTCATGCAGGCATTGTGTTGTAGTCATGCAGCCATTGTGTTGTAGTCATGCAGCCGCTGTGCTTGATGTCCTGTGTCTGCTGTGCTTGAAACCCTGCAGCAGACCTATATGTAGTCATGCAGGCATTGTGTTGTAGTCATGCAGCTGCTGTGCTTGTAGTCCTGCAGCTGCTGTGCATGAAGTCATGCATACGTTCTGCTTGAAGTCCTGCATCTGCTTTTCTTTTAGTCATACAGCTGCTGTGCTTGAAGTCCTGCTGCTGCTGTGCTTGAAGTCCTGCAGCTGCTGTGCTTGAAGTCCTGCAGCTGCTGTGCTTGAAGTCATGCAGCCGCTGTACTTGAAGTCTTGCAGCTGCTGTGCATGAAGTCCTGTAGCAGCTGTACATGTAGTCATGCAGGCATTAAGTTGTAGTCATGCAGAAATTGTGTTGTTGTCATGCAGCTGCTGTGCTTGAAGTCTTGCAGCTGCTGTGCTTGAAGTCTTGCAGCTGCTGTGCTTGAACTCCTGAGCTGCTGTGCTTGTAGCCATGCAGCTGCTGTGCTTGAAGTCCTGCAGCTGCTGTGCTTAAAGTTCTGCAGCTCCTGTGCTTGAAGTCCTGTGGCCGCTGTGCTTGTAGTCATGCAGCTGCTGTGCTTGTAGTCATGCAGCTGCTGTACTTGAAGTGCTGCAGCAGCTGTACTTGTAGTCATGCAGCCGCTGTACTTGAAGTGCTGCAGCAGCTGTACTTGTTGTAATGCAGCCGCTGTACTTGAAGTGCTGCAGCAGCTGTACTTGTAGTAATGCAGCCGCTGTACTTGAAGTGCTGCAGCAGCTGTACTTGTAGTCATGCGGCCGCTGTACTTGAAGTGCTGCAGCAGCTGTACTTGTAGTAATGCGGCCGCTGTACTTGAAGTGCTGCAGCAGCTCTACTTGTAGTCATGCAGCCGCTGTACTTGAAGTGCTGCAGCAGCTGTACTTGTAGTAACGCAGCCGCTGTACTTGAAGTGCTGCAGCAGCTGTACTTGTAATGCAGCCGCTGTACTTGAAGTGCTGCAACTGCTGTGTTTGAAGTCCTGCAGCTGCTGTGCTTGAAGTGCTGCAGCAGCTGTACTTGAAGTGCTGCAGCAGCTGTACTTGAAGTGCTGCAACTGCTGTGTTTGAAGTCCTGCAGCTGCTGTGCTTGAAGTGCTGCAGCAGCTGTACTTGTAGTAATGCAGCTGCTGTACTTGAAGTGCTGCAGCAGCAGTGCTTGAAGTCCTGCAGCCCCTTTGCTTGAATTCCTGTGGCCGCTGTGCTTGTAGTTATGTAGCTGCTGTGCTTGAAATTCTGCAGCAGCTGTGCTTGTAGTCATGCAGCCGCTGTGCTTGAAGTCCTGCAGCCGCTGTACAAGTTCAACAAGCCATGATAATGATGAAAACGTAGTTCGCAACAATTTTGATAATTGACTAAACAACTGTGATCTTTCTATTGCTATTATGCTTCTAAGAATATTTGCTATCCTACATGAAAATGTTGTGCCCATTAATATATGAATATATAGATGGAAATATTCCTCATATGAGATATAAATGAGAACATTTAATAGATCTGTGACTTTATTGTTATGTTCATGTAATACTGAATCCTATTGACAATCCAAAAAGATTGAAGGTTGAATGAACACGTATGACTTAGTGAAAGGGTTGTTACGACATATCCAACATGAAAGTCCGTTTTTAATGAATCTATTTGATACAATTATTGAAATGTATATTTAAGATTATTTTTATTCCCTTTTTGATATAAATAAAAAGATTCTATCGCTATTCATTAACACAGGTTTTTGTATTCATACTTTAATGCCCCCATTCTATGTTGTTGCCTAAGTATCTTTACATACTATTGCCCTTGTACTTGTAGTCATGCAGCCATTGTGTTGTAGTGATGCAGGCAGTGTGTTGTAGTCATGCAGGCATTGTGTTGTAGTCATGCAGCCGCTGTGCTTGAAGTCCTGTGTCTGCTGTGCTTGAAGCCCTGCAGCAGCTGTACTTGTAGTCATGCAGGCATTGTGTTGTAGTCATGCAGCCATTGTGTTGTAGTCATGCAGCCGCTGTGCTTGAAGTCCTGTGTCTGCTGTGCTTGAAACCCTGCAGCAGCCCTATATGTAGTCATGCAGGCATTGTGTTGTAGTCATGCAGCTGCTGTGCTTGTAGTCCTGCAGCTGCTGTGCATGAACTCATGCATACGTTCTGCTTAAAGTCCTGCATCTGCTCTTCTTTTAGTCATACAGCTGCTGTGCTTGAAGTCCTGCAGCTGCTGTGCTTGAAGTCCTGCAGGTGCTGTGCTTGTAGTCATGCAGCCGCTGTACTTGAAGTCTTGCAGCTGCTGTACATGAAGTCCTGTAGCAGCTGTACATGTAGTCATGCAGGCATTGTGTTGTAGTCATGCAGCCATTGTGCTGTAGTCATGCAGCTGCTGTTCTTGAAGTCTTGAAGCTGCTGTGCTTGAAGTCTTGCAGCTGCTGTGCTTGAAGTCCTGCAGCTGCTGTGCTTAAAGTTCTGCAGCTCCTGTGCTTGAAGTCCTGTGGCCGCGGTGCTTGTAGTCATGCAGCTGCTGTGCTTGTAGTCATGCAGCTGCTGTACTTGAAGTGCTGCAGCAGCTGTACTTGTAGTCATGCAGCCGCTGTACTTGAAGTGCTGCAGCAGCTGTACTTGTTGTAATGCAGCCACTGTACTTGAAGTGCTGCAGCAGCTGTACTTGTAGTCATGCGGCCGCTGTACTTGAAGTGCTGCAGCAGCTGTACTTGTAGTGATGCAGCCGCTGTGCTTGAAGTGCTGCAGCAGCTGTACTTGTAGTAATGCAGCCGCTGTACTTGAAGTGCTACAGCAGCTGTACTTGTAGTAAAGCAGCCGCTGTACTTGAAGTGCTGCAGCAGCTGTACTTGTAGTCATGCAGCCGCTGTACTTGAAGTGCTGCAGCAGCTGTACTTGTAGTAATGCAGCCGCTGTGCTTGAAGTCCTGTGTCTGCTGTGCTTGAAGCCCTGCAGCAGCTGTACTTGTAGTCATGCAGGCATTGTGTTGTAGTCATGCAGCCATTGTGTTGTAGTCATGTAGCCGCTGTGCTTGAAGTCCTGTGTCTGCTGTGCTTGAAACCCTGCAGCAGCCCTATATGTAGTCATGCAGGCATTGTGTTGTAGTCATGCAGCTGCTGTGCTTGCAGTCCTTCAGCTGCTGTGCATGAAGTCATGCATACGTTCTGCTTGAAGTCCTGCATCTGCTCTTCTTCTTTTAGTCCTACAGCTGCTGTGCTTGAAGTCCTGCAGCTGCTGTGCTTGTAGTCATGCAGCCGCTGTACTTGAAGTCTTGCAGCTGCTGTACATGAAGTCCTGTAGCAGCTGTACATGTAGTCATGCAGGCATTGTGTTGTAGTCATGCAGCCATTGTGTTGTTGTCATGCAGCTGCTGTGCTTGAAGTCTTGCAGCTGCTGTGCTTGACGTCTTGCAGCTGCTGTGCTTGAACTCCTGCAGCTGCTGTGCTTAAAGTTCTGCAGCTCCTGTGCTTGAAGTCCTGTGGCCGCTGTGCTTGTAGTCATGCAGCTGCTGTGCTTGTAGTCATGCAGCTGCTGTACTTGAAGTGCTGCAGCAGCTGTACTTGTAGTCATGCAGCTGCTGTACTTGAAGTGCTGCAGCAGCTGTACTTGTTGTAATGCAGCCACTGTACTTGAAGTGCTGCAGCAGCTGTACTTGTAGTCATGCAGCCGCTGTACTTGAAGTGCTGCAGCAGCTGTACTTGTAGTAATGCGGCCGCTGTACTTGAAGTGCTGCAGCAGCTGTACTTGTAGTGATGCGGCCGCTGTACTTGAAGTGCTGCAGCAGCTGTACTTGTAGTAATGCAGCCGCTGTACTTGAAGTGCTGCAGCAGCTGTACTTGTAGTAATGCAGCCGCTGTAGTTGAAATGCTGCAGCAGCTGTACTTGTAGTAATGCAGCCGCTGTACTTGAAGTGCTGCAGCTGCTGTACTTGTAGTAATGCAGCCGCTGTACTTGAAGTGCTGCAGCAGCTGTACTTGTAGTCATGCAGGCATTGTGTTGTAGTCGTGCAGCCATTGTGTTGCAGTCATGCAGTTGCTGTGCTTGAAGTCCTGCAGCTGCTGTGCTTGAAGTCTTGCAGCTGCTGTGCTTGTAGTCTTGCAGCTGCTGTGCTTGAAGTCCTGAAGCTGCTGTGCATGAAGTCCTGCAGCAGCTGTGCATGTAGTCATGCAGGCATTGTGTTGTAGTCATGCAGCCATTGTGTTGTAGTCCTGCAGCTGCTGTGCTTGAAGTCTTCAAGGTAACACTAAATGGATACACTTTGGTGATAATAGGTGTATGTTGAACAAATGATATTCAGTCAATGTTTTTGGACAGTCTTAAGCCTTACCTTGCTACCACACCCAATTTACCAACACTGATTTGGGGAGACGTTTACGGTGTGATGCATGCGCAACTGAACAGGTCACTCTCCACTGCAGGGCACATCTTCAGGTGTGCTTGTTGGCCAGTTTATAGCCTGGCTGATGGGATGGGGGAGCCACAAATTCCCGTGATATGGAATACCCATACTACTCTCCAATGCATGACTCACATACCAGACTTGACATGCTTTTATGTTCCCCACATTTATGTGGCTTGTTCCATGCACTGACTCGCTAGCTGAAACAATTTCGGGCCATGATCCCCTACTGGTCATTTTACACTTGGGGAAACTCTCGCGAGCATTCTAGCTGGTCACTGCCGCCGACATCTCCTAAGGATGCGGCATCTGGAGAGATGATTACATACGGGATTGTCCTTTAGTTCCAGAGAATTCAGTAAGGAATGTACTGACTGAATGGAACGCATTCAATGTATACTATAGAGTTTTTTTTATAAAGACATCTACAGAAGTTAGAAAAGTATTGCTCAAAAAACTGACCACTCTTGAGGAAGAGCTGAAAAATGCTGAATATGAAGCAGTCGATCGACCTCAGAGGAAAGCATCTCTAAGTCAGGGAAGAATCCAACACTGGCAAGTATTGTATAGGCGGTGTCTGTACTGCTACCAAGACTACATCTGGCAACACTTGGAAGCAGATGGAGCTGGTAGGTGGCTGGCCAGATTGGCTAATACTGAATATGTGCAGCCTTCGATTACATTGCTGTGGGATGCTCATGGTGAAGCCGCAAGTTCACACACTGATATTAACAACATTTTTTGCAGAGTTTCAAGCAAAGTTATACTCACTTGAACTTGTTTCTGAGGATGGTCACCTCAATGACTATCTACAGACCTCGAGGCTGAAACTATTAACTCTCAAACAAAAGGATACATTAGAAAGCACAATCACGCTATCAGAAATTAAGTTACAGATCCCACAACGGTCCCTGGACAAGACCCTCCGATACCACTGGCCTGCCCTCTCAATTTTACAGCATTTTATAGGAACAGATGGCACATCCTCTATTCGATATAAATGAGGGTCTTTAAAATATGGGAGTTCTATACCCCAGCACACATAAAGATAATATAGTTGTCCTGAGTAAACAGGGTTATGAAACCCTAGATTCAGGAAAGATCTAGGACTTCACACAACTCAGTGCTCACTTGGTCAGTCAGCTGATCCGTTTTTAACTCACACATTCTTAACAAGTGCAAACTTCGGTTTAACTACTCACACAGAACATATTCAACACCCAGGCGCCTACTCTGCATTTGTCCAAGAGCCCCTCATTCTTGTCCTAGGTGTGGGGAGAAGGAGGCAGGCTTCTTTCAGATGGTTTTGGCTTTTCCTGTCCTACATAAATTTCAAGTCACTGTGGTAGATCAGGTTAAGGCCCTCACAAGTAGAGTCATCACAGGTGACCTCGAGTGCCACAACTCTGCTAACCGGCTAACTTGGGACAGGTTCTGACGATATTCCACCAGTCTCCCCTCTGGGAGACCAGGGAAGTGAATGAATAAAAGAATGACACATTCTTCTAAAACGAAAACAAGTACCCTCTCCGAGGGTGTCCCCGCGCTAAGTACCAAATAAATCCAGAGGGAAGAGGCTATGCAAAGATAAAGAACTTACACTCAGAAGGGTAGAAGTGGAGTCACACACATAATGAGGTAGAAAGTTCCAGAGTATGCCCAACAACTATTTCAAAATAAATGAGTGAATGTTTCTGAATATAGAGTCTCATCACCTAGGCCTTGTCTGGGGGGAAACGGGGGTAATTGAATGGTGAGACAGAGAAGACAAAGCACTGCAGCAGCAGCTCGTCTGATGGATTTGGAGTGCAGTCATTAACAGATAATTGATGAACTAGCTTACCATATGGGTGTGAAATCTTTGAAAAGATAAGGTACCATGAAATCCGGGGTACAGGTAGGATTCAGAGATTGTTTGCATCAGGCAACTATCCCCCAATCTCCAGGTAACAGGTGGATATAAAAAACCCGGAAGGTACAAGGAGAAGCTCTCGAGGTTCGGAAGCACAGGAGACAGCAGTGTGGATGGCAGGATGGTAATTCCAGGCATATCTCAGGCATAGACAATGTCAGAAGGTTCTATGGAGAGGAAACACAAAGAGAGAAGCGGGAAAACAAGAAAGGTGCAAGAAATGCTAATGAAAGGCAGACTGAGTGAAGCTGTAATCCTAAAACACAGCAAGTTGGGAGGTGTTGATGGTATCTCTCTGTCGCTACTTAAAGTTGCTCGGAAGTACCCAACCTATCGTGTTAACAAGGAAAATGTCTCTGATTGGTTCTTTAATTCAGGTTGCACTGACAAACCCTCCTTCTTAACCTCAGCCTCCATAGGCGCATCTGCTGCCTTCTCCAACCAGGCCCTAGTCGTGCTCTACTTGCCTCCTTCTTCTCTGCTGTTTTCGTATGCAGCAAACTAGGGGAAATCGATATGTAAATTAAATACACTGCTAAACTGAATTTAGGAAGTGAGGAAACAAGGTTATAGGTTAGAGGTGAAAATATGTTGTACCTAAGGTAAAATACAGTAAGCAATACTGTGCAGGTGAGACTGTGCACAGGCCACAACATTGCAGGTTTACCTTCCGTAAAACAATTACAACTCTAAACGGATAAATTGGAACAGCATAACAACATGCTCATCTGTGTAACTCATATGCCCCAGGAGACATCTGCTTCTTTTTCAAATCGGAAATGCAATTATAGCAGGAAACCTGATCTATCTGACATCAATCCTCTTATGCAGAGGAGACTCGAAATGTGATGCTGCTGGAAACCTCCAGGAGGGTTTAGAAACAAATGGTCATACCTGGGGCAATGTCATAGTATTTATAGAATTCTTCCTTTCCGGCAGGCAGCCAATCAGCTTTTAGTTCCTCTGGTGGGATGGGTGCACTCTCCATCTGAGGGAGGAAAGAAATGACAAGTACACACATTTCAGATTAAACTTTTACTGTGGATAATACATAGTAGTAAGGCCTAAAGGCATGCCTGGCTGACAGGGTGAAGACCAACATAATTATTAGTAAACTAACAGATTGAGGCAAAGCCAGAAGCACCACTTCGTGGAGGTCCTTCCATAGGATAAGCAACACACATTTATTTTAACCAGCCTGTGATGGCCTTAGAGCACGTGGGCTGAGGCCTGGCACTGACCAAAGCCATGGAATTGACAATACCAGGGTGTTCATACCTATACTCAAGGCCACTGGAATTATGCGGCAGGGGAGGACCAAATTATGTGGCAGGTTGACTAAATTATGCAGCAGGGAAAGGCAACTGATGATGTGTGATGCATCACATTTTGTGATAGTATTGTTTTGTCAAGTTTAAGTCTAAGGCTTGAGTTTGTCCCTCCCATTACCCAAACCTTGTTTACTGTATTCTTCCTCAAACTCGCTTTCTGTAAATCAGCCTTTAAATCTTGTTCTTATCTTGTCACATTTGCTGTGTATTCAAAGACAGAGGTCAAATGTCAAGGTCTTTCTTCTGAGGGAGCTTGGTGTTTACTTTTCTTTCTCTGACTTTAAAGTGAGAGAATTTTTGTGACAATCCTGCTGAGTTTCCATGTAAGAGGAGAGGGTGTAGAATGTTTTTTTTTCTAGCACACAAAAAAAATGAGCTGCGCTGATGTTTCAGAATATATCAGAATTAGCCCGATTTTTGAAGCCCGATTTTTGAAGCCCGATTTTTGTGTCATTCTGAAGTGTGGTGGAAACAAATATTTGATATAATCAAAACACTTCAATGCACTAGGTGATGGCATTTGCACACATTATTGTTTGTGTGCAGTAAAAATGTATTTTGATGCAAATGTAAGTGTAATTTCAATTGAAAATGTGTTGTCTGTAATGACAGTGCACTACCACACCATGCATACTCCACCCTACGCCACTCCACTCTATGCTCTTGCACTGTATGCCACACCATTCCATTATATAACACTCCACTCCACTCTACAACATGCCACTCTACTCCACTCTATGCCCCTCCACTTTAAGACACTCTACAACACGACACTCCACGCTACACCCCTCCACTCCACACCACTTACCTAACTCCGCTCTGCCCCACTCCAATCCACCTCACTTCACTCCAATCTATTCCACTCCACTCCAATGTAACCCAATGTACCACACCCCACTCCACTTCGCTACAATCTGCCCCAATCTACTCCACTCCAATCTTCCCCACTCCACTCCAGCCAATCTACCCCACTCCACTCCAATCTACCTTATCCCAAATTACCCACCCCAATCTACTCCACTCCAATCTATCCCACTTCAATCTAGCCCACTATAACCTAATCTACCCCACTCCACTCCACTCCAATCTACCCCAATCCACTCCACTGCAATCTACCCCACTCCAATCTACCCCACTCCACTCTACCCCAATCTCCACCACTCCACTCCAAATCTACCCCACTCCACTCCAATCTACTCACTCCACGTCAATCTACCCCACTCCACTCAATCTAATTCAATCAACCCCACCCTACTCCAATCTACCCCATTCCACCCCATTCTACCTCACTTCACTCAAATCTACCCCACTCTGCTCCAATCTACCCCAGCCCATCCCACTCCACTTTAATCCACTCCAATCTACCCCAAACCACCCCACTCCAATGTACCCCAATTCAACGCACTCCACTCCAATCCACCCAGCTCCAATCCAATCTACCCCACTCCACTCTACTCCACTCTACTCTAATCTATCCCAGTCAGATTTACCTCAATTCATTCCAATCTACCCTCCTCCACTCCAATATACGTCACTCCACCACAATCTACCTCACTCCAATGTACCACAAAATACCCCACTACAATCTACCACACTCCAATCTACCACACTCCAATCCCCCAAAGTACCCCACTTCATGCTACCACACTCCACTCAATTCTTCCCAAATCTACCCCACTCCACTTCACTCCAATCTACCCCTCTCCAATATACAACACTCCACTCCAATATAACTCACTCCACCCCAATCCACCCTACTCCAATCTACCTCTCCCCAATCTACCCCACTCCAATCTATCCCTATCTACTCCACTCCAATCTGCTCCACTCCACTCCAATCTACCCAACTCAACCCCAATCTACCCCACTCTACCCACCGCACCCCACTCTACCCCACCCCACTCCACTCCAATCTACCGCACTCCACTCCAATCTACCCCATTCAAGACTACCCCACTTCAATCATCCCTCTTCAATCTACCCCACTCTAACCTAACCCACTCTATTCCAATCTAGCCTACTCTAATCTACCTAGTCTACCTCACTCCACCCTAATCTACCCCACCACACTCTACTCCAATCTATTCCACTCCATTCTTCACCAATCTATCTCACTCCACTCCAGTCTTGACTCCAGTCTATCCAGCTCCACTCCAACCCACTCCACCCCAATATACCCCACTCCAGTCCACCCAATCTACCCCACTCCACTCTACCCCTATCTACCACACTCCATTCCTCTCTACCCAAACTACCCCACTCCACTTCACTCTAATCAGGGGCGGCTTCTCCACAATGACGGAGGAGCGTCGCCCCACTGGCACAGAGCCAGCGCCTGAAAAATAAAACAATATACTTTCATTGTTTTGTTTTTCAGTTGCTGGCTGAGCCAGAGTGCAGTAGGGAGGGGTGGGGCCGGGGCCGTGGGGGGAGTGCTTGTGCACTTCTAAGTGTGCCTGTGTGTTGGGCCGGCGAAACACACATGCATACTTAGGTTTCTCTAACCCTGCTGTATTGAACAGCTGGGCTGCAGAAACAACACAGACTACCTGTCCTGAGCGGAGCGTCTTTTCAGCCCACTCAGGCTGATCCCCGCACTGCTCTCATAGTATGAGAGCAGCGCAGAGATTGCACAGGGAGTGTGTGACTTAGTCCCAACGTCTGCTGGGACAAGGAAGAACCAACATCGAGGCGCGACGCGGGAGGCAGCCGGCAGCTGCAGGTAAGTTAAACTTTTAATTTTTTTTATTATTAGTAAACTTCCTTTCCCCCGTGATCCCCCTACTGAGCCCCCGCGCCCCCCTCCCGCGATCCCCCACCCCACCAGTTCTTGTTTGTGACGGCCGCCACTGCTCTAATCAACCACATGCCACTCAGATCTACCCAACTCCAGTCCAACCTAACCGACTCCACCCCACTCCAATCTACCCTACCTCACTCCACCCCAAACTGCTGTACTACAATCTACCCCATTCAATCTGCCCCACTCCAATTTGCCCCACTCCAATCTAGTCCAATCTACTCCACTCCAATCTACCCCAGCCTAACACAATTTACCCCACTCCAATTTACGCCGCACGACTCTATCCAATTTTACTCCAATCTACTCCACTCCAATCTACCCCACTCCACTTCAATCTATCCCACTCCAAACTACCCCACTCCTATCCATCTCACTCCAATCTACCCCACTAAACTCCAATCTACCATACCATAATCCACCCAATCTATCCCACTCCAATCTATCCCACTTCACTCTACCCCACTCCACCCTACTCTACCTCACTCCACCCTCGTTTTTTCCTCTCCACTCGTATCTACCCCACTCCACTCTAATCAACCCCACTCCACTCTACCCCAAACAACTGCACTCCACATTTCCCAAATCTACCCCACTTCACTCTAGTCTACCCCAATGTATCCCACTCCCATCTACCCCAAACTACCCTATTCTACTCTACCCCACTCAAATCTACCCCACCCCACCCTACTAACTTTTAGCCATGCTGAACAGCAGCCACACTGGTGTACAAAATGGTTAAAACACATTGCCAAAGCCAATAGTTCTTGCATAGGCGTGATCTATTGGCTTTGCCAATGCTTGTTACTAATGGTAACACTGTGTGGCCGAAGATGTCACATCATTACAGAAGTTTAAGAACCAAATACAGCAATAACAAACTGAAAGATAACAAGTCAACTTTTGTGAAGGACCTTCAAGTGTGCGGAAACATGTTGCATTGTTTTTAGTAACTTTTGATCCATTTGGGCTCAAAAACAAATGTTTTTTGTTAAAATATGGAGATTACACAACAGATGATGGATTATGTGGCAAATTCAACAAATCCATAATTATGAGGAAAACGCCACAGCTGCAGAATTTCAATGGCCCTGTCTATACTGCTGGCATACTAAATTTCCTTATCTGAAAGTTGTTGAGGCTGCCTGCTGGCACGGTAACCCCTCTGTATTAGAATGTGTAAGGACGTCATTTTGCCCAAATATCAGGTGTCAAGGAAGTGACTTCATGCACTCTTTGAGTCCTCCAGTGACATCAAATAACATCTCCTACCAGCAATACTGACATCCTTGTAGCAACTCGTGGCTACCTGTCATGGGCCAATCAATCAACAATCCCCTCTGCTAACTAAATGTTTTATACATTGTGAAAGACAGTAGGTTACCTAAAAAATGGGGGAAATGATAAATAGGCTTTTCATTCACTTGTACCAAATTAGAAACACACTTTGCACGTAACTGCCAAGAAAGCACACATAGGAGTGATTTATTAGGTCTGGTTTGAGACATTTTTAGTTGTGTCTCACAGCTGTTGTAAATACAACAAATACACAAAACATAGAAAAAATAATATGTATAAAACAGAGTAGGTATAAAACAGAGTATGTACAGAAAGGGGCTTTGGGTCCACCCAATTCAGCTATTGGATGCCTGAACTATCATTCGCATTTTAGGAACATCCCCCAGGAGAGTTATCCAATGGTAAAACTGCTTGTGGAACCAGCCTGCTGCCTCTCGCGCATGTCAGGAGCTGGTTGGCATGTATAGCTGAGGTCCCCAGCCACAGGTGGAGGACCTGAGGTAGCTTGCTGGTGAAAATATTCCCTCTTTAGTCCCCAGTGATGCTAACCTTATACTTCTGGGGTGACTTGAGGGAGTGCACTTTTTAGGTCTCGGCTAGGCAGCGCAGGCGCTGTCTCGTATACAGTATAGTGGGGGAAGCTCCGCCCACTTTCCGCCCATATTTTTGATTGGCTTCAGTCATAATTCCTGCATTGTCATTGGTGTTTGGCTTGTTAGCCCCGCCTCCTGACGGCTATGTCGTCATTTTTCTCCTTCCGAGGCTATCAGCCCCTTTACTGGAACACTATTTGCTGCCCTGTGTCCCCCGCCCCCGCCCCCTCCTGCAGTTCGCAGTTTTTTCGCCCCCCCCTCATTCCCCCACTCCTGTTCGTGCCTTTTTAAATGCGGAAGCTCCCATTTGTAATGCCTTTATTTGTTATATTGGGGAAGTAGAAGGTAGGCCATCAGCCACTAAGATTTAAGGATGATACGGCTCCTCCCACCAGACACAGACACGCAGAGATCATTTAACAGATCCGCCCCTTGCAGTGAAAGCCAAGACTGAACACCCGGAGAATGGCAGCCAATGTTGGCAAAGCCAAAAGGTCTCGCGTATGCGGGATGTACAGGCTTTGTCAATGTTTTCTGTTTTTTAGTTGTATGGCATGGTAACCTAACCGCTTCCGATGCAATCCGTTTAAGATTCCTGCGGAGAGGTTTTAGAGGTTAAAGACTTTTGGCAAGATTGTTCACAATATGTGGCCGAATACTTGCATTAAAATAGTCCTATTTATTTATTTATGCATTTTTATATAGGGCGTACTTTACCCAGAGGTGTCAGAGCGTTTTACAATAGAGCAAAGTAAAAGACATAAGGAAAAAGAGTAACATGGTAGTGAGTATCACTACTTATATGTACAACTGTTACTCGTGGTGTAAGTTACAGATTAACAAGTTACATATTCACTCAAGATTATATATTAAGAAAACATGGAGTGAATAGGGTTATCTCATGAACAATACATAATTACAAAATTAAGACAATCGTACTAACAATCAGGGTCATGACCTAAGATGAGTGGAGGTGTGCCTGGAGGGGAGCTTGGCGAGGAGAATTATTGATCGTAGTGTCTTTGGAAGAGAAGAGTTTTAAGATCTGTTTTGAAAATCCGGAAAGAGGAAGTGGTGCAAAGGTTTGGAGGTAGCGAGTTCAAAATTCTAGCCACATTACCTGAGAAGGATTGTGCCATAAGTCTTTCTCTGTTGAAAGTTGTAGTTTCGAGCAGTACATTTTCAGCATTGCGTGCAGGTCTGGAGCCGCCTGATAATTTGAGTTTATTGGCCAGGTAGCGAGGGGTGGAAGTGTGTATGGCTTTATGGGTGATGCAAGCAGTCCTATAAATTGCCCTAGCCTCAATGGGAAGCCAGCGAAGAGAAATCAATATGGGTGTAATATGGTTGTTTCTTTTGGCCCCATAGACGAAACGTGCAGCTGAATGGAGAATGGATTTTAGAGGAGGCAGGTGGGTTTTGGGGAGGCCTGCAAGGAGAGAATTACCGTAGTCCAGTCTGGAGAGTACCAAGGATTGAACCAAAGTTTTAGGTCTTGTTCAGGAATGAAACGCCGAACCCCCCAAAGAAGGCGCAGTTGGGAGCGTGCATTCTTGGCCATGGTGTTGATTTGGGAATGGAGGTTGAGTCTTTTGGCCAGGATGACACCTAGAGATTTGGCACTGTGAACCACTCTAGATTTGATGTTAAGAATGTTCAGACTATCCATCCATGATTGAACAGGCGGTGGAGAGTTAGAGGTTGAGAAAAGAAGGATTTCGGTTTTGGGGTGATTCAGAATTAGATGATGAGACGTCATCCATTCTTGGATGGAGTTGAGGGTGGTGGCGAGGATTGAAATGTCGAGTGTGGAGGACACCTTTAGAAAGAGTTGGGTGTTGTCAGCATAGAGGTGTTGTATGCTGGTTTTCAGTGTAATTCACCTTTCCTACTTCTCTGCCTTGCTGCTCAGCCAATGTGGATGTACTGTGGAATGTTGGTGCGTGGTGAGGTAATGGAATGTTGGAATGCCTGAGTGTGGTGTGTCAGTTGAGAGGATGGGCTGAGCAGCAAGGAGGCTGCTCCTGGTGGGGCTCTCTATGCTTGATACCTATCTACATCTAAGAACTGTATCAATAAACCTTTCATCTTTATACTACACCTCGACTACATGGACTTATTACATTTGGCGACGAGGATGGGATGAATCTACGTGTACCTTCTCATGGATTACAAATTTTGATTTTTGAAGAAACTACAAGGTAACTACATGAACCTCCTGAAACCTTAAGCTACGGATTTTAAAGAAACTTGACACCCTTGAGCCCCACCAGTGACCTTGTTATCGGTCGCCCACAACTGAAGTGCGCCAGTTCCTGCCCGCAGACCCTGCTGCATCCCTGACCTGCTGTCTGCCAGTTCCTGCGACATCGGTCGCCCACAACTGAAGTGCGCCAGTTCCTGACCGAAGACCCTGCTGCATCCCTGACCTGCTGTCTGCCAGTTCCTGCGACATCGGTCGCCCACAACTGAAGTGCGCCAGTTCCTGCCCGCAGACCCTGCTGCATCCCTGACCTGCTGTCTGCCAGTTCCTGCGACATCGGTCGCCTTCACTTTGTCTGTTCCTGCTCAGCTTACAGAGAACCCAGAACGGGTGATGAAAATCAGAATAGACAAAGAAATATCAACCGGGATAGTGAGCAGCGAAGAAGAGCTGGAGAAAGAGACCCAGAACCGGAGAATGAGGACGTGATCTGATCAGTGTTTCTCAAACTTTGACAGGTCAGGGGGCTGATTGAGAGGCTCAAGAGCCGAGCTGAAGTAAATGGTGGTCTAATTTTATTGATTTTACCGGTGGAAGTGATTGGATATTTGCTGCCTGTTTCAGCCTGATGTCCTGCTGATGGTGTATGCCTTTATTGTCATGCCGGCTCTGCTTTCCCCGCTGTGTCATACCAAGCACCTCTGAGAAAATGGAGTTTTGACGCATTTTGCCAATGTTTTTTTTCAACATTTACAGTGAATGCACATTTCATCTGTTGTCTTTACCATGGCAGTTGAACCACTGCCTTTCATTTTAAAATTTGGCACGAGCGGTGCACTGCGCGCGCTCACTGTCTGCGTGCTTTCTTACCTGGCTCCAGCTCCAGTGGAACCTCTGTGACGTTGTTTTTCCCTCTTCGCTGTTGTGGTCCTCTTGGTGCACGGTGATGCCGGGAGCCATACGGCGCGGCGTCACCAGTGCGTGCCGCCATTTTGTGTTTCGCGTCTTCCATCGATTAACATGCAGCTTCTAGAACTCCTGACGCATGGATTTCTTCAAAAGCAGCTGATCGCTGTAGTGGATCATCGTGCTTCACGGCAGGTACTGTTGTTTTTGTAAACATGCTGCACCTCCTACATTGGTCTTTGTGTCTTGCTCTGATGGAACTTAACGTAACCCCTGCAATTCGTTCAACCGTATTACATTTGGCTAAGTCAAAAGTACTGGTCTTTCATTCCTTAACTATGCCACCTAGTACATTAACTTTATCAACGTACTGCCATTTTGAGGTTGATAGTACCACCGCAACTTACTTGATCTTCGTTTCGGAACTGTATTCTTCTTGATCTGACTCTGTTTAACATCCTAAAGTACATGGGACTTCAGTGCGATTTCGGGTGAGAAGCCGCTCACCGGAGAGAAGTATCTCCTATTTTAAATTGTTTGGTTCCTGATCTACAATGCTTTACTTATTGGTTTGCGTGTTTCGCAGAATAATTGGTTTTCATGGCAATTTTAAAATTCGACAGTTTGCATTTCCACCTTTAAACAAATATTTGTATGTGGAATTTTTCACTGTTCCTTTCATGGGTTTTGGAACGTATTTTTTTAGGGACTCCACCTGCGCATAGTTTCTGTGCGTGCTTTAGTTTAAGGTTTATGTTGTAATAGCCTTTTGGCTATGTGACCTTCCACTGGTACGTGGATTTGTCACCTTTAAAGTATACGTTGTAATAGCCTTTTGGCTATGTGACCTGTGAGAAGTTGGCCTGGTATATGCTGTCCACTAATTAAAGTGGGCACCTTGCACCAGTCCAAATTACCTTTATTGATGATTATTTTAAAGACAACCTTTATAGAAAGCTATCCTAGTGGTAGCTGTGGAGAGCAGCCTTCAGGCTAAGTCTTGAAGGAATGTAAAGCAGCTTGTTTTACCAGTATATAACCTCTTGAATGACCAAATGAAAGGAGAACCACACAAGGTATATATAAAATATATGTATTTATTACTAAACACTCTCTACTAACCTCTTTATGAGATTAGAGAACAAGGCACACAATATTACAGTACTAGAACGACAGTAAATAGCACAATACACAGTGGGCTCCAGGGGGAGACCAAACCATATACTAAGAAAGTGGTATAAGAACCACGACTTGACTAGACACAGTGCCTAGAGCACGTAGGATCGCTGGGACCCCAAGGAACCACCCAAGGTAGTGACACAGGGGACCCACGGAGGACGGGTGCAGTGTGGGAACACAGATGCGAGCTCCGTACAACTCTATGGGAAAGTCGCAGTTGGAATTTTAGAGTTTAAGGACACTTCGGAGAGGACTTCAAGCAAACCCAGCTAAACTTAGAAGGTTCAAAGGCCAGCACCCTGAGGGGTCAGTTTCCGGATTGGAGACCAACAAGCCTTGGCAACTGCAACCCACGCGGTCAGAGTAATGATGCTTCTGTGAGGACCAGCAAGGTCCTGGGGACTCCCCAAGTGATGGAGAGTCAGGGCATGTCTGGAGCAACCAGGGAATCCTGTTGAAAGTTAGAGTTGGCTTCTTGGGGACCCACAGGTCAACGGACCAGGGATCGCAAAGGGAACTCAAGAGGAATCACAAAATGGCGGCTCACGGAACACTCGTTGAGTGTAGGCCAGCAATATTCGGTATAATTATTGCTAGGGGTCAGGGCTACAAGTAACCCAAAGCTCAGCCTCAGGGGTTTCCGGAAAGCTGATGCTTCTGCAAATAGACGCGGTGTCCAGGGGTTCAGGTTGCACGGTCACCATGAGGGATACGGGCCTCAGACTTGCTGTGGGCACAGATCAACCTCTAAGACCTTGGGAACCCACCTCCTGTGTTGCAATATTCTTTGGAGTCCTCAGGAGCTTTGGAGATGCAAACCGGTCAGATGCGTTAAAGGTGCCTGCCTTGCAGGGGAGTAACTCTGCAACCGGTTTGAGCTGGACTATGCACAGGGACACCAAATGTGCCCCCAGTGCAGACATCAAAGCACTCTTGGAGTGCACCCACCCAGCCCCAATACACTAAAGCCTGTCTGGGTGGTGGTCACACCTCCCTGTGACAGGAAACCTATTGTCAAGCCTTCCCCTGCCGGAGTTTCGTCCAGCAGCAGGAGGGCAGACTCGTGTCTGTGGCTGGCAGCATCCATTTTGTGCTGCCAGGGCTCTGTGAAGCTGATACCGGGTGTACCGGTGCTGTCATATTTCTCCCTCTAGGAGGGAGGAATCATACCTCCCACACCAGTTACTGGTGTGGAGGTATGATTCCAAGGTGTTTGACACCAAACACAACATAATTCCTTGCAGCCATTTTAAAGTTAGCATTTACCGCGAGGTTATAATGCACTTAAGAGTATATGGTTGGCTGCATCACAGACAACCCCAGAATAGTGGTTCCGAAGGCTGCAGAGGGTCTCTGCTCATGTATGGGCACCCTCTCACATAAAACCCAGCACCCTGCCTTCAGAATTGATAAGGCCTGCCATAGGGGTGACTGATAGGCTTATATGTGCAGTGATCAGGATAGATATAGTGAACCTATATCTAAGTAAGGGGTGCATGCACCACCTTACACAGGCTGCAGTAGCAGACCTGTGGCGTCAGTTTGAATGGCCTCTCAGGGGTGGCATAATACATGCTGCAGCCCCTGGGAGGCCTCTGGGGTACCTATGCCCTGGGTACATAGTATACCATATACTAGGGACTCATAAGGGTACCCCAGAATCCAATCTGGAGTGTACCTAAAGTACATGCAATCAATTTAAAGGGGAAAGCCGATAGGCTGGGGTCCTGAATAGCAGGATCCCAGGCAAACTAAGTCGTACACCAGCAAAACACCAGGAAAAAAGTGGGGGCAACCATGCAGTCAGATTCCACCTTCCTACATGACCTTCCACTGGTACGTGGATTTGTCACCTTTAAAGTATACTTTGTAATAGCCTTTTGTCTATGTGACCTGTCACCATTATTGTTTCTACATGATACTTTACAGTGCTTTGTTTGCAAGTTTCAGTATGGGGATTGTCATTAACCCGTTCGATGCGTCGGACGTCCCCCGGCCGTCCGACGTCACGGTGGGCGTGTGCGGAGGACGGCCGGGGGGCGTCCGAGACACGCCCACTCATTATTTCACCCGCACCGCAATTCGCGCTGCGGTCAACGGGTTAATTAAAGTATATGTTATGATAGCCTACTGGCTATGTGATCTTCCACTGGTACGTGGATTTGTCACTTTTAGGTATACTTTATGATAGCCTTCTGGCTATGTGATATTCCACTTGTGTGTGGAAATGTCACCTACAGTGGTTCTACTTGTTACTTTACTTTGCTGGATTACAAATCCATTGTGTGTAGGATCTACTGCTATGTTTTTCTGACAGTGTGTGTGTTTTTCACTTTTTCACATGGTACCTGTGCGTGATTCCACATCTATTTACTGTCATGTTGGACTTATTTTCAAAGTCCAACAGGGTGTTGTTTTCACCCCTCTTTTACTCCTCTTTTGCGCTTCTTTTACTTCTCTCTAGGGATTATGTGTGGGATCTTTGCCAACCTTTTCCTTGTGTATGTGAGTAAGAGAGTTTTGCTTGGTGTTTCTTGTTGAGAATGTTTTTTTTTCTTGCCCTTCTTTTGCGCTTTTGGTTGGCGTTCTCTGCTTATCATCTTCATGCTAGTCTGGCCAACTGGCGTGCCTGCTGGTAACTCGGATGTCAAGTTCTTGCATTCTTCTGTGGTTGTTTTTTTTTTGTATTCCTGCGCGAATGGTGGGAAACATCATCTTTGTTATACTCGTGTATTCCTTGCTCTATTTGTTTCTTCTTCAGACCTTTGTTGCAAGATTTATCTTTTATTGTAATAATTGTTTAGCGTCTTGCATTTTCTTATTACTTTTCTTCATTTGCTCCGAAAAAGGGGAAGAGGTGTGTCATGTCAATCTTCGTTAATTAATCCTATGTCTTCTCTCTTATGGATTATTGCTTGTCTTCTCTCTAAATGCTTTGGCAGCATTTTTACACCTATGTTTATTTATGCTATTACTATGCTTACTTCTTACATAATTCTTTTGTTGCTGTTAATTAAAGGGGGAAGGTGTGTTGTATGCTGGTTTTCATTGTAATGCACCTTTCCTGCTTCTCTGCCTTGCTGCTCAGCCAATGTGCATGTACTGTGGAATGTTGGTGCGTGGTGAGGTAATGGAATGTTGGAATGCCTGAGTGTGGTGTGTCAGTTGAGAGGATGGGCTGAGCAGCAAGGAGGCTGCTCCTGGTGGGGCTCTCTATGCTTGATACCTATCTACATCTAAGAACTGTATCAATAAACCTTTCATCTTTATACTACACCTCGACTACATGGACTTATTACAAGAGGTGATAATGGATCCCAGACTTTTTTAGTAGGCTTCCCACCAGTTCCATGTAAAGATTGAATAGGGTGGTCGCAAGGCTCTAGCCTTGTGGGACGCCTTGATCCACAGCCTTTGATGAGGAGAGACAGTTTGCAATTTTGATCATCCGGGATCTGCCCGTGAGGTATGATTCAAACCATTTAAGTACTGTACCTTCAAATCCCATTCTTTGTTTTAGTGTGTTTGTTTAGTGCCTTTGAACAGGCCCATTTGAGCAGCTCACATAACACTGTCAATGACATTAATAAAATGCCATTTAAAAAAAATGTTAAATGTTGCATTCCTGTCCAGATGGGAATCTTAGCAACAGAAAAGAAGAGCGGGGAGCCACATAAAGCAACATGTTGTAGGAACATGTACAGTTGCAAAAACAACAGTTGATGGACAGAATGCAGAACAATGTCATACATTCACCCCAGTACAGAGATCTGGGCCTAAATCCAACGTTTTTTTGCTCACCATGCCATTCCAGTTTGAACTCAGCCATATGCAAATCAGTCTTGACCCTGTGCCTCATGGGAACAGTCCAGCCCGAACTGCCAAGCCAGGTTCTCCCTGGACTGGAAACAAGCATCCTAGGACCGGTTTCGGGGTTTCACCCCTCTTCAGCCAGGATAGCTTGATTCCAGTGGCATGGAGAGCACGGGACCCACGTCTGGGCATACCCGTCCCACTCGGGGTGACAAATGCAAAAACAACAGTTGATGGACAGAATGCAGAACAATGTCATACATTCACCCCAGTACAGAGATCTGGGCCTAAATCCATCATTTTTTGCTCACCATGCCATTCCAGTTTGAACTCAGCCATATGCAAATCAGTCTTGACCCTGTGCCTCATGGGAACAGTCCAGCCCGAACTGCCAAGCCAGGTTCTCCCTGGACTGGAAACAAGCATCCTAGGACCGGTTTCGGGGTTTCACCCCTCTTCAGCCAGGATAGCTTGATTCCAGTGGCATGGAGAGCACGGGACCCACGTCTGGGCATACCCGTCCCACTCGGGGTGACAAATGCAAAAACAACTGTTGATGGACAGAATGCAGAACAATGTCATACATTCACCCCAGTACAGAGATCTGGGCCTAAATCCATCGTTTTTTGCTCACCATGCCATTCCAGTTTGAACTCAGCCATATGCAAATCAGTCTTGACCCTGTGCCTCATGGGAACAGTCCAGCCCGAACTGCCAAGCCAGGTTCTCCCTGGACTGGAAACAAGCATCCTAGGACCGGTTTCGGGGTTTCACCCCTCTTCAGCCAGGATAGCTTGATTCCAGTGGCATGGAGAGCACGGGACCCACGTCTGGGCATACCCGCCCCACTCGGGGTGACAAATGCAAAAACAACAGTTGATGGACAGAATGCAGAACAATGTCATACATTCACCCCAGTACAGAGATCTGGGCCTAAATCCATCGTTTTTTTGCTCACCATGCCATTCCAGTTTGAACTCAGCCATATGCAAATCAGTCTTGACCCTGTGCCTCATGGGAACAGTCCAGCCCGAACTGCCAAGCCAGGTTCTCCCTGGACTGGAAACAAGCATCCTACGACCGGTTTCGGGGTTTCACCCCTCTTCAGCCAGGATAGCTTGATTCCAGTGGCATGGAGAGCACGGGACCCACGTCTGGGCATACCAGGGGTGACAAATGCAAAAACAACAGTTGATGGACAGAATGCAGAACAATGTCATACATTCACCCCAGTACAAAGATCTGGGCCTAAATCCATCGTTTTTTTGCTCACCATGCCATTCCAGTTTGAACTCAGCCATATGTATGGCTATGCCCAGGGTATGCCCAGACGTGGGTCCCGTGCTCACTACGCCACTGGAGTCAAGCTATCCTGGCTGATGAAGGCTGATAGCCTGAAACCGGTCCTAGGATGCTTGATTCCGGTCCAGGGAAGACATGGCTTGGCAGTTTGGTCTGGACTGTTCCCATGAGGCACAGGGTCAAGACTGATTTGCATATGGCTATGTCTGAACTGGGGTGGCGTGGTGAAGCAAAATAACGATGGATTAAACCCAGATCTGTGACTGGGGGTGAATGTTTGCCAATGTGCAGCATTCCGTCCATCATCTTGTGTGTTTTGCATTTCGCCCTAAGTGGGAAGGGTATGCCCAGACGTGGGTCCCGTGCTCACTACGCCACTGGAGTCAAGCTATCCTGGCTGATGAAGGCTGATAGCCTGAAACCGGTCCTAGGATGCTTGATTCCGGTCCAGGGAAGACATGGCTTGGCAGTTCGGTCTGGACTGTTCCCATGAGGCACAGGGTCAAGACTGATTTGCATATGGCTATGTCTGAACTGGGGTGGCGTGGTGAAGCAAAATAACGATGGATTAAACCCAGATCTGTGACTGGGGGTGAATGTTTGCCTATGTGCAGCATTCCGTCCATCATCTTGTGTGTTTTGCATTTCGCCCTAAGTGGGAAGGGTATGCCCAGACGTGGGTCCCGTGCTCACTACGCCACTGGAGTCAAGCTATCCTGGCTGATGAAGGCTGATAGCCTGAAACCGGTCCTAGGATGCTTGATTCCGGTCCAGGGAAGACATGGCTTGGCAGTTCGGTCTGGACTGTTCCCATGAGGCACAGGGTCAAGACTGATTTGCATATGGCTATGTCTGAACTGGGGTGGCCTGGTGAAGCAAAATAACGATGGATTAAACCCAGATCTATGACTGTGGGTGAATGTTTGCCAATGTGCAGCATTCCGTCCATCATCTTGTGTGTTTTGCATTTCGCCCTAAGTGGGAAGGGTATGCCCAGACGTGGGTCCCATGCTCACTACGCCACTGGAGTCAAGCTATCCTGGCTGATGAAGGCTGATAGCTTGAAACCGGTCCTAGGATGCTTGATTCCGGTCCAGGGAAGACATGGCTTGGCAGTTCGGTCTGGACTGTTCCCATGAGGCACAGGGTCAAGACTGATTTGCATATGGCTATGTCTGAACTGGGGTGGCGTGGTGAAGCAAAATAACGATGGATTAAACCCAGATCTGTGACTGGGGGTGAATGTTTGCCAATGTGCAGCATTCCGTCCATCATCTTGTGTGTGGAACATGTACAGTACCAGCTCCCTAGGGTCCAGAGTAAAGTTGCAGCATAGGACTGCAGCATATCTGAGCAGCCTATCATTGAAGCCCCACTCCCCCCAGTTGCAGCTCTCTGGCAACAGAGTGAGCGAGCGTTACCCAGGGACAGAGAAGACTTGCAGCAGCTTGAGATTAACGTTCATTGGCAGCACAGTGGGGACATGGAACAGCCTAAACTAAAGTAGGAGCACCCTAGGTGTAGTGAAAGCTAGCAGCCCCATGGGACTGCATGAAGTTGCAGCTCTCTAGAAGTAGCTTACCTTAGCAGCATCCTGGAAGTAGCATACACTAACAACACTCTGGGAGCAGAAAAGAGTTGCAGCATTGTCGGTAGTAGTGTAAAGCAGCAGCAACTTGTAAGACTTGAAGCTCCAAAGTTGGCAGCTCTGGCCGTAATGCCACATCGTCTCCCTAATGAAATACAATTACTAAAATAAAGAAAATCTTTGCAATAGAACGACAGCTTAGCATGGTGGTGATATATGCACTACATTGCTTTGGTGTGCCGTAGCTGTTCAGCTGAAAAACAGAATTTCAGTGGCAATGAGTGCCAGTGGAGGACAGCATGTATCCACAACATTTTTAGGTCTCAGCTAGACAGCGCATGCACTGTCTCTTCGAGACATGTAGTTTTAGGGCTGTCTCCTCATGTTGTGCTAAAGAACGCCCATAGGCTTATCATTTGTTCGCTAAAGTCACTCTCATATACTTCGTTTCCATTTTTCAAGGCATGCATGCCTCATGCCTCGTCTTGTGTTTGGCACTCCCCTAGAGCATGAGGCAAGCATTGCTGTACATCCACTGCTCTCATTTTTGGAGCTACTTTTTAAATTGGTTTTAAGCACTCTATATGAGTTGCTCCTGTTTTCAGGCCTTCCTTTCCTTTCCGTATTACTTCTTTTCCCCTCCCATCCTTGTTGCTTCTTTTCTGTCTCACCCCTTCTGCCCCATCTGTTTCTTCTTTAATTTGAGTTGTTGCACTCCATAGGAGTGCCTGTGTTTGCAGTTCTGTCTCACCCTCCTTCTGCCGCTTTCCATGTGCCTCTCCCACCCTCCTCTCGGCATCTGAGGTGGTACATTCCAGTCCCATCCTCTGTTGTTTTTATTTCATCCCCTAGGATAGCGCCAACACTGATCTCGGTCTCTGGTAATGAGTCGTCTTGCTGCTTTCTAGGGGAGTAGATGCTGTGCTCACAGACCCCACAGGGACCACCGAAACACCTGCAGCTTTGGATTGACTGCCCTCTTCAGCAGAGTCTTCCCCCTGCTGAAGACGTCCTGCAAGTCCTTGAGTGCACATTCCGTGCCACCGGTACTAACTTTAGCCACAAATCAGTAATGTTCCACAATATGCATTCTTTTTGTTTACATCCCGCCCCTATCAGTGGAAAATAACATTTAAAAAAATGAAAACTTACCTTGCGCTCCCCGCCGCCTCCCAAAAAGTTACACCCGGGGCAGATCCATGATGCAATCTGCAATTGGTTAAAAACCAGAACTCTCTTAAGGTGTTCTGTGTGACACGGGTCATTTCCCTGTTACAGTGAGCACTGCCATTTACTTTACAGTCAGCAATGAGTGAGATATTTACAAGAAGGAGAGGATGCAGCATTACGGCCAAATCTGCCGATTTTGGAATTGGGGAACCAGGTTCGAGTCTCGGCGTCAGCTCTATCTGTGCCCTAAAAACATGTACATGACCTCGTGTAATGTAAGTGGTGCTTATGTGAAACACTCTAAAACCTTTCAGGTCCAGATTGTGTAATATAAAACTGCAAAAAAAATGTACATCAACTAAACGCATTACACTTTTATTATAGGTATATTAGAAACATTCTTTACAATGCAGTGTACTTTATTAGAAGTTTTGAACTTCAAAAAATTCACAACTTCAAAAAACGTTTTTGCGAATGCACTTGTTGCTTTAACTTCAAGGCATACATTTCAACGGGAGTATTTTTTAATTAAAGAAGTTAGAATGCCTTCCATTTCTAGGGGGGAAGGGGTGGCGGGGGTCTGGCTCTTGCATTTTAACAAGTTCCAGTTGAGGGATACGTTTGTCACCTAATGAAGGTTCAAGTAGGCTCCCCATGCCCTATGAAAGGAGTACATTGTTAAACGGAACCCTACAATGTGACATTAAAAGTCCCAATGAGTCCATTGGGTGGTAATGGATGCAAAAAGAACAACTGATGGACAGAATGCTGAACAATGTCATACATTCATCCCAGTACTGAGATCTGGGCCTAAATCCATCGTTTTTTTGCTCCCCATGCCATTCCAGTTTAGACCCAGCCAAATGCAAATCAGTCTTGACCCTGTTCTCCATGGGAACAGTCCAGCCCTAACTGCCAGGCCCTCCCTGGACTGGAAACAAGCATCCTAGGACCGGTTTCGGGGTATCACCACTCATCAGCCAGGCTAGCTTGACTCCAGTGGCATGGATATGGGTCATAAACAGGGGAAGGATGCAGCTTGGCCCATCCCCAGACTCCAAGACCAAATCACCTGAGGCTCCCATCTCTCGCAGAGAGCGTGGCTTGCATGCAACATATGTCTTTATTTACACTTCTTATCAGCTCTTCTTCCGTGTTTGTTTTCTCTCCAGGATGAAAGAGCAACTGTCAGCCTTGTTTTATGCCTGCAAATGTGTAATGTTTATCTCTCTAGTAAAGCACTCTAATGTCCTCAGGCTAAATTTACGCAATAAAAAAAAATATGGAAAAGAATACATGCTGAAGATCAAAAGAGTCTATACCTTTTCTTATGCTGTGTGGCAGAACGCGAAGTTTACTTCACAGCACGATTGGAAAAGCAGGGGATTAGTTTAGTAGCCTAAGTCAGAAGATTACTGTATATTACATTGGTACCCATTATAACTTCTACATGTAAGAAACTGATTACGCTAAATTGCACACTTGATGTTCCCTACTAAATATAGCGTAAGCGATCGATCTTTATTTACCTAAAGTGGTTGAGGGGAGGATTAATAATAATAATAATTAATAACAGCAACGTTGTCATGCCTGGAAAGACCACCAACTCCAAAGTGCAGTTTGAAAATTTATTATAAGGCCAAAAACAATTTGATGTAAATATATCTCAATAGCAAAGAATAAAGGTACAGAAAAATCAATACAGAGCCAAGTTTACGGATATAAGTAATTCGGCCCAAAAGACAAATGATTATAAATTCCAAAATCACAACGCAACAAAGAATAGATGCGATATTCAGTTCTCCAGTCATTGAAAGAAATCAAAATCTCTCCCTACACTGCTCTAGATGAGGGCCCTTCCTGTCTCTCTTCTATCATTCCCCAAAGGTGTCAGCACGTGTCGACTTCCTAAGACTCACGTCAAATGGGTCGTTTTAGCTTATGGCTATGGAGCTTGCTCTAAGATGCTCCTTCTTCTCCGTAAGCTAGCAGAAGTCTGGGCTCTCTGTCCCTGCGCATCATACAAAAAGATGGGGTTCAACCCACATTGCGTCATTCGTCTTAAAAGTTTCATGACTCTCTAAGCAGTAGCTTTTCTTTCATGAAACAAATTTAATTAGTAGTATCTTCTTCCAGTGGCCTTGGCTTCCAGACAGACCAGATACGCAAGGCATCCTCCTTTCTCGCTTCCCAGCCATCTTCAAAGACATTCCGGGTTTCTCCTTAACTCTGAAAATAATGATGTGTTTCTTTCACCTGCAGTAGGATGAGAACATTCTAACCTTGAACACAACAATCATTTAATTATTTATTTCTTGAGAGCAAGGAGAACTGAAACATTTGCTTTGGGCCTGTATTTCAGGCAACTTAAACTAACCACAATTATGATATATAGAAATAATATCGTCCTGCACATTATGCATGAAGGAATCATAATACATATAAATTCTACTTAAGTGCGTGTACTAATTTTCAACATTAGATGCTTCAAATAAATGTCTTAATAATCGTAAATCGCTGCACACAATTCGAATACATGAAAGTGCGTTTAAACCATGAGTATAGTGCACTCATACAAAATAGAGTGCTATCAGCGCTCCATCAGTTCCCCCCTCTTATGACTAGTGTCATAACACCAACTTTCTATTCTCCTGTAGTTCTCCTTGTAGAAGAGACCGACCTAAACAGAAGCTGTAGCTTGCCGTCCCTGTCTGAATCGTTCTAACCCCTTAAGGTGCTGGTAATGACTGTCCTGCAGTCGTTCAAGTTGGCACTCTCGCTTTCTCGAAACAGTCTCCTGATGTCGTGCCCTATGCCATTTGTAAGCCTTGATGGCTCCCAGTAGGACAATTATACAAATGACAGCTATTATAATAGGCTTCAAGATATATCCCATTATTCCTTGTCCCAAACTTCCAAACCAATTGCCTATCTTGCCAAATCCTTTCCCCACTTGCTCCCAGAGTCCTTCAGCAGCCATCTCACGTAACTCTTGGTGTATATCTGAAATATTGTTAATCTATTTTCTTATATCCCAACTGTTGTCAGGAATATAAGTGCAGCACTGTTGAACTTTCAACAATTTGCAGACTCCTCCGGCTTTTGCTAGCAGCACATCTAGGGCAAGACGGTTCTGCAAAACCATAGCCCTTATCGAAACCATCTCCCCATCTACAAGCAATAAAATCTGAGCAGTATTTATTGAGAGCTTATCCACTAGTGTTGCCAACTTTCTGATCTTCAAATCATTCAGAATCACACCCATACTTGGTATCATGGCTCCAAATATGTCCCCAATCACTTCTCCTGCACTCGCACCACGTTTTCCTCTGTGAGGTCCTTTTCTTTCTAGTGGCCATAAATCATTCACATGAAAAATCTTGGGAAATACCACAGCCAAATAGCACGTGCCATACCAGTTTTTGGGCAACTTCACAAGGCATTCTTTCCACACACAAAATACACATTGGGCATTACTGTTATTTTGTCCAATAATGCTTTTCTAATTGATTCTTCGACCAAAATGATGTGCTCACAATCGCTCTCACCCACAAATATCTTGTCGTAGTATGTGGTCAGGTGTCTAATGCACAACTTTCCCTTCTGCTGGAAATCTAATGCTATGGGTCCAAAACTCCCCTTTGCTTTATGATCTAATTCTTCTTTAGTCCATGGGGTAACCTTGTGCTTTGGATCTGATCTAAATAGAGTCTGTCTATGCCGATCTTCTATCTGATCTATAAATTTCTTTTCAATGTCAGTCAACATACAGGTTAAATTGTGTCTATGGGCATAGGACGTATCTAAAGTAATGGTAGGCACGAAATACTTTGACATTCGCTCTACCTCCTTATAATAATCATATTTGTTCATGTATTTAAGAACGGGAACTTCTGAGAGTACCACATCATAATTTGAGAAATAGTACTCAAAGTGTGCTTTGCTATAAAACATGCTCAATAACACACTACATGTAATACCATAGGTCACAGGCAAATGATGATATCGAATGCCTTCTTCTACTGAGGCTGGTAATTGCATACACACATAGCAATCCTTAGCTTCCATGGTATCCACATACTCATACAATAATCGAGCATACGCATTCAAAGTAAAATCACCCTTGGACAAATCAACATGTAATCTACGACTAGTTTCCTTAATCATTTCTAGATCCTTTGCGGATGCATCCCCATCTATCTCTGAGAGTGGTGTCGTGAGTGTTGCCTGTATCCTATTCTGTCCGTCATCCTGAGATCCAACTAGAGATGTAACAATCACCACAGTTATAACAATAAGCACCACTACAACGAGGGTGCCAATGATGCATTTCTGTTTGCGTGTTGAGTTTTCGGACACCATGGTTTCTACTGATGCGTTCCGAAGCACAAAAGAGAAAAACACAGTCTCTTTCTGTTTTCTTTGTTTGAACAATGTCTTTTTCACTCTTCTCCTTTCATGCAATTAATGTCCAAGTTCATTTGATTGATACTAAACTTATTGAAGAGATGTAGTCAGCCCTACTCCTCACTCCATCATCTACTAGAAAGTCCCTAATGTTCAATCTTCTTAAACTGGGGTCTAAGTTATCTTCATTCTAAGGCCTAATGTCTTCTTTGGTTATAATTCAAGCTTCGTCGTTAATGATATTTGATCCAAGTATTTCGATGACAAATTGCAAGATCTCTGCACGAATTTCTCCCAATTCTTGCGCAGTGTGCTGTCGGCCTAATGAAGGAAAAATAACCTGATTGAGGATCAGGAAACGCAATCCACTTAGCTTTGGGGGATTTGGGACTTGCAGAGTTAGCTTTCCAAGTGCTTCTACGCCTAGGACCAGCAACTGTATTTCAATCGAAAGGGTGTCCCCTTCGTAGCTCACCGTACCAGCTCCCAACCTCCCGGACTTCGCTGGGCTCTGCATTTGCAGCCAGGTACGTCCACTCAGGAGATGCGTATCTTCGAGACGCTATTCTTTCTCTTCTGGAGCGCCTCAGACCATCCGGTCTTTCTTCAGTGTCGCTTTGGTCTGATTCAGATGTTTCAGGAATCGGAGCGAGATCTTTCTCGGATGCGAGCCATATGTTCAGCCTTTCTTTTCTTCCAGGCCACTTTTCTGCTCTGACATCCGTCCTCCTCTCTTCCTCTTGATCTGATTCTTTTGCAATAGACCGCTCACCTTGCTCTGGTGCATGGTTCACTTCTGTAATATCGTCTATTTCAGGATCTGGGCTCAGTTCAGGTGCATTCAGCTCTCGTTTCTCGTGCTCACTCGGCTGTTCCGTTTCATTCGAAACTCTTACAGCTGGGTCTGTGCTTTCGTCGTTTTCTGTATCCGGTCCACACACACTCCTCGGCACCAGGGGACTCTCTTCCTCTGCAGGCGCTTGAACTCGACGAGTGTGGGAAGCGTGGATCCAATTCGGCAATCCTCCACACTTCACAGCGGTACTTGTGACCAATATCACCTGATATGGTCCTCGCCAGCGAGCATCGAGACAACTCTTCCTCACGTGTTTGCGAACCAGTACCCAATCACCTGGGTTTAGATCATGCAGCAGGTCTCTCGAGGTGGATGCAGTCGCAGCCTCGACCTGGTGGGATACAGAAGTAACCACATCAGCCAGTCCTTTACAATAATCCAACACTAAATCATCAGTGATGTTTATCAATGCTGTAGCTGGCACCATAGGCAAACGCATAGCTCTTCCAGTCAAAATCTCGTGGGGTGAAAGCCCTGTTCTCCTATCAGGGGTGCTACGCAGGCTCATGAGCACCAGGGGCAATGCATCTGGCCATTTCAATGCAGTTGACGAACACACCTTTGCCACTCTCGACTTGATGGTGCCATTGACCTGCTCTACAAGACCTGAAGCCTCCGGCCTGTAGCTACAATGCAGCCTCTGATCAATATTCAAAGCAGAGCACAATAGTTTCATGATTTCACTGTGGAAATGAGTTCCTCTATCTGTCTCCACTGCTGTCGGAAATCCGTATCTCTGGATCACCTCCCTCAACAACAATTTGGTCACTGTGAGGCTGTCACATCGTCTAGTTGGATATGCTTCCACCCAACGCGAAAAGATACACACCACCACCAAAACATATCTCAACCTATTGCACCTCGGCATCTTGATGAAATCTAATTGAATCCTATTAAAGGGACCTCCAGATCTGCCAATGTGACTCAATGCAACCACAGTTCTTTTTCCAACAATCATTTGTTGACAAGTGACACACCTGTGACATACCGTTTCAGCCCACACACGAAAGCGTGGATTAAACCATGTCTGCCTAAACACTCGCACCATTGCATCCCTTCCCAGATGGACTGCTCCATGAATCTGCCTTGCCATTGGGCTCAATAGGCAATTGGGTAATACTGCTCTTTCATCTGTGGACACCCAAATGCCATCATCTCTTTTTGTGCAACCTGCTCTGACCCATGAAGCAGCTTCCTCTTCTGGGACTTCATCCTGCAACCGCTTCAGCTCATCCCAAGTGTCGGCTATAGCTAACATCATGCTGAGCTCGGTCTCTTCTGTGCTCTCGCCTACATATTCTCCATTGAAAATACAAGCATGTTCAGCGCAAAATCGTGCTACTTCATCGGCATAGTTGTTGCCCTTTGTGACAAAATCTTTCCATGAGCTGCACATTTAACGACTGCTATCTCTTTAGGTTCCTGTAAAGCTTCCAATAGTTGGCGCACATACTTGCCATTTCGTATGGGTGACCCTGAGGATGTTAGAAATCCCCTCTGTGACCATAACTGCCCAAAGTCGTGAACTACACCAAATCCATATTGACTGTCAGTATACACAGTCACTCAAATGTCAGCTGCAATGATACAGGCACGTGTGAAAGCGACAATTTCGGCCACCTGAGCAGAGAATACTCTATTTAAACAGGCAGCTTCCACTACTCCCATGATGGTGCACATAGCAAACGCTGCTCTCAAATACCCTTCATTGTCTCTTATGCATGAACCATCAACAAAAAGGATCAAATCAGATTGGGGCAAAGGTTCATCGATAATGTCAGGTCTGGGTTTGGTAGATAGGTCAGTAACATCTAGGCAGTCATGCTCTTTACAATCCTCATCTCCTTCCTCTACTGGAACAGGTAACAATGTAGCAGGGTTCAGGGTGGTACAACGTCTCAGGGTAACATTCTCAGCGGCCAAGATAACCTGCTCATACTTGGTAAGTCTGTTATTGGTCAGATACTGTGTTTTTGTTCGGGTCATCAATAGTTCTACGGAATGGGGCACATAAACAGTGAGCGGATAACCCATCACAGTTGATGGAGCAGGGTAAAAGAAAAAATTTAACCTCCTAATAATTTACGTAAAATGATTAACAAACAAGTTCGTTTAAGTAAATAACCAACAATGTATGTTACATGTGAAGGGTTAAAGGTAACACGCTATTTTGTGTGCAAACTAATTTACTTATAATTGTTGACGTGGCTAACATAACCTAATATTTGCAGAATAATAAAATGCATGATTTGTGCTTTGAAAACAAAACGTGTAGTGGCAAAATAAAGCAATGGTAAGTAAGGGACGGCTTTATATGTTGCTTTTTGCTAGGTAATACCTAATTGGGGTACGTAGAAAGACGGAAGGGAAACGAAAGGGTTTATATTCTTTATTCTTAACTATATTTTGTTTATCTTTGTAAATAGTGCGCTTAGGCCTGTTGAGCAGCGATATAAAATGGCCGCCATGAGCTAGAATACGCGTGCGCGAGGAGAAATGTAGACAAGGAGAAAGGCCGGGAACAAGAATGACCACGTGATCGTTCCAAGAGCCTAGGATGAAAGTATGGTCAAGGCTATTGTGACCTTACTGAATAAATGTGTGCCAAGATGGGTCAGCGAGAAGCGTGAGAAGTCAAAAAGAATAAATGGACAAAAGGAACTGTTGAACCTAAAAAGTATCGGAAAGTGATACAAGTTGGACTGATCGAAGCAGATGAGTAATGTCACGAACTGTGGGAAACGATGCAAGTATGGACATTCCACAAAGAACTGGTTAGAACAAGGAAGTTTGATAAAAGATGTATATGGACTCAAATGGACCAATTAGAGAGAATCTCGCCATAAAGATGCAACATTTTTATTTAGTAAGCTAGAATTAGGGTATAAGAAGACCTACTCTTGGTGGGGAGGGTTGGTTATGATTATGAGAGATGCTGCTGGTTGCTGGGAGCTGCTTTTTGCCGTTTTTGACTGCTGTTAGTTGCGTATGGAGTTGCTGCTGCTGATGCTGACGAGCTGAGGCTGCTGCTGCTATTTTATATTTTAATTGAGCATAAGATGCTGCTTTTTGAAGAACTTTTATTCTTGATAGATTTATCCATTTAGAACTATTAGACTTTTCCAGAACAGATAGATAGAGATTTTGGGAATTCTTGCTGTGACGAACTTTATTCTTCCATCTAATAGGTATGCATTGCAATTTCAATTTATTCGTATAATGATAACAAATGTAATAATCTGAATAATAAACCTAAAACTTATTTCATGCTTCTAAACTTTATATAAACTTTATTATCTTTAAACAAATGACTCAGTGGTTCTTTAGCTCAATGATTAATGTAAAATGTTAGAAGGTTTATTGTGATTGAGTTGGTCTTAATCACCATCAACTGATTCCTACTAGTTGGTCCATCGACCAATGAGCGGAATACCTTAAAACAATGAGAAATATTATGTCGCGTTAAAAGAGGTATCCCGTCTCCTTCCAGCGAATCGTTTTACTGTTTTTCTCCTAGGTTACTGACGGAGGAAATCCAGGGAATAAATGAGTGAGTGAATGCATGTGCGGTGTTATGGGCCCCACCGTCATATGGATATAGTCTGTGTATTGGAGGGATAGTTGTACCTGGATGACCGAAGCATATAGGAGAAGAATTTTTATTGTTAGCGCTGGATCAGATTTCTTGGTAGCAGAGTTATGGTTACTATAGATTAGTTTGGTGATTATTGATTATTGATTATTTCATGTCTAACACTTTATGTTGCGTCCCGTTATGTTATATGTAAGTCGAAGTTTTCACGCTTCCGGGAAGTAGGAAGTGGAACACGTGTGGCAAGAGAAGTCACATGGAATAGTGCATTGTCTGAGTTCATATTGGTGATAACACAGGTTGTGTTATGATAGGGACGTTTTCCGTATAAAAGGTGTGAGTGAAATAGCGACCGGTTTTCTTGTGAAACTCTGGCCTTAATTCTCAGGAGCAGTATAGTCTCCACATGTGTTTTATCCCCAGAGAAACGGGTTTACCGCTTGCTTGAAAGAAGGGTAAGGTAGAGGGAAGTGCTACTTTATCGGCGAAACAGAAAAATTCTGTGGTAGGGTAGAGGTAAGCAATGCCTACTGGAAAATACTGAATTCTTGTGTAAATGGACAAAGCTATTTCTTTGGTTTAGCGAATCAGACAATGGAAATATGTTTTAAATGTTGTAACTAACGAAGAATTGTTGAAAAAGAAATTGCCGATACATTTTGTAAAGGAGGGGTCAGGAGCAGAACTGACGTAGACAAAAGCTGCGCTAGGATTGGCCAGTGCACTAGTCATACAGAAACAGGAGCAGAGCTGACGTAAAGAAAAAGCCGCGCTGGAATTGGACAGTGCGCTGTAGACAGAAACCGCTCTGATTGGAGTGTTGGTGTGAGTTGCGCTAGGATTGGACGGATAGAATAGTGACGTGGAAGTTTATGATTGGAGTGTTGGTGTGAGTCGCGCTAGGATTGGTTGGAATAACGCATAGAGAACAGTGTTGAATTGCGGAACTTTTTGAGGAGAAAAGAGATTGTGAATCATGTCGTATTATGAATATGGTAGAGAGAAAACGTCGTGGATGTCGAAAGTTAAGAACTTCTTTAAGAAAGACAAAAAGGTAGTGACTAGAGAGGGACAAGTAATTCCTCTGCCGAAATCACCAGCTTCGCATATGATGCTGAAGTACGGATATCATACATGCATATGGTTAGAAAATTGGACAAAATATACTAATAATGATGGAGCATTGGCTTTTCCTGAGAATGGTTCATTTAGTGTAGCTGTACTTCGGAATTTGAGAGAGAAAATGATAAAACTAGAACCTAGACCTAGACCGACACAGTTTGAAGCTTTAAGTGAATGGGAAGATGAAATGTATGAACGAGAGAGATTCAGAGGATTGAAGAATCATGAGTTTGTGCCTGGAAGGTTATGGGGGTTGAATCATGAGGTCAGACTAAAGCGTTGGAGATGTGCTAATATGACAGGAGGTTTGTTTCCAGCTTTTACAGTGGAGGAAGAAGCAAAGAGAAAGTGTACAGAGAAAAAGAAACATGTGGTTACGGAAAAATATGGATATGGTGGTAGTGAAACGGAAGATGAATTGCTGGAAGATATTTTAAACAGAAACCCACCTCCATACCAACAGACTTCTGCGGTGGTGACACCTAATGCACCGCCAATGGAAACTGGGATGAATAAAAATCCCGAACGAGGAAATGAGATAAATAGGTCACAAGATCAATTAAAAACTTCACAAAATGAGGAGATAGAAAGTGACAATACAACTGAATTAGCAAAAACCACAAGAGAATTAACTGAAAAGATAAGAGAATTAACAAAGAATATGGAAGCTGTAACTGTACCAGTAACGATAGGTCCAGTAATGCCAATTTTTGAGAATCAGAAAATTGATGAACGTTCTTTAGTGATTCCTATGAATTCACATTTGCAAAGAAGGAGAGAAGGGATGGAACTGGACAATGAAGGTGCACACCATTTGGTTAGTACCTATAGACCAAGCCCACCTACTAATTTGACAATAAATGAGAATGAGTTCAGGAGAATACCTATGGTAACGGAGTCTGCATCAGAGACACCAGAAAGGAGTAACAATTGGATAGAATTAAATAGTACGCCTGTAGGTCCAACTCCAGATGAATTAAATGAATGGATGAAAACGCTAAAAACAAAAGAGACAGAAGTAAAACCACTAGATGTAATTAGGGTAAAAATAGACATGGAAGAATTGATTTTAGGAACGATTGGTACAGAAAAATTGAAAAGTTATCAGGATGACGAGATTATATTTTTGTGCAAGAGTATTACATGGAGAGCTAGAAATTTACATGACAAATTAGAAGAGACAGCGATTGAACTATGAGTAGAATTTGCAAAAGTGAGAACGTTGCAGAAACCATATAGAGTAGATTTTTGTGAGAAAGATATAGAGAATCTGAACACATCAGGACGATTGACCCAAATAAAAGAATTAATTGTTTTGTTGAGAAAATGGGGTGATGTGGATAGATGGAGAAGTAGATGGTCGAAAAAGAATGAGAAAATAACAGATAAAGCATCTTTAGCTTTTGCAGTAACAGATAAGGAACCAGTTGTAAGGGAGTACCCGATGAGAGAGACTCCAGGAGGTAGTTATGTGCATGTTCCGTGGTCTAGACAGGATATACTGTCATTTACAAATGATTTCCCAAAGTTGAGAGAGAAGCCAGTAGAATGGTACAGACAAGTGGAGAGATTTGTTAAAGTTTCAAAGGTGTTGTGGATAGATTTGGATGGATTGTTTGATATAGTAGTACCAGCTGATTTGTGGACAGAATGTAAAATTACTATTGATTGGCCAACTGTAGAATATCCAAGGGATGCTAAAACAGGAGCGCCAGGACCAGAAGTAATGAGGAAGTATGACCAAGTAATTACCTTTTTGAAGAATAAGATTCCACCTAAAGAAACGGATTGGGTAAAGATAGACAGAACCACGCAGGAAAGTAAAGAATCAGTGCATGCTTACTATGAGAGGCTATTGTTAGTTTTTAAACAGTATAGTGGCTATGAGACACTAAATGAGAAGGATATGAGTCATTTTGTATATAGATTTGTGTATGGATTGAAACCGGAGATAAGTGAAATGATTAAGCAGCATATGATTTGTTGGCAGAATAGCACAGTTGACGAGGTTTTGAGATATGCTAAGTATTGCAGTGATGATATTGAGAGTAGACAGCGTAAATTGAAAGAGAAAGCCATGTGGGCACAGGTGAAAGTTGCAGAGAAGCAAGAAGCTCAATTGAACAATACAGTTAATGAAGCAGGACAGGCTAGATTTAGACCAAATATAGGCAAAGGAAAAGGACAAATGAGCATAGATGAGGCAAAGAAAAAGTGGCCATGCCACAACTGCGGAAAGCTAGGGCATTGGAGAAACGAGTGTAAATTTCCTCCAAAACTTAATGCGGAAAATCAATCATTAAATCCACAGGTGCAGAGTGAGATAGTTACTCCACAGAGTCAGGTGCCACAACCACCACTTCCCAAGAATGTTAACCAACAGAAATTCAGTGCAGAAACAGGATTCTACGGAGGAGAGCAGGTAACACAGTTGCCGCGTGCAGCTGCCATTTCTCAATATTGGTTACGACAGGATGATGATGAGACGGATGAAAGCTTCTGACGGTGCCTAGGAGAGGGGAAGAGTGCGTGCTTGGCGCAACTCTAGAGGTAGATCAAGCAGGTCCATTTGTGGATGGAGAAGTGAATGGTGCAAATGTAACATTCCTTGTGGACACTGGAGCTACCCGTTCTACTGTTAGGTCAGTGGAAATTCCAAACCTTCCTCTCTCAGGTGAACATATCCAAGTAGTTGGAGTATCGAATCAGCAAATTAAGACGCCTCTTACTAAACTAGTGGAGGTAAAGATTGGTCCATTTAGTGAAATGCACCGATTTGTGGTGTGTGATTGCAGTCCTGTGAACCTATTAGGACGCGATCTATTGTGCAAAATGAATTACACTATCTATTGTACTCCAGATGGAATTGCATTTCAGACCCCAGATGAAGATGTACTGTATAAAATGACAATGGTAAATTTGGAACCAGAAGTAAATGATTTGTTTCCTGTATTTGATGCAGAGAAAATCCCAATTGAACTAAAAGAGACAGTGGAAGAGAAAGTGTGGGATTTTACAGGAGAAGATATAGGGTTAATGAAAGGAGTAGACCCTGTTAAAATATCCGTAAAAGAGGGAACGAGTTACCCAAATACGCCCCAGTATAAATTGACACCAGAAATAATTGAAGGAATAACGCCAGTAATAAATAAAATGATTGAACAAGGGATTCTAAAAGAAATCATGAGCAGTCCATGTAATTCGCCAATAATGGGACTGAAAAAGCCAAACGGAACATATAGGATTGTACAGGATTTGAGGAAGGTAAACAAAATTGTTGTGCCTTGTTGCCCAATAGTACCGAACCCTGCTGTGATTCTATACCAGATTCCACGCGAAGCAGAATGGTACACAGTAATTGATTTATGCCATGCATTTTTCTCTATTCCATTGCATCCAGATAGCCAGCCATTATTTGCGTTCAGGTTCGGAGAGCGTATTTTGGCATGGTGCCGAATTCCTCAAGGGTACACAGAAAGCCCCTCGATCTTAAATCAGATTTTAAAGAAATCCTTGGAAGATTTAAAAATGCCAGAAAAGTCAGTAATGGTTCAGTATATTGATGACCTACTGGTGGCATCAAAAACGAAGGAAGCATGTGTCAATGATACAATTGCTTTACTGAATCATTTAGCCAAAAGAGGACATAAAGTGTCCCCATCAATATTGCAGTATTGTTAACAAGAAGTCCAATATTTAGGGCATAAAATTGAGAAAGGAGTACGAAAGGTAACGACAGAGAGAATAAAAATGATTCAAGGAATGAGAGCTCCAATGACGCAAAGAGAGGTAAGAATGTTTTTGGGAATGGTTGGATATTGTCGACAATGGATAAGTGGTTTTTCTTTGATCGCAAAACCTTTGCAAAAACTGACAAAGAAGGATGTTAAAGATCCTTTTGAAATGAATGATGAGGAAATGAAAGCATTCAGAGAGTTGAAAAAGAAATGGTGTGAAGCTCCAGCATTGGGAATGCCTGACTATGAGAAAGACTTTGAGTTGTATTGCAGTGAAAGAGATGGATGTGCGTTTTCAGTCTTGGTACAGAGACATGGAACTATGAAAAGACCTATTGCAAATTTTTCAGCTGTTTTAGACCCTGTAGCAAAAGCGTTGCCTGGATGTTTGAAAGCAGTTGCTGCTACTTGTGTGAGTCTGGAACAGAGTGAAGGCATAGTGATGGGATATCCACTGAGAGTATATTTCCCACATTCTGTGGAAATTCTCTTGACACGAACGAAAACCCAATACATGACACATAGTCGGCTGACTAGGTATAACAAGGTAATTTTGAGTGCAGATAATGTGACCATTGACAGATGCATGAATGTGAATCCTTCGATATCATTGCCAGATGAAGAGAGTGTGATTGAAATGGATGAAGTTGATCATGACTGTCTGAATGTGCTTGAATATTGTACAAAACCGAGACCAGATATAAGAGATGAGCCCTTAAAGGAATCAGATTATATTCTGTTCGTGGATGGCTCATGTTTGAGAACAAATGATGGAGTTCTAAGTGCAGCATATGCAGTTTGCACAGTAGCAACTGTAATGGAAGCATCTTGTCTGAAAGGGATACGGTCTGCCCAGGTAGCAGAACTAATAGCTCTGATTCAAGCCTGCAAGTTGGAAAGAAATGTACGGGTTACAATTGTGACGGATAGCCAATACGGTTTTGGAGTTGTGCATGACTTTGGTCAGATTTGGTCACAAAGAGGTTTCTTGACGTCTGCAGGAACGCCAATTAGAAATGGAGATTTTGTGAAAAAACTGCTTGAGGCGATACAGCTGCCTAAACAGATTGCTGTTGTGAAGTGCAATGCACATAAAAATGGGGAAGACTACATAACTGTCGGCAATAAGTATGCTGATGAGATTGCACAGTACTGTGCAAAGAATGTGGTCTCTTTGAACAGGAACAGAGAAAGAGAGCATATTTCATGTCCTTTGCTTTTTACTAACGCAGTTGAGACATGGGATGAGGTGAGACAATTACAGGAAGCAGCAGATGAAGAGGAGAAAGATACTTGGATAAAAGCAGGATGTAGAAAACATGAGGAAAATGATGTTTGGGTTTACAGAGATGAAAGACCAGTTATGCCTGATAGCATGATTTCTGACATGGCACGGATGTACCATGGACAAGCCCATATTGGGAGAGATTCAATGATCAGACTTTTCAGACAAACGTGGTATAATCCAAAATTCAGAGCCATAGCTGAGAGTCTTTGTCAAAGATGTCTTGTTTGTCAACAGTTAAATCCAGGAAGGAAGACCGTAGTGAGTCTAGGAACAATAGGACGAGAAGGAGGTCCGTTCACTAGAATGCAAATGGATTTCATAGAAATGCCACCGAGCAATAGACTAAGGTATGTCCTTGTAGTCGTCTGTTTGTTTTCCCGTTGTGTGGAAGCATACCCGACCAGAAGGAATGATGGAATCACGGTTGCAAAACTTATGCTGCGAGAATTCATTCCAAGGTATGGTTTTCCAGTCACGATTGAAACAGATAGAGGAACACATTTCCAAAACGAATTAATTCAACTAATTTGTGAAGCACTTAGTATTAAACAGAAACTCCATTGTGCATACAGACCAGAGGCTTCTGGAATAGTAGAGCAAGCGAATGGAACAATTAAGAACAGGCTAGGAAAAATGTGTCAAGCCACCGGACTCAAATGGCCAGATGCCTTGCCATTAGTTTTAATGACAATCAGAAGTATTCCGAAAAGGAAAACTGGACTCAGTCCCCATGAGATAATTATGGGACGAGCAATGAGACAAGCACATGTACCTGTCAACAAACTACTGACTATAACTGATGATCTGGTGCTGGATTATTGCAAAGGATTGGCTGATGTGGTACGTTCTGTGTTTTATCAGGTTGGACCGGATGCGACCACTCTTGAAAGAAAACCAGCTCACGACTTGAATCCAGGAGATTGGGTCCGCATAAAAGTCCATAGAAGAAGAAACTGTTTGGTTCCTCGCTGGGACGAACCGCGACAGGTGATACTGGTGACAACCACTGCAGTCAAATGTGCGGGAGTGAAACACTGGGTGCATGCCAGCCACACCATCAGAGTTCCAGAACCTGAAGATCGACATGTGAGTCGACATCTGGAAGAGTTGAATAACAGTTCAGCATCGGAAGCGGAAGAAGAAACGAACAGGGTGCCAGAACCTGAAGATCGACATCTGGAAGACCCAACTACGAGTGCAACGACAGAAGGAGTGGAGGAAATAGCTGAAGTTCCAGAATTTGAAGATCGACATGTGAGTCGACATCTGGAAATATCAGACACCAGTTCAGAATCTGATACAGATCATTCGGATTGTGGTGAAAATCTGAAGAGAAATTGGAAATTTGAAAGCATAAGAGAAGAGACTGAGCATAAAGATAGTGACGGTGAGCAACCAAGTGCAAGTTGTGGTAAAAATCCTTCGGAGATAATATTAATAGATGAAGAAGGGAGAGTTTCAAACAAAAAGTTAGAAAAATCGGAAGATCCCCGAGGAGCAATAGGGACAGATAGCCAAACAAAAGAACAGGGAAATTTAGAAGCAGATAGAGAAATTAACACAAATTCGGAAGAACACCGAGGAGGGACAGAAGTAGGTGAACGAAGGAAAATAAGAAAAGAACCACAAGTAAAGGGAGAAAATGAAATTATAAAATTCAAAATAAGAGACAATAAAGAAAGAACTGAAACAGAGTCTGAAGAAAGTGGAGAAGAAAGAAAACAAAAACTAGAGTCAAGAAAGAGAACCTGGAAAGCAGAAAGAGAGGAAAAAGAAAGTGAGACGAAAAGGCCAAGAAAAGGAGACAATTGGCCCAATTAAGTAAGAAAACTAAGATACAGGATCATAAGGCTGGATGGAAAAAGTGCTGAACAAGTGAATGAAATAACAAGTCAAAAAGAGCAAGACAACAAAGTGGAAAACACTTGCAGAAAACAAAAAGAGTAAAGAAAGTAAATCTGAAGTATAGATCACCTGAGTGGTTGTACCTTGCTTTAACTGATATCAAAGAAGAAGAGAACACTCACGAGAACCCAGAACAAAGAAACCTAATGGGTAAAGGTGAAGTGCAACAAACTTGAAGAAATTTAAACGAATTTCTACCGGAGTTGACAAAATACTGGATTTGACAAAGAAAGAATTCTGAAAAGAATCAAAAGAAAGTACCAAACGAAGACAAAATTAGAGTGCAGGGTGGCTAAGAAGTCATTTCTGAGGTGTGGTGACACATTTTCCCTGTACATAATATAAATAGGTTATAGAACAAAAATGAAAGATACTAAAGATAGAAAATGTAGATGTGAGTTTTTAAGAAGATGGTGTAAGATGTGCTTCTTTTGTACAGGATTATTAATGACAGTGTGGGTGGTTTTAGCAATCACTATTCCAATTAGTTTAGCTGTAGAAGAAACGTCTAATCACACAGAGAAAGAAAAAGGAGCTAACATTCAAGAAACAGCTATATTAAAAGGTAGTGCAGAATTACATAAAGACAAATCAATAACAGATTTTTCAAAAAATGTATTTACAAAATTATTATATGAGTATGTAGAAACAATGGATGTAAGAGATTGTTATGTTTGAATGCAATTGCCTGCGTCTGTAGCAGAGGGTGTGACTTATCATCACCTTCCTTTGACGTATGGAATAACATGTAGTGTTTTAGCAAGTTTATTTTATAAGACAGGAAGATTAGAATACTATTACACTGATATAGATAAGATTTTTGCGAAAATTTCTGTAGTTCCTGAACTAAACAAAGTGAAAGAGGGAAAAATGTTTGGTGAATTTTTCATAGAAGATAAGATTTTAACCTTAGATAATATAGTTAAAAACAACCTTACTTGTGCGTTAAAGAAAGAAGAAAAGGTATTTTTAGAAATGGTAGAGGATAGAAGAACGAAATTTCAAAGAAAAGTGATAGAAGAGACAAAAACACCTCTTTTGGTGTTTGAGGAAGACAATCATGACAAGAAAAAGACAAATGCAGCTATGACTCTGGATTGGCCCCAACAGGGAAGGTTGTGCATTAGAAGAAATAGAACAAGATATGACAATTATTTCGTGGGTTCCAGTGATTGCCATGACAATTATCAAATTTTAGGCGGATGGGGATTCAAAGGGGAAAAGATCCAATATTTCCAGGGATCTATTATGTTTGCGGTAATAGGGCTTATTACAGGTTGCCGGACCATTGGTATGGGTCATGTTATTTAGGCCTGGTCTTTCCAAAGATTTTTCATATGGATAGAACAGAAAAAGGAACACACAAAATGATAAATACCTTTACACGTAGAAAAAGGGAAAGTTTTTCAGAAATAGTAGGTGATATTTTTGATGCATTGATACCAGCAGTGGGAATATCTTTGAATGCATTTAAAATTCGGAAATTATCCACAGTGGTAGATCGTTTATCTACAGATACTGCTAGAGGGTTCTTGATGGTAAATACCGAGATGGTTGCCATGAGAGCTATGGTAATGCAAAATCGACTTGCCCTTGACATTCTTTTGGCAAAAGAGGGTGGAGTCTGTGGAATGCTGAAAGTCCAACATTGTTGCACTTACATTCCAGATAAAAGTGAAAATATACAAAAGTATATAAAGAATATTACAAGTTTGCACAAAGAACTTGTTCCACTGGAGGGTTGAAAATGCGTTTGGAAAACTTGGTAAAGGGTTTTCTTCAGTAATAAATTGGTTTTCTAGAATGAGTGGATTAATAATAGGGAAAGTCATAATAATAGCAACCATGAAAATAATAATAATTTTAGTACTGAAGCTTGTAATTACATGTATAAAGAAAAGAAGAAAACAGAATAAAATAGAAAAAGAAAACAAGATAAACAAGGAGAGAGAGAGAGAAATGGGTGAAATAGAGCTAGAAGAAATAAAAGAGAATATGTACAAGAAGACCAAGAGACAAGTTGAAAGGGATACAGTTGTGTAAACTAACAAAAACAAACGGATCAAGAAATATGCTGTCTGATAGAATTGTGTAACTTGGGTTTTGTGGTGATATTAAAAATCACCAAAGGGGGAGTTGATGGAGCAGGGTAAAAGAAAAAATTTAACCTCCTAATAATTTACGTAAAATGATTAACAAACAAGTTCGTTTAAGTAAATAACCAACAATGTATGTTACATGTGAAGGGTTAAAGGTAACACGCTATTTTGTGTGCAAACTAATTTACTTATAATTGTTGACGTGGCTAACATAACCTAATATTTGCAGAATAATAAAATGCATGATTTGTGCTTTGAAAACAAAACGTGTAGTGGCAAAATAAAGCAATGGTAAGTAAGGGACGGCTTTATATGTTGCTTTTTGCTAGGTAATACCTAATTGGGGTACGTAGAAAGACGGAAGGGAAACGAAAGGGTTTATATTCTTTATTCTTAACTATATTTTGTTTATCTTTGTAAATAGTGCGCTTAGGCCTGTTGAGCAGCGATATAAAATGGCCGCCATGAGCTAGAATACGCGTGCGCGAGGAGAAATGTAGACAAGGAGAAAGGCCGTGAACAAGAATGACCACGTGATCGTTCCAAGAGCCTAGGATGAAAGTATGGTCAAGGCTATTGTGACCTTACTGAATAAATGTGTGCCAAGATGGGTCAGCGAGAAGCGTGAGAAGTCAAAAAGAATAAATGGACAAAAGGAACCGTTGAACCTAAAAAGTATCGGAAAGTGATACAAGTTGGACTGATCGAAGCGGATGAGTAATGTCACGAACTGTGGGAAACGATGCAAGTATGGACATTCCACAAAGAACTGGTTAGAACAAGGAAGTTTGATAAAAGATGTATATGGACTCAAATGGACCAATTAGAGAGAATCTCGCCATAAAGATGCAACATTTTTATTTAGTAAGCTAGAATTAGGGTATAAGAAGACCTACTCTTGGTGGGGAGGGTTGGTTATGATTATGAGAGATGCTGCTGGTTGCTGGGAGCTGCTTTTTGCCGTTTTTGACTGCTGTTAGTTGCGTATGGAGTTGCTGCTGCTGATGCTGACGAGCTGAGGCTGCTGCTGCTATTTTATATTTTAATTGAGCATAAGATGCTGCTTTTTGAAGAACTTTTATTCTTGATAGATTTATCCATTTAGAACTATTAGACTTTTCCAGAACAGATAGATAGAGATTTTGGGAATTCTTGCCGTGACGAACTTTATTCTTCCATCTAATAGGTATGCATTGCAATTTCAATTTAATCGTATAATGATAACAAATGTAATAATCTGAATAATAAACCTAAAACTTATTTCATGCTTCTAAACTTTATATAAACTTTATTATCTTTAAACAAATGACTCAGTGGTTCTTTAGCTCAATGATTAATGTAAAATGTTAGAAGGTTTATTGTGATTGAGCTGGTCTTAATCACCATCAACTGATTCCTACTAGTTGGTCCATCGACCAATGAGCGGAATACCTTAAAACAATGAGAAATATTATGTCGCGTTAAAAGAGGTATCCCGTCTCCTTCCAGCGAATCGTTTTACTGTTTTTCTCCTAGGTTACTGACGGAGGAAATCCAGGGAATAAATGAGTGAGTGAATGCATGTGCGGTGTTATGGGCCCCACCGTCATATGGATATAGTCTGTGTATTGGAGGGATAGTTGTACCTGGATGACCGAAGCATATAGGAGAAGAATTTTTATTGTTAGCGCTGGATCACTATGCTTTCACATCTTTCAATGCTGACACCGGTTGCAGCAACGGATTTCAGACATCCGGGCAACGCAGAAGCTACGGGATCTAATGTAGCGGAGAAGTAAGCTACTGGTCTACGGGCACCCCCATGTGTCTGCACTAGGACTGCTAACGCACTACCCTCCTTTTCACAGCAAAAGAGCAAAAACGCTTTGTTATAATCCGGCATTCCGAGAGCTGGAGCGCGACAGATACTTTCCTTCAGCTCACGGAAGGCTTTCAAGCACTCGACATCCCATGGTACCGGATCACTAACATCCTTTCGAGTCAGTTTCAACAGAGGCTTTGCTTGCAAGGAAAAATTTGGGATCCACTGTCGACAATAGCCGACCATTCCCAAAAACATACGGACTTCTTTTTGTATTTTCAGAGTTCCCATTTGCAGAATCGTCTCTATGCGATCTGGTGACACCCTTCGTTTTCCTTTCTCAATCCGGTGACCTAGGTACTGCACTTCAGACAAGCAATACTGCAATTTGTTTGGAGATACTTTGTGTCCATTCTCTGCTAAATGATTCAGCAGCGCCACAGTATCAATCCTGCAAGCATCCTCAGTCTCTGAGGCGACCAAAAGGTCGTCTATATATTGCACCAAGACTGAGTCTTGGGGCATCACCAGTCCCTCAAGATTCTTTTTCAGACATTGACTAAAAATGGAGGGGCTTTCTGTATACCCCCAAGGAATTCTTTCCCATGTTAATACACAATCGTCCATCCTAAACGCAAATAAAAACTGGCTCTCTTCATGCAATGGTATGGAGAAAAATGCATGACACAGATCTATTACTGTAAACCATTCTGCTTTGCATGGTATCTGGAATAGAATAACAGCTGAATTCGGTACCACAGGACAACATGGGATCACAATTTCATTAACCCGCCGCAAATCCTGCACTATTCTGTACTTGCCACTTGGCTTCTGCAGTCCCATGATAGGTGAGTTGCAGGGACTTCCTCTTATCTCCTTAAGAATACCTTGGGCAATCATAGTCTCAATCACAGGTCTTATTCCAGCCACAGTTTCTGGAGTCAATTTATATTGGGGCATTCGTGGGAATTCAACATTGGGTTTGACCTGTATCCTAACAGGCTCAACCCCTCTCATTAAGCCTACATCCTCGCCGGTAAAATCTCACACTTTCGGATCAACTGAGTCTCTCAAGTCATGTGGCAATTCTGCTATTGTAAGTACCGCAACGATTTCTGCACATAGACTCATGTTAGCCATCTTAAAATCAGCATCGTCATCATTCGTTTGCAATTCCACTCCTCTCGGAGTGCACAATATAGTACAATTGAGCTTGCACAAAAGGTCTCGTCCCACAAGACAGACCGGACTTGAATTGCACACTACGAATTGGTGTTTATCCCGAAATGGTCCTATTCTCATGGGTAATTCGTTTGTCAATGGATTGGTCATTTTCTGATTGCTCACCCCTACTACTTGAATCGATCGTCCCGAAAGAGTCAAATTTGGGACTACTTCAGTTCTCACCGTGGAGCGAGCAGCTCCAGTATCTAATAAGAAGGTAACAGGATATCCATTCAGGTCTGCATCCACAAACGGCCCACTCTGATCTACTTCTAGGATTGCATCTAAGGTGCATTCTTCGTGCACCCCCCTCTGGCACTCTCGTACATCTTGATTTTGATCTAATCTATCTCGTATTTCAAAATAAGGCATCTGCTGGTATAACTGATTTTGCATGGGTATCCTAGGAGGTTGAGGTACTTGCACTTGCGGCTCATATCCTCCTCCATACATAGACCTGGGTCTTGTCACAGTGTTGAGAGTCTCGGGCAGCTGTCCCTCACCTTCCATCTGTATCTGATTTGCTGGATTCGATCTACACTCGCGCTTCCAATGCCCGATTTTGTGACAATAATGGCAGGCAGTGACCCTTTTCTGTTGGGCCACCCAGTCACTTGTACCTGAATCCATTCCTCTTCCTCTACCCTGACAGGGTTGGGTCACCATCTGTTGCCCCATACCTCTTCCACCTCCTCGTCCTCTGCCTTGCCCTTCTCCAAACCCCTGCATCGTATCAGCATTTCTCAACTGCACCAACATCAACTTGTCCTTCAATTTCTTCTGTGCTGACTCCACTTGATCACTACAATATTTAGCATAACGCAGAATCTCGTCCACCGACTTATTCTGCCAACAGATCAAGTGTTGCTGTATCATCAAACTGATATCAGATTTCAGTCCCAACACAAACTTCGAGACAAACTGTCCCATATCTTTTTGTTCAATTGTATCCAATCCACTATGCTGCTTAAAAGCCAACAACAATCTTTCGTAATAATCATGTACTGATTCCTTAGAGTCTTGCGTGGTGCGGTGAATCTTCAGCCAATCAACAGTTTGAGGAGCTACCTTCGACTGCAACCACGTAATCACTTGCTCGTATTTTCTCATTACATCAGGTGAAGGACCATGAGTCACTGAATCTCTAGGTGGCTTCGCAGTGGGTCACTCAATGGTGATCTTACATGCCGCCCACAAATCTGCAGGTACTACTATATCAAACAAGGTGTTCAAATCAATCCACAATACTTTCGAAATCTTTACAAACCGATCTATTTGCTTGTACCACTCAGCAGGTTTTTCCCTCAGCCGAGGAAAATCATTCGTAAATGCTGCTAAATCACCCCTGCTCCATGGCACATGCACGTACCCTCCATTCTGTACCTCCCTGAGGGGGAAATGTCCTATGGCTCCCGTCCCTCCGCCCGGAGGCGGAGTATTCCCTATTCCAGTCTGAAAGCTTTTCTTTTTGGCCCATCTTTCTTTCCATTTATCTAGTTCTCTCCATGTCCGTATCCCTATCACTAGTTCTCTGATTTGTGTTTTTAATCCAATTGTTCGCTACTCTTCCAAATCCTTATCTGTATAATTGAATCTGCAAGAGCCCTGTGTCAGCTTGGTCTTTGACAAATCAACCTCATATCTTTGTGCCAAAAGCAACAATGCATCATAAGCACGTTTGGCCTTTCTTGTCATGTCCTTTGCTACGAACAAGAGTTCGCTCGAGTCATATGTATCAATTCTGATTAGGGGCAGATTACCTTCAATTACCTCGTCTAGTTCTGCCTTTAATCGTACCACATTCAGCATTGGCACTTTTATTGCGCTTTTTAACACTTTCTGTATTTCCTCTTTCTTTGTATCTTCCCTGTCACAGCTTTGAGTTCTCCTAGGAACTGCACCCTCTTCTCTCTCCGACGCTGAGCGTCTATCTCTTTCCCAGCTTCGACTTTTCCAATGGTCACCTGCACAAACTACCTGTGGCCCAAACAGTACTCTAGGCACTTCTTGTCTCTTGTCTGCTTCTTCCCTCCGTATCATTGACTCACTGGTTGAGCCCACATTCTAAGGTCTGACCTAGAATTCGCTAGAGCTCCTGTCCGCACCCTTTCCGTCCCACTATCCATTCTTGATGGATCAGCTGTAGCTGGCAGTGGAGTACTAGATTCCACTGGTATCCGACTGAAACATGTCCCATTCATTGCAAGACTCCCTCCAGACATGGTCTCTTCCCCTTCACTCTTTTGCGGTTGACTATCATCAGTTCTTTCTCGAGGAGTATATATCGGAACCACCGGCCCTATTGTAACTGGTACTGACAAAGCATCTGGTAACTGCATGTCTCCTGCAGGTTGTACTGGCTCAGAGTTGGAATACTTTCTTCCTCCGGACCCTCCCGTAATGCGTACCATGGTAATGTTGCCTCTTACACCCGCTGGTTGCTCCTCTGCACCCAGTTGTCCCACTCCTACCAGCTCTTCTGATGGGCGCAACCTCTCTATCTCCGATCTAGAGTCGCACAGTGGAGGACGGTCCGCTAGCAATCTATCGAGGAAGCTGTCATCTGTATCACTGTCCTCCTCTGTCGTGTTGTTCCCTTCAGCCCCCTCCCTTAATGTACGGAACGGGTACAGGCGTTCTCCCTCTATGGTGTCTACTCTCCATCTTTTCAACTGGGCATCCCATCTAGCATCTTGATATGCCTTCATTGCTTTTCTCATTCTTACTCGTGAATTCTCTCTCTTTCTCGCTAGTGCAGCTCTCATCCATGCATCTAATGCCTCAAATTGTGTGGGTCTAGGGGGAGGTTTTAGTGCATTCATCACCCCCCTCAACTGGGTCAGTACTTCCATACGGAAAGACCCATAACGAGGGAAAGCCAATTCGCCCTCTTTCTCTGTAATTTTGTGCCAATTCTGAAACCACACTATCGTATGGAGTCCTACATTTATTGCCATGTAATGTGCCGGTGTGTCTTCTGGCGGAGATTCTTCTCCTACCCGAGTCACTACCCCTGTGTCGCCCCTACACAAATCTCGCAACACCCTAAAGTATCTCATTCTAAAATCGATCAATTGCAAGCCCAAAATACGCTGTTCCACCACAAATGAACTTCCACCAATCCCAGAGCGGCGTTACACCAACCAACCTATCACAGCGCGGCGCACCCTGACGTCACTTCTCACTCCTTGCAGCGGCTCACCCGCCTTTACACTTTCACCGCAAACTCGCTCACACACATTCGTACCACAAGTAACTGTATAACCAAAAGCTATTAAACCAAGTAACTGTTCCTACACAATTACAATAACTTAGTCACATAAACAAGTAATTGTCTGACACTGAAGATCGATAGAACACTCTCACAAGAACATTCAGCTGTTGTGACCCCCGACCTGCGTTGGTCACTCAATCGCCATAGTCCACCCCGGTACCTGAGGCTTTCGACCGCGACCTCTTCCTCATTCACACAAAGGTCCCTAACACAAGTGGATCGTTGATAGCGCTTCACAACGCCCACATTTAATCAGACAATTACAATACAAAACTATCCCGGGATCTTGGACTTCTCTTGAGTCCGCTCACCAAAACTTCCTGCTCCGCAAGTGTCCGGACCAGTAAACCAAAAACCACGTTCACTCAACATACATTCTAACTCCGCAAGACATCACCCACTTACTCATCAACGCAATCTAACACCACAATTCTTTCATACTCACGCCACCACTGTTTCCGCCGCACCATCAACGTCCGCCGGTCTCCGTTCTCCGCCGTCTTCCACTCTGCTTCAGGGCTCTTCAACCTTCAACCCTACTCCTGATTACTCCCCTCACCTTAGAGGTAAACCACTTTAAAGTTAAACCATCCTCTGCTACCATTTGATTACGCTAAATTGCACACTTGATGTTCCCTACTAAATATAGCGTAAGCGATCGATCTTTTATTTACCTAAAGTGGTTGAGGGGGGGAAACAATTCAGATTAATAACAGCAACGTTGTCATGCCTGGAAAGACCACCAACTCCAAAGTGCAGTTTGAAAATTTATTATAATGCCAAAAACAATTGGATGTAAATACATCTCAATAGCAAAGAATAAAGGTACAGAAAAATCAATACAGAGCCAAGTTTACGGATATAAGTAATTCGGCCCAAAAGATAAATGATTATAAATTCCAAAATCACAACGCAACAAAGAATAGATGCAATATTCAGTTCTCGAGTCATTGAAAGAAATCAAAATCTCTCCCTACACTGCTCTAGATGAGGGCCCTTCCCGTCTCTCTTCTATCATTCCCCAAAGGTGTCAGCACGTGTCGACTTCCTAAGAAGTACTCACGTCAAATGGGTCGTTTTAGCTTATGGCTATGGAGCTTGCTCTAAGATGCTCCTTCTTCTCTGTAGGCTAGCAGAAGTCTGGGCTCTCTGTCCCTGCGCATCATACAAAAAGATGGGCTTCAACCCACATTGCGTCATTCGTCTTAAAAGTTTCCATGACTCTCTAAGCAGTAGCTTTTCTTTCATGAAACAAATTTAATTAGCAGTATCTTCTTCCAGTGGCCTTGGCTTCCAGACAGACTAGATACGCAAGGCATCCTCCTTTCTCGCTTCCCAGCCATCTTCAAAGACATTCCGGGTTTCTTCTTAACTCTGAAAATAATGATGTTTCTTTCACCTGCAGTAGGATGAGAACATTCTAACCTTGAACACAACAATCATTTAATTATTTATTTCTTGAGAGAGGAGAACTGAAACATTTGCTTTGGGCCTGTATTTCAGGCAACTTAAACTAACCACAATTATGATATATAGAAATAATATCGTCCTGCACATTATGCATGAAGGAATCATAATACATATAAATTCTACTTAAGTGCGTGTACTAATTTTCAACATTAGATGCTTCAAATAAATGTCTTAATAATCGTAAATCACTGCACTCAATACGAATACATGAAAGTGCGTTTAAACCATGAGTATAGTGCACTCATACAAAATAGAGTGCTATCAGCGCTCCATCAAAACTATGTCATCAGAGTGCTATCCATTTATACTCCACTGAAGGAACTCTGTGTAGGGCCTTGGTAAATAGAGCTATTGTTATGAAACTGTGCTTTTATCAAGTTAAAAAAAAGTAATAATGCTTGAGTGGCCCTTGCCAATATCTGAGCCGATCTGGTGGTGTTTAGGCAGGCTCAGAACCCGCGGAGCTACCCAAGCATATTTGGCCTAAAACATTGTGTTTAATGTTATTTGCGAATTCTTCAATGATGTCCTACAAATAAGCAACATCATTTTTGCAAGGTATTTTCTTCTAGGGATAAACGCATAGGCATTTCCCTTTTGTTCACAGTTGTGTGTACATTGCTCTTCCAACAAAAGAACGCACACAGGCGTGCGATATTCTCTGGTCCGATGAGAGCAGGAAAGGGACAGAAGGCGGGGTAGAAGGCAAACTCTGAAACAGGTGTCACTCTGCATCATTACTGGTGTCAGCCGGCCTCGGCCACTCACCTTCCCGCCCCATCCCTATAATATACATCTCCCATGTAGGCAGGGTGAGCTAACAGCAGCCAACCCTGGACCTGGGTATGTGTTTCTTAATAATGCATGGCTATATTGGGTAAGTTTGTGTGAAGGTGGGTCTTGTTGCCAGCACCTCAATCTGTTGGGCTGCACTTCCTGTGGCCTTCAGGTGTGTGTCTTCAAAGGTTGGCATGAGCTTGGAAACGGCCCGTTCTCCTCTGTGGAATGGAGGGACACACAAAGCACATGACCGTCGAGTACACAATGACAAGCCATACCATACCAGGGTGCTGATTGTGCCCCCTAGTGTGCTTGGGATTGGTAGAGGGGTGTACGCTAACATCTACTTTTGCCCACAACTCAAACATTAAAGCCTGTCTGACACAGAAACATGGTAATAAATGCCTGAAGCTCCCTAGAGGAAGCTCTTACCATCCTATACAGTGACAGGCCATTGCATACCATACCATACTCACAGAGCACTCTGCAACACTACAACCATATCGTGACAGGCCATACCATAGTATTCAATAATATACCATACCATACTATACAATGATAGTCCATACCACACCATGTTATACTATGACAGGCCCAGGGTTGGATTGGGACCACAATTAGGCCCGGGCTGTCAGGGACTGTCCGGGACTATGTGGGAACACAGTCAGGGACTTGGGCAAGGACTGGGAACAGGGTAGAAAACAAACACAGAGAGGAGTACAGCGCTGCCCAGAATCACACTGGAAGTCAGAGGAGAAAAGGGATCCAAAGGGGAAGCCTGTAGAGGTGAACAAGAAGGGTGAGACTCAGAAAGGAAGGGCACTCATGAGACGGCTCAGCATTCAGAATCACTAAACCCAGGACGGATGTGCAACACACTTAAATATAAAACAACATTAACAATAAAGGGGATGTGGGGTAAAGCACTCGGGAGCTCCACACGGTAAGACTGAAGCTCAGTAAGTTCTTCACCCACAATTGCTGTTACAGATACTGACTGGAAATACCCACATATAGGATATGTATACAAAGGCAGGGTCTGTGGAGCTTATACCTATGGTGATGTTATAACAGTAACTCAAAGACAATACTGACAGTGAACAAGAAACACCACCTAGGTAGTCAGCTGTGCCCACGGATCCTGGCGATCAAACAGGAACACGCAAGGCAGTAACAGCAAAGGGGTAGAACTAAACACAAGCACAATAGACAAGGAGCTAGCAAGGAGGAGTGCTTAACAGGAAAGGAAGGAAATCACAGGGGACACTTGGCAGAAAGCAGGTAACAAACATACAAGGTAACAGAAGCGAGACAGCAGAATAGAAAGATAGCAAACTAGAACTGGAACCAAGGAAATGGGAAGAAAGGCTGGGACTGGAAAAGGATATACAGAAAGGGAGGCTACAAGGGTATACTAGAATAGTACAGGGTCAGGAATCAAGAAAACAAAGTAGCATAGGATGCAGTGCTGGGGCAAGAATTGAGCAAAGGCTCAGGAGTCAAAGTAGCACTGCAGGTCAGGAACAAGGAAATGTTAAGGCTCAGGAATCAAGGTAGCACTGCAGGCAGTGCTAGATCAGGAACAGGGAATACTAAAGCTACAGGAGTCAAGGTAGCACTGTAGGAAGTGCAGGTTCAGGAAACAGGAAATAGCTACAGCTCAGGAAACAAGGAGTCAAGAGAGCACTGCAAGCAGTGCAAGTCAGGCACAAGAAATAGCTGAAGCCCAGGAACAGGAACAGAGACTAACTATAGCTCAGGATACTAGGTAGCACTGCAGGCAGTGCTAATTCAGGTACAAGGAATAGCTATAGCTCAGGAATTCAGGAAACAAGGTAGCACTGCAGTCAGTGCTAATTCAGGTACAAGGAATAGCTATAGCTCAGGAATTCAGGAAACAAGGATTAGCTATAGCCCAGGAACTCAGGAAACAAGGATTAGCTATAGCCCAGGAACTCAGGAAACAAGGATTAGCTATAGCCCAGGAACTCAGGAAACAAGGATTAGCTATAGCCCAGGAACTCAGGAAACAAGGATTAGCTATAGCCCAGGAACTCAGGAAACAAGGATTAGCTATAGCCCAGGAACTCAGGAAACAAGGATTAGCTATAGCCCAGGAACTCAGGAAACAAGGATTAGCTATAGCCCAGGAATCAGGGAACAAGGATTAGCTATAGCCCAGGAACTCAGGAAACAAGGATTAGCTATAGCCCAGGAACTCAGGAAACAAGGATTAGCTATAGCCCAGGAACTCAGGAAACAAGGATTAGCTATAGCCCAGGAACTCAGGAAACAAGGATTAGCTATAGCCCAGGAACTCAGGAAACAAGGATTAGCTATAGCCCAGGAATCAGGGAACAAGGATTAGCTATAGCCCAGGAATCAGGGAACAAGGATTAGCTATAGCCTAGGAACTCAGGAAACAAGGTAGCACTATAAGCAGTGCTGATTTAGGAGAAGGGAAACTGCTGCAGTTCAGGAACAAGGAATACTAAGGCTCAGGGGTCGAGGTAGCACTGTAAGCAGTGCTAATTCAGGAACAAGGAAAACAGCAGCAGGTCAGGAAAAAGGCAGAACTAAGGCTCAGGAAACACTGGAAACAATAGCAAAAGCTCAGGGAGCACTAGAAACAAGGATCGGTCTCACCGGTAAACAGCTACAATGACCAACACTGGGCTGAAGGGAGCTGGGGCTTAAAAGAGCTCACAGTAATCATATGCAGCAGGTGTGAGCAGGCTAGCAGCAGCCAGCCACAGGTGAGCTGAATTCCTCCACCCATCCTTGGCCTGCAGGGGTGGAGACAAAGCAGTGAGCAGGGAATTCTAGGTAGTGGAGTTTCAGGCATGAGTAGGCTGGCTTCAAATATAAGCAGGCTGGCTTTCACAAAACCCGGCATGGATTGGGAATGGATGTCAGGATATGCATGCAGGGGAGGGTCTGGAAGCTTATTAGAAGACTGGAAAGTCCCCCAGTTCAGCCCCCTGGTGGTGGACACGGGAATGCAGGGAGCAAGTCGTGACACGGGCAGCCAAATAAAGTGGCCCATATTTGCAGATCACAATCTTTCACAAAACACTGCATGGCTAGGATCATGGAGCTAATGTTGGTAAACATTTGCAGCAATAAAAGTATTTTAAAGTTTATAGGGCCTGTAACTTTTGTCAAGACAAGAAACAAAATTATTCCACTGCAGCACACCCAAAAGGTTCCCTTTGCTCATCTTCAGGACTATAAATCTCGTTCTCTCCCTGAGGTCCCTCAATTTGATTCTCAATTTTAGGTCCCGTAGTCCATGCTCAATCTTAGATAGTGTCCTGTCTGCCATCATGTTTTAAAGTTTCTGCTACTCCTTAAGGATCCTTCCCAGTGACCAGCAGGTCTCCAGAGGATCATAGTCACTCTTAGTTCCTGAGACTTCTCTGCACCCTCAGGGACCCTGGGTCACTGCTTATACTAAATCAGCACCAAGAAACCCTTTGGGGTAGTGGGTGAAATGTAAATGCTGTGACTCACTCAAGGCTCTAGCTCATCATCAGTTAGTTCCTAAAGAACTCAGTTACCCTCAGAACCCTTAAGCTCATTTCCACTGGTGAGTCTAATTTGGCTCTTACACTCCGATCCATGAGGTTCCTTCCTACAGAGAGGTCCCCAGAAGTCACTGCTCTCTCAGGTGCTCGTGAAATACTTCTCACCCTAAGGTCCCCTCATAGCCCTCTTCATCTGGGGCCTTGTAGTGCTTGCTCACTCTGACCAGAACATTTAGGGCCACGTAGTTCCACAAGTATTCTATTTACCCTCGGCTCCACTGGTGCTCCGGTCTCTGAAATGCCCTAAGGCACCCACTCACCACCAGATTTTCAAAGATCCTGGTGAACTCCAAGAAACAAGGTCTCCTTCTCACTCACAAGGCCCCCTGAAAGATATGCTCAACTGAAGTCCTTGAGGCTGCTGTTCAAATCCAATTCCTTGAGGCTCCCGCTGAACCTCAGTATCCTGCCTTGCCTATTCATTATTTGGTCCCCAGGGCTGAGCTGTACCCATTTGGTACCAGGCCAGAGCTGTATTAAGAGTGAATAGCAATAGTAAAGCTGCTTCTACATCTTAAATGCACTTGATGACTGTGGTGCACTGGTAAAGTTGTGTGAGAACAGTGTATTTGCAGGTTAAGATTGAGGTGCACTGCTTGAGTGAGACATACAGGTCAGGAATGAGGTACACTGACAGAGTTGAACATAGAAAGTGTACGAACAGGTCAGGATTGAGGTGTGCTGGTAGAGCTGTGGGTACGTACAGATCACGTTTGAGGTGCAGCAATAGAACTTTGTGTGTACATGCTATTTGGAGATCACAGTTAAGGCCCATTGGCAGGACTGTGTGTGCATGTTGTACATGTATATCAAGGTTAAGTTGCAAAGTCAGAGCAGGATGAACACGGAATGGGCCGGTCCATGTTGATGTACACTGACATAACTGTGTGTACCAGGATATGAGCTGGGCACGAATGAGGTAGTTTAGCAGAGCTGTATGTGCACAAGGGTGTTGCATGTCAGCTCTGAAGTGCACTGGCCAAGCTGGGGGTGCATGTTGGATCTAGTTGCAGGCCATGTGTACAGGCTTGTACTAGTAGTGCCAATACTGTAATTTGTAAAGAGCATTTGCTCAAAACCATCAATGAAAACGAATTATGTTAGAAAAACCTCTAAACAGGACATGATATTAATTCCCTAATATTGGTAACTGGCAATCAACCCTGCTAACTTTCTCTTGGTGCCTCACAATCAGGGTTAGTACCTAAGATGATCACAAGTAGTCTTGCCAGAACCTGCCAAGATCGAAGTGACTGGATTGGGTGATCAGTTTGGCCCAGCATTTTACTGTCTTCACATGTCATGAAGAAGGGCTATAGTTTAGCTATGAACAGTTACAAAATACATTTACTTTAGGATGGCATTTTTTTTATTGTAACACCAAGTAACTTAAACTAAGGGTTCCTGAAAGGCATAGAGAGATGAACATATCCCATGTCAAGAAATACAATATGTGTTATCTCAGAGTTCTCCCACTATATTGCCACTCTGACCCACCTCCCGTAGCAATTGAGATAGAGTGGTGGTGTGAGCACAGGGGAGTGCCGGGGAAGGAAAAAGAAAGCAGACCCCCCATCACAACCAGGGATCACACCCAGTCTCAAATTGAGGAGTTCCCTCAATCTCTGTCCCACAGGGATGGTACAATCATGCTAATCCCAGCAGCAGCTCGGGTCTAGTACAATTACCTAGTTCATATCCTGCCAGAGTTATTGGCACTCCATTTTCTTTGCTTGTAGGCAGGTCCCTGCTGCTTAATTCTATGCAAACATGGTATTTACCCTCAAGGGTTACGTTCATCTTGGCTATATGTCTCCAGGCCTAAATTAAGCAGCTCCTTCTTCATAATCTGCAATCTGTCTCCTGCTCTGTTGGCTGTAATCTGGAAAAATTAAAACTGGGTCACCATCCTTGGTGGTTATCCTGCACCAGGATGCCCTTCTAAAAATGTTCTTTCTAGTGGGGTTCAAAGTTCCACTATGACTGTTCCACTGGATTCCTTAGTACCTCCTGTTTTCTTTCTGGAGTCTGTATGCTTTTCCTTACTGTATCGTAATAGCCATCCTCTGCAGGAAGGTCCTCAGAATTCAAAGTCCTCTCTATTCCAGTCATTATGGTTTCCTCACCAGATTTCTTGGAACGCCCAGAAGGTGGATTTTGGCTGCAGGGATCTTCTCTTCCAGGCATTCATTTTGTGACACCATGTGAACTAGAACTGTAAAGACACAGCCCTTGAATCCCCTGAGCTTCTTGTTATCATCCTGCAGCACTGTCATCGAGGCATCCAGGTTGTTTGTCCTTACTTTGTTGTCCTGTATGGTCCCCTCTCTTTAGCGCAGCTGCTGGTCAATGAGGCTATTGTTGTTTCTAAAGTGGTTGCCTTCTTGATATCTGAGTGGTTCAAAACAGGTCTCTTAGGGCTGACAGGATTAGATATCCTTCTAAACTTCCCAGCATCAGTTTCAATTGCTGTGTCCATCATCTCCCTATCACTGTTCCTCTGCCCTGAGGGGACCGTGGGAGACAAAAAGTCAAATGGCTTTCTTGCTTTTATTTTTGTTTCTTTGGGAGGCATGGTAAGTTCAGTGCCACAGGCCTCTCTAAGTGCAGGGCCTGCTTGTCTTGCCAAGGCCTCCAGGATCAGCTGTCATGCAGTGGCATTCATTCACTCTTCCGTGGGATGCTGCTACCTTGGGGCCACTCCCACTCCTCCAGACCTGCACCACAGCACCCCGCAGCCACTGGGAGGTGTTGGTGTGTGGTTCCAGTATACCGCATGTCCCTCCTAATTCATGGTGTGGGTCAATTTTAAATCAGCAGGGCCACAAGGGAGTCCCTCTCCTGTACTCACTTTGGCACAGCATTCTCGCCACTAGGGCTAAGGAGTCCTGGTGCCACAATCTTGATGTTGTCAGGTTCACAGAGATATCACTTCTCCTGTTTCCAGTGGGGAGGTGGAAGAAAAACCTCATGAGGTGGAATCTTCTAGCACACATCAGGGAGAGCATTCCCTGCCCGCTCTTTGAACTTCAGTGGCTTTAGGGCCCTGGAAAAGAAGAGTCTAGCCAGAGCATTAGGCCGCAATGTGTGCTCCGGCGCTTGGCCACCTTGGGCCCTAATATATTGATTGTAAAGTACATTTGGTGAAATGGTGTGTATGAAAATATGGTGCAAATGGGAGAGGCATAAGTATATATTGCTGTGTCTCAGCGTCTCTCATCCCTAAGGACTTTTTCAGAGGTATCTTTTGGTAAGTATTTGCTCTTCACTTTACACTTTGGTTCATTGTATAGCTGTCCATACCACTTATTTCATTCCAAAAAGGAATTAAATATATACCTTTATTCTAGAGATGGGCGAGCTGCTGAAAGCTCGAGCCTGAAGCCTGGCTTTGGATCAGCAAGGAGTCCCATTGGAACTTCGAGCCCATAACAAGCCAAGTTTTCACTTGGCTTTTGCCTGCCAACATCGCTCTACTATTTGTCAAAAAGAGGTAAAAACAAAGCATTAATATTTTAGGGAAATCGGTGAGACAAATAGATACCAATTCAGTGGATGATTTGTACAAATTGAAACCAGAAAACCTGGATCAATTGCGATTTCCCTGCTAAAACAAATTGTGTGATTGTAGTTAAATATTTTATTTTACAGATTCTCCTTTTCCTTCACCATTCCATATGAAAGCACCTTTGAATACTTCTCTCTACGCCACTCCATTCTACGCCACTCCACTCTGACACTCTACTCCACTCTGCACCACTCCACTCTCCTATACTCCACTAACTTTTAGCCATGTTGAACAGCAGTCACACTGGTATAAAACCCACTGGGAAAGCCAATAGCTCCTGCACAGGTGAGACCTATTGGCTTTGCCAATGCTTGGTTGTTTTGTTTGCTGCCAGCATTACTTGTAAATTCCAACAAAGAAAAATGATTCTAGAGTAGCGCAAAAAATACTTTCCCCACATGCATGTAATTGTATATAGCACTAACTGCTCAGAGGCATTGGAGTGCTTTACATGAGCACTAGTTAAGTCAGATTCATTTTTTTAGGCAGGGTTAGATTAAGTTATTTGCTCAGGATCAGAGGATGTTGACCTGACGCTGGGCTCCAACCTGGTTCCCCAGTTCCACATCTACAGCACCAGCCATTCCAAAGTCAACAACATGGGAGTCACTAATTTAGGGAACAATTACGCTTGCTAGAAGTGGCTAAAGAGAACATGGTACCCTTTACAAGCAATCTTATTAACTCAGATATGTTGAAAAAGAATACATTTTCAGCAGCTCCCCCAAGTGGACAAAGCCCCTCACCAATTTAGTACTACTGTGTGCACAGTTAAAACACCAATTGTTAGTGTTAGCACAAAGGGCACAATAAACAAGGCACAGAGTGCAAGAATGCAACAAGCATTGGCAAAGCCAATGGTTCTCGGCAATCTGAAAGTTTTAGGCGTTAGCAATGTTATTGCATTTGTGTATATCAACAGAAAAAGCACAGAGCTGTACACAAATGCATTTATATTGCCTACGCCTATAGCTCTTGGATTGCTGAGACCTATTGGCTTTGGCAATGCTCGTTTGTAATTATGCCCACTGCTGCTTCTTGGCCCCTTCCTCTGGCGCAACCAGACCTCCTTTCTACCGCTGAGGGTGTGGGTGGCCTCTCCTTGTCTCTGCCCTCAACGGGGGGAGGGGGATGTGAGAAGTTGGCCTGGCATATGCTGTCCACTAATTATAGTGGGCACCTTGCACCAGTCCAAATCGACTCTTATGGTAGGTAGGTTAAAGACAACCTTATTGAAAGCTATCCTAGTGGTAGCTATGGAGAGCAGCCTTCAGGCTAAGTCTTGAAGGAATGTAAAGCAGCTTGTTTTACCAGTCTATAATCTCTTGAGTGACCAAATGAAAGAGCACCACACCAGGTATATATTCAAAATATATGTATTTATTACTAAACACACCCCTCTAGTCTCTTTATGAGGCTAGAGTTCGAAGTACATAGGTTATAAGATCTTAAATCACAGTAATAGCACAAATACACGTTTGGGCCCTAGGGCGTACCAAACCATATACCAATAAAGTGGTATGCGAACCACGACTGAACTAGACACTAGGCCTAGAGCCTCTAGAAGTGCTTGGACCACAAGGAACCACCCAAGGTAGTGACACAGGGGACCCACGGGAGACGCGTGCAGTGTAAATACACAACCGCGATACGCCGTTAACTTCTATGGAGAAAGTCGGGATCGGGAAAATAGAGGAAAGGGACACTTAAAATAGGACTAGGACAAAACCCTTTGAGATCTAGGACTTTGAAGAGTCTCTACCCACGGGAGCACCGGAGTACTCGTGTTACCTCACCCAGGGAAGCCGGGTGCATAGGTGCCTTTCGGGGTCGGGTTTCATCGTCGTTTCGTATGGCGATCTGCTGCAAAGTGCTGCTGGCGACCAGGAGAAAAGTGTCCGGGTGGATCCAAGAGTGGATCGGAGTTCTGAAGAACCTGAAAGCAGAGGGGACAGAGTCTGGGTCACTAGCCAGTGACCAGGAAGGCGATGGACAGATGCCCACCGATGTCAAGTGCTTCAGGTGCGGTGACGGTCGTCTTGACTCTTCAGCCACGAGGTCCGGGAGGCGTTGTCGGCGACCAGGAGCAGGATTCGGGCTGGTGCTCGATGTCTGTCGAGTGCTGAGGTGTCGGCGACCGGATTGGACCCAACAAGCCTTGGCAACGGCAAGTCTCGAGTAAGATGTAGATCGTCGATGATGCAGACCAGTAAGGTCTGGGGAACTCACCCAGCGAAGGTAAGTGAGGGCAGGCCTGGAGCAACCAGGATGCCAAGTAAAGAAAAGATTGGCCTTCGTCAAGGGCTACTAGCCAACGGGCTAGCGACCGCAAAGGAGCCTCGTGACGCCGCACGTGGAGCTGGCTTACAGGACACTCGTGGAGTGGGGGCCAGTGATCTTCGGTGCAGGTGGTGCTGGAGGCTAGGGCTACTCGGAGCCCAAAGCACGACTTCTTGGGAGACCCAGAAGATGGTGCACTTGCAAGTGTGCTCGGTGTCCAGGGGTCACGGTCTCAAGTCACCCACGATAGCCACGGGCCTCAGCTTTGCTGGGGACTCAGGGTAGCCTCGGGGAAGTCTGAGAATCCACCTCTGGTGATGCGATGACTTCGGCGTCCGACGGGAGCTTCAGTGATGCGAACCGGACAGATGCTTCTTTGGTGCCTGCCAAGCAGGGGAGTCACTCCTTGACCCCAAGGGAGATTCTTCAGTCCTCTAATCTTGTCGTAGAGCGTCGAAGGTCCAGGATTCAGTTTCAGAGTTTCGTCCAGGTATAATCTTGCTGTGGCAAGGGTTCCCCATTTTAACCAGTAAAACAGGGAGGGACTAACTCTATGACCCCACCTATGGGAGGGTCAAGGGAGGGGGTGGCTACACCCACTTCCCTTTGTCCAGTTTCGCGCCAGAGCAGGGGCAGGTAGCCCCTGAGCTGGTTTGAACTGGCATATGCACAGAGGAGCCTTTTGCTCCCCCAGTGCAGGACTTCAAAGCACTCTAAGAGTGCACCCACCCAGCCCCAATACACATTATCCTGTCTGGGGAGGTGGTCACACCTCCCTGCAACAGGAAACCTATTGTCCAGGCCTCCCCTGCCGGAGTTTCGTCCAACAGCAGGAGGCCAGACTTGTGTCTGTGGCAGCAGCATCCATTTTGTGATGCCAGGGCTTCAGAAAGAAGTTACCGGGTAAGCCAGAGTTAACATGTCTTTCCCTCTAGAAGGGTGGAATGCTACCCCCGCCGCCAGGATTGGCGGGGGGTAGTATTCCAAGATGTTTGACACCAAACACGACATGTTTAGGTGCAGCCATTCCAAAGTTAGCATTTTACCGCAAGGATATAATGCCCTAAAGAGTATATGGTCAGGCTGCACTACAAACAGCATCAGAGATGGTCTCCGAACGCTGCAGAGGGGCCGTGCTCATGCAGGGGCACCCTCTCACATAGAAACCATGCACTCTGCCTTTAGGATTGATAAGGCCTGCCTTAGGAGTGACTTATAGGTTTATATGTGTGTATGTATTTAGTGATATAGGTAACCTATATCACAGTAAGGGGTGCATGCACCACCTTACCCAGGCTGCAGTAGCAGACCTGTGGTGTCAGTTTGGATGGCCTTCCAGGGGTGGCATAATACATGCTGCAGCCCCTGGCAGGCCTCTGAGGTACCTATGCCCTTGGTACATAGTATACCATATACTAGGGACTTATAAGGGCACTCCAGATTCCAATCAGAGATGTGCCTAAGGCACATGGAAACCTTTTACAGAGAAAGCAGATAGACTGGGGCCCTGAATAGCAGGATCCCAGTCCAACTAAGTCATAAACCAGCAAAACACCATAAAAAAAGTGGGGGCAACCATATAGTCAGATTCCACCTTCCTACATAACCCCCCCAAACGAAAGGAGATAAGGCTAACCTTGGCCAGTTGAGCCTATATTGACTAAGTGGCCATATAAGGAAGCACCTGCACTAGCATGGTTGCCCCCTATGTTATGGTCCACTAAGCAATCCCTCACCCTAAGGGTATGAGAGGGTCTCCACCATGGGGAATCACTACCTCTGGTGTGCTTAGGTAAAGTACAAGGCTGGTGAGGTGTCTGAGTAGGGAAGTGAGGCCCTAGGAATGTTGGCCTCAGCTTCCTCAGATCACTGGTCACCATGTATGCCTGTCTTTCCATGACTGAGTTGCACTTTGCTCTAAGGGTCAACCTTTGGCTGCCTACAGCTGTGGGTTGGGTCCCTTTGGATGGACTACTGGAGGGACATGGCAGGTTTGGAACCTTCTGGTCCCAGGTTTGCCCTTGCCTACCAGAGTCCTTCTGGGGGAGGTCCCTACATAAAGGTATGGGGGATCCCTCAGTGTGTAGAGGAATTTTCACCTGGCTAGGGCTACTAGACTGGGTGCCCCTAATCTGCTGATGGGGGCTTCCTCTGGACAGGGGGCCCTGGGGGTCCACTGACCTCCCTGACCTCTGCAGCCCTGGGCTGACTGAGGCAGGGTAGAGAGGGGCAGGTTACCTGCTCCAGACCGGGTACCACCTTGGAAGGGTCCTCTGCCATCAGGGGTGTGGCCAGGCCAGGCCTGACTACCTCTGTGGCAGTTCCTTCACTAGGGGTAGGGTCAGTTCCCTGAGGAGGCTGACCCTTACCTACTGTCTGGGGGAAGAAGACTTTTCTTCAACCCTTGTGCTCTCTTTGGGGGAGAGTGGGCCATTCTTTCAGGCTCCATCTCTCCAAATTCTTGGGCTGGGGCTGTGGCCATCACAGCCCCACTAACCTTTACAGGGACGCCCAACATCCTAAGATGGGTTTGGTGTTCCACTTCAGCCCAGGCTGAAATTTCCAGATCATTGCCCATCAGGCAATCTACAGGTAGGGTTGGGGACACTGCCACTCTTTTTGGGCCTGTGACCCCCTCCCAGCTGAGATTGACTATGGCCATGGGGTGATCTGTTCTGACACCATCAATGTTGGTCACCTGGTATTTAAACTCAGGTAAAAGCTGGTGAGGGGGGACTAGTTTCCCTGCCACCATGGTGACACTAGCCCCTGTGTCCCTAAATGCCACAGCTTTCTGACCATTAATTATTGGCTCCAATCTGTACCTGCCCAATGCTATGGGACCCATGGTAAAGGTGGCAAATCCTATACCACCATCAGAGTCAGAGGAGTCTGTTGAGGGGTCCCTGTCTAAACTAGGGCCCACCTCTGTTCCTCTTGCAAAAGCACCTAACTTTTTGGGTGCACTACTCCCAACTGGAGGATTACTACTGGTAGTACCAGGAGGGGTGGTAGTAGTTGTGGGAGGAACATTTTCTTTATTGCCAATCCTGGGGCAACTGGGATCAGTTTTCCAGTGCCCAGGCTTTTTACAGACATGGCAATAGGGTTTCTTTTCAGGAGAGGAAGGAGTTTGGGACCCACCCCCAGAAGAGGAATTTTGGGGCCCTGTAGGGGACTTATCCTTAGATTTATCCCCACCTTTCTCTTGGGACTTAGTAGAATCTTTCTTCTGGTCACCACCCTGATTTCTAGTTTTTACTCTGGTTCTGACCCATTTGTCTGCCTTCTTTCCCAATTCTTGGGGAGAGGTCAGATCAGAGTCCACCAGATACTGGTGCAAAAGCTGGTTTTGACAATTATTAAGGATCTGCTCCCTCATAATCAAATTGTACAATCCTAAAAAGTCATGCACTTTGTTGCCATGTATCCAACCTTCCAGAGCCTTTGTAGCACAATCTACAAAATCCACCCAGTCTTGAGTCTGAGCTTTTTGGGTGTCTCTGAACTTCAACCTATACTGTTCAGTGGTTAGGCCAAACCCATCTATCAGAGCACTCTTCAAGACTGTGTAATTGTCAGCATCCTCTTCTCTTACAGTGAGGAGCTTGTCTCTACCTTTGTCTGCAAAGGAGAGCCACAAGATTGCTGCCCACTGCCTCTGGGGGACCTTCTGAACTTTACAGGCCCTCTCCAGTGCAGTTATCCATTTGTGGATGTCATCCCCACTCTGGTAGGGAGGGACAATCTTGTTTAGGTTTCTATGGTCATAAGACCTGTCCCTATCTCTAGGGATATTGCTGCCACCATGGGACTCTAGTCCCAACTTTCTTCTCTCTCTAAGGAGATCTAGGGATTCTCTATCTAAAGCTAATTGCTTTTTTCTGAGTTCCAGCTGAGTTTCCTCATACTGGACTAGCCTCTTTCTTCTCTCATGAGAGGATTCTCTCCTATGAGATGAGACAGAGCTCCCTATAGAGGTGCCAGAGTGGTTAGACTCCTGAGAAGGAGACCTAGACCTTCTGGGCACACTCTTAATCCTTCCTGGGGGGACAAAGAGAGCATCATTCTGATCCTCCTCTTCCTCTTCCTCAGGAGGGGTTGGATTATCCAGGTCAGGGCCATTGTCGCCCTCCTGGCCAGTTTCAGAGGGGGGCTGGGGGTATTGGTACCCCTGGCCTCCTCCTCTTCTTCTGCCCCACCCTCAGCTCCTACCCCTTCAGTCCCTACAGGCTTACTAAGGTCATAAGCCACCAACAACTCCTTGAGGTGTTGGGTGGTGGGGCTTTGGCCTGTCCTTATTTTTCTCAAGTTGCATAAAGCTCTCAATTCCAAGAATGGGAGTGTATCATACTTGGAGGGTGGAAGCTCAATGGCTTCCTGCAAGGATTCTTTGGATCCTCCCCTTAAAGACATTACTAGTGTGGTGTGGTGTATGCACTACCTACTCTAGTGTGGCCTACTAAACTCTCTTGAGTTGTAGAAAGGGTTGTGCTATCCCTTAACACACAACTCTAAGTTCAGTAGAACTTACTGTTATTCTAAGCTTAAATTATATGTACCTTAGGTACCTTTAGTGGTTTTCAGTTGATCAATTCAATTGAGATTATCTGGTAAAACAATAGCAAGCTGGAATCCCACACGCTGCACACCAATGTGAGAAGTTGGCCTGGCATATGCTGTCCACTAATTATAGTGGGCACCTTGCACCAGTCCAAATCGACTCTTATGGTAGGTAGGTTAAAGACAACCTTATTGAAAGCTATCCTAGTGGTAGCTATGGAGAGCAGCCTTCAGGCTAAGTCTTGAAGGAATGTAAAGCAGCTTGTTTTACCAGTCTATAATCTCTTTAGTGACCAAATGAAAGAGCACCACACCAGGTATATATTCAAAATATATGTATTTATTACTAAACACACCCCTCTAGTCTCTTTATGAGGCTAGAGTTCGAAGTACATAGGTTATAAGATCTTAAATCACAGTAATAGCACAAATACACGTTTGGGCCCTAGGGGCGTACCAAACCATATACCAATAAAGTGGTATGCGAACCACGACTGAACTAGACACTAGGCCTAGAGCCTCTAGAAGTGCTTGGACCACAAGGAACCACCCAAGGTAGTGACACAGGGGACCCACGGGAGACGCGTGCAGTGTAAATACACAACCGCGATACGCCGTTAACTTCTATGGAGAAAGTCGGGATCGGGAAAATAGAGGAAAGGGACACTTAAAATAGGACTAGGACAAAACCCTTTGAGATCTAGGACTTTGAAGAGTCTCTACCCACGGGAGCACCGGAGTACTCGTGTTACCTCACCCAGGGAAGCCGGGTGCATAGGTGCCTTTCGGGGTCGGGTTTCATCGTCGTTTCGTATGGCGATCTGCTGCAAAGTGCTGCTGGCGACCAGGAGAAAAGTGTCCGGGTGGATCCAAGAGTGGATCGGAGTTCTGAAGAACCTGAAAGCAGAGGGGACAGAGTCTGGGTCACTAGCCAGTGACCAGGAAGGCGATGGACAGATGCCCACCGATGTCGAGTGCTTCAGGTGCGGTGACGGTCGTCTTGACTCTTCAGCCACGAGGTCCGGGAGGCGTTGTCGGCGACCAGGAGCAGGATTCGGGCTGGTGCTCGATGTCTGTCGAGTGCTGAGGTGTCGGCGACCGGATTGGACCCAACAAGCCTTGGCAACGGCAAGTCTCGAGTAAGATGTAGATCGTCGATGATGCAGACCAGCAAGGTCTGGGGAACTCACCCAGCGAGGGTAAGTGAGGGCAGGCCTGGAGCAACCAGGATGCCAAGTAAAGAAAAGATTGGCCTTCGTCAAGGGCTACTAGCCAACGGGCTAGCGACCGCGAAGGAGCCTCGTGACGCCGCACGTGGAGCTGGCTTACAGGACACTCGTGGAGTGGGGGCCAGTGATCTTCGGTGCAGGTGGTGCTGGAGGCTAGGGCTACTCGGAGCCCTAAGCACGACTTCTTGGGAGACCCAGAAGATGGTGCACTTGCAAGTGTGCTCGGTGTCCAGGGGTCACGGTCTCAAGTCACCCACGATAGCCACGGGCCTCAGCTTTGCTGGGGACTCAGGGTAGCCTCGGGGAAGTCTGAGAATCCACCTCTGGTGATGCGATGACTTCGGCGTCCGACGGGAGCTTCAGTGATGCGAACCGGACAGATGCTTCTTTGGTGCCTGCCAAGCAGGGGAGTCACTCCTTGACCCCAAGGGAGATTCTTCAGTCCTCTAATCTTGTCGTAGAGCGTCGAAGGTCCAGGATTCAGTTTCAGAGTTTCGTCCAGGTATAATCTTGCTGTGGCAAGGGTTCCCCATTTTAACCAGTAAAACAGGGAGGGACTAACTCTATGACCCCACCTATGGGAGGGTCAAGGGAGGGGGTGGCTACACCCACTTCCCTTTGTCCAGTTTCGCGCCAGAGCAGGGGCAGGTAGCCCCTGAGCTGGTTTGAACTGGCATATGCACAGAGGAGCCTTTTGCTCCCCCAGTGCAGGACTTCAAAGCACTCTAAGAGTGCACCCACCCAGCCCCAATACACATTATCCTGTCTGGGGAGGTGGTCACACCTCCCTGCAACAGGAAACCTATTGTCCAGGCCTCCCCTGCCGGAGTTCCGTCCAGCAGCAGGAGGCCAGACTTGTGTCTGTGGCAGCAGCATCCATTTTGTGATGCCAGGGCTTCAGAAAGAAGTTACCGGGTAAGCCAGAGTTAACATGTCTTTCCCTCTAGAAGGGTGGAATGCTACCCCCGCCGCCAGGATTGGCGGGGGGTAGTATTCCAAGATGTTTGACACCAAACACGACATGTTTAGGTGCAGCCATTCCAAAGTTAGCATTTTACCGCAAGGATATAATGCCCTAAAGAGTATATGGTCAGGCTGCACTACAAACAGCATCAGAGATGGTCTCCGAACGCTGCAGAGGGGCCGTGCTCATGCAGGGGCACCCTCTCACATAGGAACCATGCACTCTGCCTTTAGGATTGATAAGGCCTGCCTTAGGAGTGACTTATAGGTTTATATGTGTGTATGTATTTAGTGATATAGGTAACCTATATCACAGTAAGGGGTGCATGCACCACCTTACCCAGGCTGCAGTAGCAGACCTGTGGTGTCAGTTTGAATGGCCTTCCAGGGGTGGCATAATACATGCTGCAGCCCCTGGCAGGCCTCTGAGGTACCTATGCCCTTGGTACATAGTATACCATATACTAGGGACTTATAAGGGCACTCCAGATTCCAATCAGAGATGTGCCTAAGGCACATGGAAACCTTTTTACAGAGAAAGCAGATAGACTGGGGCCCTGAATAGCAGGATCCCAGTCCAACTAAGTCATAAACCAGCAAAACACCATAAAAAAAAGTGGGGGCAACCATATAGTCAGATTCCACCTTCCTACAGGGGACAGGTGGGCACAAGGTGTGTGAGGGACAGCAGAGATATACAATGTAAGAGTAGAGCTTCATTTCAAATGAATGAAAAATAAAGTGGAATAAATAAATAATTAAAAGCTACCCCCAGAACGGAGGACAGGTAGCATGAGGGGGCTCTCCACAGGGGCTGCACAGTGCACACTAATGTCTCAATCTCGGCGGTCTCACACTTGGGAGTGCCACCTCACACCTGGGAGTACAGTCTCACTCTCTGGGAGCAAGGTTTGCACCGGGTAGCGCAGTCTCGAGCTGCAGGGTGACGTTTCACAACTCAAGCGCAGTCTCATGGCTGGGAGTGCAGTCCCACACTGGGGAGTGCAGCTTCTCACTTCAGAGTGCGGCCTCGTACTTCACAGTGCAGTTTCACTTCTGAGAGTGCAATCTCACGTCTCAGACTGCAGTATCGATCTTGGGAATGCAACCTTGCTCTTCAGAGTGTAGTTTCACACTTCAGAGTGCAGTCTCACGTCTCAGACTGCAGGCTTGCCCTTGGGACCGCAGTCTCACACTTCAGACTGTAGTTTCACACTTCAGAGTGCAGTCTCACGTCTCAGACTGCAGTCTCGCCCTTGTGAGCGCAGTCTCACACTTCAGAGTGTAGGTTCACACTTCAGAGTGCAGTTCTCACTTCTCAAACTGCAGTCTCGCCCTTGTGAGCACAGTCTCACACTTCAGAGTGTAGGTTCACACTTCAGAGTGCAGTCTCACGTCTCAGACTGCAGTCTTGCCCTTGGGACCGCAGTCTCACACTTCAGAGTGCAGTTCTCACTTCTCAGACTGCAGTCTCGCCCTTGTGAGCGGAGTCTCACACTTCAGAGTGCAGTTTCACACTTCAGAGTAAGTCTCACATCTCAGACTGCAGTCTTACCCTTGGCAGCGCAGTCTCGCACTTCAGAGTGCAGTTTCACACTTCAGAGTGCAGTTCTCACTTCTCAGACTGCAGTCTCGCCCTTGTGAGCGCAGTCTCACACTTCAAAGTGCAGTTTCACACTTCAGAGTGCAGTTCTCACATCTCAGACTGCAATCTCGCCGTTGGAGCGCAATCTCACACTTCAGACTGCAGTTTCACACTTCAGAGTGCAGTCTCACGTCTCAGACTGCAGTCTTGCCCTTGGGACCGCAGTCTCACACTTCAGAGTGCAGTTCTCACTTCTCAAACTGCAGTCTCGCCCTTGTGAGCGCAGTCTCACACTTCAGAGTGCAGTTTCACACTTCAGAGTGCAGTCTCACATCTCAGACTGCAGTCTTGCCCTTGGCAGCGCAGTCTTGCACTTCAGAGTGCAGTTTCACACTTCTGAGTGCAATTCTCACGTCTCAGACTGCAGTCTTGCCCTTGGGAGCGCAGTCTCACACGTCAGAGTGCAGTTCTCACTTCTCAGACTGCAGTCTCGCCCTTGTTAGCACAGTCTCACACTTCAGAGTGCAGTTCTCACATCTCAGACTGAAGTCTTGCCCTTGGGAGCGCAGTCTCACACGTCAGAGTGCAGTTTTGTTTCCCACTTCCGAGTGCAGTCTCACTTCTCAGACTGCAGTCTCGCCCTTGTGATCGCTATCTCACAGCTAAGAGTGCAGTTTCACACTTCAGAGTGCAGTCTCACGTCTCAGACTGCAGTCTCGCCCTTGTGAGCGCAGTCTCACAGCTAAGAGTGCAGTTTCACACTTCAGAGTGCAGTCTCACGTCTCAGACTGCAGTCTTGCCCTTGGGAGCGCAGTCTCACACTTCAGAGTGCAGTTCTCACATTTCAGACTGCACTCTCGCCGTTAGAGCACAGTCTCAAACTTCAGAGTGCTGTTTCACACTTCAGAGTGCAGTCTCACGTCTCAGACTGCAGTCTCACCCTTGTGAGAGCGGTCTCACACTTCAGAGTGTAGGTTCACACGTCAGAGTGCAATCTCACGTCTCAGACTGCAGTCTCGACCTTGTGAGAGCAGTCTCACACTTCAGAGTGCAGTTTCACACTTCAGAGTGCAGTCTCACACTTCAGAGTGCAGTCTTGCCCTTGGGAGCGCAGTCTCGCACTTCAGAGTGCAGTTCTCACATCTCAGACTGCACTCTCGCCGTTGGAGCGCAGTCTCACACTTCAGAGTACAGTTTCACACTTCAGAGTGCAGTCTCATGTCTCACACTGCACTCTCGCCGTTGGCGCGCAGTCTCACACTTCAGACTGCAGTTTCACTCTTCCGAGTGCAGTCTCACGTCTCAGACTGCAGTCTCGCCCTTGAGAGCGCAGTCTCGCTTGACCAGTCTCAATGGCCCGTTGACGCTCTGGAGTCTCGTGTCTGCGAACCATCGCTTTTCTGCTAAACCAATACGTTTCTTTAAGCCCCCAAGTCTCTCTCCTATTCACACGTGACTTTGAAACCTCAGGCTGCAGTGAGGGCCCTTTAGGCACTGACGTACATCCGCCCTCATCTTAAAAGTTTTCTTTACTTTCAAAATGCCATGTCTTCTACCCAAAATAGAGTGAGTTGAGCGACAGGAGTGCTGCCCTCACTCGTCTCTCTCGCCCTGGCATGCACAGAGGAGGATGAACAGCAGGTAAGAGGATGTGCGAGACGGCGCTCCTCCTGGTCGTTGCTTCTTTCTCGCACCCCCTTTCCTGAGAGGCCCTGCTGAATGTAGGGGAGATTCACTCAGGGGCGTCTAGAATTCCACAGTCACCCCTTCACTATGCAGCCCCCTTTAAAAGAGTAAGGATTTCAAAATACATTTATCTTCCATCGCACACTATTCCTTTGCTGCTCACCTCAAGACCTGGGTTTTATTGTGGTTTCTTTCCTTGACAACTATTGTGGCAAGGAGGCTTGCAGGCAGTACGACGGATATGCAGGGTAATGGGCCGGGTGCCACCTTTTGTATCCTTTTCTGCCTTCTTGTCCACCAACACTTGCTGGACTTGCCTCAATACCTGCTGGACCTGCCCCCGCTTGTTATTTTAGGTCTAGCCTAGGCAGCGCATGCGCTGTCTTCGAGACATTTGGTATTCAGTCTATTGGCTTTAAACACGCCCAGCGCTTCCCATTGGTTCTTTTGTCTACCTTTACAAATTCCTTTATTTTCATTGGTCAATAGGATAAATTTATCCCACCTTTGGGCTGTTTTGTTCCACACTGTAGACTGCCCTTGCTACATGAATTCTTTCACTATGGGCCATTTGTTTTCCTTCAGTGCACTACTTTGTCTTTTACTCTGTCCTCGCTGCTGCTCCAAGTTCACTTAATCTCCCGTGCCATTCCCACAATAACACCTCCCACCCCTTACAGCTTGTTTGTATTCTGAACAGCTGCTCTTCGCTCCCTCTCATGGGCTGCAGCTGCCTTCTCCTCCCTACGCCCTCCCCCCATGAGGAAGCTGGAAATGTATTTTAATTAAATACTGGCTTGTAGTATGTGTTACAGTAGTTCACGTCTTCTGGGTAATTGCTTCTGTTTTTTGTGCTTTACAAACATATTTGAACTTTGAGCTAGGTGAGCAGTCATATCGAAACCGTAAGTATTATGGAGGCTTCGGTTTCATTTAAGAGTCGCTTTTGTTTCCTGCGACACGGACTGCAGAATCCAGCTTCCAACTTCCTAGACGGACGCTCGAAGTTACTTTCCCTGTAACTTGCATAAAAATTAGATGGTTTCTGTCGATTGTGTGGTCTGTTGTGATGTAAAGGACTTAACTTGCCCTAGAATTGTTTCCGTTGGGATTTTCAAAAAGGCATGAAATACTAAAGGGCGATTGTGAAAATTTTGCATTGGACTTTTTTGTAAGCAGTATAAACAACTGCCAAAAATACTGATACTGCAGGTTTTGCTATTCCTTTGGGATGGGGTAAAAACGTCCATGTCTCTGGAAAAAACTCAGTTTTAGGATGTGGCGTTACAGCCAGAGTTTCCGACACCATGCTCAAGTCTCCGACACCAGACTGAGTTTCGACGTTATCTCATCTCACATCCTAACCTTCACTTAATCTACCGTGCCTAAGAGAAAAACAGAAAAGATTGTGACCTAGTGTTATGTAACTGGTGTTTATGTAAAGCTCTCCAAATACCTTTGGGTGCCCAAAAGGATAAAAAATGCCCATTGTGGTGGGGGACTTTAAACATCACTTCCTCCTCGTCAGCCTCCGTGGGGTTGGCTGAACCAGGATGGCAAGTGTTGTTGCATGTTTGGCACTGCTCTCCTCTAAGACAGTCTGCAGTTATTCAAGCCTTCACTGTGGAAAGTGACATTGTTTGATTTTCCTCGTCGCGTATTCCCTTTCAAACAGTCACTCTGAGTTGCTAAGCAGAACCGAAGAGGAAACACTGCCACATCGTTTAGGCTCCAAGTGGGGAGCGCGCCCTTTACATTTATTTCCTCCTCATTAGTGATGCGCTCACTGTCTTCCTTTTTTATTTTTACAGTAAGCTTGTACTATATGTATTATGTGTAATTACCTGAACACCTCTTTTCACCCAAAAAACACACTTATTGCACATTTTCTTATTTTTAAAAACACCCACAAACACACATCTAGAGAATAGCTACTACCTATTTGAATTTTTTCATCACCAAAAAGGCAAAGCTGTCCACACTCCAAATATTTCAACTACACGCATTTACAATCCACACCACATAATTCAACACCAAACCACATAATTCAACTAAACAATACAATTACACAACACACCACATACATCCAATCAACACCACACAATTCCACATCGTGGCCACAAAATTCAACAGCACACCACATAATTAAACTCCACTACACGCCACTCCAAAATACCATTCCACATAATTACACTCCAAAACACACAATCCCACTCCACATAATTCCAGTACAATTGATAACACATACATATTATAATTCACAGCACACCATGCCACATAATTCCTCTACACTAATCCACTCCACACCACACAATTCCACAGCACACAATTCCACAACTAACTAATCCAATCCAACCCACATAATTCCACTACACACCACATACATACATTCCATAACACATAGGTAAAACACATTGCCATTTACAATGCCTAAAGCTCTAACTCAAACAAATGCGAGAGCGATTGCATTTCCAATGCCTGTTCTCTAAATGTCCCGTCCATGGGGCAGCCAGGTTCGCAACACGCTGACACTTTGTTTGTGATTGATGGGGCTGGGCAGGAGAGGCCTGCAGGCCCGGTGCTGTCGGTCACACTGAGAGAGTAAAAGGGCTTCGGAGCATCGGGGTGTGCGGCACACCACGTGCTATGGGATTGGCGCAATAGTATAAAAAAAGACATCGATGTGTCTTCAGAGGGCTGGGAATGACAAGCTGTATGGGGCTGTGTGCGGTATGTGTGCCACCAAAACCCAGCTGCACACAACTCAGGAGAGGCCTGCTGGCACCTCTGGCCAGTCCCATAGGTTTACATTCATGCGGGCACCGCCGAGCAGGCCATCCTCCCTCTCCGATTGTATCTAAAATGCCACCTCCCCTCCTCCATTCCACCAACACTTATGACCCGGACAACCTCCGCCCAGTAACCTTCTCCTACCATGTTCATTGATGTGGTCAGGGTGCTATATGTCTTTGCAAAAGGCTGGCATTAATTTAGGGTCACTGGAATTATGAGAGTTTGTGGCTGCAGCATTTTCCGCATAATTATGAATTTGCCTCATTTACCACATAAGCCCTCATTTGCTGCATAATCTGCAGGTGTTAACAAGAAAAATTGTTTCTAGCTCAAACGGATAAAAAATTACTAAAAATGCTTGACAGTTGTTGCAGCATAGTGAAAAGACATTTGCAAAGGTTGACCGGGCACCTTTCTGTTGCTTATTGCTGTATTTGTGTCAGTCTGGTGCTAATGTGGTGAAACCTTGGGCCAGGTAGCGTTAAAGTGTAAAAATTAAGAAATAATTAGGCAATACTATCACAAAATGTGGCGCATTATGCTGCATATTTTACCTATTCTCACCACATATTTTAGTCATCCCTGGCACATAATTTGGTCCTCCCCTGCTGCATAATTCCAGTGGCCTGCATTAAGTGAAGGATCCCTCGTGGACGGGGGTCTGAAACTGATACAAACTTCATATTCTTATAAAATAAATAAACTGTTTTGGAAGTGCTTTCAAGGTATGCTGGGATCCAAAGAGGGGGCAACTGAGATCTGGTGCTGCTGAGCTCTGAGGATATGGGCTTCTGACATCCCAGCAAGGTGCCCGAGGCCCTGTTGCCAGTGTTGAGGCCTGGAGAAAGAGAATGCTGGAAATGATGACCAGGGCCTGCTAGGGAAGCTGAGTGGTGAGGCCTACGGAAAAGGGTGTCTGTCTGTATGTGCTCTTGTTTGCGTGTGTGTGCCAAAACATGTCTCAGCCCAGGGAGGGTGTGCATGGGTTAACAAGAGGGCACGTTCAGAGCCGATCAGCGACGTCTCTTGCAGAGGCAGCATGGGCGCCTGCGTCACCCTTCTATCTCTGCCAGAGGCCGCCAGTCCTTCCACTCAGCGGTTTCCTGACACATTCTGAGACTTGTTTAAGAGTTGGCATTTTACACAGGCATTGTTCCCTCAGAGCCCTGTCTCCTTCACAGACCAGGCCCAGTGGCGTAACAAAACTTGAGCCCCCCCACCCCCTCTTCAAAGTACATGGAGCCCCCAAAGCCCCCCACGCTTCGGCCCCAGTCAGGGTCCTCAGCGCCACCTCATTCAACTGGGCCCTCAAAGTTCCCATGCTCCATTGGATGTCTGGCTCCTCACACCACTTGTGCACTGTCATGGAACTGGCCCCTCACAGACCCTGTGTCCTTCCAGTGAGCTGCTTTCTCAGACCCCATGCCCTCTGCAGGAACTGCACCCTCAAAGACCCACCAGTCCATCATGTCATTGAACTGGGTCCTCATAGTTTCTACATCCCATTGGCTATCTGGCTTCTCACACTTCTTGTGCACTGCCAGGGAACTGGCCCCTCACACTCCCTCAGACTTCCAAGTGCACTGGCTGTTCAACTACCATTATACATTAGTAGTAAACTGGGATACCATTGCTCATCAAGCTCGTGTCCCCAAAAGTGACAGGTCTGTGTCCTTAAAAGTGGCAGGTCTGTCCTTAAAAGTGACGTGCCTGTGTGTCCCCAAAAGTGACAGGTCTGTGTCCTTAAAAGTGACAGGTCTGTGTCCTTAAAAGTGACGTGCCTGTGTGTCCCCAAAAGTGACAGGTCTGTGTCCTTAAAAGTGACAGGTCTGAGTCCTTAAAAGTGGCAGGTCTGTCCTTAAAAGTGACGTGCTTGTCTGTCCCCAAAAGTGACAGGTCTGTCCTTAAAAGTGACAGGTGTCACGCCCCTTTGCACCAACCTCGTGTCCCCAAAAGTGACAGGGGCCACGCCCCCCTTGCACCAAAAGTGACAGGTCCCAAACCATTATGGTGGATGTAGGTGCCCATTTGATCCAAGGGGCGGTCTGCCATGGGGCGGAGCTGCTTTTGGAGACGCCAGCGAACCAGAGCCCTATGACGCCGGCTGGTCATGTTGTTGTGTAGAGGTGCACGCCCCTTTGAGGGTTTGTTTAGGATACATATAAGGCCTCCTTAAGAGCCATGTACAGCAAGCAGACGGCTGAACACGAAAAGGTCACCATAGCAAAAATCAAGAGATACACCCGCTCTTGAAAAGGCCCATGTTGGGTGGCGGCCAGGCCACTATCGATAGATATTACCGCAGCTTAACACTCCTGGTAATGGACGAGAATGCTCAACAAGAAACACCTAAGGATATGGGCTGCAACGTTACTGGGTTTGGCGATGACAGTTGTCGGCGTCTGGAAGCACGCAGTCTCAAGGATTGGCCGCGAAGGGTGTCCCCAATTAAGGAAGATAACAGTTGGAGTTTGGACTCTTGTAATGACAGCGAGTATGAGGGATTTGGCTTTGTGGAGCTGGACGATTTGGAAGATATGATAGTTCCACCTAACTCCACCGTCTATGAAGACCTGGGCTTTGAGGAGGATACGCCGCCTGAGAAGGTAGTTGTGCAACAGACGGGTACAAGACCCGTAGATGATGGTGTATCGCAGGATATTAGAGACTCTCAAGATTTCAGAGCAGCCGCAGAGGGCGGTGAAAATGCTGAGGTTAGTAAAAAAATTTATGATCAGGCCGCTACATAACGATGTATTTTATTTCTTCAACTAGCGGTTTGTTAATCTTTCTTCTTTTGACCCTAGAGAGCAACCCCAGCTGGATGCACCTACTTCATAATGCACTATGGGAAAGAAGCTGTAGCACCTCCTAACACACCCGTCTATGAAGACATGGTTTTTCAGGAGGAAGCGGCTCCGGAGAAGGTAGTTGTGCAACAGCCGTGTACAAGCGTTGAAGATTCCCAAACGAAGCAGCCAGCAACCTCGCCAAGTGGCTGACCGCCTGCGCCGACGACCTCGCACCACTAAAAAACCCTCCCAGCAGACCCGGAAGCAAGAAAACCCCTTGGTTCACCAACGAACTCAAGGAATCCAAGAAGAACTGCCGCACTCTCGAGAAAACCTGGCGACTCGACCAGACCACAGACAACAGGACCGCCCTCAAGCACGCCACCCGCAAACACCACCAGCTGATCCGTGCCACCAAGAAGTCGGCACTCAAAGAACGACTGGACAACAACGCCCATGACAGCAAGGAACTTTTCAGCATCGTCAAAGAGTTCTCCAACCCCAGCGCCGGAAACAACGACATCACCCCCTCGCAAGACCTCTGCAACTCACTCTCCGCGTTCTTCCACCGCAAGATCACCGACATACACAACAGCTTCGACGCACAAACAACGCACCCTACCGCCGAACCAATGCCCGCCACCACCACCCTCTGCAACTGGACCCCGATCAACACCGAAGACACCACCCGCACGATGAACTCCATCCACTCCGGATCACCAACCGACCCCTGCCCACACCACGTCTTCAACAAAGCCGACGCCACCATCGCACCCCATCTCCGGGACATCATCAACTCCTCCTTCCGCACCGCCACCTTCCCGGAGAGCTGGAAGCACGCCGAGCTTACCGCCCTCCTGAAGAAACCAACGGCGGACCCCACCGACCTCAAGAACTACCGCCCCATCTCGCTCCTTCCGTTTCCGGCCAAAGTCATCGAGAAGACCGTCAACAGACAGCTTGCCGCCTTCCTCGAGACGAATGGATCCCTCGACCCCTCGCAGTCCGGGTTTCGGGCCAACCACAGCACCGAGACCGCCCTTATCGCAGCCACCGACGACATCAGAACCCTAACCGACAACGGGGAAACAGCTGCCCTCATCCTCCTGGACCTCTCCGCGGCGTTCGACACCGTCTGCCACCGCACCCTAGTGAAGCGCCTCAGCAACATCGGAATCCGAGAGAAAGCACTGGAATGGATCATCTCGTTCCTCGCCGGAAGAACCCAGAGAGTCCGCCTCTCCCCGTTCAGATCCGAAGCCACCGAAGTCATCTGCGGCGTTCCACAAGGATCCTCACTCAGCCCGACCCTCTTCAACGTCTACATGAGCCCCCTCGCAGCCATCGCACGCCGACACAACCTCAACATCATCTCCTACGCCGACGACACCCAGCTGATCCTCTCCCTCACCAACGACCCCACTACCGCCAGAGCCAACCTGCACGACGGGATGAGAGACGTCGCCGACTGGATGAGGAACAGCCGCCTTAAACTGAACTCAGACAAGACGGAAGTCCTCATCCTGGGCTCATCACCCTCCGCCTGGGACGACTCCTGGTGGCCCCCGGCCCTGGGCACCGCACCCAAGCCAACGGACCACGCACGCAACCTGGGCTTCATCCTGGACTCCTCCCTATCAATGACCAAACAAGTCAACGCCGTCTCATCCTCATGCTTCAACACCCTGCGCATGCTCCGCAAGATCTTCAGATGGATCCCCACTGAAACCAGGAAGACCGTCACCCAGGCACTCGTCACCAGCCGACTGGACTATGGGAACACCCTCTACGCCGGAACCACAGCCAAACTTCAAAAGAGACTCCAGCGCATCCAGAACGCCTCCGCACGACTCATCCTGGACATCCCCCGACACAGCCACATCACCGTACACCTGAAAGACCTGCACTGGCTCCCCGTCAGCAAGAGAATCACGTTCAGACTCCTCACCCACGCACACAAGGCCCTCCACGACCTGGGCCCAAAGTACCTCAACGACCGCATGTCCTTCTACACGCCCACACGCCAGCTACGATCAACCAGCCACGCCCTCGCCACCGTACCACGCATCCGCAGAACCACCGCCGGAGGAAGATCCTTCTCCTACCTGGCGGCCAAGACCTGGAACTCCTCCCCACTCACCTTCGGCGAACCCAGGACCATCTCGCCTTCAGGAAGCAGCTCAAGACCTGGCTGTTCGAGCAGTAACTTACCCCCTCCCCCAGCGCCTTGAGACCCTCCCGGGTGAGTAGCGCGCTCTATAAATGCCGTGATTGATTGATTGATTGATTGAAGATGATGGGGCATCGCAGGACATTAGCGACTCTCAAGATTTCAGAGCAGCCGCCGAGGGTGGTGAAAATGCTGAGGTTAGTAAAAATGTTATGAGCAGACCGTTACATAATGATGTATTTTATTTCTTCAACTAGCTGGTTGTTAATCTTTCTTCTTTTAACCCTAGGGAGCAACCCCAAAAAGAACTGAGGCCGTGGTGCATCCTACAAAACCGGACAGCGTAAATTTTTACTGTCTATGTTGTGCAAAGCAGACTGAAAGTTCCACAAGACAAAGTACTGATGTTCCCATGAATTGTGACTATGTCTCTAAGAGCGACGCTGGTGTAAAAGAAATTCAAGTAGTACCCCACGATGACCTGATGGCTGTTAAAGGTTTCGCAGCGGCTGTGGTACTAGCCTGTGTCAAACATGACTATTACGGCCTTTGTTCCGGACATAGAATCGGGGATCCTCAGCAGGACGCGCACGAGTGTCTAGGCGAGGCATACAGAGCAAGAGTAACCCGTTATATATGTAGTTTGTTAGACCCGTACAAGATGTATAAACTGCTAAGGGTGGTGTACGGACTGTCCTCTGAAAAGAAATATGTCCACCCGAATATGCTGAAGCTCTTGACAACGGCACTCGCGGAGACCCGACACGCCAAGGATCCAAGCTTAAAACTGCAGGGTATGCAAGGGATGTGCACGGCTTTTGATAGAAAGATGATAGAAAGACTCGTAGAAAGGCGTATGTGTAAGCTGTATATAAAAAATAGAAGTATAGGGTATTTACCACCACAAAGACTATTTTAAAATAAAATAAGGTCTTATTTAGCGTAACCTGATAGCGTGTATTTAGAACAAAGTAGTAGAATGTTACACCGTAAGGTGGCTATGTGTTAATCCGTCCTTACGACGCTTACTATGAAAATGTAAAGTACCTTCTGTTTATGTTTTGTTAATATTCTTTATTTTTAATAAAATGTCCTTACGCAAAACAAGCGTCATTCATTGCCTGTGGTGTAGCGGATGATAACATGCCGGGGGTCCGGCTAAGAAAACTTTATTATGATACAGGTGGAGTTGGCAGCTTGGGAAGCGTCGAAGCTCTGTATAGAAGGGCTGTAGATGAAAATGAACCTGTAAACAGAGACCTGGTGAAGACCTGGTTATCAGGAGAGGAGGCGTATTCACTCCATAAACCAGCCAGAAGACGGTTTAAGAGGCGCCCTACAATCGTTAATGCGCAAATAGATTATCAATGGCAGGCGGATATCATCAGCCTTCAAGATATAGCAAAATATAACAGCGACGCTCATTATATATTAACCGTCATAGACGTCTTGTCCAAGTACGCCTACGCAGAAGCGCTACGCGATAAAAGTGGGGCTAGCGTCACGGCCGCTTTTAAAGCCATCTTCGAGAAGGGGCGAATTCCTCAAAAACTACAAACAGACGCCGGTAAAGAATTCTTAAACAAGGCATTTCAGAAATTATTAAAGCAACATCGGGTTGAACATTTTGTAACACACACGGAGGTAAAAGCAGCGGTTGTAGAGCGGTTTAACAGAACTTTAAAGTCTAAGATGTGGAGGTATTTTACGGCCCACAACACCTACAGATACGTTGATGTTCTACAAGCTTTTTTAGGTGTATATAATTCCAGTTATCACAGGACCATCAAAACAGCGCCCTTAGAGGTAACTCCTAGTAATTCTTTATATGTTTGGAGAACAGTGTACGGGCGTAATTTCACTACAAAGGTGAAGAAGCCTATTTTTAAGAAAGGTGATCACGTAAGGATTTCAAAATTGAAAGGGGTCTTTACAAAGGGCTACCAACAGACTTTTAGCGACGAAATATTTATAGTGGAAAGTGTGGAGCTTAAAGAAGGGATGTATATTTACAGGCTAAAGGACTTCGATGGGGAAGCGGTGTCGGGGGTCTTTTACAAGGAAGAGTTACAAAGGATACCCGATGATCCGCACAGGGTGTACAGGGTTGAAAAGATTCTGAAAAGGAAAGGTAGAGGCGCTAATAGTCAGGCATATGTCAAATGGCGAGGATGGCCGGAGAAATTTAACAGTTGGGTGTTGGCCAGCTCCCTGAAGGGTGTGTGAGCTGAGGCCCGTCTAAAAGCTGCTGTTAAGATGGAGACAACGCCCTTTTATATCACCTTGCCGTCCAACGCCTCTAAAGACATGTTCCCCGACAACCAGATTTCTAATTATACCGTGAAATTGGCTAAGCCTGTGGACTTGAAAGGGGATTGGAAGGTAGTCCTAACCGAGATCCAATACCCTAGAACATGGAATACATTTACGCAGAGCGAGGCCAAGTTTTACATAAAGCGTGAGCAGGACCCTGTGAGCATGCACGAGAGCATCCCATACGGCTACTACCCAACCGTTTCAAGTGTTGTCGACGCCATCAACAAAGCCATAGGCACCATCGAAACATATACGAATACTCATCTGTCGCTAGATAACGTCAGAAGGAAGGTGTTTCTTAAAACCCCTAATCGCACCACGGTGTTTAACTGCTCCGGTAAATTAAGAAGAGTTTTAGGCACAGTACAGAATGCCAAAAGTCTGTTCGAACAGGATCACACGTGCCCCGATATTAACGGGGGGTTCTACACGCTCTATGTGTATAGCGATATTGTAGAGGCCCAGAGGATCGGCGATATTTACGCGCCTCTGTTAAGATGGGTCCATGTACAGGGCGAAAATAATACGATGGTCAATATTCAATTCAACAAACCCGACTACGTAGCAGTTTCTAAGAACCATTTTGACACTATTTCAATTATGATCTTTGATGACCAGTCCGACCCTGTGTCCTTTAAATACGGGAAAGTTATTGTTAAGCTTCATTTAAGGCCGAGACGCGACAGAGGCTATTAAGCAGGCATCATGGTGGTTGTGAAAACATACGGGGACCCGTCTATGTACAGGGATTATTACCGAAACCAGGCCGGATATGGAGGACCTCTGTACTTTCAAGGGTCCCCCGTTATGTACGGGGCTGGTCTAGGAGGTTTCTTCCACAGTCTGTTTAGAAGAGCTATGCCCTTCTTGAGAAGAGGCTATGAAATTGCAAAACCGCATGTTAAAGCGGCGGCTACGAATATTGCCCAGGACGTAGTAGGGTCTGTTACTTCGGCGGTTGCCGAGCGCATGAACAAACATCCGCAAGAAGGCGCTGGTTTGGTGTATAGGCATTGCCCTATTGTTAAAAGGAAGCGCCGTGCTTCAAGACGCAGAGGCCCACCGGCCCCCTATAAAAAAAGGAGGAGTTCTTCAAAGCGCGCTCAGAAAAGAAAAACACCAAGACGGAAGAGAGCTTCCAAGAAGAAGAGATCCGCCTCTAAAGTAAATATTTTTTAAAGCGGCGTAAACTAAAGCATGGCCTTCGTACATTGTGCATCGGGCGAGTGCGCCAAATCCGAGTTAGACTTGTTTACTCTAAAGCCCACTCAGACAAGCATCGAAAACTGTTTTTTCATGGAGGTATCACCTTTAGCCGCTTTGACGCCTCTGGCCCCTATAGAGTTTTATGTATCAGGGTCCACGGATATGTATTTGGATCTCAACAACACGCTACTCCATCTTATGTGTAAAATCGTAAAAGCGGATGGTTCAGACATAGCAGCAGACGCTAAAGTGGCGACGATCGCATACCCCCTAGCAACTGTGTTTAATCAGGTGGACATCACCCTGGGCGATCGCCTCATCACACAGAGCGATAACATGTACGCCTACAGAGCATACCTCGAGAGCATTCTAAATTACAGTAGCGACGCCCTCGACACGCAGCTTTCAGCGGGGCTCTTCTGCAAGGACACATACGGGCACTTTGAAGCCAAGGAGCTGGACGGTGACAATCAGGGTTTTGCAAAAAGAGCAAGTTTTGCGACGGGCAGTCGTCACTTTGACCTCCTGGGGCGCATACATTCAGACCTCTTCTTCCAAGATAAACTGCTCATCAACGGAATTGATCTTAAGATCAAGCTCACTCGCAACAAGGACTCATTCTGTCTCATCAGCGGGGATGCGGACCAGTACAAGCTGGACATACTGTCAGCGTGTCTGTTTGTAAAGAGGGTGAAAGTGTCCCCGAGCGTCAGATTAGCTCACGCCGACGCTTTGCAAATATCAAACGCCAAGTACGCGGTGGAAAGAGTAGCTCTGAAGGTATTCAGCATCCCTGCCGGTACCCGATTAACTCAGCAGCAGAATTTATTTATGGGACAACTACCCAAGCTTATCATCATCGGATTTGTGGACAATACAGCTTTTAGCGGCGTCTACGCCTCAAATCCCTTCAATTTTAAGCACTACGGCATCAACTACGCAGCGCTGGTCCACGAGGGCGCTGTGATTCCTGCAAAACCCTACACACCCAGTTTTATAACCTCCAACTACATCAGGGAATATCAGGGGCTGGTTTCGATAACAGGGAAGCACCTACGGGACTGTGGGGTAGCCGTGTCAAGAGAAGGCTATGGGGCCGGATACACACTGTTCGCATTTGACCTGACTCCCGACATGGAAGACGGCGATCACTACAACCTGGTCAAAAACGGCAATCTAAAAGCTGAAATACGATTTAGTAATCCGCTACCTGCGAATGTGAACATGGTCGTATTCCCTGTATTTGACAGCATCATTCAGATCAACCACGCCAGACAGATTTTGTTTGACTATCTTTAAAACGTTTGTGAAATGGATACTGTGCAGATACGGGACTTCTTAAGCAGACATAAATACGCGAGGAAATACTTTTTAGGTGTGTTCCCTAGCAATGGGTTACCAGGCGAAATCGGACCGGAAAGACCACGCACCCTAGTGTTTAACACAGATCCTCATTACAAGGGTGGAACACACTGGGCGGCCGTGTTTATAGATAGTGACAAGGTTACAGTGTTTGACAGTACAGCCGAGTTCCCCGAACACAGTATCTATACACATGCCATATTCAAGTTTGTGAAAAAAGCAGCAGGGAGGGTTGAGTATAACAAGCTAAGGGTCCAGGATTCGTTAGCCATCACATGCGGGGAACACTGTATTTATTTTATCAGTAAAATGTCGGAGGGTGTGGCGTTTAGAAATTTCTTAAATCTATATTCGCGTGACCTTGTTAACAATGACAGTATAGTTGTGAAATATGTAAAAGAAAACACAAGGGCCACGGTCAGACCTGTGAAAACAGAATATAGCGTTTGTCAAAATTGTAAGGGCATGTAACGTGTATATGTTTAATGATGAACGTTTAAAATAAAGACATTTTTAAAACAAGCATTCAGACTCTGCATTTCTATGCTTACACATGCACCATAATTAAAATATTTTAAAAGACGAGTGAGATGGGCTGAAAAGTTATAAAAGTGTTTATTACAAACAGTTATGTAAGGTGCGCATTACAATGACATCCGTTACTAGAGAAATTATATGAAGAAAAATCAGACACAGTTATACGTGTAATAGGCACAGTTATTCAAAAAGTCTGTAGAAACATTAAGGATTAATCCACGTATGGGCTGTGTGCGGTGTCCTTTTTCTCTGTACAGCCGTCGCAGGCAGGGTGCTCCAAGAGGGGGATAGTCGTGGGGCGTCCGAGGCTGCTGGTGATGGAGGGAAGGGTGCCTTCAAACTTTCAAGCATACGGCGGTGATCGTTATTACCCACGAGTGTGGAAGGGATGTTGAGTTCAGCGGCGGCGCGCAGAAACTGATCCCAACCTCTAGGAGCATTTTGCTGCGTTAGGGTTTTGGGGTGCGTGAGACCTTTGACTAGATCGTACATGTGTGAGCCAACAACCGGCTGCCCCTTGTAGAGAAATTCACCGCGTTCATTCCACGCTGTTAGATCTTTAGAAGCGGCGAGTTTACTCATCAGTATTTGCGCTGCCCCCCTGTGCCTCTGACTTATATTTTTAAGGAGGTCGTCAACAAATATATCAGGGATCGGGGTCAGGGCCGGCTGCGGCTGTAGGGGTTGCGGAGCAGGCGCAGGCGTTGCTGGCTGTTCAGAGTCCTGGGCATATAGAGTTAGCTTATTTTTTTCAGTATCCCACTGCTTGTAGTAGGTTAGAAAATTTTTAAGGGTGTTGGTGTAAAGGTTAGCTTTGTCGTACGGGTTTAGATCCTTACGGTTCAAAATGTCTTTAATTTCACCATCCAGTCGTAGAGTCTCATTTCGCCGTATATCCCAGGCATTGTCAGCAGAAGAGCCCAGCTGCTCCAACTGTTGTCTAGGAACCAAATACATCTTTACGGCATGCTCCATCACCGTCCCGAGAGGAGGCTTGTAATTATGGGTATAGCTATGCCCAACAATGAGCCTATGAAACCCCCAGACTGTTTCACCAGTTTCTTCTTGGTAATAAGCGAGGCCCTTTTATTACTGAGCTTCTTGATAAGATGTCGCTTCTTCTTCAACACCTGTAACTGGCTCTTTGATATAGGGACGTTACCTTTTAGGGTGTTTAGGGCTATTTCTGAAATGGCCGCCACTAAATCATCAGAAGCAGCGCAGAGGATGGCCTTTCTGTGCTGGGGACTGGCATTAACCAGCATTTTCAGGAGAGCTAAATTGCGGCGTAGGCGGTCAGACATGGTCAACACAGGGTGTTATAAGGTCAGGACTACAAATGTCTCTAAAGGTCTTCAGCGCTGCTTTTTATAGGTTCGGGACTTGATCTTAGGTGTGTAAGCGACTGGGAGATCAGGGGGAAAAATATCAGCCCTCAGTCTGTAGTCTTCTAGAGTGTTATTTTTTAAGTCGACCAACAGGTAGCCGTGGGGTTTTGTTGTAGCGTCGTTAAAGGCCTCCATGAAGAAGTGTGTGTTTCCCGGGTACATCTGTTTAGCTATGACTGATATTTGCTGTTTGTCACTGGGATTTTTAAATAAAACAAGGTATGACGCGTTGAGTGCTATAGAGCGGCTGTTCTTACCCTTGTAAAACAAGTTCTGCACAATGTAGCATATGCTTAGATTGCGATGGTGTGAATATTGAGTAAAAGCACGCTCTAACTCAGGATGATCCCCACCTTCACGCATAAGGTCATCGACAATTACCATGTTTACAAGGGTCGGTGGCAGCAGCTCATCGTCGTTGAGGTTATCAGGTATACCTTCTATAAATCTGATATGCGGGAAGCTACGGGACAGTTCGGTATAAAGGTCTTGCCAGCACGAATAAAGCCACACAATGTTATTAGGTGTTTGGGATAAAGCACCGGCAGCATTTTCTAAGAGCTTTTTTAAAAAGTAGCTTTTACCGCAGTTTGAGGGCCCTGCTAACACGCAGGAGAACGGATGCTGTAATCTGGTGTCCATAGTGCGGTGGTGACCTCTCTAATGCGCCTAATAACCGTACGGCAGTGTTTTATAGTCGGTAGTCAGGACCCTTTTGTCAAAAACAACGCGTAAGGTTTTATGTAGGGGCTGGGTTGTAATTTCCCACTTCTTTTTGGATCTGACTATGCAGGGCTGATTCACAACTATGGTTTTATCATTTTCACGATCGTCCGATGCAGAGTATTCGTGCACCAGATCCTTCAGACTGTCAAAATTGATTTTTAGGGTGTTGTTGACATTTAAGGTTATACCTTTGACCTTCATGCACACCTTGTTGTTGTTTGTTTTGTACGCGTACGTTTTTGGTCCGGAGGACGTAAATTGTGTTATATGCTCATCTTTATCGAGTTCGCTGGTCAAATTACCTAGGTAATCCCCAAGAGGTGGGTCTTCATCCCCCGGCTTACTCACAAAAATCACAGAGTCGGTATCGTGATACAAGCAGCGGTCCTGTAGTTTATCCATAACCCCGTAAAGCTCAAGACGGGCGTGGGTTGTCGTGAAGCACGCTATGAAGATGTTTATGTTGTTACACGTTGTGGGGTACTCTTTTGCGTATTTCCAACACACAGCCGCGGTATCGTCATCGATAAACTCGCAGCTGGACACCTCGTAACAAGGGGCAAAAAGGTACTTAAACAGCTCGTCAGGATCTGTTATCAAGGTTGTATTTGGCATGTTTGTACGCTGTGCGAATTTTCCCCATAAGGAGTTGAGGCAGAGTTTGGCTAACTGACGGCGGGCGGGGTTGACCTCGATCAAATGGGATCGTAAACGTATACCCTCGTGAGCGTGGTAGTCATCAATGTATTTTTGCTTTGCATCGTGACTAGTACACCATTCGGGATATCCTGAGGCCTCCTGTTTGTCTCTGAGAAACAAATTAATGTAGCGTGAAAAGAGGCGTTTCGTGGTCCTCTTAAAATGCCACACCTCGTGTACTCTCCCGAGTCTGTAGCCTTTCTCTAAGGCAGCTTGGACCTCGATGCTACACCAGGTCCCGGTGAGCATCCTCTGTTCTTCAGTGTGTCTACAACCACCAATCTCTTTAAACACTGCGCATGTTCGACAGAGGGGGAACATCAGCTTACCATCGACTCTGTATGGTAACACAGGGAAGTAAAGATGCCTTGGCGGATGGATTTCGCATTTGACTAGCCCAAAGTATTCGGAAAGGGGCTTAAAGTCTCTATATATGATGGTGGGGTGTCCTAAGGGGTATACCTTCATTTTATTCACAAATGGGTACAGGCTGGTGAAATCATAGTAGTGTATTTTTTCACCCTCAGCAGCGGCCCTGTACAGTTGTATGGCATTTGTACGACCCCCGAATAAGGCATCGCGGGGCTCCAGAGGTTGTGGTAAATCACGACTCTGAAGGAAAGAGCAGAGCTCGGTGTCGGTTGTTAGCATATCTAACCACTCGTGCTCCCAAAGGGCCCTCAGAGCAAAGCCACATTTTTCAACATACTGGGCCTTCATCATAGTACGTCTGTGTAAGTGTTCAAAGTTGGCACCCAGCAATTTGTTAAACTCGTGGGGCTTGTAACAATGGGGGCAGCCGTGGTAAAAACAGCCGTTGTATTCAAAGGCCGTCGGCACTCCCTTAATTACGGCGTACCCATCCAGGTAATAGGGGCCCAGGCGGTATTCGCCCCCTTGTAAGGCGTGTTGAATATGGATGTCTTCCTTCTCAGACACGTACATAAGCCATTGGATAGAGGGGGTTGAATAACGTTTCTGTTTACCGTTATAGAGGTCTGGCGGTACTAGAGCGATACTTTTTGGTCTTAAAAACATGTGTTTGTAGATGGACATACACATGGAGGCCAAAGTGTTGTTTTGAAAAGGGTCTATGTATTCGACCGTCTTTGTCATTTCAGGGGTCTTGGGTTTCAAAGCCTTGACTTTCTTAGTCATCTCCACCACAACGTCTCTGAAGAGGTTGCAGGCTTGTCGTAGGATCATTACATCCGCCTGACAATAAGCCTTCAACTCGGTTTGAAAATGAAACTCTTTTTCATGGTTTTCAGAGTACCATTGCAGAAAGCTCTCTTTCTCGGTAGGCATCATATATTGAACCCCGTAGCTGTCCGGAGGCGGCATGGGCCCCACATAATCCTGGTTCGCCCAGGTGTTAAAAAAGTGTGGAAAATAACCTTTACACCTTGGGAAACCAAAGGCTTTTGGCAGCTTACTCAATTTCATGGGTAGGAAATTCAGGGTGTCTATGAATCTTATTTGTAGCTGCCCCGCCGTTAGCAACATCAGCTTGGAACCCTGAGTGATGAGTTCTACTTGTACCTTTTCACGAATCAGATTTTGTAAAATAAAGAACGAGTCGTATGCTTTTGAGTTATGGGCCAGCATGGTATACCCTTTGAATTTGGTTTGAATGAAAGTGTTAAGGAAATCACCAACGCACGTTCGCCCTTCAAACTCCCAGCTGTCGTCGGAAGTTAGATGGTGGGCGTAAATATAGTTAGGTTGGTGTACCCCCGTCTCTTGTGTGCACTCTATATCGAACACTATGTATGCTTCGGTTTTGGTCTGAGGTCGGCCTTTAACCATGTAACAACGGTGATTTGTTCCTGCCCTAAAAGGCGTGTGACACCTTGGGCATTTCATGCCTTTGCATTTGTGATCTGATGCCACATATCGACCACACTCGAAGCAATCCATTTTAGGGACGCATTTAACATTTTTGTTATGCATGCTCAAGCATTCTTGCGAGCGACAAAACATCTTACAGGTGCGGCATCTCACCTTCAGGGTGGTGTCTACGTCGCAACCGTCCCTCTGACACATCTTACAGCGCATTTCACACTGATGATATGCCTTATTGTTGTATATGTGGTCGCAATATGTGCACACATACTTGACTCCCAGAAAACTTTTAAGGTTCAAGATACCGTAAAAGTGGTTTTCGTGGTGAAGGACATATACGGTCTTGTTTCTCACACGTTCCCCGGTTGTAAAGTACTTCCAAGAACCGTTGTGATAAAGAACTTTCACCGTAACGGCGAAATAGTTCTCAAAAAGACCTATGTCGCCAAAGCCGACCATACGGTCTGGAGGTATTTCAAGAACCTCATGGGCTTCAGCCTCTCTAGACATGATGACAGCGTCTGTGGTGTTGCGCCCCATCAGCAACCCCACGATACTGGCCGCCAGACACGTGTTGGCTGCGTCGTTGTTAAAGTTGAGCAGCCAACGTTGTTTCTTACCAATTATCTTGCTGTACAGCACGCTCTTTAAAGGCCTGGAAACACCCCCTCACGACCCCGTACAATGAGGGCTATGACTCTGAAAGTGCCATAGGCGACTAGTTCAGCCTTACTCTGTAAAAGCCTCGAGAGGTTTTCTAAAAATTCCACGGCGTCAAACACAACGCTGGACTTTCGCTTGGTGAACAACGGGCTGTCAAAACCCTGCCCCTGGAAGCGTAGTTGAAAAAAATCATTAGGACCCACATCGCGTAACAACCTTTCTATGAGTGTTTGCACAGCTTGATGTATGGCTAAAACGCCATGATCGGAGGACCTTATATGGTGAAGGTTAGCAAACCTAAACTCCTCGTAGTGTTCTGTAGCGTTAAATCTCTCTACAGTACGACTGTAGCTTCTAACGCTCTCTAAAAAGACTGCCTCTAAATCCTCATCTTGAGAAATTTGACTTGCTGGGGTGGTCGCTGCTGTATCATTTTGGGGGTCCTGGCTTAGCACGGTCTCATGGGGTCTTTTAAACACCTGTGTAGCGCATATTCTGGCTTTCTTGAGCTTACTTATTAAAAGCCTGCGCTGCTTAGCGCTATTAGCCCACTTTTGCTTTTTACGGGACCAGTCTTTTCGAGGCAACCTCCCCCCGCCTATCTGAACAGTATGCTTTGTACATGTGTGCGATGTACTCAAGGATGCCTCTGCTACAGACCCACCCCCCGGTCCTTCTATGTGTTCCTGGTGTTGGAGTATCGCCTCTCTACCGCCCGAGCCCTTCAAATGCCCTCCCCTTGGGGTATTCTCTCCTGAACTTACGTTTTGGACGGTGTCTGGTACTGTTGTATGTGGTTCAGGCTCTGTTCGTGAAACTGTATGACTCTGTTTGCGGGGGTCTATGTACTTTTTACGCCTGAGGAAGCGTAAGAAGCGCAGGGACTTGGTCAGTATAGTATGGACCTTACAGCTATATTTTGATTTATGTGTGTTTTTAGTAATACCAGGGACATGTGGGGTCTTTAGGGGTCGACATGGGCCTAGTCACGCACGTATACCACATATGTCTGACACAGTTGTTTCACACGTCTGGAGGATCACCCTTTTACAAACGGCAATCATTTGCAGTATCTTTTGCTGCGCCTCCATCTTGACCATGTCCTCGCTACTACCAAGCCCCAGTTTTAAGGCTGCGGCGTTCGCTTGGCGTTTTAGCTTTCTGACCGCCAGCTGTATATCTTTCACATCCCCCCTAGTACATCTTTTGGGTTTACAGAATCATATTGCGGCGGATTAGGAATGAACACCCCTTTGGGTTGTATAACGCCCTCTCTCACACCAACCGTCGCAACACAGCTCTGTAAAGGAGGGCCCGGGGGATCATAGAAACAGGGTCCCAGTGCGAACACCCTGGGGCTGTAGGGGAAGGGGCCTCACTAAATGACACCTCCAAAAACCCTTCTGGAATATCGATCCCTGCCGTGCTGTTATCGGCGTATATTGATGGGGGTGATGAGGGGGTTACAGTGGACGTGGGGCTGGTTGGGTCGTACGCTCCTGGCGGGGGGATAGGAGACATGGGGCAAGGGGCGTGTAAATGACTGTCAAAATAATCGAGGGTCCTAGCGGTTAAGGAATTGCCGGTGATGTGGTCGGGTGAATGTGTAACAGACGTGTGCAAATCCCCTTTGCGCGTGTTAGAAGACCCATCGTGCGCTGCTTCTGAGGGTCTATCAATGTTGTCTACCAACCCTGCCAGTGCCTTGAGACAAACCCTGCCGGAGGTATAAGGTGCTCCTAAAGGTTGAGCATCTTCAGGCGTTGGGTTCCTAAACCCATCAGGAATTATTATAGAAGTTTTTGGGTGCTGATCTAGGGGGAGTTCCTCTACCGATGCCGCTAGTTTATTTGAAACTACAGAGGGCTTTAGAGGATGGGAAGGGTCCTGCGGTGTAATGGGGCTGATTAAGAACCCATCCGCTGTTTCTACTTGCACCGTAGGGAGCCCCTGCTTCTTCTTAAGATACTTTCTCGAGAGGCGGCTGACTTTAGGGGTTTGGGGCTGTAACAGCGTTTCTACATCAGGCGTCACAGCCTTTGACCCCTTAGAGAGCGTGGGGGTAGAGGATTCATTCCCCGGTTTAGCAACATTTTTTAATGATAGATCTAAAGGGGTAGTTTGGGGCTCCGGGAACACCTGTTTCTTCTTGAGGTCTAAAGGGGGTGTTTGGGACTCTGGGATCACCTGTTTCTTCTTGGGGTCTAAAGGGGCTGATCGGGACTCCGAGTCCATCTGCTTCTTCTTAAGGGTGGGTTTGTTCGAGATGAGATTCCCTTTTGAGGCCTGGTGGTGGTTCATCATTTTAGCGTTTGGCTTGAGACGGCATTTCATCTCTGTACCGGTTCTCTGTTGGATGTGTGAATAATAAGAGCACAATTGGTCCTGGCGTACACGCCTACTCACACCCTTTGCTGTAGGCACGGTGTTCTGGACTGTCTCTGTGATGTCGCTTAACGGTGTCGTAGACCTCTTAGCCTTACACGGATCTTCTCCAGAGAGCTTATGTGTAGCGCCTAGAATGTAAACATAAAAATATATATATATATATTAGAAAAAATAAGGAACCACAGACACCCCACCTCCACTTTATACATCCTGTACTACATGTCGTAGGCCCTTTCTGCTTAAGAGAATAAAACCCAGAGAGTTTTTTTTTTTTTTTTTGACACCCTTTTATGAAAAACACACCTGTTAGAGGTCTTTTCCCCGCAACTTTCTTTGTCACCGATCCCTTTCTAGATGTTGAAGCTTTCCTCTTTGGCGTTCTTTCTTTTGTTTGAGCCTCTGCAGCCTCTTGCACATCCCCGCCAACCGTGCATGACACCGTGGGTCCTGTAAAGAAAACAATAATCACAATTGCAGTATAAACCAAGCCTTAGCAGCCCACTCTGAGGAGCTCTCCTATAGTTCACAGCTGTGGTTTTTGGGCCTAGGCCCTCCCAAGTCTTAGACAGTTTAAAGAACCCTGCATTTTTTTATTTTTTTTTATTTACCTGTAAGAACTGTGTTATCCTGCACACTCAAAGACGCGCCTTGAACTTTCAGATACCATTCAAAACCGTCAATATCTAGTTGCTGTCCGTCGTCATAACCAATAAAATCGCACATACATGAGAACACCATTAGAAAAGCAGAGTTTCTGAGACACCCTAGTACAAAAACTAGACTAAACTATACAACTCTAAATACATATACCTGGCTGCAAGGCGCTCATTTCTTCGTCGGTGATAGTAAATTCCGGGAGGTCCTGTGGAGGGGGTTAAATCAAACACTTCTGATTTAAAACTAGCGCTCATAAACATGGCATTACAGTTTGTTACAGTCACCTTCGAAAACGCAAATACATAATACATAGAGACAAGCATCCTTACACAGGGTATACGTAAAACACAGTCTAGGAAAATATTACATAGACCCTAGACCCGCAAACTGTACACACCACCTGTCAGACCCCCTGCTAAACATCCTAGTTAAAGTTTTGGGAAAGCACATACTCAGAAGTGAAAACAACACCATGTAATGACGTTTACTTTTTTTTTTTAATAAGAAACCATGAATCCTACCCATAAACCCATCGTTTGTACACCCATAATCTATTGAGCGGCCTGTGCATGCTGTTCTTTACACGCCTTTAATAAAACACGGATCTATGTTAGGATATTAACTTATAAACTGTAAGTAACAAAAGGATATCTCCTAGGAAAAAAACAGTCACAATGTACCCACAACTACCTTAATGCGCAGCGCGGGCTACCGTGTACAAATTCTGTGCATCACACATCTAGGCATAATTGCTGGATGCAAGGTGCTTGACAGCGGCTGATTTTTAAAAAACATATAGCGCTGTTCACTCATGCTCAAACTTGTAAATACTTTTATATTTATCCTGTTTGTTATTTTCCTACCTAAAAAAAAAAATTGTTAGCCATGATGCATAGCAGCTGCTTTTAAATAGGGCATGAAAAAGCTTGAGAAAAGCCCCTTATGCAGCACCCTGTGATTCTGGGCACAACACCTAATTTAACCCAACCCCTAAAATGCCTGTGTACTTGTGCATTGTAACCAGTGCTCATGTAGAAGCGCTCCAAACCCTGGGGTCGGGTTTGCGCTATATAACATGCCCCTTTGGAAAAATAAAAAAGTAAAAGCCACTTGGGGACGCTGCTAAACGGTCCCTGCGGTTGTAAAATGCTTTTTTTTTTTTTTTTTAAATGTATTTATTTATTTTCGGGGTCGGACCCCACAACAGCCACGAAGGAATCCTTACTGGGAGCTTCCTCTTCGTGTTTGCGGGGGAAGGACACGCCCCTTCACTGATGTCAGGGGAGTCCCTGGTGACATCACGGAAGGGGCGGGTCCTTCCGACGCTGCCAGGGAGAGGAGGAAGCTCACGGCGGCCATGCCGACACCGCCATCAGGACCCTTGTGGGGCCCTTGGAAATGCCGCCATCCGCCCAGCCCCCAGAGCAGCGCCTTCGGTAAGCGGGCTCTGGGGGTATTATCGATTACGCCGGGGTCTAGAGCCCCAGCGCACTGGACCCTGCACACGCCCCCCCCCTAGCAACGCTCGGACCCCACTGGCTCTGGGGGCTGGAATTTTAAAAAAAATAAAAAAAATGCCCGTACGAGTCCCAGAGCCCCAGGTCGAACCCCACAGGCTCTGGGGCTTTTATTTTATAAATATACCGGGGCCTGCAGCCCCGCACCAACGCGGACCATGCCGCATTCCCGGCCTCAGCCCTCCCGGAGCACCACAACGCCCTCAGTGGTCTCCGGGGGATTTATTTTTAAAAATATACCTGGGGCCTCCAGCCCCGCACCAACGCGGACCATGCCGCATTCCCGGCCTCAGCCCTCCCGGAGCACCGCAACGCCCTCAGTGGTCTCCGGGGGATTTATTTTTAAAAAAATACCGTGGCCTCCAGCCCCAAAGCAGCGCGGACCATGCCGCACTCCCGCCTCAGCCCCCGGAGCACCGCAAAGCCCTCAGCGGTCTCCTGGGGATTTATTTTTTTAAAAATACCGGGGCCTCCAGCCCCAAAGCAGCGCGGACCATGCCGCATTCCCGCCTCAGCCCCCGGAGCACCGCAACGCCCTCAGCGGTCTCCGGGGATTTATTTTTAAAATATACCGGGGCCTACAGCTCCCCAAAGCACAGCGGACCATGCCGCATTCCCGCCTCAGCCCCCGGAGCACCGCAACGCCCTCAGCGGTCTCCGGGGATTTATTTTTAAAATATACCGGAGCCTACAGCTCCCCAAAGCACAGCGGACCATGCCGCATTCCCGCCTCAGCCCCCGGAGCACCGCAACGCCCTCAGCGGTCTCCGGGGATTTATTTTTAAAATATACCGGGGCCTACAGCTCCCCAAAGCAACGCGGACCATGCCGCATTCCCAGCCTCAGCCCCCGGAGCACCGCAACGCCCTCAGCTGGCTCCTGGGGACTTTATTTCATAAAACGGGGCCTCCTTACCCACACAGCATGTCCGCAACAATGCCCAGAGCCCTCCCTATCTACGTGGGGCTCTGGGGACCACCCATGCACATCGGAGCAGTCAACTCATCCCCAGAGGCCCGTACTTGGGAAAGAGGTCTCTGGGGTTTCTATTTTTATAAATAAGGAGAGTCTCCAGCCACCAACAAGGCAGCATTGATCCCCAGCTTCCATCCTGTGGACCTGACCTAAACCATAGGCCAACTAACACCAAATGACGCCGCCTGAGACAGTTCACTGCCAGCAAAGCCGGTGGTGAGTACAAAACAGTGTTATTTATTTATTTTTTATTATAAACAGTGTTTATTATCTATGTGTGTTCTGATCCCTTACAGTACCACACAGCCCCTGGAAAATGTTTCTAGGCGTTGTAAAATATATAGTTACCGCTGCGTGTACCCTACCGCCCCCCAAAACCACCAAACATATTGACATTAAATGTCTGCACACATAGAGCTACACGCAATGCTTCAAAAACCCCATTATCCACATTACATACAGGCTTCCTTGCGCTTTGCGCCTTTTAAAAAACTTAAAATTACAACCACATTTACCCTCCAACCTTATTCACATTAAGCACCAGACCCCAGCACATTAAACATTATTTAAAACAATATAAACCCCGTCCTACATAGCGCTAAACCCCATTTAAATGCAAACTTGTTCACATTAAATGCATCCCCCCTATACTTTAAATAACCCCCCATAAGCCTTTCACAATGTACACCCTTATTTATTTACCTCCATTAACGTGTAGCAGGCAGCGTCAATCTGTGAGAAGTTGTTCTGATCCATGGTGGTCTTTAGTTTCTGATGCAGCACGCAGTCCAAACAAGGCGCTCCACAAGGGTTTTTAAATGTCTGTTTCTGCTGACCCTTAAAGTACCCTTTTTATACTTGGCCTGGCATGCTAATTAGAAGACCCCACACTTTACAGGGGGTGGGCGGGCTTAGAACCAGGTAATGGTGGTCTTTGGAGCTTACAATTTCAGACCGTTGCATTGTCTATTTGGTACACTGATATCATTTACCGTCTGCTAATCAAGCCTGAGCACTGTTCTGAAGAGCTAGGCCCAAGAAATGTGTTTGTAGATCTTGCTGAGTCACCACCCTGCCTGCTGAGACTGATAGCTTTATCTCAGGCCTCGTGTTTTCCCTGCAGTGTATTTTTCCTGCCACGTGTTATCCTGTTTCACATTCTCCTAGGGAAGTTTTGGGACCCCCGTCTGTTGGCCCTTTATCATTTTAACAACTGCTAATCATGACCGAGCCCTGCCTGAAAAGCTAAAGCAGCTTCTCTGTTTGAAGTTTTTGCCTTCGTAGCACTGGCTTGCCACACATCCATCATGTCCCCAAACTTTTGTGCACCAACTGTCACTTTTAAGGACAGACACACCCTTTAACTTTTAAGGACAAGCGTTTCACGAGCCTCACACTGCCATCCCATGGGGGTGGGGGGATTTGAGTGCGGCCTGTACATTCACAGCTCAGCATGCCCAAACACCATCTGTCACAGCCCTGCAGGCACAGTTTTAAAACACTTTTGCGCACACCCACAGGCACACGTTTTATTTTTCCTTACATACCCTGCTAACACTCTGACACAAACCCATTGCCACACCACCCAGCGCAGCTCCTGGTAGGGCTGCCACACATCCATCTTGTCCACAAACTTTTTTGCACACAAGCTGCCACTTTTGGTGACACACAGACGTGTCACTTTTAAGGACACAGACCTGTCACTTTTAAGGACACAGACCTGTCACTTTTGGGGACACACAGGCACGTCACTTTTAAGGACAGACCTGCCACTTTTAAGGACACAGACCTGTCACTTTTGGGGACACGAGCTTGATGAGCAATGGTATCCCAGTTTACTACTTACATTCATGTCACAAAATTCACCTACATTTCATTTACAGCGAAGTTTAAAATGAAATAGGCCCCTAGATGAAACCAATTAAAAACATATTAATTCATTTTTACTTTATATGTCTCCTCATAGCCACTCCCCTACCGTACTTCAGTGTGCGTGGTGTTAGTGGGTTTCTAAAGTGCCAGGCCGTCAATGCCAGGCCTGCACATCATTACAGCGCTACACAAATAGCTGCCAAGGTTTCAGATTTCTTGTGTGTGGCATTTTCATACTTTCAGTGTAATTATGAGTGACATTCAGCGACAATGAGTGACAAACGCGAGCAAAATCAAACAATGACGATGAGGGAAAGTGTTGCGAAGTAAAAAGCGATGACACTGGAAAGTCGGAGAAGCCTTTTATTGCGTCTCTTCACCACCACAGGTTCCAGTCAGCTGGAGTCAGCTGTGGAACTTTCAGTTACAACAGTAAGAACATACCAAAAGGGAGGTACGGAGGGGAAGGAAAATACCAATGAATAAATATAACACACCTCCCCCACAAGGGAGAGAAAGCAGAGGGGCGGAATAGAAAGGGGAAAAATAACTAAGCCTGAGAGAAACAAGAAGCTGGAAAGAAAAGGAAGGGAAAAAGAGGAGAAGGAAAGAAGAAAAAGACAAGGTATGGATACAGAAAAACCAGTATAGGAGCAGCACTGATTACCAAAAGCTACAAAGAGATAGAGGAGCCCAGAAAAGATAGAATAACAGGCAAAATACAATTCACTTTACACTGTAATCTTTGTGCCAAAAAGGAGTTAAAAGTGTTCTCCAGGATCTCCTGGGAACATCAGAAATCGCATCAAAATAAGAATTACCTGGAACAAGATGTTCCTTAGGTACATCAGAAGGTCTGCGTAAAACAACTCTGTCCATACTCCAGGTTTGACCATTCTCGAGATGAACCACGTTATTTCCCACCATGGATACAAGGAGAGGTTCAGAGAACCTGGAAGCGCTAGTCCTCCGTGGTTTGACAGATCTATGCGGACCCAATCACCCACCTGGAAGTTTGAACGCTTCACAGCCTTGGTCTGGTTGTATCTGCTCTTGTACTTCATTTGGTGTAAAGCAACCCTCCTAGAGATATCCATCCTCTCTACAGCACACATATATTTTTTTTTAACCAGGTAGCCGATAACATAGTCTTTGCAACTCTACCTTTTAAAGAAGTTAAAGTGACGACACCCGTAATACAATTAGGTGTGGTGCGATACGCCCAAAAGGTGTCATGAAAAGCAGCTACAGTAGGGGTAGCTGAAGATTCCGCCCTCTGTAAACAATCTTTAAACATTCGATTCCTTTCTCTACTAAACAATTTGCACGGGGGCAATACAAAGCAGGTTTTTTGATGTGGGATATTAAGATTAGAAAGGAACTCTTTCATGGAGTCAGACGTGAATTGCACGCCGTTGTCCATCACCAGAATGTCCGTTATACCCTCCTCAAAGAACACTTCCTCAAGGAACTTGATGAGACGGTTAGCATTGATTTGATGAACACATTTTAACACAACCCAACGAGTGTGATAATCCACCAACACCAGAATGTAACGTTCATTCAACATCTTTAGGTTTAGGGGGCCAACTATGTTGAGAACTAATTTAGACCATGGGGTATCCGTGACCTCCACGGGAGAAAGGGGGGGTGGCTTCATGGCTAGGTGAGTTTTATAACTCACTCTGCACTCAATACACTCTCTCACTTGGGTCTCAACTATGGAATCCATGCCATGCCACCAGTAATATAGTTGTACCTTGTTTTTTGTGAGGCCCATATGAGCTAGTTCCACTATTTTCTCCCTCAGTTTTTCTGGGGGAACAAATGTGTCACCCCTACACACCGTATCGTCCTGTTTGCTGAGTTCCAACCTCACATCACAGTATTTGGACACTGGTGCAGGGACTTCACTTTTAGCAGCAGGCCAACCATTTCTTATGTATTCCCTCAGGGAGGCCATTTCACTGTCCGAACGAACACACTCATTCCATTCATCTAAACCCAAACTTGTCAACTTGAGAATGACATCCTTGTCCTCCTCCATGTCCACTTCTTCGTCTAATGCAGTAGGAGAACGTGAAAAAAAAGTCAGCAACTACATTTTGTGCCCCTGGCATATGCTTCACCTTAAAGTTGTACCCTTCTAGTCCCAGGATCCATCTGGCAATCCTGGGTGTGGTCCTGGCAGACCCCTTAGTAGTGAAAGCATACATTAAAGGCTTGTGGTCCGTTTTTATGTTAAAAGGTATATCCCATAAAAAGAACCTGAAATGCCTCACTGCCCAAAAACATGCCAGTGCCTCTTTCTCGAAAACAGAATAGTTCTTCTCAGCTCCTTTTAGAGCCCTAGAGGCAAAAGCAACGACTTGTTCCTTGCCGTTCGCCCACCGTGTCAAACTAGCACCCAAACCCTTATTGTTCGCATCTGGGCTCAGAACAGTAGATTTGGTGGGATCAAATCTGCCTAGGGAGGGAGCTGCTATAATACCAGCCTTCACTGAATCAAATACATCCTGACATTCCTTACTCCAAATAAACGGGACCTTAGATTTTAATACACCACAAAAAGGTTCCACTTTATTAGCATAGTTCCGTACACACTTAGAATAGTACTCCGACAGCCCCAAAAAGAATTTAAGATCCTCTACATTAGTTGGGGCAGTCGTGCCCTGAATGGCTTTAACTAGATCCATCTTAGGTTTTATGCCGTCTAGAGAAATAGTGTGTCCCAAGTATTCCACGGACCCCACACCAATTCGACATTTTTCCTTCTTTAAGGTAAGGCCAGCTTCTCGAAGGCTAGCTAGAACCTTAGTGAGAACCACATTGTGTTCCTCTACATCCTTGCCATAGATGAGGATATCATCTTGGAAACATAATGTTCCAGAGATGTCTCTCAAAACATGTTGCATAATCCTCTGAAAAGCAGGCGATGAGGACGCCAAACCAAAAGGCATGCGTAAGTACTGGAATGCATCTAGGGGGGTGACAAAAGAGGTGAGGTGGCATGAATCTGGCTGTAGCTCTACCTGGTGGTAAGCAGAGGAGAGGTCCAGAACACTGAAACAACTACCACCTTTAATCAAAGTAAGTATTTCATGAATACGTGGCAGGGGATGCCTATCTACTCAAATGTTATCATTTAGATCTCTAAGATCAGTGCAAAGCCGTATATCCTTGTTGGATGCCTTAGTAGCAAGAACAATAGGGGCCAACCACTGCGAGCTTTCAGTAGGCTCAATAACTCTCAAAGCCAATAACCTGTCCAATTTGGCTCTCAAGGGAACATGCATCATGTGAGGAATAGGCCTAACTTTATGTGCAACGGGTCTTGCTTTGGATTTGAGTTTGATGCAATGCTGGTAGTTCTTTAACAAGCCCAGCTTGTCAGTGAAACCATCAGGAAAATCAACACACACATTCTTTCCCCCCACTGACAGATCCACCAAGAGAACTTGATCGGGACTGTTAGGGTCCAAATTGATACCAAGCTCCTTTTGATGCCTCCAGCCTAGCAAGTTTGAGCCTTTCTCTGTGACGTAAATTTTACCCACAGTGTTTTTCCCTTTGAAGCCAATTTCCATGGTGGTCATGTCCACTAGAGGTATAACTTCACCATTGTAACCACCCGGTTTGATGTCAGGAGTTTGTAAACACTTCTGCAGATCAGGACAAAATTCAGAGAAAAGATTCACATCCACTAAAGTATAGAGGGAACAGAAATCTGCTAACACCTTAACTTTTTTTTTGTCTAAAGTGTTGTTACAGGAACGAAAACCCAATGCTTCACTCCCATTTTGTAATTGGAAAACAAGTTTAGTTTCTGGAGAAGTTCCTTGTTCAACGGCCAACAAGGGTTTGGAGCACTGCTCATTGCACACCCTTGCCAAATTACCTCTCTTACCACAGTTGTGGCATAGTATCGTCCTTGCCTGACAAGAAATATTGTTTGCTAAATGATTAGGACTGCCACACCTAAAACATTTGAGCTTACTAGTAGAAGATGCCATATTCATGTACTTATTCTTGTTTTCCTTTCCTGCAATTTGCTTATTTATGACATTGACTTACGTGTGATTGTCACCTCCTTCTTTCATTTCTGTCATGCAGTCCGCAGTGTGTTCTATGCCTACAGCAATATCAATAGCTTGTTTGAGATCCGGATTAACCACAAGAAGTCTTTCTTGAATCTTGGAGTTGTTGGTACACCTTACCAATTGGTCCCTAATGAGGGAAACCATTAAGGATTCGAATTTGCACGTGTTAGCTAAACCTTTCAACACAGCAATGGATGACTTCACCTTTTCGTTCTTCCCTTGTACCCTAGAGAAAAACTTGTGTCTTTCTAACACAACATTAATCTTCTTACCAAAGTGTTTTTCCAATTTGCTAATTGCAATTTCATAAACATTCTCATCATAATCACTGTCTTCATTTTCTTGAGAAGTCACAGATATGTTATCATACGTTTTACGACCCTCAACACCTAAATTGTGGAGTAAGGTGTGTAACTTGCGTAACGGGGAGAACTTTTTGCCTCCAATATCTATGAGATAAGACTCTAGAAGGCCTATCCATTGTTTCCATGGGTAGATTGGGTTCACCCACGTCATTCAAAAAGGGAGGAGGCTGTGACATATTAGCAGCTGCCATAGTATAAACCTTTCAGAATACAACGTACAAATGCAGGAAAAACAAAGGGTGTGATAATAAAATCCTCCAAAATACCCAGTTACCATGAGGTCATACCATATGAAGGATATGAATTTGCAATAAGTAGAAATAGCACAGTAGAACTTTGGCAGGCTGAAAATGACCCAGAAGGAAAATCACAAATGTCAGAACAGTTTCCGAAACAGCAGAAATTGTCCGGATGCAATACTACCCAAATTATGTTCTTCTCGCACACTGATGTGAAGAAAGTCAAATGAAGTGCTTGCAAGAAAAGAAAATGCCCAAAAATCGAAAGTGCCTGCGAGGCTGTGCCCTTCAGTGTGAGGAAAATGGCAGGCTGAAGATTAACCTTGAATAATAGCTGTGCCCGTCAGCGTGAAGACATGGAGGAAAAATGAAGGACCAAACAGGGTGTGAAGATTAAAAATAAAAAATGAAAATATCTGTGTGGCTGTGCCTATCAGCGTTAGAGGAATGACAGACTGTAGGCAAATCTTGAATAATAGCTGTGCCCGTCAGCGTAAAAGTGGGCACGTCAAATCAAAGACATTCAGGCATGTAGGGAAACTGAGGGGAATGGCAGGATGGAAGGCAATCCTTAGCGAGAGCTGTGCCCGTCAGCGTGAAGGTCAGAAAGTACCTCAACTCGAAGGAAACAGGCACAGAGAAGAAACTCTGTGGGGACTCTTCGTGAAGGGGAAAGGGAAGGCACCGACAGCACGATGGCAGGGCGTGCCTCAGGAAGTCAATCACCAGCATGGTGAAACTCTGTTCATTCCCTTTCTTCGTGATGGGCGTGCCTCGAAGAGTCCACCACCAAATGGTGAAACCCCGCCCAGGAACCTGTAACCCGGAGGTGGAAAGAAACAGGCTGCCTCCGATAAGGAAGCTCTCCCGACAGGAGACACAGCTTGCCAAGACATGGCTTGCCAAAGACGGGGAGCCAATGAAGGAGAGGTATAGACGATAGAGTAAGCTGTTGACCGGGAAAGGTCAAATACCGAGTAGCAGATGAAACGGAGAGAAACATTGGGAAGGCTTCTGGTAGACAATGTCCACAGAACGGTAAGCCTCAGCAAAACAAACGAAAAGTTGCACGCAGAAATGACCATAGAATAGTAATCAAAAGACACACAATTGATGGACGGAATGCAGAACAAATCAATACATTCACCCCCAGTCAAGAGATCCGGGTTAAATCCATCATTCTTTTGCTCACCATGCCACCCCAGTTTAGACCTGGCCATATGCAAATCAGTCTTGACCCTGTGCCTCATGGGAACAATCCAGCCCGAACTGTCAAACCAGGTCCTCCCTGGACCGGAAACAAGCATCTCTGTACTGGCAAGGGACGGGTGTGCCCAGATGTGGGTCCCGTGCTCTCCATGCCACTGGAGTCAAGCTATCCTGGCTGATGAGGGGTGAAACCCCGAAACCGGTCCTAGGATGCTTGTTTCCAGTCCAGGGAGGACCTGGCATGGCAGTTCATGCTGGACTGTTCCCATTGGGCACAGGGTCAAGACTGATTTGCATATGGCTGGGTCCAAACTGGACTGGCATGGTGAGTACAAAAACGATGGATTTAGGCCCAGATCTCTGTACTAGGGTGAATGTATGACATTGTTCTGCATTCTGTCCATCAATTGTTCTTTTTGCATTTGTCACCCCGAGTGGGACGGGTATGCCCAGACATAGGTCCCATGCTCTCCATGCCACTGGAGTCAAGCTATCCTGGCTGATGAGGGGTGAAACCCCGAAACCGGTCCTAGGATGCTTGTTTCCAGTCCAGGGAGGACCTGGCCTGGGAGTTCGGGCTGGACTGTTCCCATTGGGCACAGGGTCAAGACTGATTTGCATATGGCTGGGTCCAAACTGGAATGGCATGCTGAGCAATAAAACGATGGATTTAGGCCCAGATCTCTGCACTGGGGTGAATGTATGACATTGTTCTGCATTCTGTCCATCAATTGTTCTGTTTTCATAATATAGTAATCAGCACCGAAATTAGGAAAAAGGTGCTAAGTAACGGTCATCCACTATACTTGCATTAAAGTAGTACTGGAGCTGCCACTGGAAAAGGAGTTGGGGGTGGAGGTGGACCCTCTCCACATCCCATCCTCGTCGCCAGTATTGCGAAGCAAAAAGCAATGACACTGGAAAGTAGGAGAAGCCTTTTATTGTTTCTCTTCACAACCACAGGTTTCAGTCAGCTGTGGAACTTTCAGTTACAGCAGTAAGAACATACCAAAAGGGAGGTACCGGGGGGGGGAGGAAAATACCAAGGAATAAATATATCACAAACATATAAATAACAGAAATTACACCCATTTGAGCAACAAGAAACTCCGAGAAGATGTTAAAATTGCTGCAAATGGAAGGATGCTCCTGTAACCTGATCATACAGCCTGAGTCGGACACCTGTTGTCAGACGGGGCTGCAGAGAAACAATTAAACAGATCCTGCCTTAGCCAGCCTGCACTGAGTGGGCCTCCTGGCTCCTCCTCAATCAAATGAATGCAGCATCATGATCATTGGCACACTCAGAGAGTCTGTCCAAGCTCTCTGTCCCACGTGGGACCCGACTGTACCAAATAGGATGTGAGAGGCTCCATGTGAGAGGCCTCAGCGTGGATGATCTCCGCTGCCTGCTAATAAATAATCATAAATTACTCAGAGTCATTCACAGTCAGCTGACTTGCGGACTCGGAGCGCTGCCCAGCACACCGCAGCACTGTGCACATGGCAAGCCTTGGAAGAGTGAGCGGTTGAGGCACACGGGCTGTAATTGTTTTTCAAAAGACTCACTTTAGCTCAGCTGCTTGCTGCTCTCTAAAATCAGCTGAGCTGTCCGCCACGGAGTTCGCCACTGCTCCAGGAGCTACATGCTCTGAGGCATGCTGTAACTTAACTTAGGCTCATGTCTGTGGTGAGGTGACAGGGTCTGAGGGGCAAATACTGTGTGGGCCTGTTGTGAGGGGGTGAGGTAAATACGCACTCGACACTGTGAGGAGGTCTGGCCGTAAGGTTACGTGCGACCTATGCCACTTTATTTTATACCCCCGTAACCGCGCCCGGTCACGAGGGGTGCGGTGCGTAAGCGTACGCCCGTAGAGGCTGGGTGGCACTCTACATCCCATCCCACATTTAGCTACAACTGGACAGCCTGTGAGTGGTGAAGGAATTAGAGAGAAAATACAAAACACGAGGAGAGAGAGAGAGAGAGATAAAGAGAGAGATAGAGAGAGAGAGAGAGAGAGAGAGAGAGCGAGAGAGAGAGAGAGATAAAGAGAGATAAAGAGAGAGCAAAATGGCTTGCAGCAACGAATGTCCATAGTACATCGAGTCTCGGCCAAATCCATCAGGTGTTCTGCGGGCCCGACGGTGTGACACACATAGTCTCTCAACTTCTGGCTCGGCGCCGGATTGGGCCTCAGCTGGTATCGTTGACTACGGGACGATGTTTCACCGGGGCTGGAACCTGCGCCCTCTGCTGATCGTGACGGGCCTGACCCTTGGTCATCTTCCTGATCCTGGCCTGGTGCAGGCGGATTCTCGGATTCTCCTTGAGTGGACGCTCCAGGCGAATCGGGCATTTCCTCCCCTGCTGCGGGTGTCGCTGGACCCGGTTGGGGGGCCTTGGTGATCTCCTTGAACCACGAAACATTCCTCACCACCGTGTGTCTCCCACGTTGCGCGGTGATCATGGTTCCGTTGACACTTGTGACGACCCAATCTTCCGGTTCATAGGGTGTGCGGAATTTCCACCCTGGGTGTCTGTCTTTTAGTATCACGCGGACTCCGACTTGTATTGATGGTGCCTTGGCTTTGCGGCGAAGGGTGGCCTTGTCATTAGTCTGTTGGCGCTTCTGTTGTGCCCGTTCTGAGTCGACGTCTGGGGAAGCCCAGCTGGTGTCCTCGGGGATGAGGTCCCTGGGCGACCGCCTTAGCAGGAGGGCTGCCGGGGCACACCCCGTCGTGGAGTGGGGCGTCTGCCGGTATGCAAACAGGAATTGATGCAGACAGATCTCTGGGTCTTGATGCCGGTCTACCCCTATTCGCAACGCTCTGTTCAGTGTCCGCATAAAGCGCTCGACCTCTCCATTGGCCTGCGGCCATTGCGGTGTGATCCGCCGATGTCGGATGGCTCGCTTCCCTAGGAACTCCTGAAACTCCTGCCCCTGGAACGGTGGCCCGTTGTCGGATTTTATTTCCTCTGGTAGGCCGAACATTGCAAAGATCCTTTCGAGTGCCGGCTGTACGTGCATGAACGCGGTGGATGTTACAAGCTCCACCACCGGAAACTTAGTGCAGGAGTCGATGGCTACAAGGGTGTAGCGTCCGTCTGGGAAGCTGCCAAAGTCGACATTTATCTTAGTCCATGGTACGTCACAGGGCCCTTCCGTGATAACAGGCGCAGGAGTCGGGTCAGCGCCCGTGATGGCACAGGGGTGGCAGGTCTGTATCTCTTCGTCCACCAACCTGTCCATCCCTGGGAACCACACCTTGGACCGGAGCCTGGCCTTCGTCTTGGCTGCCCCTTGGTGCCCTTGATGGGCTAGGGTCACCATCCGGCGGTGTAGCTCTCTTGGAACCACTATTCTCTGTCCTCTGAGTACCAGGCCAGATCCTCCTATGCTCAGTTCGTGCTTCACCCTCCACACTTGTCTCCTGGCGTTCTGCTCTTCCTCTTCCAACTCCGCCACGCCTTCCAAAAATCGGTGCCATCTCCCTGTCATGAGGGCGTCCTTGACCCGTTGAAGGGTGGTGTCCAGCTCCGTGGCACTGCTCATCTCCTCTTTGGTGACCGCCAGCGGGCAGGCGTTGTCTTCAATCATCTTCACGTATGCTTCCATGCTTGGGCTGTCATCCTAGGCCTGTCCGGCCTCCTCTTGCAGGGGGTGTCTCGACAGGAAGTCAGCAGGATTATCTGCTCCTGGGCGGTACAGCAGTTGAAATGAGTAGGCTTGCAGTTGTACTGCCCACCGTTCGATTCTTGGAGGTGCTAACCTATTGGATCCACTAAACAGGGGCACCAGCGGTTTGTGGTCCGTTATGACCTTGAAGGAGTGGCCATACAGGTAGAGATGAAAATGTTGGCAGGCCCAACGGATCGCTAAGGCCTCGCGCTCAATCTGCGCATATCTGGTTTCCGTCGGCGATAGAGCGCGGCTGGCGTATGCTACTGGCACGTACACTCCTTGTCGGTCTTCTTGTAGCATTACGGCACCTAGCCCCACCGGGCTCGCATCGACGACCACTTCCGTGTTCCGTTTGGGGTGGAAGTACGCCATTGTCGTTTGGTCCAGCAGGGCCCTTTTGATGTTTTGGAAAGCCTCTTCCTCCAGCGGGGTCCACACCCAGGGCGCCCCGGTTTTGTCAGCTGTCGCAGGGGCTCTGATATCGTGGCGAGATTGGGTAGGAACCTGCCGCAGTACGTCGCCATTCCCAGGAAGCTTCTTACTGCCGTTGGGCTTTGAGGTACTGGCGCGCTCCTGATCGCTGCCGCCTTCTTGGGATCTACCCGGAGTCCCTCCCGGGAGAAGACATATCCGAAGAAATCTATGGATCCTTGGTAGAACGCACATTTCTTCTGGTACAGGGTAAGGCCCCGGTCTGCTAGCCTTTGGAGGGTGGCCCTTAGCCGAGTGTGATGTTCTTCGAGGCTCTGAGAGTAGATGAGGATATTATCGCTGAGGTTGATGACCCCGACCAGGCCTGACAGAGCTTCTTGGACGGCATTTTGAAAAACCTCGGCGGCGGATGACACCCCGAAGCTGAGTCGGGTGTATCTTCTCAGACCCACGTGCGTGGAGAATGTGGTTATATATCGGCTTTCAGGGGCTAGCTCGAGCTGGTGATATCCTGAGTTTAAGTCGAGTTTCGAAAACCACTGGGCCCCGTTGAGATCCGCCACAATATCATCCATCGTCGGGGTCACGTGCCTCTCCCGTCGGATGGCCTGGTTGGGGAGCCTCATATCAACACATAGGCGGATGGCGCCCGGTTGTTTGGGCTTTGGCGCCACCACCAGCGGGGATACCCACGGAGTGGGTCCTGACACTTTCTCAATCACCCCCATGTCCTCGAGGCTCTGGAGTTCTTTTTCTACCAGCGGGCGGAGATGTATTGGTATCCGTCGATGTCGCAGAGCGTGCGGTTGGACACTCCGATCGATATGCAGCTTGACTTGATAGTCCTTCAGCTTTCCAAGGCCCCTGAATAGTTGCGGGAATTCCTTGAGCATTGCTTCGGCAAGATGTTCGTGCACCTGCTTGGCGAAGAACACGAGTTCTAGGTCCTCCGCCATGTGACAGCTAAGTAGTGTCCCCTTTTCTCCTTCAGTGACGTGGAATGTCGTTGTTACCGTGTGTGAGTCGCTTGTGACTTCTACCTCCACCACCCCTCGCAGGGGGATGGGCTCTGTACCCCCATACGTGAAAATCCTCGCTCTGCTTGGAGCCAACGGCGGTCTGGGCATTAGTTGGTCATAGTGTTTAGAGTCCATTACATTCACGGACGCCCCGGTGTCGATCAGGGCCGAAATTGGGTGTCCATTGATCTGTATGTGACACAGAGGGGGTGGGCGACCTTTCTTTCCGGACCTGCCCGCGAATGATGAACTCTCTTGATGCACGTGCGTGTCCCAAATTGATCTGGAGCGCAGTGGGGGCTAAAGAACCCACTTGTCCAGCGGAGTCGCAAACCAGCTGACCGACTGAGATCTGCGGTCACTGAGTGTCCGTTGCATGCGGCAGGCCTGAGCTTGTGGCTGCGCGCGTAGGAGCAAGATTACCACGAGGCCGCATAAGTCAACAAGGCCCTTCGTTTAGGGCGCGTGCACATTTGATGAGCACTTCTTCAGAGGCAGCAGGCGATGCGGCCGGGGCTTTGCCCTCGCGCATGTAGGCCACGCGCTGCCTCTCACAGCGCACAGCTTTCCACAGCGCCTTGCGGGCGGTTTCGCCCTACCTTCACCGTTGTTGGAGCGGGCGGGTCGTCGCAGCGTGAGGGCCGGTGGCCGGGGTGCGCCACGGCAGATGGATCGCCGTCACTGCGTGCGCTTCCGCTCCGGCACCGACACCGTCTGATCACCGCTCTTGATTTTCGCCGACGCTCGCGAGGGTCCGCATACACTCCCTCGTTCGCCAAATGTGGTGAGGTGACAGGGTCTGAGGGGCAAATACTGTGTGGGCCTGTTGTGAGGGGGTGAGGTAAATACGCACTCGACACTGTGAGGAGGTCTGGCCGTAAGGTCACGTGCGACCCACGCCACTTTATTTTATACCCCCGTAACCGCGCCCGGTCACGAGGGGTGCGGTGCATAAGCGTACGCCCGTAGAGGCCGGGTGGCACTCTACAATGTCGATGACGCGCTTGTAAAAGTGTAAATTAAATTAGGACTGGAGAAAGTAGTGAAATTTACTAGTCTGCCACGAGCAGTGCCATCAATGACGGTATGGGCCAGCCCGCCGCGACAGCTGCCCCCTGTGTTGTGTTGGGGCCTTAGGCCCGCATGCTGCTAAATCATGGACACGGACACCGTCAGTACGGTACTACAACTGGCCACGAGCACGTGCACCCGGGCCCTTTTATTACCAGGCTCACGTCACTCGTGACGCCTGTGAGGGATGCATGTGGGGTGCAAGTGTGCCCACTCCCATAGGGGAGTGGCTACTAACTCTGTGCCTGTCGAGACACTAGAACGTGTCTCGCAGGACACAACATTCCTCCCAAATTTTAATAAAACAAAAGTTCTATAGTGCAACCTGTAGGGATAAACAGTAACGAAATATACACCACAGGGTCCATCAGTTTCTCGGGTCCGGCATCAGGAAGACGGCAGACATGGACTGGTGACTTCGACTGTGGCAGGACACTCAGCAGGTATTCATCATTTAACCTGATTGGTTCAGGACACGAACTCTTGCTTGAAGATGTCATCTGCACACTAGGAACGTGCCGGTGTAAGTATGTCATTTAATCTCACGTAGCTTCCGTCCGCTGACCTGGATGATGGTATGTGGTGTGTAACAATAGTTCATTTACTGGGTGCGTCAGGATTATAGTGGGAGTCCATGGTGAAAGTTTACTGGATACTTCTGGATCGCCTGAAGTGGCTGAATTTCCAGCAGAGAGGCAAGAGCTGGCTAAACACACCCCCTGGGATGGCTTATCTCCCTGGCCTCTCCCCCTACCATCTGCACATACCTTCCTTAAGCCTAGCCATGACTCTGAGTCAAGAGTGTCAGAGTGAAACTGAAACCCAGGCCTCCCCTCTACCTTTGAAGATCATGGTTTACGACTCCACCCCCTGGCCTGGCATTCCTATAGACCAGCACACTGCCCTCCCAGGACAGTTGGTAACCCCAGGGGATCTTTATCACCTCTTCAAAGCAGCCTGGCTAATCCCCTTAACTCTGACCAATCAGGGCAGACCAGTGGAAGGCTGAATTTGGACTTACAAACAAGAAAGTCTTATAGCTTCTTTTATGTACACGTTAGGAGAAATTAAACAATATAATATTGTTGGATTTAGCATTACCATTCTGAGAAGTCTTTGAATGGTAGCTCTAGCTCTTTTCTATCAGGAGTTATTATTTAATATCTTACTGCAATGTTAGCCTATGTAACTGGGGATTTGCAATGGGAAAAATGACTTGGGCCAGTTTTCTAGCACCAGGGCTTATAAAACCATATTTATAAGTATTTCCCTAATCTCTACAGGACCCCCAACCCTTGTGCAACTAGGGGAGACTTTAGGGGTTCTGAATCTGTAAAAATATTGCAGATCCTCAATTCCCTGTGCTTCTAGCCTCAAAGTCGAATTTGGGCAGCACTTTAACACAATGTGGGGAGTGAAATGTGAAATTTCACTTTACCCAGGCATATAAAAACTCATTTTATAAGGGTGTACATTATAGATAACTGACCCCCCACCCCTGGGATACCCAGGGCTGCTTTTAAACTGACCCCAAGCTTCAGCATTGCACCCATGCAAGTGCAGAAAAGCTGCTGGCCTCTAAACTGCCATGCCCCAGGATACTGGGGACTTCTAGGTAGTTTCAATCCCCTGCCCTATTATATACTAGGGGCTTATGGGGTAGTTCATGCCAATTACAGGGGTACCCCACCATCCCATAGTGTACCCTAGTGTATGTTGGGTGTCTTAACTGTATTCTAATGTGTTCCTTTCAGCTTGGCACTGGCCCAGGGCCTAGTTAGACAGAGCCCAGGGTCAGTCAGGAGTCAGTTACCACCAGTTCCAGTCAGCAAAAGTTGGGGGTGCCCAGGGCACAGGATGACTTTACAACATAGCCCCCCCAAACGAAAGGTGAGGGGTTACTAACCTACACCCTGGTAGTCCTCCTCAGCTAAGTGGAAAAACCTGTAAAGTCCATCTGCATTTGCATGGGCAACCCAAGGTCTGTGTTCCACTGTAAAGTCCATTCCCTGTAGGGAAATGGACCACCTTAACAGCTTGGGATTCTCCCCTCTCATCTGCATGAGCCATCTGAGAGGCCTGTGGTCAGTTTGAACACGAAAGTGAGTCCCAAACAAATATGGTCTCAACTTTTTCAGTGACCACACCACAGCAAAAGCCTCTCTCTCAATGGCACTCCATCTCTGCTCTCTGGGAAGAAGCCTCCTGCTAATAAAGGCAACTGGCTGATCAAGGCCCCCTTCATTTAGCTGTGACAACACTACCCCGATCCCTTGCTCTGAAGCATCTGTCTGAACTACAAATTCTTTTGTGTAGTCAGGGGCCACTAACACTGGTGCTGAACACATAGCAGCTTTCAGAGTGTCAAAAGCCTTCTGACACTCTGGGGTCCAAATCACCTTCTTGGGCCTCTTTTTAGAAGTCAGTACTGTTAGGGGCCCCACAATGGTCCCATAATTTTGAACAAACCTTCTATAGTACCCTGTCAGTCCAAGGAATGCCCTGACCTGAGTCTGGGTAACAGGTGCTGTCCAATCCAAAATAGTTTGGATTTTAGCTTGGAGAGGCTGTACATGGCCCCCACCTACCAGGTGGCCCAGGTACACCACAGAACTCTGCCCTATTTGGCACTTGCTTGCCTTAATAGTCAGGCCTGCCTGCTGCATTGCCTGAAGCACTTCCCTTAGGTGGCTTAAGTGATCCCCCCAGGTAGAACTGTATACAGCTATATCATCCAGGTAAGCTGCACTGAACTGTTCCAACCCCGACAAGACCCTGTTCACCAACCTTTGGAAGGTGGCAGGTGCATTCTTTAAGCCAAAGGGCATTACCTTGAACTGATAATGTCCCTCTGGTGTGGAGAATGCTGACCTCTCCTTTGCTCCATCAGTGAGGGCAATCTGCCAGTACCCTGAAGTCAAATCAAAAGTACTCAGGAACTTAGCAGCCCCTAACCTGTCAATGAGCTCATCAGCTCTAGGTATAGGGTGAGCGTCATTCTTTGTGACTGCATTCAATCCTCTGTAGTCCACACAGAACCTTAACTCCTTGGGTCCCCCCTGAGGATTAGGTTTGGGTACCAGCACCACTGGACTGGCCCATGGATTCTCAGACGGTTCAATTACCCCCAATTCCAGCATCTTAGCAACCTCAGCTTTAATGCTGGCTCTGACATGGTCAGACAACCTGTACAGTTTATTTTTGACAGGTAGGCTGTCACCAGTGTCAATGTGGTGCACACACCACTCAGTGATGCCTGGGGTCAAAGAGAACAGGCCAGCAAACTGCTCCGGCACTTGCATACAGTCTCGGTGCTGCTGGTCTGTCAACTTGGGAGAGAGTATCACCCCCTCCACTGACCCATCTTGCCCATTAGTGGAGAGGAGGTCGGGCACTTGCTCAGTTTCCTCCTCCACACCCTCATCAGTGACCAGTAACATGGTCATGTCTGCCCTGTCATGGTGGGGTTTCAATCTATTCACATGCAGGACCCTATGAGGGTTCCTGGGGGTGCCAAGGTCAACCAAATAGGTAACCTCACCCTTCCTTTCTAAGATTGGATAGGGCCCGCTCCACTTGTCATGGAGGGCCCTGGGAGCCACAGGCTCCAACACCCACACCAATTGTCCTGGAGTATACTCAGGCATAGTAGCCTTTGATCATACCAGTGCTTCATGAGCTCCTGGCTGGCCTCCAGTTTCCTGTTTGCCTTGTACATGTACTCTGCCATTCTAGATCTCAGGCCTAGCACATAATCAAGCACATTGTCCTTAGCTTCTTTAAGAGGCTTCTCTAAAGACTCTCTTAGCAGGCTCAATGGCCCCCTCACAGGGTGTCCAAACACCAACTCAAAGGGACTGAAACCAACCACTATCTGTGGCACCTCCCTGTAGGCAAACAGTAAGCATGGGAGGAGAACATCCCATCTCCTCCTGAGTTTCTCTGACAACCCATTTATCATGCCCTTCAGGGTTTTGTTGAATCTCTCAACAAGACCTTTTGCTTGTGGGTGATAGGGGGTGGTGAACTTGTAGTTGACACCACACTCATCCCACATAGCAGTCAGATAGCTGGACAGGAAGTTTGTGCCCCTATCTGACACCACCTCTTTTGGAAAACCCACTCTGGTGAACACACCAAGTAGTGCTCTAGCCACTGCAGGAGCATCAATGGTTCTAAGAGGTATGGCTTCAGGGTATCTAGTGGCATGGTCAACTACCACTAAGATATACCTATTCCCTGATGCAGTAGGTGGGTCCAGGGGACCAACAATGTCCATCCCCACCCTTTCAAAAGGAACCCCAACCACTGGCAGTGGTATTAGGGGAGCCTTTGTCTTGCCCCCTGCCTTGCCACTGGCCTGACAGGTGACACAGGAGCTGCAAAACTCCTTTACCTTTTCAGACATATGGGGCCAGTAGAAATGGTTCACCAACCGGTTCCATGTCTTTGTCTGTCCCAAATGTCCTGCCAAGGGGATATCATGACCCAAAGTCAGGATGAACTCTCTGTACCTCTGGGGCACCACCAACCTCCTGGTGGCCCCCTCCTTGAGGTTTCTGGCCTCAGTATAAAGCAGTCCATCTTCCCAGTAGAGTCTGTGAAACCCACTGTCATCCCCTTCCTCTTGCTTAGAAGCAATCCGCCTCAAGCTCTCAAGGGTGGGACAGTCACGCTGTCCCTGACTGAACTCCTCTCTGGAGGGTCCACCTGCTCCTGTCAGTTCTGCCAAATCTGACCGCTCTGGCAGGGATGGAGTCCCTCCCTCAGAAGCTAGATCCTCCCCATCAGGGTTAGATTCTTCCTGCACCTCTGGAGTTCCCTGGGCTGGCTCACCAGGCCCAGTGCCCTTGTCCTTGGATGCTTGGCCCTTTGTTCCAGGGTCCAAGTGTCCAGCCCCTCCCTTCTGGCTAGTCTGTGACCTAGTCACAGCACATACCCACTCAGGGAGCTCCAATATTTTCATATCGAGTCCTCTCTCCACCTCTGACCACACAGAGGCTTCAAGATCATTGCCCAGTAAACACTGGACTGGGAGCACCTTTGACACAGCTACCTTCATAGGGCCTGTCACACCTCCCCATTCCAAATCCACCACAGCCATAGGATGGAGTTTGGTGGTGCTGTCTGCATAAGTCACCTGGTGAAACTCACCAGGTAACAAACTCTCTGGGGGCACCAGCTCATCCAGGACCATAGTTACACTAGCCCCAGTGTCTCTGATAGCCTCAACCTCAGTCCCATTCACTTTAGGCCTCTGCCTGTACTTATCCATGTTTGGAGGTAAGGCAGTAAGGGTTGCAATATTCACCCCACCCAGGGACACTAAGGTTGCTTGCCCCACCTGATTACCCCTCTCTGGGACAGCACTCTCCACCCATACACTTACACTGGCAATCCCTGTGGATGGCCCCTTAGGGGGGAGCTTCTTGGCGCAGACAGCATCTCCCTGCTTGTGCCCTGGCTGATTACAGTCAAAGCACTTACCCACCTTTGAGGGATCAAAGAACCTACCAGGCTTTCCCTGAAACCCCTTCCCTTTGAATTTGGGTTGGCTCGGGGCCCCCCCTCCTTGTGCAGGTTTTTGTGGGTCTTTGGAGGACTCCTTAGGTTTTTGACCTTCATTTCCCTGGGCCTTCCCTTGGGGAGGGACCTGTCCTCCTTTCTTCTGGTCACCCCCCTGGTGCTGAATGGAAACCCGGGTTCTCACCCACTCATCAGCTGATTCCCCCAACTCTCTGGGGTCTGTCAGCTTAGAGTCCACTAGATACTGGCGTAACTTCTCTTCTACACAATGAGTCAAAATGTGTTCTTTCAAAAACAAATTATACAATCCCTCATATGTGTCAACTTTGTTACCAACAATCCAGCCTTCCAGTGCCTTCACTGAAACGTCCACAAAGTCTACCCAAGACTTTGAACTCAATTTCTGTGTGCCTCTAAACTTTACCCTGTACTGTTCTGGAGTCAGACCAAATCTCTTGACTAAGCATGCCTTCATCTGCTGGTATGATTCTGCATCCTCTCCCTTCAGGGTCAGGAGCCTATCCCTCCCAGCTACTGGAATCAACTCCCACAGGAGTGCACCCCAATACCTAGAGTGGACCCTACTCATTTTAAGGGCCCTCTCAAAGCTGCTAGCCACCTGTCAATGTCATCCCCCTCTGTGTACTTGGGCACTATGCCCTTGGGAAGTTTAGGTTCAAATCTGCCACCCTTGGACATCTCAGCATCTTCTTCACTTTCGCTGCCACCATTCCTCTTCTCCTCCTCCCTCTCCCATCTTCTCTTAGCCAATTCGAATTTCTCCTTCTCCAAGGCAATCAACTCTAATTGAGCCTGAAGCTGCCTCTCTGCAAGGGACAGTAGTGGTCCCTGAGTCAGGGACCCTACCCCACTCCCACCACCACCTTGATTCACTTGGCTAACACTAGTTATAATGGAAGAGGCATCATCCTCAACCTCCTCTGGGAGGAGGTTGGGGGGGACACCCTCTATCCCCCCTTGTCTCTCCTCAGCTGCCCTAGCATAGACTTTTAGGGACTCAAGCAACCCTACCTTCCTAAGCTTCTTGCTAGTAGGGAGCCCCCTAAGCCTACACTGTTCCCTAAGATCAGCCATCTTAAACTGGGATAGTTTAGCCAGGTCCAGCTCCATGGTTCCCTAGTTTTGGGTCACAAAAAACTAGGCACAACAGACTTAGAACAATTTGGAAAAATCAAACAATGGATTAAAAACAGTTTAGTCCAAATTCCAAAAATCAAACTCAAAAGTTTTGTTCTAAGGCAATTTAGAGGATTTTTATAATCTTAAATCATTCACTGAAAGGTGTACTTTTCAAACACAAGTCCACATCCCACCGCTGAGCACCGAATGTTGGAAAGTGGGTTATTGGTAGGGGCAAATGTAGGTCTGCCACTGGCAATAAGGCCACTAACACATGATAGGACTCAGCATAGGTCTTAGAAAATTATTCCTATGCTCAACCCTTGGTAACGTGGCTGCGAGCAGACAGGCTTAACTTCAAAGACAGGTATGTAAAGCATTTAAAAACACCAATTCAGTAAATAATTAAGACACAACACATAATAAAACTCCAACACCAATTTATACAAATAGGAAATATTTTTATCTTTAAAATGACACCAAAATGACAAAAATCCAATGTAGGGAACCGGAGATATGAATTTTCAAAGATTTAATAAAATATAGCACTGAGAAGTTTATAGCACCATATTGGGATACCTGCTCGCGATAGACCGGGGCAAAGTCAAAGTTTCAGGCCGACCGTGATGGATCCCTAGGCGGCTTCAGCTTGCGGCAGGTCCCGGTCGCAGTTTCTACCTTCACACTTAGAAACTTTTCGGGAGCTTTTTCTCGCGAGGCCCCTCGAAGCTCCCAGCCAGTCCGGATCCGGTGAGGGTTCGCCGGCTTGACTTGTGAAGAGGTCCCGGTAAACTTCCCTGGAGCGGACTTAGAAAATTCCTCAAGATCGCTTCAGCGGGGCAATCCAGAAATCCAGGCCGACACGCGATGGAAGACAGGCGGCTTGGCTCTCGCGGTTGCTCCCGGTCGACTTTTCTACGAGCGGACTTAGAAGCTTTTCTGGAGCTTTTTCTCGCGGGGTCTCTCGATGCTCCTCATGTAGCCGGATCCAGTGAGGGTTCGCCGGCTTCAGATTTTCTCTAGTCCCGGTCAATCTCTGGAAGTCGATGCGATGGAGCTTTTAGCGGGACAAACCTGGTGGGCTTGGCCGGCTCGCGGTTGAAGGCAGGCGGCTTGGCTGACCAGGTTGAGTCGGTCCCTCTATGGAGCTTTTTTTCAAAGTTCCTCCAAAGTTCTCCAAACTTCTTGAACTTCTTCCTGAAGTTCCTCAAAGGGTCCCAAAGTGTCTCAAACTCACTCCAAGGGTCTGGAAGCTTCAAGATGGTCCTTGAAAGTTGAGGACTTCAGTTCCCACAATCCACTGGGACGTCACCCTTACAAATCCACTGGTAGCTCCCCAAGGTGCAGATTTAGTTGGTGATGTTCCAGTTGAGCTCTTTTAACCTGTAGCTTTCAGGGAGTCCACTCTTTAGTTATTTTCCAGCAAGGTAATCCACAGGGCTGCAGTTTCAGATGGTGCAATTTTCAGAGGTCAGGCCTTAGAAATCTTTGCATAGCAAAATCTTCTCAACAGGGCACTTCTTGCTTCAGTAAGTTTCAAGCAGCAGATCTGGAGGGCTCTGCCCCTCTCAGATACTTATTCAAAATTCTCTGGGTCAAGCAGCAGGTCATTCTTGACCAATGAGAGCAGGGTAACCCCCCAAGGTGATGACCACTTCCTGTAGAATGTGGCATCATTTTGTCCCAGAGTGCATCAAATCTTCCAAATCCATAATGGCTGAATTTCCAGCAGAGAGGCAAGAGCTGGCTAAACACACCCCCTGGGATGGCTTATCTCCCTGGCCTCTCCCCCTACCATCTGCACATACCTTCCTTAAGCCTAGCCCTGACTCTGGGTCAAGAGTGTCAGAGTGAAACTGAAACCCAGGCCTCCCCTCTGCCTTTGAAGATCATGGTTTACGACTCCACCCCCTGGCCTGGCATTCCTATAGACCAGCACACTGCCCTCCCAGGACAGTTGGTAACCCCAGGGGATCTTTATCACCTCTTCAAAGCAGCCTGGCTAATCCCCTTAACTCTGACCAATCAGGGCAGACAAGTGGAAGGCTGATTTTGGACTTACAAACAAGAAAGTCTTATAGCTTTGTACGTTAGGAGAAATTCAACAATATAATATTGTTGGATTTAGCATTACCATTCTGAAAAGTCTTTGAATGGTAGCTCTAGCTCTTTTCTATCAGGAGTTATTATTTAATATCTTCCTGCAATGTTAGCCTATGTAACTGGGGATTTGCAATGGGAAAAATGACTTGGGCCAGTTTTCTAGCACCAGGGCTTATAAAAACATATTTTATAAGTATTTCCCTAATTTCTACAGGACCCCTAACCCTTGTGCAACTAGGGGAGACTTTAGGGGTTCTGAATCTGTAAAAATATTGCAGATCGTCAATTCCCTGAGCTCCTAGCCTCAAAGTCGAATTTGGGCAGCACTTTAACACAATGTGGGGAGTGAAATGTGAAATTTCACTTTACCCAGGCATATAAAAACTCATTTTATAAGGGTGTACATTATAGATAACTGATCCCCCACCCCTGGGATACCTAGGGAAGACCCTGGGGGCCCCTAATATGCCAAAACATTGTAGGTTTTCTATTTTTAAGTGCCCCAAACCCCAAAGTCGAATTTGGCCACAATTTGCTTTTTAAAAGCAGTCCTGGCACCCAGGGCTGCTTTTAAACTGACCCCAGGCTTCAGCATTGCACCCATGCAAGTGCAAGTGCAGAAAAGCTGCTGGCCTCTAAACTGCCATGCCCCAGGATATTGGGGACTTCTAGGTAGTTTCAATCCCCTGCCCTATTATATACTAGGGGCTTATGGGGTAGGTCATGCCAATTACAGGGGGTACCCCACCATCCCATAGTGTACCCTAGTGTATGTTGGGTGTCTTAACTGTATTCTAATGTGTTCCTTTCAGCTTGGCACTGGCCCGAGGCCTAGTTAGACAGAGCCCAGGGTCAGTCAGAGTCAGTTACCACCAGTTCCAGTCAGCAAAAAGTTGGGGGGTGCCCAGGGCACAGGATGACTTTACAACAACGTCCTCACCGGTTTGAGTTACTATGGGTAATGTTGGGAGGGGGGGGATCCATTGGGAAAACCGCCGGGGTCTTCACGTTTGGGGGCCAAGACGAGATTCCACCGCAACAGATACTCCATGTTCTAGGATGTATGGGGGTTGGTGGGAGGGCAGGGAGGGGTTGGGGGGGGAAGTTTGTTGTTTGTTGACGGTTTCTGCACAACACACGCACCACAGAGTCCCATACTTTCCGCATCGCCTTTCGCACTACACCTTAAAGATTGGACATGACACCCACAGCAGACGACGCTCCCCGGGGGGATCTTAACATCATTTCCTGGAATGTACGGGGCCTATTGAATAAGGTCAAACGGGGGGCTGTACTTCACCTGGCAAAGCGTTACTCGGCAGACATCTTATTATTACAGGAAACACATTTACTAGGTACCAAGGCTCCATGTCTCTCTCGCTATGGCTATGCCACAGTATACCATTCCGGCTTCTCAAGGGGGGCACGCGGTACAGCCATACTCATTCATCGTAGAGTCCCATTCCAATTTACACAGCTCTGGTCGGATCCGGGTGGCCGTTTCACGGTCGTTTCCGGTACTCTGGCTGGGGAACAGATCACCATTGGGAGTGTCTACGCCCCACCACCGCTCGGCCAGACTTTTATTGACAGACTGACGCAGCTGTGGGGGGATCTCCCGAGCCACCTGACGATCCTCTGTGGGGACTGGAACGACATCATGGCTCCCTCAGATAGGTGGCGAGCTCAACCCCCAGTCGCCCCTCCTCCCAGGTCTAAACTGAACATTTTGACGCACACATTGGGTTGGGTGCACACATGGCGGGCCTTCCATCCCTCAGAGGCCGGATTCACATATGCATCATCCGTTCACCGCACCCTCTCACGTCTGGACTACTTGTTCCTCCCGCATAGCTATATCCACAGAGTGTCGCACGCCTCCATCCTGCCGCGCGGCCTGTCCGATCACTCACCGATCCAACTCAAACTCCGCCTGCAGACCCGCCGTGCCCCATACCGATGGCGCATGTCTCCTTGGCTGCTCAGAGACTCTGGAATCAGGAGATGCTCCATAGAGCAACCACAGATTATTTTAGTTTTAATACTGGGACCACTCAGTCCCCGATCATCTTATGGGAAGCCTTTAAGCCTACAATCCGTGGGGCCGATATCAGCTATCGTACAGGAGAAAAGCGGCGCCGCATGGCTCAGATACAGGACCTAGAAGATAGACAACTCACCCTTCAAACCGCACTAGTAGACGGCTCTGACGCCGGTACCAGCCGTTACATACTACATGTTCAACAGCAACTGCACCAGTTGCTTACGGATAATGCCAAAGAAGCCTGGCTAGCAACTCAATACAGGATTTATCAATGGGGCGACAAATCTAGTCAGATGCTCCATAGACTGTGCCAGGCTAGGAAATCCCCGACACAGGTCCCTCTCCTGAGATCCCCTGGAGGCGATACATGTACCTCCCCCAAGGCGGTAGTTCAGGGCTTTGCCGATTTCTATGCGGCTCTATACAACCTCTCATAGATGCTTTTCTTTTAGATGTCCCCCCAGACGCCTCTCGGACGAGCAGCGGGATGCCTTGGACAAGCCCATCTCTCTAGACGAGTTACAGGCAGCCCTCTCCAATACGCACCCGGGCCGGGCACCGGGCCCGAACGGGTTCCCATGCGATTTTATGCGCCTGTATATGGGGACCATTGGCCCACGCTTACTTAAAGCACTACACATGGCTTTGGAACAGGGTATCCTGCCTCCAGACTGGCGACATGCCGAAATAGTTGTCTTCCTTAAACCGGGCCGCCCTCCAGAAGATCCAGGTTCGTATCGCCCCATATCCCTATTGAATTTTGAGCCGAAATTGCTAGGAAAAGTCCTGGCCGATCGCCTGCGCACGTGTATTCTAGACATGGTACATCCCGATCAATCTGGCTTTATGCCACAACGCTCTACCAGGCACAACATCAGACGGGCCCACATTGCTGTGGCTGAGGCCCACCTCCTAGGACGCCCGCGGCTGTCCTACTAGCAGATATCGATAAGGCTTTTGCCTCGCTGAGCTGGACCTATCTTTTTAAATTCCTAGAAGCGATTAACCTAGGGCCCCGTTTTCGTGCCTATGTACAATTACTATATACAGATCTTACGGCCACGGTTCGCGTGGCTGGCTACCACTCTGCTTCCTTCCCCATCCGCAGGGGGACCAGACAGGGCTGCCCTCTTTCCCCGCTTTTATTTGCCTTAGCTATAGAGCCATTGGCAGCGGAGGTGCGCCTGGACGCGGTTTTCCGGGGGTTGGATTGGTCGCCCGAATGCTCAGACAGGATTGCGCTATATGCCGATGACGCGTTATTCTTCATCTCCGACCCTTGGGTCACTGGGCCAAGGGTGCTCCAGATTTTGCGGGTCTTCGGAGAGTCAACTGGATATGTGCCAATCCGTCCAAATCCGTTCTTTTCCCCATATGCGGCGAACAGAGAAGTCAAGCTTGGGCCTCACAGCTGATCGTCGCGGAAGAGGGTTTCAAGTACCTAGGTGTTCATATCACTAGATGCCCCACTATAGCGTGGTCACGCAATATAGCCCCCTTGCTCCCGGCGGTGCGCGAGGAAACAACAGTGTGGTCCCACCTCCCCTTATCACTATATGGTCGGTCCGCCATTTTTAAAATGGTGTCCTTGCCACGCTTGCTTTACAGGCTACAGAATTATCCATATCCCATTCCCCAGTCGTGGTTTCTCCAAATAAATGCGCTCCTCAATAGATTCCTTTGGGGGGAGGGGCGGTCCGGGTAGCCCTAGCGACGTATATTCAATCCACGTACTGTGGCGGGATTGCGGCAGCGGACGTACGGGCGTACTATTGGGCATCTCAGCTGTTGGTAATTAATGAATGGTGGTATAACTCTCAAGCTGATCCAGCCTATGCAGTAGAAAGGCTCTTCCTAGCGGAATACCCGCTGCTTAATCTCCTATACAGTAACTCGTCCTTAGAGGCGCTCCCCCCGGCCTGCCGAACGGTGATTCAGATCTGGAGACGTGTGTCCAGGTCCATGGGTTGGTGGGACATGCTGACAGGCGCTACTCCCCTTTGGCGGGGTACGCGCCTCCGGCCCGTTTCGACCCTGAAGGGGTTTCGCAGATGGGATGATATAGGGATATCTACACTCGGGGACGTAATGCGGGGACCCATACTTAAATCCTTCCAGAGGCTGCAGGAGGAGTTTGACCTACACAAATCTCAATTCCACAAATATCTACAGCTCCACCATGCTCTGTTTTCTCTAATTAAACACCTCCAGTTACTGCCTGAATTTTACCCCATGGAAGGTAGATTACTAATGGACGATCTGGGGGCACACAAAATCCGCCAAATATATCAGACCCTGAGTACACACTCCAAAACTAACATACATCGGACCCGGGCAGCGTGGGAGGCAGACTTACCAGCCCTGACTGACGACGACTGGACGGAGGCCCTAGCCAGCCCCAGGTATTCTGCTGTCTCCACTAGGTACCGGCTGATCCAGTTTAAATACCTCCACAGAATTTATTAAACTCGCCTTCGCCTCTGGAAGATGGGGGCTATACAGTCCCCCACATGCCTACGTTGTAACTCCGATGACGGGTCGTTCCTTCACACCGTCTGGAGTTGCGGGGCACTGCAGCACTTTTGGTCGGGCGTGCTGTCCTGCTTGGGGCGGGTGTTGGCGTGGGACATCCCGGCGGACCCTAGACTGACACTTCTCCACAGCACAGACGATATCGGGGGGAACAGATATGAGACACCTCCTCTTCCTGGGCCTCACCTTAGCCAAGCGAGACATTGCGCAGCATTGGAAGGCCTCCTCTCCCCCCTGGGTAGCAGCATGGAAATCGGCCTTAGATAAATGTATGTCAGCTGAAGTGGCGGTGTTTCAGGCACGGGGCTGCCCACAAAAACATGGTAAGATCTGGGCCAGATGGGCAATATACCGGGGCATTGACCTGTCTCTCTTAACACAACCAGCAAATCAGGACCCTCTTGAACGATTGATTATCAATGACTCACCAATCTAATGTGTTAGCTTGCTATGGATGCGGAATTAATTTCCTTATTGTACAACTACGTATCACTTCTCAAGGGATGTGTGGTGCAGGGTTGGGGGAGGGGTGTGGGGTGGGTCGTTAGGTCTGATGTTCTGCAGACCTCCTGGAGAGGATATTTCCAGTACCTATTGTTTTCATTATTCGTCATGTACCTATATGCCACTTATTGGGTTTCGCCCACGTGGTACTATAAAATCAATAAAATTTGTTGTTAAAAAAAAAAAAAGTATAGCATTTCTCTTGAGAAGTGCCGGTACTCTCCCTCCCAAAATAAAAAAGTGCTGGTACTCCGTACCGGACAGTACCGGACCATTTAAAGCACTGTGCAGCAGCCATACGAGTATCGTCTTCAAAGATTGAGTTGAATCATTTGAGCATCTCAGCCTTTCATTCTTCTGAGATCGATAAAGTAAGAACAATTAGTTGTAACACCTGCCATGTACAGCCCCTAAATTCGACAAATGGTTTGTGCTACAATATAAATAAAATAAAACCAAGTTATTATTAGTAATCAAATGTGGCTTGCATATAGTAAGGAATATGCAGTTTTCAAAGTCAGTAGATCTTTAAGTTCAACTGGTTTAACCCACTGAACGTTTTCTCAGCCTCCTTGAAGTGCCATCTTGGAGAATTATCCGGCCAATAAATGTTGCAGCAAAGGGTTTCTAAGCAATTAATAAATGCAGTTTCTGCTGCCAACACTACCATGTCTTGTTTTGCTCAATAAAGCTTTCCGACATCTTAAGGACCCCTCAAAGAGCCGTAAGGAAAAGCAGCTTTACGACACTGGAAGGCTGTGGCCAGAGCTACCGACTTTGGAAGGAACTGGGGAACCAGCTTCAAGGCTCTGCATCAGCTCACCATCCTGTGATTCTGGGCAAATCACTTAATCTCCCCGTGCCTACCAACAAAAAAAAAATGAATTTTTCCTTGTGTAATGTAAGTGGTGCTCATGTAATGTGCTCCAATACCTTCGGATCGAGTTCTCGCTGTGTAAAACTGCAAAAAAAAAAGTGCAGTACGTAAAAGTAAAACAGTGAGGATGGAATGAAAGGAGGGAGTTGTGGAGGCATGGAGCAGAGGGATGAATTGAGGAAGCGAGGGAAAAAGAAAACAAGTGATGTAGAGGGAGAGATAGTAAAACAGAAAAAGAGTGCTGAGTGAGAGCTAACTTGCTGTGTATTGATTACACATCTGATGTCTGCCAAAAACTGCATTGTCTCTTGTCACTTGAGTAAGATAAAGTTATTTGCCAGTCTGAAAGTGCATACATGAGGTCATTGTCAGAGGCACGTGTACCATTGGTTCCCTTGATATGACAGTGAAAAAGCAACATTTTTTTGCTTAATATGGCAATTTTCATTACAATTGTGAATTTTCACTAAAACTTGCAAAATGGGAAATATGGGAAAGTAATATTCACATTGGTTTAAAAAAAGAAACTTCTATGCACAGTCAACAAAGAAAGTGCACAGCACGGGTTGATCCCACCTGAAGGGAGAGGGGCACATGCTCATAGGGTTTGAACCACAGCATGACAGTATTTTTAGATACTTATACACCCAAATCACTCTGCGAAGGTTTTCTGTTGTCCTTTTTTTATGAGCATTATGTAAAAGGTAAAGAAAACCTAAACATTCCATTACAATCAGTTAGGTGCACCTTGCAAAGAACAGCTTGAACAATATCTCCCATCGGAAGACAGAAACCAAAGCATCTTTTTTCTAAAATTATACGCTCATATCTATTTTCTCTTCTTTTTACTACAGACAACCAAACATGAAACGTAGTGTTTTTAATTAAAGCAATTATGTTAATGGGTAATGTGTAATATGATGCTACATTCTTAGGGTTCTAGTGGCATTTAGAAACCCTTGGCATGGGCCCTAGGTTTGTGCTTCATGACATCACCAGAGCTCAAAGACTCATACTATCATTAAAGTATGGTGGACATGCTTTCTGTGGATTGTGGCTGTTTCATTATGATATTTGGTGTGCAATGAAAAATGAATAACCAAAATCTGTGACATAACATATGAGTATCCTACCATAGTTGTATTACACTTTGCTGCAAACTGGAATTTTTGCTTTTCAGGACAAATGAATGTACTCTTTAAAACATTGACATCTGGATATTTATGTACATCAACATCCATCTATTGTGCAATTAAAAACTTGGTCTTGTAGTGGGGCAACACAGAGTTATTTCAATTTTCAATGAATCCTGTCATAGTGCTTAGAAAAAACACATCACATTTTCCAGTATAGCCGCTCACACCCATTATTGTCGGTGCGCCTCTACCCTGATCTACAGCACCTTCACATTTTCCACTGAAGACAACCACACAAAGGGCCTGATTACAATGTCGGGCAGACGAATTGGAACCGCCTGACCTTAGGTTGGCGGTTCTGACCACATGATTACGATGCGACCGCCCATAGGGCGTCGCAAACATCCATTTTCCAATGGAAGCTTGTGCTGCGGGCGGAAAAGGGCCGCAGCACAAGCTTCCATTGAAAAATGGATGTTTGTGAACATCCCTGCACCGTGTGGCAGGCACCATGCAGTGCCTGCCACACGGTGCAGGGATGTTTAGTGAGGCCCCAGCCACCAAAGCGGAGGGCCAGGGGGAAAAGGGGCCCTGCTAGCGGCACCCAAAAACACTTTCCGACAACCTTTCTATGTCGGAAAGACCTCATTGAAAGGGCTGTCGGAAAGTGCCATCATAATCCCAACGGCGGAGCCGAGCCTGGCTCTGCAGTCATTAGGGTAATATGGTGGCTTCTGATGGGCTCCTTGAGCCTGTCGGAACCACGTCGGAATCCCCCCGCAGGTTTAACTCCAACCGCCATCATCCTTATACGGCAGTCGGACAGTAAACTTACCATGTTGGGCATAAAGCCTCTGACTGCTGGTCGGAGTCTTTCCGCCCGACATCGTAATGAGGCCCAAAGTGTTGCCAATGCACCTCAGTACTCACCTGATACACCTCTGTTATACTGAAGCCCAAGCACAGCTCTGCCAGTGCCACCTGCTATCCAAGTAGTTGGACTCCAACAAAGCTTTGCCAATGCACCTTGCTCCTGAGTCTAAGTCTGACCTGCAGCACACCTGCTATTTCAGTACTGGAGGTCACCTCACAGCTCTGCCAAAACACCCCAGTCCTGACTATCAGAACCCTAAAATACACCCAACTTTGATAATGCACTGCAATCCTGACCTGCAGGGCCTGCAAAGGATTAAGGATTAGAAAGCGACTGGAAAAGGGTAGTTTTAGGAATTTGGAGTGTGACAGGGATGTGGTTTGTGATAGGGACTGGGAAGCGGATAGGGACAGGGAGTGTGACAGTGATGGGAAGTGTGACGGGATGGGGAATGACAGTGAGTACAAGTGTGAGTGAATGCAAATGAGTGTGGCAGGGATGGAAAGTGTGAGAGGGGTTGTATTGTGGCAGAGATTCAGAGTTTGGCAGGGATTATGACTAAGAATGTTACAGGGACTGGATTGTGGCAGGTGCTGCTACAGAGACATGGATCAGAAGAGGAGACCATCATACTCCGCCCAGTGGTGGCCGCTACGGTACGGGGTGGCAGTGTGGGTGGGGATGAAAAAATAACAAAACCCACTTACCTCTGTACGGCTGCTGCCTCTCCTCCTTCTTCTTGGATTCCCAAAAGCACACAGGCTCCCAGACTCCCCGAAGCCAATCAGGACGCTGCTGTCACCAGCATGACAGAAGCATCGTGATTGGTCTGAGCGTCCTGTTTCAGCGCTCAGACAGGGACTGAGAGCCTGTGCATGTTCTCCATCCAGGCTGTGCAATACAGACGGGTGAAGAACATGCTAAGACGGCCGGCCAAACCGTCAAGCACACTTAAGTGCACCAACCACTTCTCCCCCTGCTGGCTGTGATGACAGCCTAGCCCCGCCCCACCCCAAAACTGACTCGGTATGGAAAAATAAAATGATAATAACATTGTGTTTTTATCATTTTATTTTTCCTTTTTTGCACTGCTCAGAGAGGGAACGCAAGCCGGAATCCCACTGTGCATTCACAGCGCCGTCATTAGAACAAACGCGTCTTTAGTATGCATTCATTCAGCACGCAAGTCGCTATAACGACTTGCCTTAGGGGGGCACTGGATTTTGGAATATGTTAATTTACTTTTCCAAATCCTGTCTGTGCAACAGTAGAGAAGGTGTTGGACTTTAAATCCAACACCAATGAGTTCCCCCGTAAGGCAAGTCATACTAAAGACTTGAGTGCTGAACAAATGCATACTAAAGACACATCCGTTCTATTGCCGGCGCTGTGAAGGCACAGCAGGATTTCAGCTTCATTCTTAAGGACCATTCCCCTCAGAGAGCAGTGGGGCGACGCTCCTCCGCCTTAGCGGAGGAGCCGCCACTGACTCCGCCTCCCTCTGCCTTGCTCCCGCAGTTTCTGGATGCCACATTGAGCTATTAAACAAAGTCAAACAGATGTCGCTCTCAGGTTATCTCATTTAAAAGGTTACAAAATAAGCATGGTGGAGGACCACATAAAATATTAGATAAAGTCTCCACACTATTTTGCTTTTTCTTTTCTCCATTAGCCCCTCCTGCCACCCTCCATATTTTTTCTACTCTCTCTACCATCTTCTTTCTCCTCCCTACTACTGCCACTGCTCACTTGTCTCACTGTTCTTGCCTTTTTCAATTCCTCATTCGTTTTAGGCTCCCCATCCTCCTTCGTCTATTCACAGCCCTTGTTCCAGATCACCTCATTTTGTTCCTCTTTCAAGCTCTAAATACTTCGTTTTTCTCTCCCCATATGCAGCGGTGTAAAAAACCTGAGGGGGCCTCCTGCAAGATATGCTGAAGGGACCCATCACACTCACATCAGTAGGGGCTGAGGGGGCTCCGTGGGGCCCTTTATGGCGCCCCACCCATATCATTCCCTCTTCTCCCTCTTAATAATGTGTTTTTGTAAATAGTGCTTACCACTGCAGATGTGCCATTTTGTATCACTGTAAACAACAGATTTTACTATGCTTCTTTTGAGAATAATAAAGCATTGCGAAGTGGTGGCAAAGAAACATGTTGGTGCTATAGAAAACCTCTAATTAGAATCTAATTATAATAATTTACCATAAGTAAGAGCTCTATGTGTTTTGATCCAAGAAGGAGAAGAGTGGCTGGGTAGGCCCTGGTGACATTTACATTTGTGGCATGCTTGTTGCACAGTCTTAGTCCGAGGAGGGACAATGCCATTGGCCAACCGTGTTGTTGACAGACCTTGAAGAAGTAGGGTTGTCCGTTTTCTCCAAGAAAATCCTGGCTATTTGTTAACGTTTTAAGCTTATGAGTGGACATGGGGCTGGTAGTGTTAGAATTACGAATTCAGCAGTTGGACTGCCATAGGACTGCTGCAACCACCAGGGATCCGCGATCCCTTGTGGTTGTGAGGCGGTCAGGGGAAGCAATATGCTCAACGGTGCCCCTGCGGCACCACCAAGCATATTACGACTTTCCCGTCCGCCAACCTTTTTATGGAAGTGAGCCCGCAATGAAAAGTGTGGCGGTGGGGAAAGAAAGGGGCCCTACATACCCGCCGTTGCCCCTGTGCATGGGGATGCATGCAGGGGGGCACATGTGTGCCCCCCTGTATGCATGCACCCCCCTGTACCTGCACGCCATGGACTGCACAGTCCATGCCGTGCAGGTTAGGGCTGTGGCGCTCCCATGCGGTGTCTTTTGAAAGGCACTGCCATTGGACCGCTGCGCCTTCCGCCCGTCAGACTACAAAACAACTTGTAATCTGCCAGTGATCGACTTTGGTGGTCTGGGAGAGGGAGATAGCATGGCGGCATTCTCCCAGCCCACCAAAGTCGTAATCAGGCCCAAAGTCTGTAAACGACCCTGTACTCTTTTAACATAGCAATTCTGCCTTTGTTTTATTGAATCATATTTTAAGATTAGGTTGCCAAACTTTGATATGCTTTTGAAGTATTTTCTACTTGTATTAACTAGATTTTGATTATATTGAAAAGAGGTGTTGGTACTCGCTTTTATCAATTTTCCAAATTGTATTATTTGGTCCTTGTTGGATTTGGCCCTCTCTGGAGGGTCACCCCCACCCCACATTTTTTGCTTTAACCCTCCTGTGCTCTCTCCTTCAAAATTGGTGAGATTGGCTTACACCCAATCGCCACATTTAATTTACTTGCAAATGCCTAATAAAGGGGTACTACATGTACCCAGGCTCTGGAAATTAAAAACTACTCGTGGGTCTGCAGCACTGATTGTACCACCACTTAAGTTACACCCTTTACACCTGACTCAGGCCTGCCATTGCAGCCTGTGTGTGCAATTTTAAACTGCCATTTTGACCTGGCAGAATAAACCTTTTGCCAGACCTAACCCCTCCTTTTTAATACAAATAAGTCAGCCCACAGGACAGGATGCAGTGTATTTAAAAAGTTAGAAACTTACTTTTAAGTTTTTCATGTCCTGGGAGTGAAAAACTCTTAATCTAGTTTTTCACAACTGCAAGACCTTCCTCTTCCGTAGGATATCATTGGTTTATCTTATTACATTTAATAAGTAATAACATTTGATTAGGAGCAGGTAGGGAATTCGTGTTTGGTGTCTGACGATTTGTAAATTTAAAACTCTCTTTAATGGTGAAGTCAGATTTTAAGTCAAAATTCTGAAAATGCTACTTTTAGAAAGTTGACATTTTCTTGCCTGACCATTTGGTGTCTGCAGTCTGTTGCTGGGTCACATGACTAGGTGTAGTTGGCAGTTGGCGTTTGTGTATTCCTAGATAGAACTCACACTAAGTATAGGACAGCACTACTAGATATGAAGAAAAGGGAAGTGTAATGGTGGGCATAACCATTATATGGACGTAAACCCTCACTCACCCGAGGATGACATGCTTCATCATAGGGTTCCTCCAAACACACTCTCATCACAAGCAGACCCTCTGCATGTTGCTGTCTTGCCGCATGATATGACACTCCCATTCAGAGTCATATTATGCCGCAAGACAGCACCACGCAGAGGATCTGCTTGTGATGAGACTCTGGATTTGGTAGAGTCTGCTCATAAACAGTACCAATAGGATCTTCTGACCTTCCGAAATCAATTACGACTATTGCGTATGGTTGGTCTGGAAAGTTTTTTCCTGACTGTTTGTTTTGTTTTATTAACACTTTGAGCAGAGTGACTAGAGAATTGGTCCTGACGAATGCCCCGAACACATAGTTGTCACCTAGGGCAGAAACATGTTGACCAAACAGGGTAGAAATCTATAACCCTTTCTCACGTTGCTGTTTTTAATCTGTCCAATAGGACGTGATAGTAAAGATTGGTTGTCTCTACTGAGATAGTTTTAAATTCACACACTATTTTCTTTACTTTGCACTCTGCCCCTCATTGACACTCTTGAGGCATATACATTCACGTGCTTTTTTTTAGAACACTCCCGCTCCTTCCCTGAAGGGAAGTTGTAGCCCACACTGGGTACCTTGCGGTCCCAGTGTGTTTGGAGGAACCCTATGATGAAGCATGTCACCCTCGGGTGAGTGAGGGTTTACGTCCATATAATGGTTATGCCCACTGTTAGAACTGGGGGTCTCTAGTTGGCAGAGGTAGGTACCTTTGTCCAAATAAGGACCCTTGCTTCTAATCAGGGTAAGGGGGATACACTACTAAAATAACCCCTGCTCACCCCCTTGGTAGCTTGGCACGAGCAGGCAGGCTTATCTCAGAGGCAGTGTGTAAAGCATTTGTGAACACATACAGTAACACAGTGACAACACTACAGATGGACACCACACAGGTTGTATTATAAAAATAAGTATTTTTATATAGACTTAACACAAGACCCAAAACGACAAAAATCCACAATACACTATGAAAAATATGACTGTCAATGGTAGAAAATAGTTCAGTTCAATAAAGATGGTAAATGCGACACTCAATGTTCAATGTACCTTTGGATGCGTAACGCGATACAAACAAAAGAGTTGCAGGGAAGGTGATGCGTCGGTTCCTTACACGCAAGAACGGTGATGCGTCGGTTCCTTGCTCCGGGGGAGGTGATGCGTCGGCTCCCTACTGCTGCGTAGGGGACGGTGATGCATCGGTTTCTTACCGGAGAGGAGGTGATGCGTCGGTTCTTCACCGTGTGGGGAGGTGATGCGTCGGTTTCTTACTGCGTTTCTGTGGCGATGCGACCCGCAGCGCCGCGATGACGACCCGGTGCAATGAAACAAAATGGCGTCTTCCTCTCGATGCGACACTCAGGGGGCGATGCGTGCACGCCCGACGGCCGTGCGGCGACTCAGTGATTCTTCCGAGCCGCGACAGGCCCTGCGACCCGCTTCTCCGATGATGCGACGGCGTCTGATGCGACGGCGTCTGATGCGACGGCAACACTCTTCTCCAGTGATGCGAGGCGCTTCGGCGATGCGATGGCGACAGTGGCGGCACGCTTTCTCAGCGATGCGACGACAGCGGCTGCGGCGGTGACACTCTTCTTCCTCGTGAGTCGCGCTTCCAGTTCCCAGCGACACGCAGTCTCTCAGAAGGCCCAGCACAACAGCAGACACTTTGAATTCCCAGCAAGGGAATTCAGGGGAGCTGGTTGGTGAAGTCTTGTGTCCCTGAGACTTCAGCAGGAGGCAAGCTCAATCTTCAAGCCCTTGGAGATGTTCTGCAAGATGATGAAAGTAGCACAAAGTTCCTTTCTCCTTTCTTTGTCAATCAGGCAACCACTGCAAGCCAATCCCCCAAACAGCACACAGCATAGGGATAGTCTCCTCCTTCAGCTTCTCTGGTTCCTCTCCTCAGCAAAGGTTTGTCTTGTTTGTTCCAGAAGTGATCTAAAGTCTTGGGGTCAGGGCCCCAGTATTTATACCCATAAATCCTTTGTCCTCTGAAGGCAGAGGGTCCTGTACCTAGTCCAAACCAGTTCTGGGTGCATTCTTCCAGGGCACACCTTCTCTCTTTGTCAGTGTGGGCCAGGGTCATCAGACACACCACAGGAGGTGGAGCCAGCATTGTGGAAGGCAGGCACAGCCCTATTCAGACCCAGGTGCCACTCCTCCCACCACTCTACATGCAGATAGGTCTATTCAGCCCTGTGTTGACTCACCCTGTCTCCTGGAGTACCCCAGCCCCTGTCACTCACAAACCCAGACATACAATACACAAGCTAGCAGAGGCAGGCTGGATGATTTAGGCAAGAAAATACCTACTTTCTAAAAGTGGTATTTTCAAACACCGAATGTTAAAACCAACTTCACTAAAAGATGTATTTTATCATTCTGAGTTCAGGCATACTAAATTCGTTTTTCTACCATGTTCCCTGGGTCAGTTAGGATTATAAGATGTTATAATCAAACTGCCCATTCTGGCCTATGGGGACAGGTAGCCTTGCAATAGTGAAAAACAAAATTGGCTGTAATTCACTATCAGGACATGCCACACACATCAGGGCATGTCCTACCTCTTACATACAATGCACCCTGCCCGCAGGCATACTTTAGGGGTGACTAACATGCAGAAAAGGGAAGGTTTGGGGACTGGTAAGTGGGTGCACTTACCAAGTCGACATGGCAGTACCAGACTGCACACAGGCTCTGCAATGGCAGACCTGAGACACGCTTTCCAAGCTGCTCCGGTGGGTGGCACAACCAGTGCTGCAAGCCCACCAGCAGCATTTGATTTACAGACCCTGGGCACACGCGGTGCACTGTACTAGGGTCTGACAGTAAATCAAATAAGCCAATCATGGAGTCACTAATCCATACATTAATTTATAACAGAGAGCATATGCACTTTAGCACTGATCAGCAATGGTAAAGTGCCCAGAGTCATCAAACCAACAAAAACAGGTCAGAAAAAGTACAGGAGGAAGGCAAAAAGTTCAGGGATGACCCTGCAAAAAGGGCCAAGTCCAACACCCACCATTACACTTCCCTTTTCTTCATATCTAGTAGTGCTGTCCTATGTGTGAGTTCTATTTAGTTTGGAAGAGTGTAGGTTAGCCTAGTACTTTTCCTTGGTACTACAAACTTCCTTTTGACCCCCTGTGTGTGAGATGTTTGTGTATTCCTCCCAGACAGTATCACAATAGGGGATCTAGGTGCTGGCAGAAGGGGCCATTCTGACTTGATGAAGGGGGAGGAGATGTCACCTGTCACACTTGCATTTCAAAGACACTGACTCAGCTCACACACAAAGAACTTCACACTAGCCTATTATGACAACAGACAGACTGGGACCAGAGCAGGGAGGCAGTAAATTTCAAACACCTCTGTGGAGGGGCAGGGGGGGAACTCAAGAAGCTTCTCCCATTTCAAAGCTCGCACCAGGTATAAATAGTGGACCCTCAGACCCAATTCTTCAGATCACATCTGGACCTGTGGAAGACTCAGAAGAAGGACTGTTCTGCAGCCCTGCTGCTCTGCTACAAGAAGGACTGCCCAGATGCTCTGCTTCCCTGCTGCCTTGCCTGCAAGAGGGACTGTTCTGCTGCCCTGCTACCTGAGGAAGAAGGACTGGACCTGCACCTTGAACCCAGGACCAACAGAGTGACTCCAAGGGCTGGTTGGCTGGCCTCCTGTTCTAAGCTACAGGGACACAACAAGCTCCAACGCCCTTGACCCCTGCACCTAGACTCTACCTGCTGTGAGTCCCAACCACCCAAGTGGTGCCTCCCCAGTCCTGGACTCTTGGAAGTGGAAGGTGCTATGCCAGCCCAACTAAGGTCCCCATCAGAGCTGACGCAGCATGATGCAAACTGACACAGCCTTCACAGCTCCTCATTGGAACTGAAACAGCGTGAGACAACTAGACGCGGGCCTCACATCGCAGCCCTCGCAACGCCTCATCGGAACTGATGCAGAGCGACGCAACTCGACCTGGACCTCGCCTTGCAGCCCTCACAGCTCTTTATCGAACCCACACTGCATGATGTAACTTGACATGACGCATCTCAACGCAGCACCTCACATCACTCATCGGAACTGCAGCAGCGCACCACCCCGCATCAAGGACATAAGGTACAATTCTCAGTAGGCTTAACCTGGACCCTGTATCCAGCCTGCGCTCAATTGCGGGTGGTCTGAACATGTGACTTTTTTATGGTCCGGTACGACCAGATAACCACAGTTGGCGCTTTGTCCTTTTAAGCACTATGTTTACCTAAACTTATAAAATTGCAAATCTCCAGTTCTACTAATTGGATTTTTGACATTTTGGTGTCAAATAACTTGTTACATTTTACTCTGTTTTTCTAAATTGTGTGGGATTTTTCTTGTGTTGTGTTTTCACTTCCTTACTGTTTGATTTTTTTTTCATAAGTACTTTACACATTCCCTCTAAGTTAAACCGGACAGCTTTTGTGCCAAGCTAGCAGAGGATTATGCACAGATGAATTTAGTGACTTTTTGTTGTTCACCCTGACAAGGACTGCATACATCCCAACACCTTACCTCGTTCCATCATGTCCTGACACAACGAGCCACACAATAACTTTAACATTGTTTTGCATGTGTATAAGTTAGTTATCATGACAAAAGTAGAGGATGCTCGGATGCATCTGACCTGCACCTCCCCCACACCCCCAAGTCTCTCTCTGATCTCCAAGCTCATGACTTCCCCACCACATCCCAAACCCACTCTTCACCCTTTCAACCCCAGCACTGTCACTTTGCATTTTAATACTTGATTGAGTGCTCTATTCCTGACTTTTGACCAAAAGGTTTGCTTCCCTTCGCCTCCTGGCGTCAGTGGACCTGGTAAACCAAGCACAGAAACCAAGCAGAAGCCCTGGCCCCATGAACATAGCATCCGCCACTGTTTTCTTGCTGAATATGGCGCCGCTTCCCTGCTCGGACCTTGACCTTGCCTGGGCTCAGTACATGCCAGCGCTGAGCTGCTGGCACAGCAAAATAAAAGCTTTAGGCAGAGAAAACATTAAAACTGAGTGAACTGCAATGCATTTATATTTTGAAATGCAAGCATTTTCATTTATAACGTCGAAGGGACTTGGCCTGCTTTGGCAAATAAAATGTTTTCATTTCAATGTTAAATGCCTGCAGTTTTGTATATTAACATCATCTCCCGCCCACCAACCCAGTCACCAGGAGTGTGTACCGGGAGCTGCAGGAACAAACAACAAGCCAGAGGGGGGCATGGCACCCTGTCCCTCTATTACTTCCACCACTGGGGGGGCGGGGTGCGTGCGTGTCCACGTGCTGTGGGAATGATAAGAGCAACTCATGTTTGGCGTCTGGGACATAGCACCATAACACGTGATGCAAACAGGGATCTGACACATCATGCAGCAGCCCCTCCCTAGGGGCCGTGCTAACACTCACCCCTCACCCATCCAACACAGACGTCACCAGTCAGGTGACCCTGCTAATAAAAGGGGCCGCGTGCACGTGCCCAGGGGCCAGCCCTAGTAACCACATATGTCGCCTGTGTCATCCTTCTTTAAGTATGGCGGCTTTGGGCCCACGACTTTACAGATAAGAACACCATTCACTAGCAGGAGCTCCAGAAAGAGAAGTGGAGCACTTTACGAGGGGCTCCCTCCCCTGTGTCTTAGCATGAGAAGCTTCAGAGTTTGAGATGGTTTTCATGAGGGGAGGCTAGTCCACCCTATGCTGGCATTCCAGGTCATCCAGAGGTCAGGGTTATAGTGGGGACATTATGCTTTACAATGCACTATTTGCTCCCGTTTTGCTTCGCTAGATTGCTGTGTGCAATTCATATTAGGTATTTACACACCACCTTTGTTAGAATTAAAGGGCTGCCCTTTGTCACCACATGTTTAGAAAGTTCAAAAGCTGCAATTGACCATGAGGCCATTTGAGGAATATTTTGCCATTAATTTAGATAGAAATTATACTAACAAGCCTTGACAAAGTCAACAGTTCTCACCTTTTAGACCTGTTGGCTGTGCCAATGGTTTTTGCCGATGCTGTGCAGCACTGGCAAAAAAAAAAGATAGAAACAAATGCGAAATGAACGCAACTGCATGTGGTGGCCAGGCATTCCATGGGCATGCACGGAATGACATGGGCATGCACGGAATGACATGGGCATGCACGGAATGACATGGGCATGCACGGCATTCCATGGGCATGCACGGAATGACATGGGCATGCACGGAATGACATGGGCATGCACGGAATGACATGGGCATGCACGGAATGACATGGGCATGCACGGCATTCCATGGGCATGCACGGAATGACATGGGCATGCACGGCATGACATGGGCATGCACGGAATGACATGGGCATGCACGGAATGACATGGGCATGCACGGAATGACATGGGCATGCACGGAATGACATGGACATGGGCATGCACGGCATTCCATGGGCATGCACGGAATGACATGGGCATGCACGGCATTCCATGGGCATGCACGGAATGACATGGGCATGCACGGAATGACATGGGCATGCACGGAATGACATGGGCATGCACGGCATTCCATGGGCATGCACGGAATGACATGGGCATGCACGGAATGACATGGGCATGCACGGAATGACATGGGCATGCACGGAATGACATGGGCATGCACGGAATGACATGGGTGCCATTTGATCTTGATTTTTCTTTACTGATACATGATTGCAGACACCACTTGGACCAATAAATTAGAAAATTAAAGATTACTTTTGCAAAAGCGATTTTTTACTTGAGTGGCCCTCAACATATTAAAATGAATTAACTTAAAATTCATTTTTAAAAGTTCATGAGGGGCATAGGTGAAAGAGGTGTAGAATGGAAGTGTGAGGGGGCAACGAGTAGTGAGTGGGGTTCAGGGAGCAACAAAGGCACTTGAGGCAGGACCCTGAGGAGAAAATAATTACATTAAAAAGAAAAGCAAGGTAGCGGTGGGGAAAGCAATGGGCGAGCTTGGGTGGTGATGAGGTAGCAACACACGCGGGAGCAGCCGTTTGTAGGAGGGGAAGAGCATACAAGGGAAAGAGCTAGAAAGCACTTGAACTTTTATGGAGTGATGAAAGAAAAAGAAAAAAGTAGTTCTCTCAATGTGAGCAGCGGAAGGATATGTCAGCCAATTATAAGGGTGGTAAAAAGGCTTTCTCTAGGGGAGGGACAAACACAAGAAGAAGGCCAAGGAAAGCCATTGAATAAGAAGCAAACAAATGAGTCAAATGCACCCGGGGGCCTCACTGTTACAAAGTTTTGCATAATGTGTTTTAATCCTCTTGCTGCCTCTACTATGTAGTGAAAGTGTGAATTATGCTCACTGGACTGGAGAGGGTGCACAGTGTGACCCTGAAAAGGAGGGTATCGGTTTCATTTCAGGCAAATAATAGCTGTTTTGAGATTTTGTGAATCGCAGGCTTTGCCACCGCAGAATGGCTGTACCTCTGGCCCCTGCTGTCTCTTGCAGACCTCCATCCCTACATGTGATGGTAAGAATATGTAGTGTTAAAGAAAATCTGTGCACACATTGATTAGAATCTGAGGTATAGTAACAAAAAGAACAAGCATTTGCAATGCAATAGGTCTCGCATTACTGAAAGTTTGAGCTATTGGCGTTGCATTATTATTTGCAACACCAATAGCTCAAACTTTCAGTGATGCGAGACCTATTGCATTGCAATTTTTTTTTTTTGCAATGAAGTGATAACACGAGACAATCGGTAGAGCACATAACAACAGACGTAAGAGGGCCAGTCCTCATGGGAGGCTACAAAAGGAGAAAAGGCGGTACTTAGAGGGACTACTAAGGCTATTCACAAATCAAAAGTAACCATTTAGAAAGGACAGTAATTGGAGCCAATTGATAAGATGTGTGGAAAATGGGCGGAGGCTCAAGTCCATACCTGAATACAGCCCTTGTGGAGTTTTAACTCTGTTTAATCCACTTTCTTTTCTAGGTGCCTCATGTCACTGCCATGCGCTACCACCCACCACGGTAAGCCCAGGGTGTCTAGCTCAATATCACAGTATGGCCATTTGTAGCAATGCCATCTCTGAAGGACTTAGGTCCGGTCGACCCCTTGGCACAGGCCCCATGAGTGTGAAATCTCATCAAACGTCAGAAAAAGGCACACCCGTGCAGTCGCTAAATCCGACAGAAAATGGATACGATAAAACCCGCACCGCAACCTCAGACGTAGGCAACGTTTGGCAGAGGAAATGGCCCAAGTTACAAACAATACAACTTTTGACGTGTAGCTCGGGGAGTGCCTGCCCTGCTTTTTGTTTGAACGACGGTCCCACTTGTTTCGACAAATACATTCGAACGTGACTGAAAAATAACACCATTAGGCACACTCAATCCACGTGCGTCCTAGCCTACTGCAGCTCTGGGGAAAAAAAACATTACTTTTTAATCTCCGGGTTTGCAACAAGCTGCGCGCTAAATGTTTGCCTGTCGTGTTTAAAGTGCACCAGCAGCATTTTGTTGTTTTGAAGATAATGTTCGCTGTTGTTCAATAGTAACACTCAAAATGGCTTTTATCAGGAGTCTACTGCTTTTTGGGGAGCCACAGTTGACCTGGAGCAAAGGGCCCAAGTCTGCCAGGAGTTTTTCACCCAGGTTAAGTTTTCCCAGTGCGCAATGACCAGCTGCTATGTGTAAAATAACGATTACGCAATGTGGGCAGCGCACAAAAAAAGCAGCTGGTGAAGGCTGCTTTGAAGCCATTATCGTGATGTTACACAGGTTTGGACAAGTCGTTTCCATTTTAAGGAAACTTCACTTTCCATTTAAATGCTTTTACTTTTTCCCTGAATCACTGCGAGCTGCTTGTGTAGGGTGAGGTCGCAGTTATTTTGACTTCACTTTCAGTGAGCTGACAAGAAGGCTTATCGAGTTAATAGGGTGCTGCTGTTATCTGAGTGACACAAGGTTCGACATCATGTGATTCGGGGCAAATCACTTAATCCAATTCCCAAAGAGGTAGCAATTATGCAAAGAATGATACCTTGCAAACTGAGGACCTGTTTGAATAAAGAACGACAGATGTTCTGTGGGTGACAAAAATAAACGCTAGGTTTTCGAATATAGATTGTTGGGGAATTTTTTTTCCTAAAGATAGCAGTCGAGCGAGCAGCTAATAGTACTCCAGTTATTTTGATCCTTAGCTTCCATACCGTTCTGGGTTTGAGATCAATCGCCAAGTGTAGGTATAACCATAGAGCCTCTGGCCAGATTAGGACAATCATGTACACTTTTCCTGCATTCGGACCTGCAGACAAATCCATGCACCATAAAAGGCGTACTTCTTTTAAGTCAAGGTACCCAAACGAGTCAATCAATCAAGGTATCGGTCTCAGACTTAAGTTACTCAATAAATGTAAAGTACACCATGAACCCGAACGGCTGCAATAGTGCTGTTAAAGGGAGCTTTTCTTCTCAGACACTTGATTTTTCAGCTTCTCATGCTTGAATCAGTCAATTACAATGCAACAGTTCGAATCAAATTACAAATTAAACTGTCCTTCAACATAGAACAAACGTAAATACATTTTATACCCAGATAATTTAAGCTACTGTATTTTAGTATTTCAAGTTTAGTGCGCACAGCTGGAGAAAGGGACAGTCGCAAAAAGTAGCCCTTTGTTAGTTCAAATGAAATCTTTCAGGCAATTTGATCACGAAGTCTTCGTGGTTTCTGAAATGTGCAGTAATTTCAATGAAAAGTAAAAGCACTTTACCATTCTGCACGTTGAGTCACTATTGAACTAATATTCCACAAAATAAAACCAATCAAACAATGTATGAAAACGCTTACGGATGAAACAATTTACTTCACACTCGTTTCATAAAGTTGATGCTGAAGGATCTGTACACGGAGGTGACACGCTGCGACTTATGGCGTGTGAAATTAATGCAGGTCACCGCATTGCATGACCAAGTCAAACACAACATAAATAAGGTGTCTTGTTTTAGGAATAAATAGGACGATCCCTACCAACTACCACTTCCAATTATTTTATTTGTGTTCTTGTGATCTTGCAGTACATTCAAAACCCAGAGGGTGGCAGGATGCCCTAATATTCTCCGCACGAAATTAAACTAAAACTACAGTAAGTCGAGTCAGGTTTGTGTGGCACCTTTACATCCAATGTGTATTGAGTTAGGTGAAGTTATATCCCCAATGATGCGTGACCAACCTTCCCGAATGCTACAAATCGCAATACGTCATACATCGCAGTCAGTCCAGAAAATCGGCTGATAGGGTTGGATCTACTTGTAAACTTGATGAAACTGGTTACGAAAGGTGGTACAACGTCGAGACATTACGGGTAAAAAGATGTAATTCAGGTGTCATCTACCTTCCTTTCACAGGATGTTAAATGATCAGAAGTGTATAACATGTCAAGATACATTTAGGTTGAGGTCCCCATTAGGTAAATAAACAGTGGTGCGCGCGCACCACAGAGGAGCGGGGGAGGGAGCGCGGCAGCGACAGCGAGGCGAACGCGCGCTGCTGCGCGTTCTGGCCACCGTCGGGAATGGGAGGAGCGAAGGCGGGACATGCGCCCGCCTTTGCCCAATCGCGTGCCGTTTTTTTAAAAAAAACGCTCGCGCCAGCCAATGTGGGCTTCTGAAAACAAAACCACACGCACGAGCGTGTGGGTCGTTTTCAGAAGCCCTTTCTAAAGGTCTCGCGCTGCGCGAGCAGTGCTGCGCACTGCAACGCAAGGCGCGAGACCTAAAAATCAATATCTGTGGATCAGATACTCAGTCGGACAGAAGGTCACCCTAAACTGTACGTGCTAAATAAAGACAACACGAAGATATAGAGTTTTGAATATAGGCTTTCGAAGAGGCTCACTTGACCTTCCTAAAATAAAGCATCTTGGAGTCAGAGATCATGATAAAGGGAGAGCTGGACTAAATTCTCTTCAAGTTCCTTGGAAGAGAATCCCCAAGGGATAGGTGTGGCGCAGCAGCCAGAGCAGCTGACTCCGGAGCGTAGTTCGAATCAGGGCGCCGGCAGCAGCTCAGCTCAGCATCATGTGACTCTCTGGGCAATATCTCAATCTCCTCGACGGCCTCCAGCGCCTTGGAACCCTTGAGGGGTGATATGTCTGTGCTTTACAAATACGAATTATTATATAAAAGTGTAATTTTTCATTATTTTTGTCAAAAATTCCACGAGGATGAATCCCCAAACGGCCCTACATATTATACGGCACTACATAAAAATAACATCTTCTTTACACTGCACTAAATAATAGAAGGTTACAATTTATGTGGCATGTGGATAACGTGTTTTACTTTACCCACATTAGTGGTAATCAATTTATTGTTTTAATAATACTAAAATATTAATTGCCTGCCAGGACTCAAACTTGTAACCCTCTGAGTTTTAAAAGCTATCATTAATTTCTCATTCATTTACCACCGCCTATGTTTAATGTATCAAATATAAAGGATGGTGCTGACGACGGAATAAATAATACCTATTCCGTCGTCTGTCGGCTTCCCCCCCTGCTGCGCCCTGCCCCACCCCACCGTGCTTACCTGTGCCGGCCGCCCTGCCCCACCGTGCTTACCTGTGCCGGCCGCCCTATTGGTAAAAGACAAAATCACTTCCGCTAACTCTCGTAGGGACCACATGACGGAGGTTGGTATTTCAGGGGTGCCCTTAAGGACTGGAGGGAGCAATTGTTTTGTCAGAAAAATATGAGCATATAATTTCATATGTACAAGACAAAAAATGTGTGCTTTATTCACTCGACTGACAGTTAAAGCAACATTGAGAAACATGGGTTCCAAGACACAAGCGTGTAGATGTAATCATGGGAGTACATAACATGAATGTTAAGCTTACAAAAGTGTGTACACCTTACACATTTGTCGGTGCTTACATATATATTCTTGTGACCCCTTGTGCACTGTATGCATGTATAAATGTACACACATACATACAGTGCTTAATTTGAGCCGTGGTTGCAGGTGGTGGGCACCCTCGCTGATTTTCGGGGAGCAGCCCTTATTTTTCATCATCAGACTTTGGCCCAGGATATGAGAGAGAAATGCAGAAAACGGGAAAAAAGGAGCAAGAGAAAAACGGGAAAACTGGGACAAATAGAGAAAGCAGGGATGAAAAAGAGCCCGCCAGAGTGAAATATAGAGACAGAAATAGAAGGGTGGTGAACAAAAGTCTATGCAGCCTTGGTATTCGGGAATAATCAAGCACTTACTCCAGTTTCCTAACCTTATGCATGCGGAATGGTTGTTATGTCAGGAATATTGTGGACTTCTGCCGTTTTTTATGTAACAAAATTATTTAACATGCATGGCACATTTTTCTACAAACTTTTTTAAATCTTGATTTAAGATGACAAATCCCCACAGTTTCTGCACTGCACGTGCCAAATCCCTTCTGGTGTAACAAAGATGCTCAGGTAAGTAGTTGCCGTGCACACCTCGATGGTTACCCCTGTCAGCGTGGTTTCCAAACGGGCACTGCTTTCCTTGGCAATTGCTCTGTGGCTACCCTGGGTACAAACTCTTCTTACAATCCTCATCTGAAAGGCATTGCAATACCTGGGGTTAATATGCATGTGTATCAATATTGCCGCCAATTCTTTGGCTGTACTATACGCTCTTAGGATTGTTATAATTTCAACCCCTTTGTATCACTGCTATTATACTATGTGCAATATGTGTAATAACAATTAAAAAACAATAAAATTATGTTTAAAACAAAAAACAATCCTCATCTGAATTTACTTTGGCGTAATTTGCCTTGCGTCCACTATTCACATATTTGCTGCACTTACGCAGATATAATGCAGGCTTATTCACTTTTGTGCAATATACACATTTATTTATTTAAAGTTTTATATAGCGCGAACATGACCCGAGAGGGTATCAGAGCGCTTTACAAATGATCGGGTGAGAGAAACAGGCAAGGCTGACAATAAAAAACAATAGTAACAATCACAGTAACAGTACAGGAAGTAGCCGTATCCAGGAGAGGGTGCAGAACTCACATTAGTCCAACATAGCGCTACATAAATGATCAGGGTGAGAGAAACAGGTAAGGCAGGCAATAATAAACAATAATGACCATCACAGTAACAATATCCTGGGAGCTACAGCTGCTGCAATGCTCCTCTGTGCCCAGGAAATGCTTTATGACCCAGGGTCTGCTGCAAGCAGCCTCACAGAGCACGTATGGTTGCATTCTACATTCTCTGCACATGTAACAGTAGATGTGCAAACACATCAATAAATATTCACAAACCTAATCATGTTTTCCAATGATAATACAGGAAACTGGGGTCAGAAACATGAGCATATGTCTGCTGGGAACCTGATCATAGCAGCTCTGTTTTCCATTACACAGTGGCCTAGTGATGTTTTACTTCACATATTATCAAAATGTCGACAGGGTTGAAATTCTACAAATCGGACACGTGTGGTCCAAAAGCATTTTTGCTGGCTTTATTTCATGCAACTTATGGCAGTGCTTGCTCCAAGCACCTTTTGCCGCCGTGTTATGAAAGTAGGCTTCTGTAGGTGGTAATGTGTGGCATGAATGTTTGTGCATTTCTGTTGTGAGGCATTTTGTTGTGGTGGTACCCGCTTTTTTGTTTTGCTGTGTTTTTCTGCAGCATTTTTGCAATATTTTCTTGTGTTGTTCTGGGGTTGTTGCATTGTATTCTGCTCTTACTGTTATGTGTGTTTTGCCCTGTTGTGTATAGTGTTATGTTGCTTTTTGTGTGTTGTTGTGTTAAGTTGCATTTATTTTAGATATGCAAGAAATTCTGCTACATTTCCAGTGAAAAGCAGCACATTCCTTTAAATTCCCTGTGAGAAGCATCCTTTCACCACTGTCTGCAGTGTTAACATACCGCTGCATGAGCTTTTCAACAATTTAAGACACCGGTCAGCCCAAAAATGTGGCAGAGGCCGTGTGTTAAATTACCACTTCCAGTGCTCACTTTATGAGGTATGGCCTACATATCATGCCTTGGCGTCCTGTGCGGTCCATCAACATGGACTACCAGACCAGCCTGGTGACTCAATTCGCTTGCCGGCGCGAGAGCTCTTGTGAGTGCCACAATCCATTACACAGAGAAGAGAGGATGATATGTGCAGATTTCAGGCATGTTGGTGGCAAGGGGAAGCCGGGGTCTCCATGAAGAATCTGAAGTGACTGATGACAGATCAATAGCTTTGCTGAGGCAACCTCTTCTGCTAATGAGAAATCGCTCCCTGCCATTGGATGGCAGGAGAATTGCTTTGCTCGCTGATGCTCGCTACCAAGATAGCGCGTAAAACAGCATCTTATCAGCCCCAACATTCAGCTTTGTACAAGGAATCCCAAAGCGAAGCGTTATCCCTTCCTGGGTTCTGAGCCACAACCGCTCTCCATCGCCGCGCGCACCCGCATAGCGAAGATTTTATCTGACAGCGGCAATTTATCAAAACAATGTCATGGTCTTCTCTGTTCTCACCTGGTGTCACTCCAGGATGACCTTTCTATGTGAACAGTTAGGGCTGTCAAGGGCCTGCAGGAAGGCACTACCTCTCCTTGCAAGCTGATAAATGCTGTGTCTGGCTCAGCTCTACTCAAAAGAGATAGTTGGCCTGCCTTTGTCTGGAGCGTGCCATTCGTCTCCAGACATCATCTATCACCCTCCTTGTCAAATAGCATCTGAGGCCAAGCCAAAGTGGAGGAGTCTACCTGATGAGGCCACAACCTTGAGGCAGTCTGCAATCCGCAAACCCTCAACGTGTGTGAATTTGTTCCACATCTGCCTGTTAATGTCTACAAACTCACACAATTGTGTCTACAGTTGATGCAAATATAAAGTAAGCAATGTCTTCACAACAATAAATCGCATAAGCTTGCTTTGTCAATAAGAACCTCAGCCATGACAGCTTTTCTCAGCTCCATTATTTTGGTCAGGGATTCTGTCAAGTGGAGGGCCATGCCCTTAGCAGTGGTCCGGGCTCTCTCCGCGCCAATCTATGCTCTGTGTATGCTGAACAAGGGAGGAAACATTGTTTGGGTAATTTCAGGGGTTAGTGTTTCCTTCCCCCCCCCCCCACTGAGGTCCTTGGGCATTCTGCCTTAAATCTGTTGCAGACGTCATGATATCTGCAGTCCTTGAGGTAGTGTTTCCTGCACTTGCTGGTGGGACCAAGTGTGCTCGGCGGAAGTCATGTGCTGCAAGTCATTAAAGTCAAGTATTGACAACTAGTGGTTTTTGAGGAACATCCCCATGTTAGTTCCAGACAGCAGGTCATTAAGTGTGGGCTTTCCTTGGTTTGGCCAAATGATACAACCGGGTGTCACTGTCAAAAAATGCTCCAGGTCAAGATATTAGTAGTAAGTGGTAGTACATGGCATCACACCGGGGGCCCATACATCACTATCATTATGCTCCAGGTCAAGATATTAGTAGTAAGTGGTAGTACATGGCATCACACCGGGGGCCCAAACATCACTATCATTATCTTAGTCATATTTTAGTGCTATTTGAACATTGTTTCTCACTCCTCTAGGTTGAGGAGAGTCTTCTGTGTGCTATCAGTGTCTGATTAGCACCACTGCAAATTTTCAGCGGGGGCACAACACATTGGGACCATTTTTGACCCCCATAAGGGACATCCACCTTATTGTCCCAGTTTTCTGTCCCTGGATAGGTGGGAGCCAGCTGTCTATCATCAGTATCCTCAGATGCTATGGTGCGCGCGCTGCTACTCCTTGGGACCGGCAGCCGAAAGGTGACACCAGTCACCCGTGGCCAGCACCGACCAGCAGAGTACTTTGCATGTTACAAGACCTTCTTGGTTGTCCTCCGGGTTTTAGGTTCCAGTCCTGTCAGGCAGTATTTAAGTCAGTGATACCGGCCTGGCTTAGCTTCAGTGTGGTGCCAATAACCAGAGCCTCATTTATCAAAGCCACAGAGTAAAACAATGCCAATAGTGAAACCTGTGAGCAGTGATGGGCCCACCTTGGCCAGTGAGTTCGCTGGCGGCTGTCTGTCCCAGTTCTCCAGAAGCAGGGGCTGCCGGCATGGCTCGCGGGTGCAGGGTCCGCGGGGGTGTCGCGGGAGGGAGGGGGGATTAGCGAGGTTTAGAAATAAAAAATAAAAAAACTTACCTCGAGGCTGGGTCCCGTGTCTTCTGTGCTCCTGCTCTCCTGAGTCCGCTTCCAGGAACAGGAAACAGGCAGCCAGGCTCCCTCCCCTAAGCCAATCACAGCGCTGCAATGCATTGTTCTGATTGGTCTGAGCGCCGTGACACGGCGCTCAGCCAGGGGCTGAAGGGGTGGGCATGTTTTCCATGCAGGCTGTAATGCAGCCTGCATTGAGAACAGGGAAGTACGCGTGACTGCTTTGGGCGGTCCGAGAGGGCTGACAAAACAGTCATTGCGCACTTGAGTGGGCAAACCACTCCGCCCCCTGCCCTGCTCCGTGAGCAGAGCAGCCCCGCCCACCCTCCCGCCTGCAAAGGAAACATAACATGATAATAACTGAAAGTTATTATCATGTTATGTTTCCTCTTCTCGCACTGCTTGAAAGCAGTGGGGAGAGACTCCTCCGCCATAGCGGAGGAGCCGCCACTGTCCAGATGCCCTTTAGGGTGCAAATTTCCACAGCTGTGAAAGTGTCCTAAGCAGCTTATTCTAACATTTTACTCTTTTCTTGCTTCTCATGTATATTCATAGCCTCAGTATATCTCTGTCCAATCTGAGAATGAAGGCAGAGATCCAACATAGAAAGCTACTATTGATAGCTTCTCCCAACACCAGTTGTTAACAGGGGTTTCAAACAACAAGTAAAAAGTACACCCGTACTTAGGTCTCTCTCTGGAAGTTGTCTGTGCTTTGTACAAGAATGACTGAGCTGCTGATTTGGAATCAGTGCAAACACAAGGAGATGATGGACGGAGCGCTGAAACTTTTCAGACACTCACCCCCAGTCACAGATCTGGGTTGAATCCATCATCATTCTTTAGCTCACTTCGCCACCTTAGTTCAGACCCAGCTATATGCAAATCAGTCTTGACCCTGTGCCTCATGGGAACAGTCCAGCCGGAACTGCCAAGCCAGGTCTTCCCTGAACCGGAAACAAGCATCCTGGGACCGGTTTCTGGGTAACACCCTTCATCAGCCAGGCTAGCTTGAATCCAGAGGCAAAGTGAGCAAGGGACCCACGTCTGGGCATACCCTGCCAACTTAGGGCGAACAAAGCAAACACAAGGAAATGATGGACGGAGCGCTGAAACTTTTCAGACACTCACCCCCAGTCACAGATCTGGGTTGAATCCATCATCATTCTTTAGCTCACTTCGCCACCTCAGTTCAGACCCAGCTATATGCAAATCAGTCTTGACCCTGTGTCCTCATGGGAACAGTCCAGCCCGAACTGCCAAGCCAGGTCTTCCCTGAACCGGAAACAAGCATCCTGGGACCGGTTTCTGGGTAACACCCTTCATCAGCCAGGCTAGCTTGAATCCAGTGGCAAAGTGAGCAAGGGACCCACTTCTGGGCATACCCTGCCAACTTAGGGCGATCAAAGCAAACACAAGGAGATGATGGACGGAGCGCTGAAACGTTTCAGACACTCACCCCCAGTCACAGATCTGGGTTGAATCAATCATCGTTCTTTAGCTCACTTCGCCACCCCAGTTCAGACCCAGCCATATGCAAATCAGTCTGAAAAGTTTCAGCGCTCCGTCCATCATCTCCTTGTGTTTGCTTTGTTCGCCCTAAGTTGGCAGGGTATGCCCAGACGTGGGTCCCTTGCTCACTTTGCCACTGGATTCAAGCTAGCCTGGCTGATGAGGGCTGCTAGCCTGAAACCGGTCCCAGGATGCTTGTTTCCGGTCCAGGGAAGACATGGCTTGGCAGTTCGGTCTGGACTGTTCCCATGAGGCACAGGGTCAAGACTGATTTGCATATAGCTGTGTCTGAACTGGGGTCGCGAAGTGAGCTAAAGAACGATGATGGATTCAACCCAGATCTGTGACTGGGGGTGAGTGTCTGAAAAGTTTCAGCGCTCCGTCCATCATCTCCGTGTGTTTGATTTGGAATCAGTGAGCCTCGGTGGAAATCCTTAATAAACAGCACCCGGTACCTTTTCGACCCTCACGGGTGAGTAGCTGCGCTCAACAAGTACTGATTGATTCACAAACTCTGCCTGCAGTGTATTTTCACAGGCTGTTGGCTGACAAAATTACTGCAACTATAAAAACGAAAACATTCACAGAACACAAAATCTTGAAAACAAGGCAAAAATGCATTTTAAATACAGACAAATCTATTTATTTAAATAAAATGTTAATAGATCATTGGAAAGTAATAAGACAAGATCAATTGCCTTAGAAAGTGAACCCATAATAAGTTCACAACTGTGGTTCTCGCAGGATTCCCGTATACAAGCATGCAACAACTGGACCATACATAAACAGAAACCTCGAGCTTGTCCAAATCATGTGTCAGTCGATAATAAAGTTACATATTTATTACATTTTCAGCTTAAAAATTACTCAAATGAATTAAGGAGAGCTCTACAAATGTACAATAAGAATAAAGTGCAAAAATAACAGAAATAAAAAAACAAGAAATGAAAAAATAAGCTGCACGTAAAACACACTCAAAAGAGAGTTTGGAAGGTCAACTAAAGAAGTGAGTTTTATATAATTTTGGCAAACAAAAAAAGCAAAAGAGAAGGGGTTGAGTTTAAAATTTTAAAGAGTTCATAAAAATCAATCACTTGCTGCAGAGCAGTAGGCTTGAATCAGTGGTTTCCCTTTTTGGAATCGTGGAATTTCTAAGGAAAAGAGGTCCACTTGACCTCTTGACACAGGAACTGTTTACTTTCTCAGCCTTGTATTTAATGCGGCCCAGTAAAAGTACCTTTAATGTAAGGCAGAACTTATTGAGTGAGGTGCTCAGGTTAAAGGTGGCCAATGTAGATGAAAAGGAATGGGGTGGTGGGATCAAATTTAAAAGACACAGAAATCAGACAAGCGGCAGAGTGATGGACAACTTTGAGAGGAAGAGGTGAGGAAGAAGGAAGATCAGACGAAAGTGCTTTCCCATGATCAAAGCTGGAGATCCTTTATGGGTGAACCACAGTTCTAAAGCCTGAGGTGGGAACAAAAGGATTGCTTCTTTAAACAAAGTGCAAATGTCAATCCCAGGCACCACCTTCATCCACCACACAACGGGCCTCTTCGCGACCTGAACCCTGGCTGTACTAGTCACCCAGCAGGGGCAGAAACCAGAGTGATATGAACCAAGAAGATGAGAAGTCAGATACCCTGGGAGTTGAGGAGCTACACATTTTTCAAGGTGCCTGCTTGTTAGGTGAAAACTAGTAATGGAAAAATCTGCTGGATCGTCGGAGTCACAGTAGATGTTTTTATAAATGGTGAGTCGTCTCCAATCTTAGGGTCCCTGGGAACGCACCCTGGGACAGGGATGAAATTGGAAGCAGCTGCTAAAAGGAAAAGATTATATAGCCAGAAACAATGGTTCCTGTGGACAATGTAATTAGTAACAATGGAGATACGCACATTGGCAATAGACATCTATATCACCCTTCTCTATTGCCATTGTGCATAGCTCCATTGAACCATTGTTTCTGGCTATATAATACTTACCCTGGTTCCATGTGAGTAGGGTGTCCCTTGTGTTTCTCTCGCGACTAAAAGGAAAAGATGGCAGCTGGCATGGACTGAAGCAGAACTGCCTGAAGCGGATAGTCTCAATAAGAATTTGGCTTCATGGAAGGAAAAATACTTTAATATCCAGCTACTGCCAGAGAAGTAAATGTTTAGCAGTTAATTATGGTCTCACTAGGCTGGTTCGTGATCTTCTGGGTAACCATAAAAGATTTCTTTGGGGACTTTTTTTGCTCTTATGAGTTTTATTAGAAAATGAAGATGATATCATTTGTCAAAATAGTTAACAGTTGTGGGTGTTGGTAAAGGACATGTGTCCACCGGAACTTGGGAAAATAATTATCTAGAAGGGCTCAGAGAAAAGATCATTTTGGAATGAATGGTGGCAGATTTACCAGATAAAAGATTTTTTTTATGGCTGGAGAAGAGATTCGATGTTTATGAACAATGAGCAGGGCTTCGGGCTAACAGGCACATGCATCAACCATTTTTGCAAGCGCAAACGGTGCGATTCGCAAAAATCGGCCGTTTGCGCCCGCAAAAAGGGCATTTGCGATGCATCAAGGTTCAAGGCACTCGCAATTTGAGAATTCGCAATTAATTGCGATTTCTCAAGTGCGATTACATTTAAGGAATCGCAATTTGCGATTCCTTAAATGCAATGCAAGAACCACTTTAGAATAGCGATTTCGCTACTAGGGCGCAAATTACCATCAAGTTGAACTTGATGGTAATTTACAAAAACTTTGAAAAATGCACTAAAGTGCATTTTTCAAAGTTATAAGATACACACACACATGCCCTTGGGGCATGTGTGTGCGCTAACATGTGTGCACAGAGCAATTTCAGGGTGCAACTGGGTGTCCTTTGACACCCTTGCACCCTTGAAATACATGCTGCACTTGCAGTACCTATTGGTACTCGCAAATTGCGCATGCTATCTCCCATTCATATAGGCCCATAGGAATGAATGGGAAGGCATTCCTTAATTGCGACTCTCAATTTGCGAGTCGCAATTAAGGAATGTTTGAGAATCGCTAATTTTATAGCGATTCCTACATGCATAGGCTATTGCAATTCCTTAATTGCGATTCCTTAATAATCGCAATTAAGGAATCGTAAAAGCCAACATTGATGCATGTGCCCGTAAGAGCAGTAGATGTTGAAAACAATAGAACTCCCTCTTTTCAAGCTTTATGACTGCCTGGCTGGAATAGCTGACGTTCGTTTTGAATAAAGTAAAATCATTTAAGAGAACCAATGTGTCAGCCATTATCTGAATCTTTCTTCAGTACCAGGTCTTTTTTCACTGTAGATTCTGGTTCTTGTGGTTTTACATTTCTACTGCAAAAGCGAAACCTCAAGCAGAATGCAAGGAACAAATTGGATTTGATGAAATTCTGATAACTGACAACGGGCAAGTTGTGATCTCTGTATTACATATGCTGTAGAAACATATCAAGATGTGCTTTTTTATTTACAAAAATATATATATATATACATATATATTTTTAACTGATCAAAGGGAAAAAATAGAAGAAAGTATGCTTGTCCCTGACGCAGAATGCCAAGGAAAAATAATTCCTCAACTTCCCTGTTTCTAAACATTTTCAAAGAATGCACCATCTTATGTTTCAAATACCTTTGCCTCAACTTTGTGTATTTGTGGTATATTCACAAAACAAACTGAATTATTGGAAATACAGAAACAAATGATTCAATACATAAAAAAATTAAATATATCATGACAGAAGATGCTGGTGCAATGTGGACGGCACAGTGGTCAGGGCAAACAAATGCAAATTAATTGTCCAGGGACAATTTGAGAATAGTGTACATTAATCCCCAGTGTCATGAGTCAAGTGTTAAATGTATTTGTAGGGGCTAGAGTACATATCACAAATGAGTTTAGATGTTATAATTCTGAAAAAGGGCCCTGAGATTCTTGTTAACCCACTTACATACAGTTGACGTTGCGGCCCTGACAGAAAATTCCAAAGGCCATCATCAGAACAGATGCATCATCAGTGTGCATCTGAGAACAATAATGTAATCAGGAGACCTAAGAATAAACCTCAAGGCAAGAAATATCCACAAACTAGATGAAGCAAACCCAATTAATAATTATATTGAGGTCAGAAAAAGGGATAGTAGGATGCACACAAAGGTTGCATTTTGCAAGAATAACCTGGAGTCCATAAAAACAGATTGAGGTCTATAAAATCCTTTCAGAGAACCACTGAGTCAGCCATTATCTGGGTCTTTCTTCAGTATCAGGTCTTTTTTTACTGTACATTCTGGCAGTGACATCTGAAACCTTTTTGGGGCTCAGACAAAGTACATTTTGGGGACCCCTATCAGGAACAACTTTGAGTTTGTCACCAAACTGTCATGCGCACTTAGCATGTTCTCCACCGGCTGCATTGTACAGCCTGGCTGGAGAACATGCACAGGTCCCCACTCCCTGTCTGAGCGCTGAACTATGGCGCTCAGACCAGTCGGAATTGGCTTAGGGGGGTCTGGGAGCCTGTGTGCTTCCGGGACTCGAGACAGGAAGAAGCAGAAAAAGACTGACGAGAGGCGGCGGCCAGCTGGACCCAGGTAAGTGCTTTTTTTTCTTTTTTTTCATTCCTCTCCCCCTCCTCCCCGCCCCACTCCACCACCCCCGTTCGGTATAGCTGCCACTGCCTGACTTGTCCCTCATCTCTTTCCATGTGTACCGCTGTGGCTAAACAGTGGCCAGGCTATGCTGAGTGAAAGCAGTGGGAGTGGGGAGGGGTGGAAGGATAGAGAGGTAAAAAGAACGCTCTGCAAGAGAGGTGTATTCTGCTGACTACTATTGCTGATAATCTCACTGCAAGTCTTCGCCCACATCAACCATGCATGCTGTAGGCCCCACATCGAGAACCATATGAGCACCAAATAATGGCTCCTGCACCTTGTGAATCCCATACTTATGGGCTGCATACGTGCTCCTACGCACGTTCATTGTGGCGTTTGTCACTTATATACCAGACGTTTTTTGTACCACTTTGCTAACTAACATATGTTCTTTTTCGTGCAATACTGATGTATTTTTGGCAAATATGAATGCTGAAATGTCAACACTTTACCATGTTTATATAGTCTTTTGAAAAACAATATACAGATGCAAACAAAAAAATGCAAGAGAGGTGTATTAGAGGTAGAAAGGAGCTACAGATGAGGTAGAGAAATAGGTGGGGGGAGATGTAAGGTAAAGAAAGAAAGGTCAGGTAGCCAGAAGGCAAGATACAAAGAGGTAGAAAGAGCAAGAGGCAGGTAAAGAAAGAGAGGTAGAGTGGTGTGTAAGGTTTTAGAGTGTGGCAGCGAGGTAAGGGGAGAGAGAGGGAGAAGGAAGAGTAGATGTGGGTACGTCGTGGGATGAGTTTGAGATTGAGATATGGTAGAAGGTGAGGTAGAGAGAAGTAGAGGCAGAGAGAGGTGAGGATGATACAGAAGTTGAGCAAGGTGGAGATAGAGAGAGAAAGAGACACAGGCGAGATAGAGAGATGTAGAGAGAGAGGGGTAGAGACAGGTGAGGTAAAGGAAGAGGTAAATAGTACATAGAGGAGAGGTAGTGCGACTGAGCCGAACAAGTGGAAGTGCAGACAGAGGTGTGATAGAGGGAGTGGTGATACCTAGAAAAAAAATGTAGATTTAGAGAAACAGAGATAACAAGAAAGGAGTAAGGTAGTGAGAGAGATGAGGTAGAGGGAACCGAGGGAACGAGCAATTAGTACGGCAATTTGAGAGGTTGTGTAGAGAGAGATGAGATGGTGAGAGATGTGCGGTAGGGAAATGAAGAAACTAGAAAGAGGTGAGATGTAGAGAAATGGAGACAGAGATAGAGAGTTGAGGTAAAGAAAGCTGAGGTTGAGAAAGAGGTGAAGTAGATGAAGGAGAGACAAAGGTGCGGATTTACAGTCTGTAAATCAAACCTTCTTCTCTGTGTTCCCCCCAACAATTACACAGTCTTTGGTGGCATTGCTCTATTTATAGCATTTATTTTTGATTTTCTTTTACTGTAAGTGCCTTTCTTAAATATCATATCGCAATATAGCTCAAGATGTTCTTTCTATGTTGCATGGCATTTTTATTTCAAAGGTTTGCATTTCCATTGGTGCAAGATTATTTCTCTCTTTTCACTTCTCTTTCTGTACCTCATTTCATTTCTCTTTCGATCTTTCTCGCACTCTTGGTCATGCTCTCTTTTTCTCGGTTTCTCTTCCACTTTTTCCTCTCTATCTTTCTCTACATAAACATGTTTTCTTCCATTTTCTCTTTTGCTTCATTCCCTTTTTTTCTTCCTCACTCTCTCACCCTCTCTCACTCAGTCTTTCATTTTCTACATGGCTTTCTTACTTTCTCTATCTTCCTTCTCTCTTGTCCTTTCTTTCTTCCCCATCTATTTCTTTCCTAATTTTTGCACTCTTTCTCCCTCCCTCTCGCTCCCTTTCGTCTTCTCTCTCCTTCCTTTTCCTGTCTTCATCATTTGCTGTCTTTCTATTTCTAAATAGCTCTCTTCCTTTGTCTCTTGCTCTCAATCACGCACTCTTTTGCTTTCTTTTCCTTTATTCTTCCAACCCTCTCATTTGTTTTCTCTCTCTCCCTTCTTATCAATATTCCTCTTTCTTTCCTCTTTATTTTGTCTGTCTTTCAATGTCTGTCTTCTCTTACTCTACATTTCTTTCTGTCTCTCTTTTTATTTCTCTCGTGGACTTACACCAGTTTCTTTTCTCTCCTCCCTAGCAACGTCCCTGCCAGCAATCTCTGAGTGCCTCCTTCTGCCGCGAGTCCCATTGGAAATGCCTGCTGCTCTCCCTCCTCATGTACTGCTGCCTGGCGGCGGTGACCTGGTGCCAGCTGGCGAGAGTCACCAAGCTCAGCTTTGACAGTTCCTTCAAGGGACAGTCGATGATCTACCACGACAGCCCGTGTTCTGATGGCTACATCTACATCCCCTTGGCCTTCCTGGCCATGCTCTATGTGGTCTACCTGGTGGAGTGCTGGCATTGCCACGCCAAGAGTGAGCTCCAATACAAGGTGGATGTTGACAGCGTCTACGAACATATCCTACGATTGCGCCAAGCCACCCCATGCATCTGGTGGAAGGCCATTAGCTATCACTTTGTACGACGCACCCGACAGGTGACTCGATACCGAAATGGGGACGCATACACAACCACACAAGTCTACCATGAACGAGTCAACACACATGTGGCAGAGGCAGAGTTTGAGTACTCTCACTGTGGAGTCAAAGACATCTCCAAGGACCTCCTTGACCTGGAACGCCATGCTGCCACCAAAGTGAAATTCACAAAGTGCTTTAGCTTTGCCAACACCGAGTCAGAGAACTCGTACCTGACTCAACGTGCTCTCTTCTTCACAGAGATCGAGGGCTTAGATGACTACATGGAAGCACGAGAAGGCATGCAGCTGAAGAATATGGACTTCAAGGACCTCATGTTGGCCTACGTGGACCCAGAACATCTCCCATGGTACGGGTCACATTACACATTCTGGGTGGCATCACTGCTCCTGCTCTCCTGGCCCTTGAGAGTTCTAATAGAGTATCAGACCGCGTACGTTCACTATCACGTGGAGAAGTTATTGGGACTTGAATTCACGGTGCCTGCCACATCAGAGGAGCCCATGTACAGGTACCGAATGCCAAGGGTCAGTACCCTGGACAGCACAGATCTTGAATGGCACATATGCACCAATAGACAGCTCATCCCCAGCTACTCAGAAGCCGTTTTAATGGATTTAACAGAGTCACCAGTGTGCAACGGTTACTCCGCATGTGGATATGGTAGGATCTTGCGAGGGTGTGAAAACTGCAATGGAGCATCCAGCAACTCTTCCATCTTCTCGCGCCATGCGTTCAACAGCTGCAGTGGTGGACATTCCCGCTTCTCCCTCAACACGAGCCGCTTCTCCTTGTGCCGGGTCCATGGCTCCTGTAGGACAGGTCTTTGGCGGAGCCGAAGCAGTAGCATTGCAGAGCGTGGCTGCCAGGATGAACAGTGCTGCTCCTATTCAAGTCAGTTGGCCATCAATGAAAACCCACCCACATATCACGATGCCCGCTTCTTCCCAGTGCTTATCATCCACCGTTCGGAGGGGGGCGAGGGGCGGCCTTTCTGCATTCGTCGCTCTTCCTGCCTGGAAACTGCACTGTGACAGAACTGGATTTTGTTCAGAGCTTGTGGTACCTTCCTCAGGCAACTGGGGAATCTGCGCTGCAATGGGTTCAAAGTGCCAAGAGTCCATCTCACCCTACTCCTGCAGTGTATAGCTTTCATAATAGCTGAAGTGGTTTCTGGCTCACTGTACTTACACTAGTCTTCCCCAAGGGGTTTCCTGTCTTCCCCCTATGTTCACTATTTGGTATCTGCCACTGACCCCATATGTTGATGCCTGGTAAGTCACATATTTGCAAATGTTTTATGTTCCCATAGGCAATAAGAGCCCAAATATGGATTTTCCACGACTTGCCCCAAACCCAGATACACAGGCACACCCTTTTACCAGACATCCGGTACTAAGCCCATTGATGCGCACCTCTAGAAGGGCGCAGATGCCTGTTCTGCAAAACCCTTGGTAAATCCCTTTAGGCTTGACAGCACAGAAGATGTCCTTTAATGGACTTTGTCTTCCAGTGCTGTAGAAGTACACATGAAATACACCTGAAATACGCAATGCAATGCAAACCAGATTCTGAAATGTCAGCCTTTCCTAGGCCCCGCTTTGCCTTCATTGGGAAATTCATCCTAGCGTATAGTGAGTGACCAATCAGATGGGCTGGTTTCCCTGTTCTGTGTGAGCTGCTTCCTGCCTCCAACTATCCTGCAGCTTCAGAGTGATGGCCTTAACCTGTGTGTTGTTTTTGCTTCACAGCTGAAGCAGCGAATTTCTGAGTGGATTACTTATCTTTGTGCCTCGTCTAATTTGAATGAACCACCCTTTTCTGATATCCTCTCCTTTTCTGCTGTCTCTTTCACTTTCACTGAGCCTTCCTCGCTGCAGTCTCTTCTGACCTTCCTGCCTCTCTCTCCAGCCTTCCCTGCATCCCTCGTTCTCTCTCTCTCTCGCTCTCTCTCTCTCTCTCTCTCTCTTACACTCTCGGGTTTACAGTTGGCACTTTTCATTCCAGCCTTTCATCACACACATCACTCCTTCCCTGCCCAACCCTATAGATCCTTTGAAAGCCAACTAAGGGATGTTTGTTTTGTTTTTATTATCTGAGTTTTTGTAGACCACAAACATCCTGGGTGGCAGGCCGCTTTGCAATCATGTGATAGTTGTTAAAGTAGTGATTTTACAGACAAAGCAAAACAGAAACAAAATATAATTTAACAGAGTAGACAATTATTTGATAGTATATCATTTAAATAGCAGCCATTTACATACCCGAGAGATGCAATAGACCATTGATGCTCATGGCAGCGATGTAGGTTGTTTGAGGAGGTCATGTTTGTGAAGAAGGGATTTTAAGTCATTTCTTGGCAACAGAGAGGAAAAGACAACTTTGGATCAGGGTGGTAGTGCCAGATCCATTGTGCCTATCGAAGGAAATATTGTTTCACTGTGACCTTCTTCTCAAAGGCTGGTAAAGCTGGTACTTCAGACGTGCAAGAGTTTTACCCCTGAGACCTCTGGTGGTACTTGATGTCTAAACTATGCTTCAGACTAGGACCTGCATCCTGCCCACGTGCTCATGCATTGGGACACAACCTTTATCAGCGATAGGAGAAACATGGCCCAATACCCGAAAAGGCGCATTAGCTTCCAGGTATGATGGGCAGTGAAGAAGAGAGCATCTGCTGGGACTTGGTGCCAGAGCGCAGAGCCTCAGTTTGGTCTCACATCGTCTCATTATTCTGGCAACCAGCATCTTCTGCTGGCAGTCACCCACTGTCAGAGCAAGTGATGCACTAAACCCTTCCATAACTCAAACACACTCTTGCACACCAGTGGTCCAGCTTTCTAGTCATTCAACCACAAAGCCAATGATCCACATGCACACCCATACGCAGAATCACAAAGAGATACAAAGGGCGAGTCAAAGAGAACCTATTGAACTACGGGAAATTGGCACAAAAGGAATCGCTACAAGGAATGTGAAGAAGGAGGTAGTGTCCAAGGATACCCCATTAATGGGTTGAATGGGGAAGGCAAGGAACACAAGAATAGGGCAATTGGTCCTAAGGCAAGCTTTAAAGATGGACATGGAGAGGATGAACATGACATCAAATCAGCCTCAATCACACCTTCTAAGAGCTCATCTCCATTTGGGGGCTGTGAAAGGGGATAGCGGGCTTCTCATTTTTGCATATCTCTTGTGTCTTCCTTCTTCAGGTCCCTTTTATCTGTTCAAGCCACGTTTCACCCTCGCAATACATGACCAACTCATCTGTCCGTCACCTCTTACCCATTGCTCCTAGAAGCACAGATATTCAGGCCCAGGCTATACATACACTAAACACCTTGTTTTCCTACTTGTCACAACCTCCATCCCTACATTCCTGCCCACTCCCACTATTTCAGTTTCACTATACCTGTCTCTAATTTTCAACGCCACTCGTTCCCTCTACTTTATTTTGACTCTCCGAAAATAGAAATTGTCACGGTGCTGACCACTACTGTCTCTTGCTGCTCCGCCTACAGTAATAAAATTGTACTTGTCTAAAGCAAACAGCACTGATCCTTTCACCGACAAAAAGGATAACATGAATGAACCTTACTGGCTGGATGAACCCCGGCGTGTCTTCTACACGCAAGCCTCATCCTTTGACTCATGAATGTCGCCGACCAAGAAAATGCTTCCATCTAAGTTCATATCTTGGATTATGTCCCCTATGTAAACTATGAGACCCTGCAGTAACATATGGAACAAGGTGAACAGGTTCTTTAGGTCATGTAGTTATCATACATACCGATAGGATGGTCCTTTTGGACACAAGAAGGAGGAGAGAATTTGTTGAAACGTTAACAAAAAACTCAATCGAAGATGTCTCGAAAAATGTGCTGCTTATGCAGGTGTCTCATATGGCATTGACTGTTTCATCATAGCAAATAAGAAAGAAATGTACATGTAACTCTATTTTGTTATTTTATGAATAAAAGCAGAATGTTTAAAGCCTCAGTCTATTGCATTTATAAAATTGCTTCATTACATGGACTGCCAAAAGGGATATCTTCATGGGAACTATTTAGAGTGTGTCAAATTTGCATTCGGATGCGAAAGTATGATAATCCTAAATGATGCCCTTTATTTTCTCTTATTTTCCCAGCGGGATCCCCCGGTTTTTCACATTTTTTGGGCTTCTTGGGCATTTTAGGGCCTAATGTACAATTGCGTGATAATGAAAAAATGTCCAGTTTGAGAGGAAACGCTTATTTCTTTGTTAAAAGATTTTCCTCTGGTGAAGAATCAGCTGATGAAATTACTTCCATAATACTATCCCTATGCCAGAGACAATTCCGTTGGTGGATTCTCCACTGGAGGAGAAAGAATCATCTAAAGAAAGATTTAATACTTTTACCCCAAATCATGGGACTTTCTATTGGCACTGAGCCCTAAACAAGACCCTTCTCCCTCCATAGATATGCTAAAAAGGATGATTTGCTTTTTTATACTTCCCCTTTGTACCCTATAAAAAATAAAACCAAAAATGTGTTCTTCTTGGCTCTTTTTGATTACAGTTCTTTTTTTCTGTTTCGCGACATATTACCCCGTAGAACCATTGATAATGCCTAGAAGAACACAAAACTCAGACATCTCCTTTAGTTCATGCAACCTACAACCCAACGCATCCCAAATACCTATACCCGCGTCATACCAGTACCCTGGGACTCATTTTCTTCTTTTTCGTGTCCTTGGTCAGGATACTGGACTTTCACATCTTGATCAACCAACCGGAGACTTGTTCAAATCAGGATTATAAGCGAAGGCCATTGGCAGAAAGTTGGACATACGGTCAGCATTGTTGCAGCACATAAAAATGTTTATAGGTGTTGGACTTGGCCCTTTTTGGCTAAAGTTCCTTAAACTTTTGCCTTCCTCCTAGACTTTTTCCTGACATAATGTTGCCGACTTAGATGCTTTGGGCACTTTGCCACTGCTGATCAGTGTCAAAGTGCAAGTGCTCTCTGTATAAAGTGTTATGGTAATTGGTTGTCCATAATTGGTATGTTTGCCTTACTAGTGAAGTCCCTAGTAAAGTGCACTATGTGTGCCAGGGTTGGTAATGCAAATGCTAATAGTGGGCCTGCAGCACTAATTGTGCCACCCCCACACAATTAGCCCTAAGAAGAGATCTCAGGCCTGCCACTGCAGTGCCAGGGCGCAGTTTGTTAACTGCCTTGTTGTCCTGACAAGTGCACCCACTTGCCAGGCCTTACCTTCCCTTTTTATGCACATCAGACACCCCTATAGTAGGCCGAAGGTACCCCCCTGGGCAGGGTGCAGTGTATGTGAAAGGTAGGACATGTACTGAGGTGTGTATCATATCCTGACAGTGAAACACTGCCAAATTAGTTTTTCACTGTTGCAAGGCCATCTTGCCCATAGGACAGAATGGGGAATGCTGTGTCCCATGTTTCCAGCATATCTTCCCGTAGGCATAAGATGGAGAGATGGAGTTTAGTGTGCCTGAACTCAGAATTTAATAACACATCTTTTTGTGAAGATGGTTTTTGAATTGTGTGTTTAGAAACCACATTTAAAGAAGTGGCTGGTTTCTTGTCTTAAACCATCCTGTGTGCCTCTGCCTGGTTGTATATTGCCTGCCTGGGTTTAGACGTGACAGGGTCTGGGAAGTGTCTTGACCCCAGGGAGGAGAAGGTGAGACAGCAACAGGCTGGCCTGCATTTGATGTGGGGGGGGAGGAGTAGCCCCCTGGATGTGAAGAGGGCTGTGTTGCTGCCACAAAGGATGGCTCCACCTCCTGCTGAGCGTCTGGGCCCCAGACCCTGACTATCAAAGGAGGAGGGTGTGCACTGGGAGGAAGACACCCAGGTCTGGTTTGGACCGAGGTCAGAGCCCCTGAACACAAAGACTTCAAAGGCATTTAGGGGTATAAATGTAAGAGCTGAAACCCCTGAACTCAAGACTGAAATCCATATTGAAAAAGGATTGAACCTACTTGGTGATCAAGAGGAACCTCTGCCAAAGAAGAACAGCTGAAGAGACTGAAGAGAAGGACTGCCCTTGCTGTGTGTTCTGGGGCTGGCCTGCAGTTTGCTGGTTTGACTAAGGAGAGGACAAGGGACTTTGCTGTGCGCTGTGTCCCCCTGCTTGTGAGGACTTTGCTGTGTGCTGTGTCCTGAAGTAGCGTGTCTCCAAGGGCCCGAGGAGAGCTGGTCTCCTGTTGTGGAAACTCAGGAACACAAAAGTTTCCAACCGTGTCTCAGCGACGCTGTGTGCGTGGTGCTCTTGCACGCCTGAGACTGCCGTGTGGTCTGTGGTACTGTTTACGAGGTGCCCGTGATCGCACTGCCCCCGCAGCGTGAAACATCATCCACGCTGCTGCCTTGCTGTTGTGGCCCGAGCCGTCATCGTACCTGAGGCTGTGAGGAAGGATCACCGCCGCCGGCCCGAGCCGCAACGTGCCAAAGCATTGTGTGAAACTAAGAACCGAGTCTCAGCGACGCTGTGTGCGTGGTGCTCTTGCCCACTTGAGACTGCCGTGTGGTCCGTGGTACTGTTTACGAGGTGCCCCGTGATCGCATTGCCCCCGCAGCGTGAAACGTCGTCCACGCTGCTGTATTGCTGTTTGTGGCCCGAGCCGTCATCGTAACTGAGGCTGTGAGTAAAGATCGCCGCCGCCGGCCCGAGCCGCAACGTGCTAACGGGGCACTTGAAACTGAGGACTGTGTCTCAGCGACGCTGTGTGCGTGGTGCTCTTGCACGCCGGAGACTGCCGTGTGGTCTGTGGTACTGTTTACGAGGTGCCCATGATCGCATTGCCCCCGCAGCGTGAAACATCGTCCACGCTGCTGTATTGCTGTTTGTGGCCCGAGCCGTCGTCGTAACTGAGGCTGTGAGTGAGGATCACCGCTGCCGGCCCGAGCCGCAACGTGCTAAAGGATTTCTTGAAGCTAAGGAAGCTACAAGGTGAAAGGGATTGTGATCGTTGTTCGTCGAAAGGAATCTGCCCAAGATCATCAACGACGGAGAAGGCCGCGCTGTAACTTATCCGGCTACAACGTCACCTAGCAACAGAGCCGCAACATGTCGGGATCGCCCAGCAGGACGTCCGACGAGCGGGGAGAGAGAGAGAGTGAGGCAGCGCACCCCCCCCAGGTAAGGCTTGGACTCCGGTCGGGAGCCGCAAGCGTGTGTGGCCTGGGGAGGCGTGCAGGAGGAGTACAGGAGTGCTCCGAGCTCTCTCCCACTGCACCGCGTTAGACGCGCTGAGTCCCCGAGCGGCCCAGACCTGCCCAGCAGGACCGGGGCCGCCCCTGTAAGCCTATGACCGTTGTCTCTGCTGTTGGGGCCTGGTGGTGCCCGAGTTGACCGTGCAGATTCCATCACGAACCGCAATATTATTGCATTACGAACTGCCTGATTCTTGCATTACGAACCGCATTATTATTGCATTACGAACTGCCTGATTCTTGCATCACGAACCGCATTATTATTGCATTACGAACTGCCTGATTCTTGCATTACGAACCGCTTTATTATTGCATAACGAGCCGCATTATTATTGCATTACGAACTGCCTGATTCTTGCATTACGAATCGCATTATTATTGCATTAAGAACTGCCTGATTCTTGCATTAAGGACTGTCCTAATATTACATTACGAGCTGCATTACGAACTGCATAGCATTGCATCAGGACTGCATTAGAGATCGTAAATTGCTCATTAATACCGCAAGAACCTACAAGTGATTGCTGGCCTAATAACCGACCAAGTGAATTATTACGAATACGCAAATGTTGGTTTTCTATCGTTTGGTCTCATCGTATTCCTTTTTATAAAGATACTGCTATTTTTATGAAACCAGTGTGGTGTCCATTTGTTGTGTTATCACTGTGTTACTGGGAGTATGGTTGCAAATACTTTACACATTGCCTTGGAGATAAGCCTGGCTGCTCGTGCCAAGCTACCAGGGGGTGAGCAGGGGTTATCTAAGGGTGTGTCCCTCCTTACCCTGACTAGAAGCAAGGGTCCCTATTTGGACTAAGGTACATACCTCAGCCAACTAGAGACCCCCAGTTCTAATATTGGTGGTCAGCGGTTGGGGATTTGAATGTGTATTTGCAACTGACTCACAGTGATTGGTGTACATCACTAGTTTAGCTCAGACCACGACGCAACCACATATTGTGTTTTGATTTTTGGTTCTATTTTTGAGCGACCTTTAAGCCACACATCATGTCTCAAAGGAGTCAAGTAGCCAGTGAGGCTGCAGAATTGGAATTCGACATTGAGGCATTGCTTACCTACAAAGTTGATCAATTGAGGCAATTCTGCAGAGCTTTGGGATGTCCCATGAAAAGTAGCGCCAAGAAGGAGGAGCTGCAAACGGCCTTGAGGGCCTGGTGGGAAGCCAAAGAGGCTCAGGAGGCAGGTGATGATGAGGTGGATTAGGATGACCCAGGGAATGGATTTGGTCCACAGGATTTGCCGGTAGAAGGACCAGCCACAGGGGCTGGTAGTAACCATTCAGGGAGGAGCTTTTCCCCAGAGGAGCTGGAGGAAAAACAAAGGGTCAGACAGCATGAGTTGGAGGTTTTAAAACTTAAGGCTCAAGCAGAGGACAAAAAGCTGCTCATTGAAAGTGAAAAGTGAGCAGAGGAGAGCATGAACGCTCTCGCCTTGGAAGAGAAAAAGATTCTCTTAGCTCATGAGTTAAGCATGAGGGAACTGGACATTAAGGCTAAACAGGTGGAGTCCAGTTCGAATGGTGGCAGCACACAGCCAGTGCCAGCGGGTAAGGTGTACATTCCCAAAGACTTAGGGGCCGATTCCGATTCGGGCCGGAAATCTCCCCGACCGAGCCGGACCCGGAGAGATTTCCGACCGAATCGGACCCTAGCAGTCCGACCGAACGAGTACGATGCGTTCGCATGCAATCGGACTCGATTCGGTCGGACTCCCATTGAAGTCAATGGGAGCCGGTCGTACAACGCGTACGCAAGCTCCCATTGACTCCAATGGGTGCGAGGCGAACAAGGGCGCCCCCTACAGCGGAGTACGCGTCGATGCGACTCGCGCCGTACATGCACAGGTAGGGGGGACCCATGGGTCCCCCCTGTGTGCGACTCGCGCGGCTATGCGTACAGGGGGGTCCGACACGGACCCCCAAAGTCTGGCTCCGACTGCTCTTTGGAGCCGGACTGCGCGACTCGGTCGGACTGCTCGAGGCGCGCATCGTACTTACCCGGCCGGGGAACGTCTCCATTGCGCGGTGCGAGTCGTGTCCGTGCCAGTCGGTCGGAGTGGTCGGGTCCCGCGAACGAGTCGGTCGGCGATTTCGCGTGCGCTCGCATCGTACTCGCTCGCCCGGACGCACGTACAAATCGGTCGGGAAACAGGGCTCCGAATCGGATCCGGTAAAGCCGAATCCGATTCGGAGCCCTACCGGCCGAGATCGGAATCGGCCCCTTAGTGTGAGATTACCAGAGGGGTGATGATATTTATGCGTGGTTCACGGCATATGAGATCGCACTGAGGATGAATGAGGTCCCTGAGAAGCATTGGGGGGCGGGCCTATGGAAACACTTTGAGGCTTATGGGAGGGATGTTTTACCACCCTTAGAGAGGGCGGGAACCCTGACCTACGCCAATATGAAGGAGGCTTTATGCCTCAGGTATGGGCTCACTCCTGAACAGTACAGACAGGAATTCAGGAACTTCAAGGAACTGAAATCCAGTCCTTGGGGTGGGGGTGTGGATGAGTACACGCATGCACTGGATGATTGGGTGATGGTTAGCATGGTGAATGATTTGAAGGGATTGCTCAATTTGGGCCCCAGGGAGCCTCGGCCCAGTAATCATTTTTCAGATTTGCGCCAACACCTGTTAGAGTGCGAGCTCTTTGATTCCCAGGAGCTGGCACCAGAGACAGACCCCTGGTTAAGGGACAGATGGTCTGAAGAGGCACTAAGGGGGAATCCCAGCAGCGACTCAGAGATCTTCCGGTCCCGTGGGAGGGAAGAAGGACAGAGTGGCGCAGTCAGGTCCCAGAGAAGTGGGGGGGGCGTTTAGGCTAGCACCCTGTCTCAAAGGAGAGGAAGAGAGTGTAAGCAGCGTCCCCGGGGGTCCGCAGCCCCACCCCAGAGACTGCAGGGCTCCTTAGGAGAACACCCGGTTGGAGGTCTAGAACCTACTTGCCAGCTGTGCGAGGAAGAACACCTAGTGTCAGGAGGTCGTGGGGCATCTGTAACCAGAGCTCCCGCAGTCCTGAAGTTTGTGGGTGCCCTTCCTAAGTGGCAGGCCCAGAAGTCTAGACGAAAGGTTGAGAGGAGGTGTTCCCCAGTAGGAGAACCCGTGGGTCAGGGCCCATCCAGAAGGGCTGGGTCCCCTAGAAGTCACCAGGGTAACCCCGCCTGGAGTTGGCAGGGGACAAGCACCCCTAGGGGGCCCCGGACTGCCAGAAAGTACCAGTGGAGTAGCTTAGTTGGCCCAGGGAGTTGTAACCAAGGGAACCCCCTGGGGTCAGGGAGGCATAGAACAGGTGGGTGTGCCTGCAGTAGCGGGCCCGCGTCCGGGTTCTATCGCCCCAAGCAGGGAAGTCCATCAAGGTAGTGATTGGCCTACCCTGGCTTTAGGCTGGGAGGGGGTTGTGTTGGACTTGGCCCTTTTTGGCTTCTTCTTTTTTGTGTCCTTGGTCAGGATACTGGACTTTCACATCTTGATCAACCAACCGGAGACTTGTTCGAATCAGGATTATAAGCGAAGGCCATTGGCAGAAAGTTGGACATGCGGTCAGCATTGTTGCAGCACATAAAAATGTTTATAGGTGTTGGACTTGGCCCTTTTTGGCTAAAGTTCCTTAAACTTTTTGCCTTCCTCCTAGACCTTTTCCTGACATAATGTTGCCGACTTAGATGCTTTGGGCACTTTGCCACTGCTGATCAGTGTCAAAGTGCAAGTGCTCTCTGTATAAAGTGTTATGGTAATTGGTTGCCCATAATTGGTATGTTTGCCTTACTAGTGAAGTCCCTAGTAAAGTGCACTATGTGTGCCAGGGCTGGTAATGCAAATGCTAATAGTGGGCCTGCAGCACTAATTGTGCCACCCACACAAGTAGCCCTAAGAAGAGATCTCAGGCCTGCCACTGCAGTGCCTGCACGCAGTTTGTTAACTGCCTTGTTGTCCTGACAAGTGCACCCACTTGCCAGGCCTTACCTTCCCTTTCACATCAGACACCCCTATAGTAGGCCCAAGGTACCCCCCTGGGCAGGGTGCAGTGTATGTGAAAGGTAGGACATGTACTGAGGTGTGTACCATTTCCTGACAGTGAAATACTGCCAAATTCGTTTTTCACTGTTGCAAGGCCATCTTGCCCATAGGACAGAATGGGGAATGCTGTGTCCCATGTTTCCAGCATATCTTCCCATAGGCATAAGATGGAGAGATGGAGTTTAGTGTGCCTGAGCTCAGAATTTAATAACACATCTTTTTGTGAAGATGGTTTTTGAATTGTGTGTTTAGAAACCACGTTTTCAGAAGTGGCTGGTTTCTTGTCTTAAACCATCCTGTGTGCCTCTGCCTGGTTGTATATTGCCTGCCTGGGTTTAGACGTGACAGGGTCTGGGAAGTGTCTTGATCCCAGGGAGGAGAAGGTGAGACAGCAACAGGCTGGCCTGCATTTGATGTGGGGGGGAGGAGTAGCCCCCTGGATGTGAAGAGGGCTGTGTTGCTGCCACAAAAGGATGGCTCCACCTCCTGCTGAGCGTCTGGGCCCCAGACCCTGACTATCAAAGGACGAGGGTGTGCACTGGCAGAAAGACACCCAGGTCTGGTTTGGATCGAGGTCAGAGCCCCCTGAACACAAAGACTTCAAAGGCATTTAGGGGTATAAATGTAAGAGCTGAAACTCAAGACTGAAATCCTTATTGAAAAAGGATTGAACCTACTTGGTGATCAAGAGGAACCTCTGCCAAAGAAGAACAGCTGAAGAGACTGAAGAGAAGGACTGCCTTTGCTGTGTGTTCTGGGGCTGGCCTGCAGTTTGCTGGTTTGACTAAGGAGAGGACAAGGGACTTTGTTGTGTGCTGTGTCCCCCTGCTTGTGAGGACTTTGCTGTGTGCTGTGTCCTGAAGTAGCGTGTCTCCAAGGGCCCGAGGAGAGCTTGTCCCCTGTTGTGGAAACTCAGGAACACAAAAGTTTCCAACCGTGTCTCAGCGACGCTGTGTGCGTGGTGCTCTTGCACGCCTGAGACTGCCGTGTGGTCCGTGGTACTGTTTACGAGGTGCCCCGTGATCGCACTGCCCCCGCAGCGTGAAACATCGTCCACGCTGCTGCCTTGCTGTTGTGGCCCGAGCCGTCATCGTACCTGAGGCTGTGAGGAAGGATCACCGCCGCCGGCCCGAGCCGCAACGTGCTAACGGGGCACTTGAAACTGAGGACTGTGTTTCAGCGGCGCTGTGTGCGTGGTGCTCTTGCACGCCTGAGACTGCTGTGTTGTCCATGGTACTGTTTACGAGGTGCCCGTGATCGCATTGCCCCCGCAGCGTGAAACATCGTCCACGCTGCTGTATTGCTGTTTGTGGCCCGAGCCGTCATCGTAACTGAGGCTGTGAGTGAGGATCACCGCTGCCGGCCCGAGCCGCAACGTGCTAAAGGATTTCTTGAAGCTAAGGAAGCTACAAGGTGAAAGGGATCGTGATCGTTGTTCGTCGAAAGGAATCTGCCCAAGATCATCAACGACGGAGAAGGCCACGCCGTAACCTGTCCGGCTACAGCGTCGCCTAGCAACAAAGCAGCAACATGTCAGGATCGCCCAGCAGGACGTCCGACGAGCAGGGAGAGAGAGAGAGCAAGGCAACGCACCCCCCCAGGTAAGGCTTGGACTCCGGTCGGGAGCCGCAAGCGTGTGTGGCCTGGGGAGGTGTGCAGGAGGAGTACAGGAGTGCTCCAAGCTCTCTCCCGCTGCACCGCGTTAGACGCGCTGAGTCCCCGAGCAGCCCGGACCTGCCCAGCAGGACTGGGGCCGCCCCTGTAAGCCTATGACCGTTGTCTCTGCTGTTGGGGCCTGGTGGTGCCCGAGTTGACCGTGCAGATTGCATCACGAACCGCATTATTATTGCATTACGAACTGCCTGATTCTTGCATTACGAACCGCATTATTATTGCATTACGAACTGCCTGATACTTGCATCACGAACCGCATTATTATTGCATTACAAACTGCCTGATTCTTGCATTACGAACCGCATTATTATTGCATTATGAACTGCCTGATTCTTGCATTACGAACCGCATTATTATTGCATTACGAACTGCCTGATTCTTGCATTACAAATCGCATTATTATTGCATTACGAACTGCCTGATTCTTGCATTAAGGACTGTCCTAATATTACATTAAGAGCTGCATTACGAACTGCATAGCATTGCATTAGGACTGCATTAGAGATCGTAAATTGCTCATTAATACCGCAAGAACCTACAAGTGATTGCTGGCCTAATAACCGGCCAAGTGAATTATTACGAATACGCATATGTTGGTTTTCTATCGTTTGGTCTAATCGTATTCCTTTTTATAAAGATACTGCTATTTTTATGAAACCAGTGTGGTGTCCATTTGTGGTGTTATCACTGTGTTACTGGGAGTGTGGTTGCAAATACTTTACACATTGCCTTGGAGATAAGCCTGGCTGCTCGTGCCAAGCTACCAGGGGGGTGAGCAGGGGTTATCTATGAGTGTGTCGCTCCTTACCCTGACTAGAAGCAAGGGTCCCTATTTGGACTTAGGTACATACCTCAGCCAACTAGAGACCCCCAGTTCTAACAATAGGTAATCAACATCCAAAATGTTTATATCACAAAAGAGCCCTTTTTATACTCTCTGCTGGTTGGAAGAGAGATCGCTGGCATTGCATCAATTACCATGAAAGTTGGAATGAAAAGGGTTTTTGTCTTTATCTGTTGCTAAGATAAGTCTTACTTTTGAAAAACAAATATACCTGGCACATTCTGGGAAAATACCTTCAGAAAGGGGGCTCTGTGGCTGTGAAAGGCAATGATTTGTAGAGAAGCACAATTTCACCAAAATAAAGGTAGCAGATGTAACCTTGCACACCTTGACCTCTCACGTGACAGGAAGTGACATCACATGACCATGACCCAGATGAAGATCTAGTGTGAGTTTTGTGTCGAAAAGTCAAGGCAGCACGATTAAGCACATTAAGAACCAATGACTGACAGGAACAAACGACCACTAGCACATTCTGCAGGCACACTTACCTTAGAACATCAACAATCAGATGGTTAAACCATAGTTTATGAACAGTCCACAGAGTAAGAGTTGTGTAAAGTTCCTCCAAACACCATGGAAAGTTCAAAGTATATATTTTATTCAAGTTGGTCTTAACACCCCAGCCTGCTAGTCCCAGCTTCAGAACTGGCTCCAATACAACAGCCCACTGATTTGAATGCATACATTCCAGACTGAAGCTTAGGAACCGCAGGGTTCTAAGACACTGATGACACAGGCTTGATGTTAAAGCAGAGGCTCACAGAATAATACATTACAATGGCTAAAGTATGAAATACAGAATACCACACATCTCCCTCCCAATAATAACATTGAAACAAAAGTGATACAGAAACTAGAGTTTAGCAACTCTGTTTAAATTCCACACTCTGTGATCTTCTGTCCTGATGGCATTCTTAAACACTTTATTGACTTTCATGGGCTGTAGGAACTTTGAACCTTCAGAAGTGGAACCCTTGCCGGGACTGCGAATTTTGACCATGTCCCCAACCCTCACAACCGTTTCTTTGACAGCCTTCCTCTTGTCAAACCATTTTTTATTCATACACATTTTTTAAATTTCTTTTTCGATTCTTTCTTTTTCCCCCTTCTCAAATGTTGAATCAAGTGATTTCTTAATTATCCACGACGGACATAACAAAGTACAAGGTTTTGTTTTACGAAATAATTCAAAAGGGGTTCTTCCGGTCATGGAATGGGGAGATAATCTATAACTTTTCACTTTGTTTTGAACTTCAGTGTACCAACACTTATGATTGGACAAAGCTCTTTGAATGGTTTCTTTGAGTACTCAGTTAAACCTCTCAACTATACCATTAGTTTCTGGGTGATTAAGAGCTGACTTTTTGTGCATGATACCCGTGTCGTTCCATTTCTTTGGAGGTGAAATGAACCCCATTATCAGAAAGTAAAGTTGAGGGAAAACCTTTTTCAAATATGTTATCAAGAAAAGTTATGACATCTCTGGTTTCCACTGAGTTGGTAATTTTAATCTCAGGCCACCTAGAATAAACGTCTAGAAGCACAATTACATACTTATCTACACTGGTGTGCTTGATGGGACCCAAGATGTCAATAACTACCTCTTCCCAAGCTTCTTTGGGAAGCCATCTTAATGTCATCGGTTGGACGCGAGGTTTCAAGATTTTATCACATCTACTGCACTCTCCACATTCTCGCACAATCCTCTCCACACACATGTCCATCCCAGGCCACAGGTATGCTTGCCTAAGGATTTCCTTGGTTTTGGAGATGCCTGGATGACCATCATGAGCGAAATCTATCAATCGCAACCTTAAAGTGGTTGGAGGGATCAATCTGGTGCCCCTCATCAATAGACCGTTTTGGCTTGCTAACTCATCTTTTACCCGAAAGAAACCACTGAGGGCTTCCTCCATTTTTGCGTGTGTGTCCCAATTCCCTGCAATTCCGTTCAGTACAGATTGGAGCGTATCATCTACCCATTCATTTTTCTTGATTGCGCTCTCATTGACAAGACAAACAGAATACTCATCAAGATCACTAAACTCATCTTCAAATTCCTCGTCCTTGGATATATTTCCATCAATCAAACGTGAGCAGCAATCAGCCAAGTTATTCTTCACACCTGGAACATATACTACACGAAAATCAAACTTTTGAAGAGCCACCACCCATTTCCTTATTCTGGAAGATATATTGTCTAGACCCTTTTTTTCAAAAATCTCCCTCAATGGCTTGTGGTCAGTTTTAATGGTAAATTTGTAGCCCCACAAGAATTTGCGAAGCTTTCTTATTGCCCAGGATATGCCTAAAGCCTCTTTCTCCACTACTGAATAGTTGAATTCAGCTCCTCTTAAACTTCTGGATAGGAACAAAATAGTTTTTCCACACCTTGGTGTTCTTGTAACATGACGGCTCCTAATCCAGTCAAACTGGCATCTGTCATATCAACAATTTCATGACCTGGTTCAAAACTACTCAAACAGGAGCCTTTGGATACTAGTTGTTTAACCGAAAAAAACTCTTTCTCACATTCAGAATTCCAAATGAAACTTACCCCTTTTTTTAAAAGAAGCCTCATGTTATGTGTCTTGTGTGCAAAATTGGGTATAAATTTGGCTTAGTATTCAGTCATGCCTAAAAACTTAACTACTTCATCCTTGCTGCTAGGACTGCCCATATTATGGATGGTGTTTACTAACTCTTTTTTAGGTTCAATGCCTGAATTTGAAATCTTGTGTCCTAAATAATCAATTTCAGTGAGATTGAATTTTCATTTCTTGACTTTCAGGGTAAGGCCATTGACTTCCAAGATTTTTTAAAACTTCTCTTACTCTATTGTCATGTTCTTCTATGTTGCATCCAAAGACCAGTATGTCATCTTGATAGATTTTTAATTCCCTTGACATCTCTAAAAATATGCTCCATCATTCTTTGAAAAACTGCTGCAGCAGATATCAGCCCAAAAGGCATCCTGAGGAAATTAAAAGTCCCAAACCGAGTTATGAAAGCGGTTAGATCTTGGGAGTCAGGGTGCAACTTCACTTGGTGCTACGCTGAAGCCAAATCTATGGAGGAGAAGGATTTAGCTCCTTCCAGAAGGGATAGCATCTCGGAGATATTGGGAAGGGGATAATGGTCTACCACTACACATCTGTTAAGTTCCCTCAAGTCTATGCAAAGTCTGGATTCACCATTGCTTTTAAGTGCCATGACAACCGGAGCTAACCACTCCGAAGCTTCCACTTAGGTGATAATACCACCACTCAACAGTTTATCTAGTTCTATTTTCTATTTTCTTTCACCTTGATGGGAACACCTCTTACTTTACTGATAACAGGTATTGAATCCTTTTTTTAAATAATCTAGTGTGAATACCCTTTCAAACAACCCAACTGCTCATTAAAAACTCGAGGAAATTCTTTTTCAAAAGAGGGACCACTCAACTTCACTTGACTTAATGGCTCAGACCTTTTGTCTTTTAGGCTCTCGTGCATATCACTCAAGACATACTTATTTAACTTCACCGATGGAGTTTCATTGGGATCTAGAATAACTCCTAGATCTTTCTGGTGTAACTAGCTAACTAATGAGTCACCCCTTTCGGAGACATACATTTTCCCGATGGTGACTCGATCTTTGAAATTAATGTTACTATTAAAGTATCCTGAAAGTTTGATGGGCTCACCCCCATAACCTTTGGCCTTGATATCAGCTTCATGCAATACAAGTTTACCTTTCATATGTTTGTAATACACTTCCTTGGGAATAAGTGTAATTTTTGCCCCAGAGTCAAACAACATTCGTACGGGAGTGTCATTGATGTAGACTACTTCAAACTGACCACTTTTTTCTCCTTCAGAAACTCTTAGTATTATCTCTTCTACTTCATATTCTTCATCACAAACAATTTCGTAAACTTTCCTTTTCTCAATACTACTGCGACAACATTTTGATACATGACCTTTCGTCTTACATTTCTTACAGGTTGCCCTCCATTCAATACATTCCTTAAAACTAGCCACATGCCCATATTCTCCACATCTGTAACATGTTCCTTGAAATTTCCTAGGGTAAACAGTATTTTTGTTGTAACTACTCTTGTTATACAGTGATTTACTACTATCAGTTTTGTCTTGTTGAGGATTCGTCATATTGTTTTGTTTACTTTTAGAGTTATTTACCGTTTCTACTTTTGCTTCTTTAAGTCCCTCATCATCTCTTTTCTTTAGTTCGGCAACACATGCTTTCGTGTGTTCACACGACTTTGCTATGGTAATTACTTCTGATAAGAACGGATTATCTTTTTCCCAACATGCTTCTTTGACCTTGTCTAAAGAACACCCTAACATAAATTGATTTCTCAATCTTTCTTCATAATTAGCCCCAAAATTACATGTTGATGCTAATTTCCTTAACACAGTGAAGTAGTCTTCAACATTTTCCCCGAGTCTCTGCATACGTTTACCAAAGTGATGTCTTTCTAAAACTGTAGATACTTTAGGCAGAAAATATAAATCTAGTTTCTTCAAACATATTTCATAATCATTTAGGTCATCTGCCTCTTGCGTGGGTAGCTGTGGAAGATGTTGAAAGATCTCTTGTCCTTCTGGACCTAAACAATAAAGAAGCAGAGACATTTTCCTTTCAGAGCTAAGTGACGCTCCACATACACGTGAATAGTGTGAAAAGACTTTTTTCCACTGTTTCCAGGGAATGGGTGGTTCACCTGGACTCATTAGAAAAAAAGGAGGAGGCGGAACGTTTTGCATAATGTCAACAAGTTTAAAATTAAGATCTATAAATAATAGTACACTTTAAAAAAAACAAGAAGTTAGTATATGCTTTTGATTGTACAATATGGTTGTGTTGACTGTCCACCTGCAAAATAAATAGGTTAGTGAAGGAAAATAGATCAATTTTTTAGTGTGCCTGTCACTGTAGATATAGATGAATGACAGGCGAGAAGTCGAAAATAAAGTGTGCCTATCACCGACAATTGGGCTTAATTTGTTTTCATGGATAAAAATAGAACGTTTCCCTCGCTGAAAAGAACTGTGCCCACGGTGTCTTGAAAAGAACTGTGTATTGTTCCAGGAATCTCTTAGTAAAGAACTTTAAACAATGAGGAGTCGAAGTACGAGTTCCACAGGTCAGCAGTCTAGTGTTTCACAGAATGTTTCAAAAAGACAGGAAGAGATTGTGACGTTGAGCAAATAGTCACGTAGAATCCAGTGATATACGAATTCCACAGGTCAGCAGTCTAGTGTTTGCCTGCGAGTATCAAAGAGACAGGAAGAGGTTGTGACGTCGAGAGATTGGTCACGTAGAACACGCAGAAAGTTGGGTGCCTACGGAAGCAGAGGAGGATCGTCACAAGTGTTTACTGTCTCGAGGGACTCGCGTGTACACAAGACAAAGACGGGAAGTCTTTCAAAGGTAAACAAAACGATGCTTGGCGGTTGTGCTCTGCGTAACATTTCCAAAATGCAGCGATGCGCGATGTTCGCGTTTTTCAAAGAAAGCAGGGCAAGAAGTCACATAGCAAAGTAACGATAACACGCAGGCTCAACAACATCAATTATGTCTCTCATGAAGGCAGCATGAAATAAATAACGCTCACTTTAAGCGGCAGCCTAAAATAAATAACGCTCACTTTGAACGCCACCAGTCCCACGATCTTTTCAGTAATTTTTGACACTGTAATCCAGGACAAAGTCAAGGCTCAAACACCGACGTCCTCAATCTACAACACAGTGAGAGCGTTCCTCATCTGAAACAAAGCTTGGGCAGCTACTAGTCAGCCAGGGACAAATTCAATAGGTGCAGATTCATTTCTTTGAGGTAAAGTTACGAATAAAGACACTCTTTCAAAGATAGAGTGAGGTGGGAATACGATACCAAAGATTTCTTCTTTGTTGCTAGCGTTGAGGTGTGTAAGTAGATCCAAGACGGGTTCTTTCAGCTCGTCGCTATTGTAAAGATCCTCCAAACACCATGGAAAGTTCAAAGTATATATTTTATTCAAGATGGTCTTAACACCCCAGCCTGCTAGTCGCAACTTCAGAACTAGCTCAAATACAACAGCCCACTGATTTGAATGCATACATTCCAGACTGAAGCTTGGGAACCGCAGGGTTCTAAGACACTGATGACACAGGCTTGATGTTAAAGCAGAGGCTCACAGAATAATACATTACAATGGCTAAAGTATGAAATACAGAATACCACAAGTTGGTACCGCTAACTGACCCTAAAAGAAAGCTTTCTTCATTACGCTCTTTTGCCCTTTAATATATGTGTGCAAAAATGTGTTTACACAAACCACTGCACATCCAATAAAATTGCTTTAAAAGCAAGCAGCAATAGGATTAGAATAATTTCGTGAGGCCAGGGCCTGAGAATAATTATGTAGCAGGGAAAGACCTCTTTGAAAAGAACCAGGATGGTGAACCCTGGCATTTATTATTTTTTTTTAGTGTATTTTTATTTTGAACACAATGCAATAAAAGACAGCATTTAGACACTGGCGTAGCAAGGGGGGGGCGGAGGGGGCGGTACGCCCCGGGCGGCACGAGATTTCGGGGCGGCAGGTAAATTTATCGCCAGCACCCCCCCCCCCCGCTCTTAGGCGCTCGGCGGCGGCGGCGGCAAAAGGCAGGGACCGCCACGGGCGGCAGAGTGCCTAGCTACGCCACTGCATTTAGATGATACCATCCTCCTAGAGCAAGCTTCACATATCGCATTGTGTACTCGCAAACAGCCAACTTCATTCCTTCTGACCCGTAGCATTTAATGAGAGGGTGTCGTAGAGCTGCAACTTCGGTAAATGCTTCGTGCACCCCTGAAACCGACAGGAGATTAATTAACGGTTATTTGCGTCCTGATTTGGTGCATTCATTCAGATGTGCCTTGCCAATTCATTTCCCCCGATTAAACTACAGAATGTCGAGCATAGGTATATTGCAGTATCAGTAAATTGTGGACAGAACATCCAGGGACAGACCCTCTAAATTTAAGTGCATATAGAGGAAGTATAGAATTATTATTCTTTAACTCCACAACTGTGAACATTGAAGATATATATATCGCCACAGTACATATATGTGGAGTTAGGCATAGAACCTTTTGACATTTCGGCCTCAATATTCTGGTCCCGATATTTCGTGCCATCAAGAGTCTCATCGAGATATTCCAGGGCACACCATTTCCTGCACTTTACATGGGTGGACCAGTGTCGTCTTAAGGATTTTTGTGGCCCTGAGCAAGACATATTTTGGGTCCCACCTGTTCAAGTTTTTACAACCCATTTTCTGCTAATTCGAGCTCCGAGGATGCCAAACAAACTTTCAAAAACAGGGTCTGCACAGAAACAGTTGAAATATGTCTTTCCAGGGGCTCCAAAAATCCTTAAGCAGTCTCTGGGCGAACAAAGACAGACTCAGAAGTAGAGATAGGCAGAGAGGAGAGAGGAAGAGATATGGAAATAGAGAGAGGCATTCTATTTAGAGGGAAAGTTTACTTATCCAGGGGGCCTCTTGGAAGGTGGGGGCTGTGGGCAAGTGCCCACTTTGCCCATGCCTTAAAACATCTCTGGGGTGGACCTCCACGTTCATCCACACGGCTGTTTCTCTAGCCACGGTCTAGCTTTCTCATCTTCCAGACATCCACCACAAAACTTGCAACCACTTTGGCCACATGTTTACGGAGTTCATGGTATAAGATGAGTAGCAGCCTCTAATAAATACTTTTTCGATAAAGTCCTTCAAATCAGTTGTCATCTTTTGCAGCGAAGCATCCAGCAAAGGCAAACAACCTGTGTTATTTCAGATTTACTACCAAAGCCAATCACTGTTGCCCCTGAGCGATTTCCCCTATTTTAATATTTCTGTTTAAACTCTACTGATTTAAGGCAATTTGTCCCATCCTTCACATAAATGCACTGATAATATAAACATTGTTTCACATATAAACATTTGCTGAATTATTGTTTCTGGGAAAGTGGGAAAAAGTCAAAGATATACTTTTTGTCTTCCTTTACTGGTCGAAGCGTTTTAGTTTTTCTTACAAAATAAGCTAATATGCAAATTTGTCATCTTTCAGCATTTGAGATAAGCCCTATTAAAAGTTTTATTGTTGGGGGCGGGGCGGGAGACAAGCGCAAGATGGCGGCAGGCGAGTAGTTGCTGCATTCTCCATCTGCTGCAGGATAAAAGCACCTGCCTGGCCCAGTCTCAGCATTTTTAAAGAAGCCAGGAGACTGCGATTATCCAACTGTAAAGCCTTGATAAGCCACTGATGCAGCGGTTGTAAGAGGATGAGAGCAGCGGGGATTGGCCAATATGGTGGGCGCGCAACGACTGGGCGACAAGCTCCGTCCTGCAGTTCTCATGCAGAGCTATGACCGCCTGTGAAAAGTTGGAGATGGTGGAGGTCACAAAGACTGGTGCTGAACCTCCCCAAAGGTGGGAAGGAATAGGTGCCTCAGAAGCTGAGGACAAATGGACAACAGAATGTGAAGAAGAAGCCTGAGGCGTAGTGAGTACCATAGAAGCAGCCAGGTTAGGGCAGTAGGAGGAAGCCTCTTTCCCAGGAAGAGAGATCTTGCTGACAACTTAGCTGGCACAACTGGATGCAATAAGATACAACCCCAGCTTCCACTGTCTGCAACCAGCCCAGACACATGATTAGCCAGGTAGGGGCCCCATCAACAATGAATTAAAAGGCAAGGTCCATTTTCGCGTGTGGGGGTAGTTTCCAGCACCTTGCACTGGCTGTATCCTTGTCAGATGCAGCTCACAGGTGATGTGAAGAGTTGTGGCCAGGGATCCTGACTGGAGGCAACCAGCACTGAGATGAGGCGCACAACAGTGCCATACAGACACCCTGGCCCACCGCGTGTGCCGACACTAGGGTCACAAAGTGGCTTGGGAGGCACCTTGCTGTGACTAAGGACTTATGAACAGGAGAGACTGAGGCTGATCTGGAGGGCAGAAGTGAGTTGGAGACTGTGATAGAATCAAGTACTATGTACCTTGAGGCCAAAGCTGTTTTGAACAGGAACGATTGGCCCACACAAGGGAATAGCAAGAGAATAAGTGCCACACTCATGCGTATGTGAGACATAGGTGAGACCAACAAAACAGTCATGGGGCATCGCTGTCTAGAGATCCAGTAGAAAGGTGCCTGTGATGAATGTGGACGCCAAGTGCCTACACTTTCAATGAATAGGTGACACTGTGAGATGATCCCCAAAAGAGTCACACCTGAGCCACAACCACAGAAATCTGGTAAACTGCAGGGGACTGATAAAGGCGGCCATAGGGATTCAATGGAGCACTTATGGACCTCCTCTGACAGAAGAGTAGGGCACAGTATAGGATAGATAGGCTAAGACAACAAAGATCTCTCTCACATTTAGTTGTGAAGTGCCCAGTAGCCCCTGATGTAGATTTGGTTGAAAGGTTGGTTACAGTGAACAGAAGGGAGAGTAAACAAATATGTCACCATAAAGGATCAGCTATAACAGGGAAAGGATCAGCTACAGCAGGGAGTGTGAAGCAAGCAAAAAGACATGGAAGAGTGAAGTGGAAAACACCACAATGAGGATGCAAAACCACAAGATAAATTTGATAATAGCAACTGTGATGAAAGTGTCATCACGAGGGTCATCAAGGAGAGTTCTGAAATTGGAGCAATAAGGGGAGGGTTGAAAAAAAGCTTGAGGGACTTCTATTAGGACGTCACTGACAGAGGGAACCGAGTCCACGGGCTGTAAGGAACATTAGATGAGCTAACCTCTGGAATTTCAGGCCAGATTACTTCAAATGGAGGAGCAAAACTTCTGATGCAAGAAAGGCAGCAAGACTTGGAAAACCACTAATGGCAGAATAATTTGTGGATCGGGGGGTGCCCCAAGGGAAGGAAGGCAAGAACATAAAACAGTTTGTGCATGTTGCCTTTACTGCCATGCCGGAGCAACCAGAAGGCCCCCACTGTAGATGGAAAGACTTCACTGGGTTGCATCCAGACTCGCAGAATGGCCGACAACACCAGATATCCTGGCCTGCATTCACCGGCTATCCAACTTTCCAAGACCTGTCTCAGCTAACACTTCAAAAGAGAAGATCCTTCCGAAAAGTGACTTTCTGAAGGAGAGGGGATATGGTATTGGCGAGGGCATCCCTTCTGGATCATCTATAAGTGACAAGATTCAGATAAACTTGACACAGTCCTTCACAGAGGCTTGTGACATCCTGGGCTTTGAGAAACAACCAGAGAAAGAAGAAGGGAGCAGAGAACCACGGTCTGCACCAAGAAGCCCAGCTTGGCGCACGGTTCAGGGGAGAGACACTTATGGCCCCCTAGTGCCGCAGACATTATGGAGGGCCACAGAGGAGTCAAGCATCTACGAAAGGCTGCCACTACCATTGCAACAATGCAGTCTGCGAAACAGAACATGACAGGTTATTTAGGAGTGGGTGGCAAAGGCTGGGACAAGCGACCAGGTCTTGACTCTCTTCGAGGCAGATCCTGTGGAGGGACATACAGAGAAAGTTATTCATGACACCAGTTACAGGTGAGGTAGAGGAGGGAATGTATGGGATATGGAGTGATAAAGATGACACATTGCAGAGATCGTGGGGGGATACATGTTCACATTGTGGAACTAGGAGGGGGAGGTTAACAGAGGTACCTGCAGAGACATGATTGCGCAAACACTATGATCATCATTTTTCGATGTGCCAGAACGAGTAAGAAAAATCACTTGTTCTCTGGAACCAATTCCAATTTATTTTGTAGTGCTTTGAGACAAAGGAAAAACATCTTACAGCCAACACGTGTTTCGCCCCCTTACACTGGCAATTTGGCCTGGGGCTTCCTCAGGGCTGTACAAATAAGACAGGTGTATAGTGATTGTGTAGTGAGCACATAATAACGGTTCCACAGTTCGAGTAGTGCAAAGGTGGAGGATATGTGATTAGGTCCAACCCGGACGGGTGGTGTAAGAAGGGTTCGCAAAGAAAATGAGATAAGATAGGGGAAGAGAGAGAAGGCGAGAGAGAAGAAGTGGAAGAAATGGGAAGTTATACATAGAAAAGAGAAGAGGCAGAATGATAATGTCAGGGTAGAAAGGAGTAAGTAAAACCAAAAGAGGGAAAGATAGAAAACGAAAGGAGCATCAGTGGTTGCAAATTCGTTGTTATAGTTTAGTGCATGACAAATAAACACACAAAAGGTGTGGCAAGAACCGGCACAACAAGAGATAATAAGGCAGTAAGTTATTTACAAATGTTGGGAAAGGAGAAAAAAAGGGGAAGCAAGGGAGGGCGCGCATAGTGTAGCATGCAATAATATAAGGCAAGTATATTGACATATTAGGACAAGTAAATTTCCAAAAACCAGGTCCATCACAGTTATCATAAGCACACATGGTTAATACGGTCATCATGAGGCATTGATGTCATGTAAGACATTGTAATACATACGGAGTCCAGAGTACAAAGGTCAACGTTCTAAGGATGGATGAGCAAATTAAAAGAAGAAATTTATAGCTACAGGTTAGCATACATGGAGGCTGGAAAAATGTTACAATATTAACATTGGCCAGATTTTTAGTTTTATATGGCATAGCTTTAGGTAGTCTGACCACGGTGCGCTAGGGAATCACAGACTCCTGTGTTGCATTAATTATATGTGGCCTGCGTGGGTGCTCTCATATATCGTGGTGTAGAAAGGCCACCTATGACTGGTAGGGTGAGTGTGAACATTTACCCATGTGAAAAAAAGGGGGTGGTGAAAAAAGTGAATACTGCGTGAAATCATTGTATAACTTCCCCGTCAATCCCGAAATGCGCTTACCGTTAAGTATCAGTATTGGGGTTAGGAATATAGTAAAATCCTTTCCCTGTGTTACGTAACAGGCAAATCCTAAGAGAGGGGAGAAAAATAGGAGAGGAAAAAACCAGCATTAATAGTGCATCGTGGAGAACGGGACTGGTCTCGCAACACCTTGTAGACCAGGTTTAGAGCAAAGCTCGAGCTGCGAGCTGGCAGTGCTGGCACGTATTGCCACTTACTTGAGATGCGAGGAAAAAGCGACTGCTGTCTTGCAGCAATCCGTCGGCATGGGCAAAATGCCCAGGGATCATTGCGTTTAAGAAGAGACGCGACACACGGTCCGTCCGGATCCGGGTCGTGGGGTCACATAGAAGGCAATGCGCCATCTTGAAGTGGTATGGGCTCACATAGACCCATATGTACCGAAAATTATGTTCCAGAAGCTCTGGGTTTAAATGAACACGAAGTTTGGACAATTTATATATGGAAGTAGTCAGCTGGACGGTGAATCCTTGACAGATTACATGGTATGTTGGAGGGGCTATCAGGCAATTCGGATCTAGTACAGGATAGCAAAATGGGTAGGTTCACCTATGCAGGCAGCCTGTATAAAGGAGAAAACGTCACTATGGAGCTACTGGTAATATAAAGCCCGGACCGAAGGCATGTACCATGGAGGTACCAGAAATGGTAACTAGGGTGTGAAGAGGGGAAAACCTATGCTGCAAGTTGTAATTGTACAGCTGAGGTGTGCTAAGGGTAAGAGAGGAAACAGATATGTACATTTTTTATCCTTGGTATTTCTACAAAACTGGAGAAATGGAGGTCAGTGGATGGCACTGGCTGAGCAATGGACTGGGGAGGGTCCAGTAGCCCAAAGGGAAAAGTGCAAAACCCGTGGAATCAAACATCGGTCCTAGTGAGTAGAAGTTACAGAACCGTATGTGGCCAGGCAGAGGGAATGTTGGTGGGGTTTATAGAAAGATGAAAAGAAGCCCCTGATATGTGGCGGGCCCCTCTGTACAATGTCTTTAAATGAGTAGTATTTCAGACAAAAGTGGGTCAATAGTAATCCGGGATCGGTTTTACTCATCCCCCAACCACACATGCATTTCAGCATCTTTATTCAGTCCAAGTTTCACAGTATTGAATTGGAGAATTAGTTCACTCTCTCTTCTTCGTAGTCTGAGTTCCCTGTTCCCTCCTCTTTTCAGGGGGTGGGCCACCTCAATACCGTAAAAGGTGAAACTTTTCTTGTGTGGGTGGGCACTGTGGAAGTGATCTGTTAACGGGTGGCCCGTGTTGTACTTGTTAATATTTCTATAGTGTTCCTGTATTCTTGTACGCAATGGTCTAATCGTACTTCCTATGTACGGTCGATTGCAAGGGCAGAAAATCACATAGATGGTAAACTTGCTGTTGCAATCTATCCATTCTTTGATTTTCATTTGTTTATTCGGTGGCATGGGTATAGATTTGGTTTTGTTGACACCTAGTTTGCATACGTCACAGTTCTGGCACGTGTGGAAGCCTGCTGGTCTGTCTAAGAATGTAGTTGTCTTTTTCCTGTTATCCACAAATTCTGATTTGCAAAGCAGTCTTTTCAGATTGGGTGCCCTTCTAAAGCTTACTTCAGGGTAATTGCGAAGATGATCATTGAGCCCAGGTGTGTATTGTAACAGGTGCCAGTGGCGTCTGAGTATTTGTCGAATATTGTGATGTCCATTGTGAAAGTCCATAATGAATCTAATCCTGTTGTCTTTACCGTGTTTTGGTTGAGGTTTGGGGTTTAGAGTGCTTGCTCTCTCAATCCTTGATACATTCGTTTGAGTATTTTGCAGAGTGCCTGGATCATAGCCTCGTTGTTCCAAACGGGTTATTTCTTCTTGTCCTTTTAGTTCGAACATTTGGTCTTCACTGCAGTTCCTTCTGATTTGAAGTAGTTGCCCTTTAGGGATATTTTTGATGTTGTGTTTGGGGTGGCAACTTTCTACTCGTAGGATGGCATTCACAGCTGTCTCTTTTCTGTACAGTTTGCTGTGCAGGAGGTTGTCCTTTACATAGAATGTGAGATCCAAGAAATTAATTTCTGTTTTGGAAAAGTTATTAGTTGTCCTGATTTTCCATGGGTTGTTGTCCAATTGACGTAGAAATCTTTCTAGTAGTTGTTTATCGCCTTGCCAGATGCAGAGAATGTCGTCTATATATCGACGCCAAAGAACAATGTGCGTGGTAAATTCAGCAAAGCTTGGGTCCCATAGCCAGAATCTCTTGACTATACTCATGAAGATACAGGCATACGGAGGAGCAAATTTTGCCCCCATGGCGGTTCCGCGTGTTTGTTTAAAGATCTTTTGGTTGAAGCTAAAGATGTTATTATTCAGGCAAAAGTCTAGCATGTTGAGTATCATTTTGTTTGTTTCCAGGTAATTAGCTGGTTGGGCCCAGAGTGTTTGTTGCACAGATTTTATGCCATCTCGATGTTCTATTGATGTGTAAAGGCTAACAATATCGATGCATACCAGGAAGAAATCTGGTTCCCAAATTATGTCTCTGACTTTCAGTAAGATCTCTTTACTATCCTGTACAAATGACGGGATGTCCTTCACCAGTACTTGTAGCTTTTTGTCAATAAATTCTCCAACCCTGGAACAGGTTGAGTTAATGCCCGCAATGATAGGTCTTCCTGGTGGTGGATAGACCCCCTTATGTATTTTCGGTAGAAGGTAAAATGTGGGCATGGTGGGATGTTCGATGTAAAGAAATCCTTTTTCCTCATGGGAGATGAGTTCTAGTTCATACCATTTGTCCAATTTCCCTCTAAGTATCCTTAGGATTTCTTGTGTTGGATCATGCTGGAGGACTTGGTAACATGTTCCATCGGATAGTTGGCGATGTGCCTCGCTGATGTAATCATCCACATCTAGAGCCACTGGGTTGCCCCCTTTGTCTGCTTCCTTGAGAATCAGATCCTTGTTCTTCTGTAATGTTTTTATTGCCATTCTTTCCTCTGTGGTGATATTTTGAGGCAGAAATTTAAGTTTTCTGAGATATTTATGGTGTTCTTTCTTCAGATCAAGGGTCACTGCTAGATAGAAGGCATCTATACTATTACCAGCTAGTAAATGTGGACAAAAGGTCGATTTTTTGGTCAGGTGAGTATCTAGGGTCAGGTCGGTATTAATTCCTAGTTCCAATGCCGTTCTGATGAGGGAATTTGGATACGACTCCTGTTCACTAAGGTTAGTCAGTAAGTCAATGTTTTCCATGTCTTGAATGGAAAGGTTAGAAATGGGTGTTTGTTGTGGGTTTTGTTGTAGTCTGGGTCGGTTTTCAAAGAACACTTTGAGTTTGAGCTTTCTGGTAAATTTAAAAAGGTCAATGTGTGTTCTGACCAGGTTCCAAGATGCTGTGGGGCAAAATGAGAGTCCTTTATTAAGTAGTTGAAGTTCATGATTATAGAGTGTTGTATTTGAAAGGTTCTTTACCAGGTCTCCTATTTCTGAATTGTTCTGTTCATTTCTTTCTTTCTTTCTCGCTCTTGTTGTCACCCCTGCAGGGGATGTTTGTGGTCGTCCATACTGAAGGGCGGCTGTTGATGTTGAGGTATTTTGGGCGTTTGTTGTTTTTATACCCAGTCTGAATCGTAGGACCTCTTCGAAAAAATTTGCTTTGCATCTCGGTGTGTCACTTTCCAGGTTTACCACTGGTGATTCAATGTCTGAACTCGTTGATGGTCCACACTGGTGTGTTTGCCTGTGTACCAGCTAGCTCACATTGCCACTAGAAACTCCTCTTACCAAGGAGAGAATAGTTCTTGGCAACTATCGAACATGACAACCCTGATCCCTCAGGACCGTGGAAACAGTGTACTACTCTTCGTTCAGTCACTCGTGCTCACTTAGGGGCTGATTACGATTGCGGACGGACTGGAGTCCATCCGCCATCGTGGTGGAAACCGGGACCATCCGCAATACATGTGGCGGTCCCGCACACCAAATCAGGATGCGACCGCCACCATGGCGGTCGCATCTTGCATTTTAACATTGCAAAGCTAAAATGGCAACGCTAAAATGGCAATTTTGCGCATTTCACTCCACTACGTGGCAGCATGTGTGTAGGTGTTAAGCCACAAATCCCTCTAGGATAAAGTCAACCCCCATTACCTTAAGTGAGAGACTGTGCGACCCCGTCTTGGTCTCGAGTTGGACACCCCGCAAGGGATGTTAGACCACTGCGAGCTGGTGTATCTGCATGCAGGAACCTCAGCGCCTCGCGTCAGTGTGTCGGCATGGAAGTCCTGATCTCCTCTCTTGTCTCAGCAAGATGTGATGTTTATATACCCAAAGGTCGCCCCGGGGGTTCTACCTTGCTGTGCCACTGTTGGACTTAGGATGATGTCGGGAATGAACTTTGTACATAGTTATTATGCAGGAGATGGAAGTCCTGCTGATTTTCCAAGAAACCTCATGCATAATGTATGAGGCTGCTATAGGGAAATCCTGTGTTCTGTGTGCAGTGTCGTATCTAGGTAAAAGGTCAGTCCCCAAGAACTGTTATGTGTGTAATGTAGGGGAGGATATAGGTGATGTTACCTGAGCCTATATTGCGGTAACAATATGGAATATAACACCCACTCCTCATCCGACTGGACGACATAATTAAATTCTAATGTACTACTAGGCTGTCTAGGTACTGGTACACAAACAACTACAGTAAAACAATAGCTTTCGCAAAAAAATGATAAAAACTCTAACAAATGCTAAAAACAAAAATTGTCACTCAAGCAAATAGCTCTAATGTGTCCGTTTATATAGTTCGAACTACTACAAGCATCGGAAAGCCATGCAGGTTCATAAAAAGTGTCAATTTGTTTTGGAGTTCCAATTTTGAGTTTGTTTAAAAAGGCCAAATTTTTTCCCAGCACACGATGAGCCAAATGTTTATGTGTCCTGGCTGGTAGACGCAACATTGCTGTTGCCTGCCTCCGTAGACGACGATCCCTGTAACACCTCGCAGATTACGTCAATTGAGCACAGATGATCTTCCGTACTGCCTGTAGCCGATGCTGGGGCAGCCTGTGCGCCATCCAAGGCCTGGTTGTCAGTTGGGGAGCCGGTATCCATTCCGACAGGAACAGAAACTTCCTGTAGAGGCTCTAAGAATGCTGCCATCAACATTGGAATACACTGGGGTCACTGCTGAACATGGGCCGTTATCGGGTCCAGTAGAGCAACGAAGTCTGTTTGCGCAACTGATGGAAGTGTCAGACAGAGATCCAACACGCACTCTTATCCGCAGACCATGCATCGGAGAACAGGTAGGACACAGTCCATCCAGACTGGTCTAAATGGCAGGAACTAAGAGGCGCTTAGTTCCCGTAGGCGAGGTGTGCCCAGATGTTGTACCATGTGGTCACGGTATTTACGCTCCAGGAGCGCTTTTTCCATCTCCTTGGTGACAGGGCTGTCCATTGCGTAGCAGAAAAATTACAATCAGGATACCTGCTATTAGGAACAGGATCAGCGGAAGCCCTCCAAAAATGCTTCCAAATACGGAGTGTATAAAGTTTGATATAACTCCGAGGACCGTCTGAAAGGTGCTTAACAGTCCCGAACCTATGGTCTTAAATAGGTGGACTATACCCGTCGTATCAGACATGTTAAAGATACAATTAACCATTTCTGTGAAATGGAAGGGGCAGTTCGTAAATATGAGTGCCTGCATCTCGGCCGAGGACCTAGCGATCTGGAGATCAAAAGTCTCCCGGGCAGAGGTTAAGGGCACGGTTTTCTGTAGAAGCATGGCTTTCATTCTGCTCAGAGTACCAAACCGTATAAAAGAAACATTCAACGAAGGCCATAGCGGCGCCTCCCTGACTGTGTGCGTCGGTGGAAACAATACTTGCATGCAGCAAGTAAACCTGGAGCTCACAGTGACTAGATATGCGATGCCCGGAAGCATCCCACAATAACCTTGATCGTTCAGCATCAAGTAACTCCCATTTGAAAGTAGCTTGAATACCGGGGTAATCACAGCTGCTGGGGTACCCCTCAAGTGACAGGATAGGTTCGCTACTGAACCATTGCAGGCCCCGTGCAGCATAATATCCTGGCATATGAGAGATCCACTCAAAGCGTTCTCACAGTTTGTACCGCTTAGAAGCACTTCTCGAGCCCCACTCCTGCATCGAAATCTGTACGGTAATTCCCAAGATTCCTTGATGAATTCCCTACCCATTTCTTCGTATCTGCCTGCCTGTTGGTGTTCTAGGCAATACTGAAACTGGAAAGTTGTGACCGGTAATGTTATATGGCCATGGATCAACCATTCTGTGGACGGTGATTCTGCCACAGTAAAAGGTAATCTGTCCAGTTTTTCAATATGCAGCATTGTATATTTTGCTCCTCTCTGTGCCATTTTCATCTGTATTTCCGTTAGATTGTATGCTGAAAACAGTGACGTACTGTTGATAAAACGCCAAGGCACGTAACCTGCGCGCAATGATTGCAGCGTCCAGCTTAATAACATAATAGAACGTAATTGAGATTGTCCGTGCTGTAGTATGGACAAATCTTGATCTAGTACATCAATAGCAGACGATATAATGTTGCCCAGTGAATAAATCCTGGATGTTAACGTAGTCATACTGTTGTCAACTATGGCTAACTCCTTTTCTAAATTGATCCTATCTATTTCTCGTAGTCTCTCCGCTGCTTCTTGTTGAGAGATTTTCCAAATTTCATTATAGACTGCAGAATAGAAAAGTTTTTGACGTGGCTTCCTGGGACCTAGTAAAATATCCCATAGGTCCACATCCTCTGCAAGTAAGGATAAGTGTTGTTTCACCTGTGTTAGTGTTGAGGTTCTTAGCCAATCGAGGCATAACTTCCCAACACTGTATGATGTCACCACCTCCAAATGTTCTCTTTGTACATAGCGTGGGTCTGGCCTATGGATACTGAACCCTTCGGTAGTACCCCTGAATCTTTCCTGACATCTATTAGTGCCTGTGGGCCGAACCAACCATCCCTTCCAATTGGGGTCTGATCTATTGTATTGTAAAATGTCATCGAATGTAGCCCCTTTTAGTGATGTAAAGTTACCCTCAGCCTGTGATGGTGTTGGAATCCGAGATGTGTTCAAATCCTTGTTCTTGGCTATTCCAAGGCAGGAAGTCTGTTGCACAGTATCATTCAGAAATATCATCTGCTGAGGAATCAGGCATGCTCGAAATAGCGCTTCTGTTCCCTGGACTTGCCAGTCTCTAGAACCCCAGACTCATTTTAAATCTATAATGTCCTTCCATAAGTCGAAACCATGTTCAGACAGTTGGGTAATATAGGAAGCAGAGTAAATCTGTTTGCTATTAGTAAGCATATTCTTCTGTGCGGATGTTGGTGCAACCTTATAGTAATATGAGGTTGGGTCAGAAATGTTAAATCCCGAAAAATATGAAAATTTCTGTGCAAAGGTTTTCGAACTACTTCTCGGTGGTGTGGGCAATGTTCCCATTGATGATATGTGAAAACATTTCTAGGGGTACTGGATTTGTGTAGAAAATGATGACCATAATGTTGATAAGAATACATTGTGTTAAAGTCTGATGTGTCATCTAACATTTCATTGCTAGAAAATGCTGCAGATTGTTCAAAATCAGACAACATATTATTTACAGTTTCAAAATCCCAATCATCGGAAAATGTACTGGAGGTAATGATATCATATAAGGAAATTTTAAATAAATGTGGTATTTTTAAAAGTTCTGCCGGACCAAATATATCATAATCAACCTTGTCCCATACTATACCATCAGGTATAGGAACTGCTGTAATGTTCACTGATGACAAGTCTCTTTGTTCACGATGTGATGAAACATGAGGTTTCAGGAGCAAGTTCACTTTTGATGCTGCAGAGCTTTGGCGAAGGTAAGTTCCATTAATAAGTAAGCAAAAGACAGTTACTAAGCCTAACCAGAAGAGAAAGAAAAGTATCCCAGTGATTTTCCAAAGTTCTATCCAAGGTGTCACCAGGTAAGTCTATTTAAGAAAAATTAAGAAGTCTTTGATGTATTACTGACGTGATATTGGGGCTGGCGTTGTTTCAGGTTCACTTGGATCCAATGAAAAGGTATCAAAGTCGATGAAATAGCCAGATGCAGTTCGATCTATTTTAGGTAGCTCACCAGGTTTTGTTGAACTTGTAGATGGCGCTTGTTGAGGCATATTTATGTAGACATCACTGTTAGGTCGAATTTAAATTTGTCTTTCTTTGATTTTGTATTCCTTGTTCAAGGGGAATGAGTTCCATGGCATTGTTGCTTAGTCCATCATTCTGTACGGGCGGCTCTTCGAACATGATGAGCCTTACTGTCTGAACTTCCTGTATGGTAGCGAGAAGAGGGCGTCAGCTACCCAGGAGCCCACTAGGCCTACTATTCAGTATCGGCCACATAGTGTGGTTTGATTAGGTCAATGGAGACGAATCTCTTTTCCTTTTTTCCGGCAAGAGGCGGCAGAAGTACAGTTTTTGTTCCTTTGACAGCCAGGACAGGTACAGGCTTTCTGTATGATGGCCCAAATTCTTTTTTGTCCACTATCTTTTCCCTGACCAGATCCCGGACTTTAGGAATCCAGACAGGTGTTGCTGTGACCGACTTGACCTCCCCAGTGGCGGTGCGCTTTACCTGCACATTACTCTGTAGTGCTCTGGATTCATTCAGATCCTGTAAAACAGGCAAACGTTTATTGATGTCAAAAGGTTTTTCATCCACCACTGTGCCTTCACAATCAAGATCAGGTATCCACATTCTCGTCCCAAATAGGTCCTCATAAGCAGTGACACCCCCTAGAGAACTTCTTGGCATGTTATTCAAGGACCGCTGTATCCCATATAAGTGATTGACCCAACTGCCTCCCGCGCCTAATACTCTAGCTGTTAAAGATTGCTTTAAGTCCTGGTTTTTCCTCTCCACAATGGAATTTCCCTCAGGATGGTATGGAGAGGAGTACCGCAGTGCAACACCCAAACCTCCCATGGCTTCCTTGTAAGCCCTAGAGCTAAACGCGGGGCCACAGTCAGAATGTAATGTGCCAACTGCGTATATCCCTATGAAGACTCACAAATCTTTGATAACAGTTAGAGCGTCAGCCGAGCGCTGAGGCCATACCCATAGGAATCTCGAGCAGGAATCCACTGCAACCATGATGTACTTGTAAGCTCCATCAGATTGTAAGGGGCCGCAGTGGTCCAAATAGACACACGCGAGTGGTCTGTCTGATATTAGCAATGGTGTCTGCGCTGGACATGTTATGGTGGAGCCCTTCATCTGTTGACAGATGTTGCACTTTAAGACATAATCTTTGGTCTGCTTTGTTAACCCTGGCCACCAATAGTGTTGTTTCAGTAAAGAAACTGTCGCCGTAACTCCTGCGTGTGCAGTACCCAGACCCTCGTGTGCAGCTAATATTAAGCCTAATCTGCGATCCTTGTTTGGTATTACTCTATCCCCCACTCCGGTAATCTGAGCAAATGGAACGTTATTTGCATCTAACTTGTAGGAGTACTTGAGTGGAAAACCTTTTGGCAATGCCTTATTGTCTTTGCGTGAAGCAATGACAGCTACCATTATCTGTCCATCTATTCAATTAGTGTGGGGAATTCTTGATCCGTATTTATCAGTGCCAGTAATAGAGCTTTTAATTCTGCCAGCTGAGCCATGCAGTCTCCTAGAGACTGTGTTTTTGTACAGCTTGGATGGAACTTTCTGTCCTGCATACGACCATTTACAATCGCACATGCGGCGCCTTATTGTTGTTTACCTCCAATGGCCGGCTGAGCAGATCCGTCAGTGTAAATAATATATTCATACTGATCTAGAGGCATTATTTCATTAGGGAGAGGATATTCTTGTTCATATTGCAGGAATGCTTGTGTTTTTAGACTTGGGTCATATCTGTATTCTACATCTGTTGCAGTGAGAGAATTAGCCCATTGTTTCCATCTCGGATGTAAGGCTTTAGCATTTAGAATTCTTGCCTTTGTAGCAGCCTCTAAGGTCGGTACTGGAGTCACGACAATTATTTATTTTCCCTGAGCCAGTGCTGTTTCTCTCACTACAGCAGTCTGTACTGCTGTCAGTATTTTTTCTGTGGATGCAAAACGCATCTCAGATTTTGTGTACAAATGGGATTTGTAAGCTATGGGTACTGTTTTGTCTTCATTGTATGTGAGGTAAGTGTACCCAGATTGACCCGCAACTATACGGATCACCAGGTTGCACACATTTACATATGTCTGTAAGTGTTTGGACGCTATCATGTCAGCTTGTAGGGAACGAAGGATATCTGGTGTTCCTGTGTCCATTGCCTAACTGAGAAATAAGGTCTTATGAGGTCGTAGAAAGGTTTAACCCTTTCTGCATAATCCAAAATGTATGTTCTACCAAAATTCAGGAATCCCAGTATGGATTGTAAATTTTTCAATGATTTTGGAGGCTGGAGCAACGCACACTTTTCTAAAAAGTTGGCTGCCAAGCTTTTCCCTTCACTTGAAAGCTAATATCCCAAAAATGGGACACTGAGGTGGGGTATTTTTGATTTTTTTGAAGTTGAATTTGTAGCCCTCAGAGGCGAATCCCAAAATTATGGTGCTCACCCTGGTCAAGTGTTCCTCCAGGTAATCATCTGTTAGATAAATATCATCTACATAGGACAATGTCTCTTCATCCAGATTCTGAAGTAACTCAGTTACCCTTGCGGAAAACAACCCCAGGCTGTTTTTATATCCCTGGGCTAGTCGACAAAATTGATGCGGGGACCCTAGTGCTGAGAATGCAGTCAAATATCTGCTCTCGGGCGCTATATTTTGGCAGAAAAATCCATTTGAGATATCTAGTGTTGTTTTGTATTTTTTCCACACAATGTTATTCATAAATGCGGCACTGTGTGCGTTTTGTACTAAAAATGTTTTCGTGCATGAATATAGATGTCTGTAATCTAAAACTAGATGATATGTATTGTCAGGTTTCATTTCGGGAAACAAAGGATTATTCATTGAAGAGGTGCAAGTTTCAATCACCCCTGATATTCAAGTTGATCTAAGATCTCCCTGACCTGTTTTTTAGCTTCTTGCTTTATGGGATACTGTCTCTGTGGAGTTGAAGTAGATTTTAATGGTATCACATGGTGGGTTGCCTCTTCATCCCATCCAACATGGTTGCGATATAGTGCAGGGGCAAGGGCTACTGCCCACTCCCGTGAATATGTATGTTTTAAGTATTGGGGAACGAGATCCGAAAAGCTGGCATAATTATCGTTTCTCCTTTTGGGCAATCCATAACAATAGCAGGCGGCCAATCTCTTTCAGCTAAAAGACTGTCATAGCCAAAAGTTAAGTTGTCCCAAAAGAGACCTTTAATTTTTCTGGGCTTGTCCCCTTCCATTCGGAGTGTTATTTCATGTACCATGTGTGGGACGCTTACCCTAGTATCAGGTGTTTCCACCGTGATATGTTCACTCAGCTCCGCTGTCACCAGAAATTCCATCAGGTTCTGGCGAGCTATTGTTACTTCTGCTGCACTGTCTAGCATCGTCAGAGCCCATTCCCCGTTCAGTAGTTGAGTCCTCAGTATTCTGGGCATGTCTGATCTTAAGACCTGCTACTTTCTTCTTTTTGAATTGAGGTTTTGTTTTAGGCTTTTCTTCTTTTTTAGGTGCGTAGTCCAAAGTGCGTTGCGTGTCACTGGACTTTGTACGCTCTTCTTGTCTGTGTTCTGACCGTCCTTCCCTCTCTGAGTTTTTTGCTGAACCCTGAAAGGAACGGAGGAACGTGTATCAGTGTCCTGATACCTGTCAGGTTTCCTAATGTTATCCCTATTCCTAAGGTTATACCTCCTTTCGGAGGGCTCCTGTTGAGGAGACCTACCTCTGGATTGAGATCTATTCTCTTTAATCTTTTGTTGTTTGTTATTATCCCATTTCTTCTTTAAAAGCAGGTGCTTGCTTGAAGGTATCCTTTTTGGGACTACCCATCAGTTGAGGTTTTACTGGTCTAGCTCCCAAACCATCTCTATTTTAGGTAATTCTATCTCCTGTTGTAAAGGAGTGAAATCCCTCATGCGTTGGCGTATTGCCACTGCTGCTGCGTCCCCTTTAATATTTGCTAATATTATAGCTGATACCTGGGCAAAGTTACCTAGTAACTTCATTCCTAAGTTCAGAGCAGGTTCTGCCCCGTACTCATTTGGTATTTGTCTTACTACATCTGGTATTACTGCTAATGAAGGGATACCATGAGTCCTAGTATATATGGCAGCGAAGACTGTACCCCAAGAGGTACAATCCTCTATCGGGGGAACTATCCCCATGGGCAAGCAAATTGTTAGCATTCTATGCTTTTCTTGCGGACTTTGTTCCCGGGACCACAGAGACCAGGTCACTGTTACTACAGAATCATTCTTCATGACCGTATCTTTGAAACCTCGCCTTGAAAAAGCCCTCGGCTAATCGGCCACTGGGCAAAACACGTGTCGGCTGTTGTTGTTTTTTGCATACATTATCAATGTTGAAAAGAAACAATAAAGAAATGGCAACCTCTGATTAATGAGACACAACTCTTGGAAATTAATGTTCCGGAAATTAAATTAGGATTAAGGGGTACAGACCTCCAACCACAACTTGAACTTTTCTTGTGGACTAGTGTGTGGGAATACTGCCTCTAGCGGTATTATTTTTTGAGCTATCCAGAATGGCATTTGTTCACGGTTAGTGGGCATTTTACCCATCACTGTGTGTAACGTTTGTGGTGTAATTTTGGTTGTTGATGTTTGAATCGGACCTGTCGGTATAGCCGTTGCTCACTGAAATGTGAGTGTTCTCATCACAAACTGTGTCTTGTTTCTGTAAAGTCTTATTAGTTCTTTATGAAGTGTACGTAAGTCTCCTACTGGCACTGTGTCAATGTCAGGATGTGGTGTATGGGCCGCTAGTACTGGCCATGTAGCTCCGTCTCTTCCGAGCAGACCAAGTCTTACTCTATTTCTTGTATGGGGCAGGGTGCCTTTAAACCAGTATATATGCTCCTGGTAAGTGAGCGGAACTTCAATGCCCTCGTATGGACAATATTCGTTTGGTGTGTCATCTTCTATGTAGTAATGAAATGTTTTTGTTCGTACATTTGCCTGTGGGAATCTAACCCATGAATAGAATACCTCTTTGTTCTATATGATTCGTGTGCCTCAATCATGAAGGTTACTGACCCACCCCTAGCTGTTAAACCATATGCTGCTAGTTTTAGGGTGATGGCATTTCTAACATTTTCTGAAATTTGTATTGCATCTGCATCTTCTTCTTCGGCTGAGAGGTTTAGTGCATTCACAACATCTTCCTGTTCAGTCATTGTTTTTAGTAAGAAGAGCTTTGCAAGGGAACTGAGATAAGGTGTTATGCATAATAGGAACAATATGTCCTTCAAGCTTGATTAACCAACAGCCAATACATAGGATTTTGCCTACTCAGCTGCGGCGGAGTTTTGTACCCTCCCACTCCAGACATCTCTGGGGAAATGCGAGTAGGGGTCTCTGAGAATAGCATAACTGAACTACTCAGATGTGACTGTTAAATAAGTACCCAACCAACATTGGCGGCGCCATGTCGTGTAGTTCCTATAAAACCTATATAGGATCTGCGCGTTTAGACAACATGCACTGTAGGATTGGTGTCAGACTGATTCTAGACACCCCCACCGGGTATGTTTGCCTGTGTACCAGCTAGCTTACATTGCCACTAGAAACTCCTCTTACCAAGGAGAGAATAGTTCTTGGCAACTATCGAACATGACAACCCTGATCCCTCAGGACCGTGGACTGGAGTCCGTCCGCCATCGTGGTGGAAACCGGGACCGTCCGCAATACATGTGGCGGTCCCGCACACCAAATCAGGATGCGACCGCCACCATGGCGGTCGCATCTTGCATTTTAACATTGCGAAGCTAAAATGGCATGTTGCGCATTTCACTGCACTACGTGGCAGCATGTGTGTAGGTGCTAAGCCACGAATCCCTCTAGGATAAAGTCAACCCCCATTACCTTAAGTGAGAGACTGTGGGACCCCGTCTTGGTCTCGAGTTGGACACCCCGCAAGGGATGTTAGACCACTGCGAGCTGGTGCATCTGCATGCAGGAACCTCAGCGTCGCGCGTCAGTGTGTCGGCATAGAAGTCCTGATCTCCTCTCTTGTCTCAGCAAGATGTGATGTTTATATACCCAAAGGTCTCCCCGGGGGTTCTACCTTGCTGTGCCACTGTCGGACTTAGGATGACGTTGAGAATGAACTTTGTACATAGTTATTATGCAGAAGATGGAAGTCCTGCTGAGTTTCCAAGAAACCTCATGCATAATGTATGAGGCTGCTACTAGGGAAATCCCGCATTCTGTGTGCAGTGTCGTATCTAGGTAAAAGGTCAGTCCCCAAGAACCGTTATGTGTGTAATGTAGGGGAGGATATAGGTGATGTTACCTGAGCCTATATTGGGGTACCTATATGGAATATAACAGGGGAGAAATACGGCAAATCTGTCAAGTAACTGTTGCACTGTGATGCACTGTTTTAATAAGGACAGAAAAAGGACCGAAGTTAAGGACAACTTAAAAAAGGTTCCCTGCGGGGAAATGTGGCAATTCTGTCACATAACTGTTACACTGTTACACTGTCATGCACTGTTGTAGTAAAGGCAATTTGAGTCATGAAGAGATGGTTATTACGGGCAGTTCCTCCGTATCCGGAGGAACTGCAAATGGAAAAAAGATTATTTCCGAGAAGCCGCCATACTCACCGAAAAACTCACCAAACGTGGCTACCCATGTCGTCTGGTCTGAAGGACCCACAAACGCGCATGGTACAGCCATACAGATATTCTTATTACACCCAAAGGGAAACGAGAAAATAAACATATCCCGTTTGTTTGCACTTTCAGTCCTTCTAGTAACAAAGTGAACAAAATCATCAAGAAAAATTGGAATATTCTGCGCACACACAAGTCTTTTCAACAACCACACTTATTCTGTTATAAAAGAGGGAGCAATTTGGCAGACCATTTAGTACACACTATCACATGGCCCAAAAAACCCAACAATGCTGAGTCCATCACATCAGCATGGGGCCTTCCATCTATATTGGGACACTACAGATGCCAGAACTGCATGGTTTGCCCTTTGACGATCAACACAAAAGAATTCAAAGTAAATGATTATTCTTACCAATTGAGGAGCTTCACCAATTGCTGCTCCACAAATGGGATCTATGCGATACGCTGCCCTTGCAGCCTACAATACATAGGTCAGACTGCACAGATGGCAAAACAACGCTTTATCCAACACAAGAGCCGAATCCGGTATAAAGTGGAAAATGCACCCCTTGTCACACACTAATTGGAGAAAAGCCACTGCGAGACAGACATGGTTTGGCAAGTTATTGACCAACCCACACTGCCTCAATGTGGCAGCAATCTACAACAACTTTTGAACAGCTGTGAGTGCAGATGGATCACATGCTGTAATTCAGCATTTGGCTGGCGGTGTACGTGGATGGCGCTTGGCTGGTGGTGTGCATGGATGGCGCTTGGCTGGCAGTGTGTGTGGATGGTGCTTGGCTGGCGGTGTGCGTGGATGGTGCTTGGCTGATGGTGTGTGTGGATGGTGGTGTGCATGTACTGACTGTTGGCTGGCGGTGTGGCTTGCATGGATCCCCCAGTGTTTTCTTACCCAGAATCCCCCGCAAACCTGAAATTTACTTACAAAGTCACAATTTCCTCACCTTTCTGTGTGGGTAAGTTGTAGGATCACGGCGCAGGCACAAATTTCCTACTACCAGCATTCCCCTTGGTCTCCCAAGAAAAATTATACCTCACTTGTGTGGGTGCTCAAAGTAGCGTCAGCCTAAAAACATATAAACAAACTGCCCTTTTGGACCCGCTTTGGGCCCCCCTCAATCTCTACATGTTTTTGGCCCTTCCATGTCATAGGCACTTTGCCCATCCACGACAAGTAAGGTATCATTTTTATTGGGATACTGAGGGGAACACTGAGTGGTAGGAAATTTGTGCAGTGCAGTGATCCCACAACTTTCCCACACAGATATTAGAGGAAAATGAGACTTTTTAGCTAAATTTGAGGTTTGCAGCAAATTTTTGGAAGGAATATGTTGGGGGATCAATGCAAACCACATCTCCCTGGACTCCCACGGGTGTCTAGTTTTCAGAAATGTCTGGGTTTTTTAGTTTCCCCTAGATGGCTGCAAACCCAGGATGAAAAACACAGGTGCTCACCTATCTATCAAAAAACAACCTGGCTTTTCAAAGGGGTCACCTGCATTTTTGGTCCCGGGCTCAGCGGCCATCTAAGGAAACCTGCCAAACCCACACATTTCTGAACACTAGACACCATGGGAAGTCCAGGTAGGTATGGGTTGCATGGACCCCCCCCCCGCCCCCCAACGTTTTCCTACCCAGCATCCCCTGCAAACCTCAAATTTAGCTGAAAAAAAAATCTAATTTTTCTCAAAATTTTGTGTTCTAAAGTTGTGGGATCACCGGGCTGACACCAATTTCCTACCGCTCCCCAGCATTCCCCCGGGTCTCCCGATAAAAATGGTACCTCACTCGTGTGGGTGGGCCAAGTTCCCGCGAAAAGCAAGGGCCCAAAACGTATTGTTGAGACATCAAAATTACCTATCACAAAACGACCTGGTTTTGCAAGGGGGGCACCTGGGGTTTGTGCCCCGAGCTCGACGGCCATCTAAAGAATCCTACCAAACCCGCACATTTCAGAAAACTAGACACCCTGGGAAGTCCAGGGAGGTATGGATTGCGTGGATCCCCCAACGTTTTCCTACCCAGAATCCCCTGCATACCTCAAATTTAGCTGAAAAAATCTAATTTTTCTCACATTTCTGTGTGGTAAAGTTGTGGGATCACCGGGAGGACACAAAATTCCTACCACCCAGCGTTCCCCCAGGTCTCCCGATAAAAATGGTACCTCACTCGTGTGGGTGGGCCAAGTACCCTCAACAAGCAAGGGCCCAAAACGTATTGTGGAGACATCAAAACGACCTGGTTTTGCAAGGGGGGCACCTGGGTTTTTGTCCCCGGGCTCGGCGGCCATCTAGGAAAACCTACCAAACCCACACATTTCTGAAAATTAGACACCCTGGGGAGTCCAGGGAGGTATGGCTTGCATGGATTCCCCCAACGTTTTCCTACCCAGAATCCCCTGCAACCTCAAATTTAGCTGAAAAAAATCAAATTTTTCTCAAATTTCTGTGTGGGTATGTTGTGGGATCACCGGGATGACACAAATTTCCTACCACCCAGCGTTTCCCCAGGTCTCCCGATAAAAATGGTACCTCACTCGTGTGGGTGGGCCAAGTACCCGTGACAGGCAAGGGCCCAAAATTTATTGTGGAGATATCAAAATTACCTATCACAAAACTACCTGGTTTTGCAAGGGGGGGCACCTGGGTTTTTGGCACTGGGCTCGGCGGCCATCTAGGGAAACCTACCAAACACACACAAGTCTGAAAATTAGACACCCTGGGGAGTCCAGGGAGGTACGCTTGCGTGGATCCCCAAACGTTTTCCTACCCAGAATCTCCTGTAAACCTCAAATTTAGCTGAAAAAAAATCACTTTTTCTACACATTTTTTGTGTCGGATCCCTGTGCCAGCACAAATGTCCTACCACCCAGCGTTCCCCTCAGTCTCCCGAGTAAAATGATACCTCAGGATATAGCACAGCGAATTCTAAGCTTTACATTTTTTTTAAAATACGTTTTTAGCCTATTCTGCATTGGACAGCCACACAAGTGAGGTATCATTTTACTCTGGAGACCAAGGGGAACGCTGGGTGGTAGGACATTTGCGTCAGCCCGGTGATCCCAGAGCTTCACCACACAAAAATTTGAGAAAATTTTGATTTTTTTAAAGCTAAATTTGAGGTTTGCAGGGAATTCTGGGTAGGAAAATGTTGGGGGGGTCCACGGAAGCCATACCTCACTGGACTCCCCCGGTTATCTAGTTTTCAGAAGTGTGTGGGTTTGGTAGGTTTCTCTAGATGTAATTTTGATGTCTCCACAATACGTTTTGGGCCCTTCCCTGCCGAAGACACTTGGCCCATCCACACGAGTGAGATACCATTTTTATCGGGAGACTCTGGAAAATGTGGGGTGGGTGGAAATTTGTGGATACACGCAGATTCCAGACCTTTCAATCACAGAAATGTGAGGAAAATTTGGTTTTGTTTTACAAAGTTTGAGGTTTGCAAGGGATTCTGGGTAACAGAACCTGCTGAGAGCCACACAAGTCACCCCATTCTGGATTCCCCTTGGTGTCTGGTTTTCAAAAATGTATAGGTTTGCTAGGTTTCCCTAGGTGCCGGCAGAGCTAGGGTTCAAAATCCACAGCTAGGCACTTTGCAAAAAAAGGGTCAGTTTCCACTGTAAAAATGTGGTGTATACACGTTGTGTTTTGGCCGTTTCCTGTCACGGGCACTAGGCCTACCCACACAAGTGAAGTGCCATTTTTATCAGGAGACTTTGGGAAATGCGGGGTTGGTGGAATTTTGTGGATCCACGCAGATTCCAGAACTTTCCATCACAGAAATGTGAGGAAAATTTGTTTTTTTTACAAAGTTTGAGGTTTGCAAGGCATTCTGTGTAACAGAACCTGGTGAGAGCCACACAAATCACCCTATCCTGGATTCCCCTTGATGTCTGGTTTTCAAAAATGTATAGGTTTGCTAGGTTTCCCTAGGTGCCGGCAGAGCTAGTGTTAAAAAACCACAGCTAGGCACTTAGCAAAAAAAGGGTTCGTTTTCACTGTAAAAATGTGGTGTATCCACATTGCAATTTGGCCCGTTTCCTGTCACGGGCATTAGGCCTACGCACACAAGTGAGGTGCCATTTTTATCAGGAGACTTTGGGAAATGCGGGGTTGGTGGAATTTTGTGGAGCCACGCAGATTCCAGAACTTTCCATCACAGAAATGTGAGGGAAATGTGTTTTTTTACAAAGTTTGAGGTTTGCAAGGCATTCTGGGTAACAGAACCTGGTGAGAGCCACACAAGTCACCCCATCCTGGATTCCACTTGATGTCTGGTTTTCTAAAATATATATGTTTGCTAGGTTTCCCTAGATGCGGGGAGAGCTAGTGTTCAAAATCCACAGCTAGGCACTTTGCAAAAAAGGGTCAGTTTTCACTGTAAAAATGTGGTGTATCCAAGTTGCGTTTTGGCCCATTTCCTCTCGCGGGCACTAGGCCTACCCACACAAGTGAGGTACCATTTTTAGCTGAAGACTTTGGGGAATGCGGGTTGGTGGAATTTTGTGGATCCACGCAGATTCCAGAACTTTCCATCACAGAAATGTGAGGGAAATGTGTTTTTTTTACAAAGTTTGAGGTTTGCAAGGCATTCTGGGTAACAGAACCTGGTGAGAGTCACACAAGTCACCCATCCTGGATTCCCCTTGATGTCTGTTTTTCACAAATGTATAGGTTTTCTAGGTTTCCCTAGGTGCTGGCAGAGCTAGGGTTCAAAATCCACAGCTAGGCACTTTGCAAAAAAGGGTCAGTTTTCACTGTAAAAATGTGGTGTGTCCACATTGCATTTTGGCTCGTTTCCTTTCGCGGGCACTAGGCCTACCCACACAAGTGAGGTACCATTTTTATCGAGAGACTTTGGGGAATGCGGGGTGTGTGGAATTTTGTGGATCCACGCAGATTCCAGAACTTTCCTTCACAGAAATGTGAGGAAAATATGTTTTTATTCAAAGTTTGAGGTTTGCAAGGGATTCTGGGTAACAGAACCTAGAGAAAGCCACACAAGTGTCCCCATCCTCGGTTTCCCTGGGTGTCTAGTTTTCAAAAATGTATAGGTTTGCTAGGCTTCCCTAGGTGCTTGCAGAGCTAGGGTTCAAAATCCACAGCTAGGCACGTTGCAAAAAAAGGGTCGGTTTTGACTGTAAACATGTGGTCTGTCCACGTTGCATTTTGGGTCGTTTCCTGTCGCGGGCACTAGGCCTACCCACACAATTGAGGTGCCATTTTTACCAAGAGACTTTGGGGAATGCGGGGCAGGTGAAATTTTGTGGATCCATGCCGATTCCAGAACTTTCCATCACAGAAATGTGAGGAAAATATGTTTTTATTCAAAGTTTGAGGTTTGCAAGGCATTCTGGGTAAGAGAACCTGGTGAAAGCCACACAAATCACCCTATCCTAGATTCCCCTTGATGTCTGGTTTTCAAAAATGTATAGGTTTTCGAGGTTTCCCTAGGTGCTGGCAGAGCTGGGTTCAAAATCCACAGCTAGGCACTTTGCAAAAAAAGGGTCAGTTTTCACTGTAAAAATGTGGTGTGTCCACATTGCGTTTTGGCTCGTTTCCTTTCGCGGGCACTAGGTCTACCCACACAAGTGAGGTACCATTTTTATCGGGAGACTTTGGGGAATGTGGGTTGGTGGAATTTTGTGGATCCACGCAGATTCCAGAACTTTCCATCACAGAAATGTGAGGGAAATGTGTTTTTTTTACAAAGTTTGAGGTTTGCAAGGCATTCTGGGTAACAGAACCTGGTGAGAGCCACACAAGTCACCCATCCTGGATTCCCCTTGATGTCTGGTTTTCAAAAATGTATAGGTTTTCTAGGTTTCCCTAGGTGTTGGCAGAGCTAGGGTTCAAAATCCACAGCTAGGCCCTTTGCAAAAAAGGTTCAGTTTTCACTGTAAAAATGTGGTGTGTCCACATTGCGTTTTGGCTCGTTTCCTTTCGCGGGCACTAGGCCTACCCACACAAGTGAGGTACCATTTTTATCGAGAGACTTTGGGGAATGCGCGGTGTGTGGAATTTTGTGGATCCACACAGATTCCAGAATTTTCCTTCACAGAAATATGAGGAAAATGTGTTTTTTTACAAAGTTTGAGGTTTGCAAGGGATTCTGGGTAATAGAACCTAGAGAAAGCCACACAAGTGTCCTCATCCTCGGTTTCCCTGGGTGTGTAGTTTTCAAAAATGTATAGGTTTGCTAGGCTTCCCTAGGTGCCTGCAGAGCTAGGGTTCAAAATCCACAGCTAGGCACGTTGCAAAAAAAGGGTCCGTTTTGACTGTAAAAATGTGGTCCGTCCACGTTGCATTTTGGGTCGTTTCCTGTCGCGGGCACTAGGCCTACCCACACAATTGAGGTGCCATTTTTACCGGGAGACTTTGGGGAATGCGGGGCAGGTGAAAGTTTGTGGATCCATGCCGATTCCAGAACTTTCCATCACAGAAATGTGAGGAAAGTGTGTTTTTCTGACAAAGTTTGAGAGCCACACAAGTCACCCCATCCTGGATTCCCCGGGGTGTCTAGTTTTAAAAAATATACAGGTTTGCTAGGGTTCCCCAGGTGCTGGCTGAGCTAGGGTCCACAATCCACAACTAGGCATATTGCGAAAAAGGGTCAGTTTTGACTGTAAAAATGTGGTGTGTCCCACATTGCGTTTCGGCTCGTTTCCTTTCGCGGGCACTAGGCCTACCCACACAAGTGAGGTACCATTTTTATTGGGAGACTCTGGAAAATGTGGGGTGGGTGGAAGTTTGTGGATCCACGCAGATTCCAGACCTTTCAATCGCAGAAATGTGAGGAAAATACGTTTTTTTTACAAAGTTTGAGGTTTGCAAGGGATTCTGGGTAACAGAACCTAGTGAGAGCCACACAAGTCAACCACTCCTGGATTCCCCTTGGTGTCTGGTTTCAAAAATGTATAGGTTTGCTAGGTTTCCCTAGGTGATGGCAGAGGTAGAGTTCAAACTCCACAGCTAGGCACTTAGCAAAAAAAGGGTTTGTTTTCACTGTAAAAAGGTGGTGTATCCACATTGCAATTTGGCCCGTTTCCTGTCACGGGCATTAGGCCTACCCACACAAGTGAGGTGCCATTTTTATCGGGAGACTTTGGGAAATGCGGGGTTGGTGGAATTTTGTGGATCCACACAGATTCCAGAACTTTCCATCACAGAAATGTGAGGGAAATGTGTTTTTTTACAAAGTTTGAGGTTTGCAAGGCATTCTGGGTAACAGAACCTGGTGAGAGCCACACAAGTCACCCCATCCTGGATTCCCCTTGATGTCTGTTTTTCTAAAATGTATATGTTTGCTAGGTTTCCCTAGGTGCGGGGAGAGCTAGTGTTCAAAATCCACAGCTAGGCACTTTGCAAAAAAGGGTCAGTTTTCACTGTAAAAATGTGGTGTATCCAAGTTGCATTTTGGCCCATTTCCTCTCGCGGGCACTAGGCCTACCCACACAAGTGAGGTACCATTTTTAGCTGAAGACTTTGGGAAATGCGGGTGGGTGGAATTTTGTGAATCACGCAGATTCCAGAACTTTCCATCACAGAAATGTGAGGAAAATATGTTTTTATACAAAGTTTGAGGTTTGCAAGGCATTCTGGGTAAGAGAACCTGGTGAGAGCCACACAAATCACCCTATCCTAGATTCCCCTTGATGTCTGGTTTTCAAAAATGTATAGGTTTTCTAGGTTTCCCTAGGTGCTGGCAGAGCTAGGGTTCAAAATCCACAGCTAGGCACTTTGCAAAAAAAGGGTCAGTTTTCACTGTGAAAATGTGGTGTGTCCACATTGCGTTTTGGCTCGTTTCCTTTTGCGGGCACTAGGCCTACCCACACAAGTGAGGTACCATTTTTAGCTGAAGACTTTGGGAAATGCGGGTGGGTGGAATTTTGTGAATCCACGCAGATTCCAGAACTTTCCATCACAGAAATGTGAGGAAAATATGTTTTTATACAAAGTTTGAGGTTTGCAAGGCATTCTGGGTAAGAGAACCTGGTGAGAGCCACACAAATCACCCTATCCTAGATTCCCCTTGATGTCTGGTTTTCAAAAATGTATAGGTTTTCTAGGTTTCCCTAGGTGCTGGCAGAGCTAGGGTTCAAAATCCACAGCTAGGCACTTTGCAAAAAAAGGGTCAGTTTTCACTGTGAAAATGTAGTGTGTCCACATTGCGTTTTGGCTCGTTTCCTTTTGCGGGCACTAGGTCTACCCACACAAGCGAAATACCATTTTTATCGGGAGACTTTGGGGAATGCGGGGTGTGTGGAATTTTGTGGATCCACGCAGATTCCAGAACTTTCCTTCACAGAAATGTAAGGAAAATGTGTTTTTTTACAAAGTTTGAGGTTTGCAAGGCATTCTGGGTAACAGAACCTGGTGAGAGCCACACAAGTCACCCCATCCTGGATTCCCCTTGATGTCTGGTTTTCTAAAATATATATGTTTGCTAGGTTTCCCTAGGTGCGGGGAGAGCTAGTATTCAAAATCCACAGCTAGGCACTTTGCAAAAAAGGGTCAGTTTTCACTGTAAAAATGTGGTGTATCCAAGTTGCGTTTTGGCCCATTTCCTCTTGCGGGCACTAGGCCTACCCACACAAGTGAGGTACCATTTTTAGCTGAAGACTTTGGGAAATGCGGGTGGGTGGAATTTTGTGAATCCACGCAGATTCCAGAACTTTCCATCACAGAAATGTGAGGAAAATATGTTTTTATACAAAGTTTGAGGTTTGCAAGGCATTCTGGGTAAGAGAACCTGGTGAGAGCCACACAAATCACCCTATCCTAGATTCCCCTTGATGTCTGGTTTTCAAAAATGTATAGGTTTTCTAGGTTTCCCTAGGTGCTGGCAGAGCTAGGGTTCAAAATCCACAGCTAGGCACTTTGCAAAAAAAGGGTCAGTTTTCACTGTAAAAATGTGGTGTGTCCACATTGCGTTTTGGCTCGTTTCCTTTCGTGGGCACTAGGTCTACCCACACAAGTGAGGTACCATTTTTATCGGGAGACTTTGGGGAATGCGGGGTGTGTGGAATTTTGTGGATCCACGCAGATTCCAGAACTTTCCTTCACAGAAATGTAAGGAAAATGTGGTTTTTTACAAAGTTTGAGGTTTGCAAGGGATTCTGGGTAACAGAACCTAGAGAAAGCCACACAAGTGTCCCCATCCTCGGTTTCCCTGGGTGTCTAGTTTTCAAAAATGTATAGGTTTGCTAGGCTTCCCTAGGTGCCTGCAGAGCTAGGGTTCAAAATCCACAGCTAGGCACGTTGCTAAAAAAGGGTCAGTTTTGACTGTAAAAATGTGGTCTGTCCACGTTGCGTTTTGGGTCATTTCCTGTCACGGGCACTAGGCCTACCCACACAATTGAGTTGCCATTTTTATCGGGAGACTTTGGGGAATGCGGGGCAGGTAAAATTTTGTGGATCCATGCCGATTCTAGAACTTTCCATCACAGAAATGTGAGGAAAGTGTGTTTTTCTGACAAAGTTTGAGGTTTGCAAGGGATTCTAGGTAACAGAACCTAGTGAGAGCCACACAAGTCACCCCATCCTGGATTCCCCGGGGTGTCTAGTTTTAAAAAATATACAGGTTTGCTAGGGTTCCTGTTAGACTTGGCATCTTTTGGCGTGTTTCCCCTGAGTTTTTTGCTTTCTGACCTCTCGGTTTTTGACTCTGTATGTGCTGGCTTCGTGTTTCTGCGCACTTTTCTCACTGCTGATCAGTGGTAAAGTGCAAGTGTTCCTGTGGTAAAATGTGTTATGGATTGGTGTTTCCATTATTGGATCTTTGATTTACTTGTTAGTCCCCAGTAAAGTGCACTGAGTGTGCCAGGGCCTGTAAATCGAATGCTACTAGTGGGCCTGCAGCACTGATTGTGCCAACCACGTGAGTAGCCCTGAAAAGGTACCTCAGACCTGCCATTGCAGAGTCTGCGCGCAGTTGTAACTGCCATGTCGACTTGGCCAGTGCACACACTGGCCGGTCCCTAACCTTCCCTTTTCTTGCATGTCAGACACCCCTCAGGTAGGCCCAAGGTACCCCTGTGGGCAGGGTGCAGTGTAAGTGAAAGGGGGACATGCCCTGGTGTGTGTGGCATGTCCTGATAGTGAATTACAGCCAATTTCGTTTTTCACTATTGCAAGGCTACCAGTTCCCCATAGGATAGAATGGGAGGTTTGTTTATAACATCTTATAAACATAACTGGCCCAGGGAATTCGGTAAGAAAATAGAATTTAGTATGCCTGAACTCAGAATCTAAAGATGCATCTTTTAGTGAAGGTGATTTTTACATTCTGTGTTTGAAAATACCACTTTTAGAAAGTAGGTATTTTCTTTCTCAGTCATCCCGTGTGCCTCTGCTGGAATGTGGATTGCCTGTCTGGGTTTTGGATGACAGAAGGCTGGGGGAGCAGGAGGGGCGCCAGATGGTCTAGGTAGGTCAGGAAAGGGCTGAAGAGATCTGGGTTACGATGGGGGAAGGTGGAGGAGATTTCCTTGCACCTCAAAGGGCCTGCTCTGCCTCTGACAAATGCCGTCTCCACCTCCTGCCGAGAATTCACACCAGAGAAGGCAGAACTGGTCCTGACCGGGCACAGGCCCTCTCTGCCTAAGAGATCAAAGGATTTTTGGACATTAATGCTGGGTCCCAGACCCCTGAACTTTAGAACTCATCTGGACAAGAAGACAGCCAAGAAGAAGAGCCGGAGAAGCTGCAAAAAGGAACGACTGCTTTGCTGGGTGCTTTGCTGGGCTGACCTGCAGTGGCTGCTTTTGTCTAGGGTAGTGAAAGGCCTGGACTGGACTTTCTGCAACCTAAATTTGTGAGTCTCTCCAAGGGCTTGAGGTAGAGCTTGCCCCCTGTTCACGAAGTCTCAGGAACAGCAAAGACTTCAAGTTCTTCGACCCGCAGCACTGGGGACTGTGTGTTTTGTGCTGCAACCCGAAGAACACCAACTCGACAACGTCTACGACGCCACTGCCGACTCCGTGTCCTGAAGGCAACGCAGAGGGCACTGCTGCAACACCGCACCGCAACCCTGGTCTCACCGACGACGCCTGTTGATGCCACCACTGAGCCGCTGCTTGCACCGCGACCTGTGGGCACCGCACTCCGCACCGCCTCGCTTCACGCCGAAGCTTTGGCTCCACAGAGGGCACCTCCGCAACGCCGCACCGCGACCCTGGTCTCATCGGCGATGCCTGTTGACGCCGCCACCGAGCCGCTGCTCGCACCGTGACCTGTGGGCACCGCACTCCGCACCGCCTGGCTTCACGAGGACGCCTTGGCCTGCCTGACGCCGCCACTTCCCGCCGAGATCGATGCCGCTGCTTGCACCGTGGTTCGGGGGCACCGCTCGTAAGTTACACGACGCACCGCCCTCATCCCACACCGCAGCCGTGGCCTACCGACGCCGGCGCCATCGACTCCAGTTCATCAGCCGACGACAGCGCTTCAGCAACGACGACGCCGCTGCTTGCTCCGTGATCTGCCAGCACCGTGACGAGCACCGCCTTCATCTTGCACCGCGACCCTGGTCTCACCGACGACACCATCTGACGCCGCCACCGAGCCGCTGCTCGCACTGCGACCTGAGGGCACCGCACGCCGCACCACTGCACTTCGCGCCGCAGCACCCGACGCCTGCCGACGCCAGCGCTCCTGACTCCATCAGAGAGGAGATCGACCTGCAACGCGTGTGACTTCGTGGGCCCCATCGCCCTGCATCTCTGAAAGGTACTGTTTGCGGGTCTTCCCGACACAGTAGCTGGCCTGCAACCCCGCGGTCAGCCAGAACTGTTTTGGATTTGTGTGTTCACGACGCCGCGGTAGCCCGGACGGCGCTATCCACACAAGGAACTCTTTTTAATCAGCGTATTTTTGAATTGTGAACTTTTAAGTATAGTATTGTGGTTCTTTATCGTTTTTGATCTTGTTTTAATTATATAAAAATATTGGATATTTTTCTAAACTGGTGTGGTGTCCTTTTGTAGTGCGTACACTGTATTACTGTTGGTTATGTGCAAATGCTTTACACACTGCCTCTAAGATAGGCCTGGCTGCTCGTGCCAAGCTACCAAGGGGGTGAGCAGGGGTTATTTTAGAAGTGTAACTCCCTTATCCTGACTAGAGTGGTGGTCTTTGCCTGGCTTTGGCCCGCGCCCTAGCCTACCAAGAATCCCATTTCTAACATTGGTGGCAGCGGTGGGATAGGACTTGCGTTTGCACTTGACTTACAGTGATTGGTGTGCACTACTACCATATCGCAGACCATTACGTACCACATACTAACCCGTTTGCTTTTTGGCCGATTTTTGTGATCTTGCCAGGTGAACTTTCTAATTCACCATGCCGGAATCAATAGCATCATCCGTTGCATCCATGGACATTGCCTTTGAGGAGGATAGGTTGGAGCTCTACACTGTGAGAGAATTGAAGTTCGTTTGCAAAAACCTAAAAGTCCAAGTCAGAGGCCTCACTAGGAAGGACGAGCTACAAAAGGCGCTGAGGGCCTGGATAGCAGCCAGAGACGCAAGTGGGCAATCTGGTGACCTTAGTGGAGAGGCAGGGGAGCCTAGTCCTAGGGTGGATGTGCTGTTGGGAGGGGGGGAACCCTTCCGACCAGGCAGCAGTGGCCTGTCCCCAGAGGAGCTGGAGGACAGGCGGGAAGCAAGAAACTCAGGATGGAAAGTGAAAGGGAGGATAAAAGAATAGCCATGGAGGAAAGGAAGATGATCTTAGATCATGAGCGAAGTCTTAAAGAACTGGAGCTAAGGAATAGAGCCAGTTCAGATGGTGGCAGCAACTCGTCAAGACAGGCAGACAGAATTGTGCACATCCCTAAAAATGTAGGCAAAGAATTCAAAAAGAGGGATGACATACAAAGGTGGTTTCAGGGGTACGAGGCAGCAATTCACATGAATGGGGTCCCCGAGGAGAATTGGGGAGCAGGATTGTGGCCTCTCTTCCCAGAAGAAGCAAGGGATACGTTAATAGCTTTGGGTAAGGGGTATCACCTCACCTATCCAGACATGAAGGACGCCCTTCTCACTAAGTATGGTCTTACTCCTGAAAAGTACAGGGACCAGTTCAGGTCCAGTAAGAAGTCTGATGCCAACACTTGGTTGGAATGTGTGGATGTGTTTTGTCGGTCACTGGATGGCTGGGTGAAGGGCAGTAATGTGACAGATTTTCAGGGGCTCTACAATTTGATTGCATGGGAGCACTTGTCTAGTCTATGTTTTGCAGATCTGCGCCAGCACCTAGTTGATAGTAAGCTGACTGACCCCAGGAAGCTTGCTATGGAGGCGGACCGCTGGGTGAGTACCAGGGTCCACAAGAAAGCGTTTGGGGGAGACTCAGCCAAAGGTGGGCAGGGTCCCCAGCAGAAAAGTGGGGGGGACAAAGGTAAAACACAGGAGTTCTCTAAAGGGCCCCAAATTAACACCCAGGGTAAAGGTTCCCATCCCCCGGAGATAAGAAGCCAGGGTCTCATCAGGAAAGCCTGCTGAGACCGGCCCCCGCAGGTGTTTTGCATGTGACCAGGTGGGCCACATGAAGGGGGACCCCAAGTGTCCAAAGGGGCTCAGCCACCCACCGGTGGGCAGTCCAAGGTGTTGGCTAGTGTAGCGCTTGGGGAGGAGGAGTACCCACAGGAGGATGGGGATCCCGCAGAAATGACCCTCGTCTCACTAGGGGACAGTGAGATGGTCCCAGGACACCAGGTGCCCCCTAACACAAAGAAATACAGTACCTGGGTGACCATCAATGGGAAAAGGGTAGAGGCTCTCAGAGATACTGGAGCCAGTGTGACCTCAGTCCGGTGTCACCTGGTCTCTGAGGAGCAGGTAGTCCCAGGGGCATTCCACCAAGTAATTGCTGTAGACAATTCGGAGCGCCAGTGTCTGGTGGCGCAGGTTCCCTTCGAGTGGGGGGGGGTCTCAGGTCCCTTGAGGGTGGTTGTGAGCCCTTCCATGCCTGTAGATTGTCTGCTAGGTAACGACCTGGAGCAGTCCTTATGGAAGGATGTTGAGCTCAGGTCTCACTTGGAGATGCTTGGCTTGCGTGTCCACTCGGTCAATGGCGGCCAGAAAGGGTGATCAAGAGGACTTGGAGCCTGAAACAGTGGCCCAAGTCCCTGCCAAGAGAAAGGGCAAGGGGCACGGGAAACCGGCCCCTGAAGTTCCCACGGACTGGGAGGAGGCGGACTTTGAGGGGGACGCCCCGGTGCCTACCGGGGAACAGGTAGCTGAACTGGGGAACATCTCTGAGCTGACCCATTGGCAGCAAGAAGGGGGTCCCACCAGGGAGGAATTCTGCAAGGAGCAGAAAGAGTGCCCTTCTCTGGAGGGTCTGCGGCGGCAGGCTGCAGACCAGACAGCAGGTGATAAGTCCGGATCACATTGGATCTACTGGGAGAATGGTCTCCTGTACAGTGAGCCTAAGGTCGCTGAGCCTGGGTCAGCCCGTGTGCTGGTGGTACCCCAGCGCTTCAGGACCTTCCTACTGGGTCTGGCTCATGACGTGCCTTTGGCAGGACATTTGGGGCAGGACAAGACCTTTGACAGGCTTGTCACCCACTTCTTCTGGCCCCAAATGCGAAGGCAGTCAGATGGACATTGCAGGTCTTGCCAAACTTGCCAGGCAAGTGGTAAGAGTGGGAGGAAGGTCAAAGCTCCTCTCCAGCCTTTTCCAGTTGTTGGAACACCCTTTGAAAGGGTAGGGATGGACATTGTGGGGCCACTGGATCCCAAGACAGCCCTGGGCAACAGGTACATCCTGGTCTTGGTGGACCATGCCACCCGGTACCCGGAGGCAATCCCTCTCAGGACAACGACGGCGCCAGTGGTGGGCCGGGCGTTAATGGGGATCTTTTCCCATGTGGGATTCCCCAGAGAGGTGGTTTCTGACAGAGGGACCAACTTCATATCCAAGTATATGACATCCCTGTGGAAGGAGTGTGGTGTAACCTACAAGTTCACCACCCCTTACCACCCACAAGGTAACGGCCTGGTGGAGAGATTCAACCAGACCTTGAAGGGCATGATTAAGGGTCTAACAGAACCCATGAGGCATAAGTGGGACGTCCTCTTGCCATGCCTTCTCTTTGCATACAAGGAGGTGCCACAGAAGTCTCATGGGTTCAGTCCCTTTGAGCTCCTGTATGGTCACCCTGTGAGAGGACCTCTGAGTTTGGTCAAGGAAGGCTGGGAGGCAGCTCCCAGGAAAACTCCCCAGGATGTGTTTAGTTACATGCTGGCCTTCAGAAACAAAACTGCCCGCTTCAGGAAACTCGTTCAGGCGAACCTGGAAGCAAGCCAGGAAGAAATGAAGAAGTGGTATGACCAGAATGCCACTCTGGTCGAATTTCAACCTGGGCAGAAAGTGTGGGTCATGGCCCCCGTGGAACCTTGTGCCTTGCAGGACAAGTGGACTAGGCCATTTGAGGTGGTGGAGCGCAAAAGTGACGTCACCTACCTGGTGGATTTGCAGGCTCCAAGGAACCCTTTGAGGGTCCTCCACGTGAACCGCCTCAAACCCCACTTCGAGAGGTCCGAAGTGAGCATGCTCTTGGCGACAGATGATGGAACGGAAGAGGAAAGTGAACCTCTCCCTGACCTCCTGTCTACCAAGGAGCACGATGGGTCAGTGGAAGGTGTGATCCTCTCCCCTACACTGAGCCCAGAACAGCAGAGCGATTGTCACCAGTTGCTGGGACAGTTTGCCCCCCTGTTCTCCCTGACCCCAGGTGTCACTCACTGGTGTACCCATGACGTGGACACTGGTGACAGCCCTCCTGTGAAACACAAGATTTACAGGTTGACTGACCGGGTCAAGGCCAGCATTAAAGAGGAGGTCTCTAAGATGTTAGCGTTAGGGGTGATCGAGCCTTCCAACAGTCCTTGGGCCAGCCCAGTGGTCTTGGTCCCAAAGGCTGCTGCACCCGGTGCCGCTCCAGAACTACGGTTCTGTGTGGACTACCGTGGGCTCAATGCCGTCACCAGGACTGACGCACACCCCATCCCCAGAGCTGATGAGCTCATTGATCGGTTGGGAGCTGCCAAGTTCCTCAGCACGTTTGATTTAACGTCTGGGTACTGGCAGATCGCCTTAACCGATGGGGCCAAGGAGAGGTCAGCATTTTCAACCCCAGAAGGACATTACCAGTTCCGGGTGATGCCCTTTGGTTTGAAGAATGCCCCTGCCACCTTCCAGAGGTTGGTCAACCAGGTGTTGGCTGGGCTGAAGGATTTCAGTCCCGCCTACCTGGATGACATCGCAGTGTTCAGTTCCAGCTGGGAAGAACACTTGCAGCACCTCGGTGAAGTGTTGAAGGCGCTGCGGAGGGCAGGCCTCACGATCAAGGCCAGTAAGTGCCAGATTGGGCAGGGTTCGGTGGTGTACTTGGGTCACCAGGTAGGAAGCGGCCAGGTGGCGCCCCTACAGCCCAAGATTGACACCATTCTGGCTTGGGAGCCCCCCAAGACCCAGACAGAGGTGAGGGCCTTCCTAGGACTCACCGGGTACTACCGGAGGTTTGTGAAGGGGTATGGCACCATTGTTGCCCCCTTAACAGAGCTGACTTCCAGGAAGCAGCCCAAGAAGGTGATCTGGACTGAGTCCTGCCAGAAGGCTTTTGATGCCCTGAAGGCCGCCATGTGCACGGCCCCCGTGCTCAAGGCACCCAACTTCTCCAAGGAATTCATTGTGCAGACTGACGCTTCAGAGCATGGAGTGGGAGCGGTGCTCTCACAACTGAACGAAGAGGGCCTAGACCAGCTTGTAGTCTTCCTTAGCCGGAGACTACTCCCCAGGGAGCAGAGGTGGAGTGCCATAGAAAGGGAAGCTTTCGCTGTGGTCTGGGCGCTGAAGAAGCTGAGGCCCTACCTGTTTGGGACTCACTTCCGGGTTCAGACAGACCACAGGCCCCTCAGATCGTTGATGCAAATGAGGGGTGAGAATCCGAAACTGCTGAGGTGGTCCATCTCCCTACAGGGAATGGACTTTACGGTGGAACACCGCCCTGGCACAGAACACGCCAATGCAGATGGTCTGTCCAGGTTCTTCCGCCTTAGTGAAGAGAACTCCCAGGAGGTTGGGTAGTTCTCCCTACTTTCAGCTGGAGGGGACATGTGTTAGACTTGGCATCTTTTGGCGTGTTTCCCCTGAGTTTTTTGCTTTCTGACCTCTCGGTTTTTGACTCTGTATGTGCTGGCTTCGTGTTTCTGCGCACTTTTCTCACTGTTGATCAGTGGTAAAGTGCAAGTGCTCCTGTGGTAAAATGTGTTATGGATTGGTGTTTCCATGATTGGATCTTTGATTTACTTGTTAGTCCCCAGTAAAGTGCACTGAGTGTGCCAGGGCCTGTAAATCGAATGCTACTAGTGGGCCTGCAGCACTGATTGTGCCACCCACGTGAGTAGCCCTGAAAAGGTACCTCAGACCTGCCATTGCAGAGTCTGCGCGCAGTTTGTAACTGCCATGTCGACTTGGCCAGTGCACACACTGGCCGGTCCCTAACCTTCCCTTTTCTTGCATGTCAGACACCCCTCAGGTAGGCCCAAGGTACCCCTGTGGGCAGGGTGCAGTGTAAGTGAAAGGGGGGACATGCCCTGGTGTGTGTGGCATGTCCTGATAGTGAATTACAGCCAATTTCGTTTTTCACTATTGCAAGGCTACCAGTTCCCCATAGGATAGAATGGGAGGTTTGTTTATAACATCTTATAAACATAACTGGCCCAAGGAATTCGGTAAGAAAATAGAATTTAGTATGCCTGAACTCAGAATCTAAAGATGCATCTTTTAGTGAAGGTGATTTTTACATTCTGTGTTTGAAAATACCACTTTTAGAAAGTAGGTATTTTCTTGCTCAGTCATCCCGTGTGCCTCTGCTGGAATGTGGATTGCCTGTCTGGGTTTTGGATGACAGAAGGCTGGGGGAGCAGGAGGGGTGCCAGATGGTCTAGGTAGGTCAGGAAAGGGCTGAAGAGACCTGGGTTACGATGGGGGAAGGGGGAGGAGATTTCCTTGCACCTCAAAGGGCCTGATCTGCCTCTGACAAATGCCGTCTCCACCTCCTGCCGGGAATTCACACCAGAGAAGGCAGAACTGGTCCAGACCGGGCACAGGCCCTCTCTGCCTAAGAGATCAAAGGATTTTTGGACATTAATGCTGGGTCCCAGACCCCTGAACTTTAGAACTCATCTGGACAAGAAGACTGCCAAGAAGAAGAGCCGGAGAAGCTGCAAAAAGGAACGACTGCTTTGCTGGGTGCTTTGCTGGGCTGACCTGCAGTGGCTGCTTTTGTCTTGGGTAGTAAAAGGCCTGGACTGGACTTTCTGCAACCTAAATTTGTGAGTCTCTCCAAGGGCTTGAGGTAGAGCTTGCCCCCTGTTCACGAAGTCTCAGGAACAGCAAAGACTTCAAGTTCTTCGACCCGCAGCACTGGGGACTGTGTGTTTTGTGCTGCAACCCGAAGAACACCAACTCGACAACGTCTACGACGCCACTGCCGACTCCGTGTCCTGAAGGCAACGCAGAGGGCACCGCCGGAATGCTGCACCGCAACCCTGGTCTCACCGACGACGCCTGTTGATGCCACCACCGTGCCGCTGCTTGCACCGCGACCTGTGGGCACCGCACTCCGCACCGCCTCGCTTCACGCCGAAGCTTTGGCACCGCAGAGGGCACCGCCGCAATGCCGCACCGCGACCCTGGTCTCACCGACGATGCCTGTTGACGCCACCACCGAGCCGCTGCTCGCACCGCGACCTGTGGGCACCGCACTCTGCACCACCTGGCTTCACGAGGACGCCTTGGCCTGCCTGACGCCGCCACTTCCCGCCGAGATCAACGCCGCTGCTTGCACCGTGGTTCGGGGGCACCGCTCGTAAGTTACACGACGCACCGCCCTCATCCCACACCGCAGCCGTGGCCTACCGACGCCGGCACCATCGACTCCAGTTCGTCAGCCGACGACAGCGCTTCAGCAACAACGACGCCGCAGCTTGCACCGTGATCTGCCAGCACCGTGACGAGCACCTCCTTCATCTCGCACCGCGACCCTGGTCTCACCGACGACGCCATCTGACGCCGCCACTGAGCCGCTGCTCGCACCGCGACCTGAGGGCACCGCACGCCGCACTGCTGCACTTCGCACCGCAGCACCCGATGCCTGCCGACGCCAGCGCTCCTGACTCCATCAGAGAGGAGATCGACCTGCAACGCATGTGACTTCGAGGGCCCCATCGCCTTGCATCTCTGAAAGGTACTGTTTGCGGGTCTTCCCGACACCGTAGCTGGCCTGCAACCCCGCGGTCAGCCAGAACTGTTTTGGATTTGTGTGTTCACGACGCCGTGGTAGCCCGGACGGCGCTATCCACACAAGGAACTCTTTTTAATCAGCGTATTTTTGAATTGTGAACTTTTAAGTATAGTATTGTGGTTCTTTATCGTTTTTGGTCTTGTTTTAATTATATAAAAATATTGGATATTTTTCTAAACTGGTGTGGTGTCCTTTTGTAGTGCGTACACTGCATTACTGTTGGTTATGTGCAAATGCTTTACACACTGCCTCTAAGATAGGCCTGGCTGCTCGTGCCAAGCTACCAAGGGGGTGAGCAGGGGTTATTTTAAAAGTGTAACTCCCTTATCCTGACTAGAGTGGTGGTCTTTGCCTGGCTTTGGCCCGCGCCCTAGCCTACCAAGAATCCCATTTCTAACAGTTCCCCAGGTGCTGGCTGCGCTAGGGTCCACAATTCACAACTAGCCATATTGCGAAAAAGGGTCAGTTTTGACTGTAAAAATGTGGTGTGTCCCACATTGCGTTTCGGCTCGTTTCCTTTCGCGGGCACTAGGCCTACCCACACAAGTGAGGTACCATTTTTATCGGGAGACTCTGGAAAATGTGAGGTGGGTTTGAAGTTTGTGGATCCACGCAGATTCCAGACCTTTCAATCGCAGAAATGTGAGGAAAATACGTTTTTTCTTTACAAAGTTTGAGGTTTTCAAGGGATTCTGGGTAACAGAACCTAGTGAGAGCCACACAAGTCACCCACTCCTGGATTCCCCTTGGTGTCTGGTTTCAAAAATGTATAGGTTTGCTAGGTTTCCTAGGTGCCGGCAGATCTAGGGTTCAAAATCCACAGCTAGGCCCTTTCCAAAAAAAGGGTCATTTTTCACTGTAAAAATGTGGTGTATCTACGTTGCGTTTTGGCCGTTTCCTGTCACGGGCATTAGGCCTACCCACACAAGTGAGGTGCCATTTTTATCGGGAGACTTTGGGAAATGCGGGGTTGGTGGAATTTTGTGGCTCCACGCAGATTCCAAAACTTTCCATCACAGAAATGTGAGGGAAATGTGTTTTTTTACAAAGTTTGAGGTTTGCAAGGGATTCTGGGTAACAGAACCTGGTGAGAGCCACACAAGTCACCCCATCCTGGATTGCCCTTGATGTCTGGTTTTCAAAAATGTATATGTTTGCTAGGTTTCCCAAGGTGCGGGGAGAGCTAGTGTTCAAAATCCACAGCTAGGCACTTTGCAAAAAGGGTCAGTTTTCACTGTAAAAATGTGGTGTATGCAAGTTGCGTTTTGGCCCATTTCCTCTCGTGGGCACTAGGCCTACCCACACAAGTGAGGTACCATTTTTAGCTGAAGACTTTGGGGAATGCAGGTGGGTGGAATTTTGTGGATCCACATAGATTCCAGAACTTTCCTTCACAGAAATGTGAGGAAAATATGTTTTTTATACAAAGTTTAAGGTTTGTAAGGGATTCTGGGTAACAGAACCTAGAGAAACCCACACAAGTATCCTCATCCTGGATTCCCCTGGGTGTCTAGTTTTCAAAAATGTATAGGTTTGCTAGGCTTCCCTAGGTGCCTGCAGAGCTAGGGTTCAAAATCCACAGCTAGGCACGTTGCAAAAAAAGGTTAAATTTTGACTGTAAAAATGTGGTCTGTCCACGTTGCATTTTGGCCCGTTCCTGTCACGGGCACTAGGCCTATCCACACAAGTGAGGTGCCATTTTTATCGGGAGACTTTGGGGAATGCTGAGCGGGTGGAATTTTGTGGATCCACGCAGATTCCAGAACTTTCCATCACAGAAATATGAGGGAAATGTGTTTTTTTTTTACAAAGTTTGAGGTTTGCAAGGTGTTCTGGGTAACAGAACCTGGTGAGAGACACACAAGTCACCCATCCTGGATTCCCCTTGATGTCTGGTTTTCAAAAATGTATAGGTTTGCTAGGTTTCCGTAGGTGCTGGCAGAGCTCGGGTTCAAAATCCACAGCTAGGCACTTTGCAAAAAAAGGGTCAGTTTTGACTGTAAAAATGTGGTGTGTCCCACATTGCGTTTCGGCTCGATTCCTTTCGCGGGCACTAGGCCTACCCACACAAGTGAGGTACCATTTTTATCGGGAGACTCTGGAAAATGTGAGGTGTGTGGAAGTTTGTGGATCCACGCAGATTCCAGACCTTTCAATCGCAGAAATGTGAGGAAAATACGTTTTTTCTTTACAAAGTTTGAGGTTTTCAAGGGATTCTGGGTAACAGAACCTAGTGAGAGCCACACAAGTCACCCACTCCTGGATTCCCCTTGGTGTCTGGTTTCAAAAATGTATAGGTTTGCTAGGTTTCCTAGGTGCCGGCAGATCTAGGGTTCAAAATCCACAGCTAGGCCCTTTCCAAAAAAAGGGTCATTTTTCACTGTAAAAATGTGGTGTATCTACGTTGCGTTTTGGCCGTTTCCTGTCACGGGCATTAGGCCAACCCACCCAAGTGAGGTGCCATTTTTATCGAGAGACTTTGGGAAATGCGGGGTTGGTGGAATTTTGTGGCTCCACGCAGATTCCAAAACTTTCCATCACAGAAATGTGAGGGAAATGTGTTTTTTTACAAAGTTTGAGGTTTGCAAGGCATTCTGGGTAACAGAACCTGGTGAGAGCCACACAAGTCACCCCATCCTGGATTGCCCTTGATGTCTGGTTTTCAAAAATGTATATGTTTGCTAGGTTTCCCAAGGTGCGGGGAGAGCTCGTGTTCAAAATCCACAGCTAGGCACTTTGCAAAAAGGGTCAGTTTTCACTGCAAAAATGTGGTGTATCCAAGTTGCGTTTTGGCCCATTTCCTCTCGTGGGCACTAGGCCTACCCACACAAGTGAGGTACCATTTTTAGCTGAAGACTTTGGGGAATGCAGGTGGGTGGAATTTTGTGGATCCACGTAGATTCCAGAACTTTCCTTCACAGAAATGTGAGGAAAATATGTTTTTTATACAAAGTTTAAGGTTTGCAAGGGATTCTGGGTAACAGAACCTAGAGAAACCCACACAAGTATCCTCATCCTGGATTCCCCTGGGTGTCTAGTTTTCAAAAATGTATAGGTTTGCTAGGCTTCCCTAGGTGCCTGCAGAGCTAGGGTTCAAAATCCACAGCTAGGCACGTTGCAAAAAAAGGTTCAATTTTGACTGTAAAAATGTGGTCTGTCCACGTTGCATTTTGGCCCGTTTCCTGTCACGGGCACTAGGCCTATCCACACAAGTGAGGTGCCATTTTTATCGGGAGACTTTGGGGAATGCTGAGCGGGTGGAATTTTGTGGATCCACGCAGATTCCAGAACTTTCCATCACAGAAATATGAGGGAAATGTGTTTTTTTTTTACAAAGTTTGAGGTTTGCAAGGCGTTCTGGGTAACAGAACCTGGTGAGAGACACACAAGTCACCCATCCTGGATTCCCCTTGATGTCTGGTTTTAAAAAATGTATAGGTTTGCTAGGTTTCCGTAGGTGCTGGCAGAGCTCGGGTTCAAAATCCACAGCTAGGCACTTTGCAAAAAAAGGGTCAGTTTTCACTGTAAAAATGTGGTGTGTCCACATTGCGTTTTGGCTCGTTTCCTTTCGCCGGCAGTAGGCCTACCCACACAAGTGAGGTACCATTTTTATCAGGAGACTTTGGGGATTGCAGCGTGAGTGGAATTTTGTGGATCCACATAGATTCCAGAGCTTTCCTTCACAGAAATGTGAGGAAAATATGTTTTTTTTACAAAGTTTGATGTTTGCAAGGGATTCTAGGTAACAGAACCTAGAGAAAGCCACACAAGTGTCCTCATCCTGGATTCCCCTGGGTGTCTAGTTTTCAAAAATGTATAGGTTTGCTAGGCTTCCTGTTGGACTTGGCCCTTTTTGCATGGTCATCCCTGAACTTTTTGCCTTCCTCCTAGCCTTTTTTCTGACATGGTAATGGTGGTTCTTGGACTCTGGGCAGTTTAGCCCTGCTGTCCAGTGTAAAGTGCGTGTGCTCTCTGTGGTAAACATGGTAAGATTGGTCTACACCTGTTTGGCATATTTAATTTACCTGTCAGTCCCTTGTAAAGTGGTATCTCAGATACCCAGGGCCAGTAAATTAAATGCTACTGGTGGGCTTGCAGTGCTGATTGCGCCACCCACCAAAGTAGCCTTTCAAACCTGTCTCAGGCCTCTGCCATTGCAGGGCCTGTGCGCGCAGTGTTACTGCCGCTGTGACGTGGCACCTAAAGTGTGTGCCACGTCTATGACCCCCCCTTTTACTGCATGTCAGTCACCCCTAAGGTAGGCCCTAGCTAGCCCTATGGGCAGGGTGCATTGTAGGTAAAAGGTAGGACATGTACCTTAAGTGCATGACATGTCCTGGTAGTGACAAACAGCCATTTTGGTTTTTCACTGCTGTGAGGCTGCCCTCTCATAGGAATGCATTGGGGATTCCCTGATAAGTGTTTCAGTGGTGATTCCTGATATGAGAGGAGCAGCGTGGTCAAGTTTGGTATGTTTGGAATAGTAATAATAAATGCTGCGCAATGGTGTGCGCAGATTTATTATCACTATTTTAGAAATGCCACTTTTATAAGTTGGCATTTCTGTGTGCTATGTGTCTGCCTGCCTGCCTGATGTGTATTGCATGTCTGGCTCTGGAGTGACAGGGGGTGGTGAGGTGTGTGTGGCTCCAGGGAGGGCAGGGCGAGTCAGCGCTAGGCTGAATAGGGGACCTGTATTTGGAGTAGTGGGAGGAGTAGTCCCCTGACCCTGAATAGGTCTGTGCCTGCCTGAGTGAATGCTGGCTCCGCCCCCTGTGGTGGTCTGATGACCGAGCCCCCACCTGACAAAGGTGAAGAGGAGCCCTGTAAAGAAAGTGCTCCAATACCCCCCAGAACCAGTTGGGACTGGTTCCCCCAGCCCTGTGCCAGGGCAGAACAAAGGAAAATGTGGTATAAGTACTGGGGCTGTGACCCCATGTTGGTGTGCTTCCTTGTGCTGGGGATAATTGCTGCTGGGCCCCAGGAGGAACCGCCACGAGGGACTGCCTCCCTGCTGGAGGGCCCTGTGAGCTGGCCTGCCTGGGCCCAGCCTTGTGCCTGTGGAGCTTTGGAGTTCCTGGCTCCTAGCGCCTCGTGAGCGCTGCGCCGCTCTTCGTGATTCCCTTAGGCCAGGACAGACTTTGGTGGCCTGCAGCACTGGGCTGCGATGTCTTCAGGAGGGAATCCGGACGTGGGGATTCCCCCGCATTGCCAGAGACAACGGGAGCCCACCCCGCATTTGCATGTTGGTGGGTACTTCGGCTGCAGAGCGGGAGCCCACCCCGTACTGCCGCTGCTTATAGGAGCGGGAGCCCACGCCGCGTTGGTGGTTAAACTAAAGGCTGGAGCCTACCCCTCGTTGGTGCTTAAACTAAAGGCGGGAGCCTACCCCGCACTTTAGTGAGGAGAGAGAGCCGCCGCCGCCGCAACGAGACCCGGAAGCCAGGCAAAGTGCCGCCTGTTTTTTTGGTTTTTTAAAAACTTTATTTGTCATCTTGCATGTCAAAAAATACAGGATTACACAAACAACAATGAGCGGTCATCTCACTGATTGCATTCAAGATAACTCAGAGCAGGTCACATAATGACATATTGCAGGCATGAGTCCCTTACAGTGCAGAACATTGAAATTACGTCATTTCAATTAACATGAACAGACTGCAGAATCTTGCACTTCCCTTCCCCTGGACAAGGATAGTACCGAACACATACAATATTATTATTATTAAACGAAAGGGCCATGGCTATATACATCTTGTGAGAATAAAAACATAATATTTACCTCCTGACCATACCCATTCATCCAACTCCCTCCCGATCCTGCTCCTCCTGGGAGTCATCCATAGCTGCGCTGACTAGTAGATATTGTCTGAAAGGCCCCCATATGTCTTTGGGCGCACATTTTGCTGTCATCAAGGCATTGTAATTGTCAGATTGCGTTGAGCAATACGCCAGGTCAGTTTGCCATTCCGCCAAAGTGGGCAAAGGGCCCCTCATCCATCTCATCGCTACTCTGCGTTTCGCTAAAAGAAGGCCTATAGCAGCCAGCTTTCGCACTCCTTTAGGTATCTGTTTATCGAACCCCAACAAGGCCATGAGTGGCACTTCTGGAACGATACATTCTAACATGTTAGATAGAGCGTTGATAACCTCAGTCCAGAACTTCCGTATACCTGGACAGTCCCAGGCCAAGTGCAGGAAGTTAGCGTCTGTTACGGAGCATCGTGAGCATTTACTGTCGTCCCTCAGCCCATACCTGCACATTCTCGCTGGAGTATAGTAAGTGCGGTGTAAATACTTAAAGTGCAATAACCTATGACGACCATTTAAGGAGATCGATTTAGTTTTGTTAAAGCACCATGTCCATTGGGCGGGCGTGAGTTCTGTTCCTAACTCCTCCTCCCAGTCCAGCTGAAACTTAACTTTAGTCGGCATATCCTGAACTTTAAAAAGTGTATATAATGCTGTTATTCCATGGTGTGGCATCTGGGCTTGCAGCAAGTATGTTAGGGATAGTAGACCTGGAGGTTCGTGCAACTCTGGGCCCAACAAGGCGCTACAAAACCTAAAATACTGAAAGGCATCTAGTGGCATGACGTTCCGTTCCGGCGCCGCCACCTGATCCCACGATTTAACCGTCCCTTCTTGAAAAATATCTCCCAGCACCTGCAACCCTAATTTGGACAGGGTGGCCAGAACGGACCCGTCCTCCTTGGGGGGGAGCCAATCGCGCCATTGTATCGGGAGTTTGGCAGAGTATATTAATTGTAACTTGTGTTTCCTAGCTATTCTACTAAGCTGGTGCCCTGTGCAGTTCACTGGATCTATTGTGCGCGGGACAGGCCGCGAGGCCCCAGTGAGCATCCTCAGAAGAGGGATAGGTGAGATCATGTTATCTTCTAGAAGTCGATGCGGTAGAATTCTAGGCCCATGTATCCACACGTGAGCGTGCAGGGTCTGTGTGGCTCTGTAGTATCTTTCCATGTCAGGCGCGTTCACTCCACCCTCCGCAAGAGGCTTACTAAGGATATCCCACTTGACCCTAGGCTGTTTGCCAGCCCACACTAGTCGGGACAACAAAACACGCAGAGTGTGAAAGAAGGATTGAGGCAAATTAATAGGGATGTTCGCAAACAGAAAGAGAAAGCGGGAAGCACCACCATCTTTGTCAATGCGATCCGGCCTACCATTGACAGAGGGAGCTTAATCCATGCCTCTACCACCTCTGTTAGTTTTTGTACTGCACGACCATAATTCTCAGAGAGAACAAGATCAGCATCTGTGTGAATTTTAATGCCCAAATACCTGACCGGATCTGTGGTCCACTCCAGGGGATAAGCAGTCTGTACCGGGGCCGTGCAAGGCGTAAGCGGAAATATAAGGGACTTGTGCCAGTTAATGTGAAGCCCTGAGTGTTGGCTAAAGCGTTCCACTTCTTGCAGCATTGGAGTCAGATTTTGCTCCGGGTTCCTAATGTATAGCAGCGTGTCATCAGCTTAGGCTGAGATAGTGAGATTATAATTCAAGGACCGGATGCCCCGGTGTGCATGATATTCGCGCATCGCGCACAGAAGAGGCTCCGCTACCAGGGCATATAGAAGAGGGGACAGGGGGCAGTCCTGCCTGGTTCCTCTTGTTATATCGATAGCACGTGAATACAAACCATTAATCCTCACCTGGGCCACCGGGCGGGCATAGAGCACTTCCACTAGCTGAATAAAAACATCCCCGACTCCCACCCTCCGGAGGACTGCATATAAAAACCGCCATTCGACAGAATCGAAAGCTTTTTCAATATCTATAAATAGGGCTGCCGCTTTGACATGGGGACTAATGCGCGCTATGGTGCCAAAGAGAACGCGGAGATTACTGGACAAGGACTGCCCTGGAACAAAACCAGTCTGTTCCAGGCCCACCACCTTAGGAAGAAGGGGGGCAAGCCTGTTTGCCAGCACCTTGGCGAAGAGCTTCGTATCCGTGTTCAGAAGGGATAGCGGCCTGTAGGATGAACAATATTCAGGAGGCTTTCCGGGCTTAAGCATAGTTATTATTGTAGCTTCCCTCATAGACAGTTGCATTACACCAGCTTTGGCCATTTCTTCGAACAGATTCACTAAGTGAGGGAGCAGTTTATCCTGATAGGCCTTATAAAAGGCCACTGTTAAGCCATCCGCCCCTGGGGCTTTTTCGTTAGGCATGTCCATCAGCGCCGCGCTAATTTCTGTGGGTCTCAAAGGGCCTATGAGTCGTTCCCTGTCGCTATTTGTCAACCAAGTCATCGTCAGGTAGGACAGGTATTCATCGTCTGAGTCGGGAGTGGATGCTCTGCTGGAAGTATAAAGCCCTGTATAGTAGTCCGCAAATGCGTTGAGAACCGCAGGGGTGCCCTCTACCTTCACCTGATTACCATCATAAACACTAATGATGTGATTATCACCCTTACTTGGTCTGATCCTCGCTGCCAGTGTGGCACTGGGTCGGTCGCTCTCGGAATACACCCTGGCCACTGCATATTTCCCTAAGTGTTTGACTTCATCCTCTGCAAATCCATTAAATTCACTGATTTTTGTCCGAATCTGCGCAAGAATCTTTGGATCGCCCGATTCCTGCAACTTACCCTCTAAGTCCTTTAGGGTGCTTTCGATATTACGCAATTGGGTACGAATAGAATGAAGGACACCTGCGTGTTTAGAGATCGTGATACCTCGGATATACAGCTTAAAGGCTTCCCAAATAGAGCACATGGTTGTCAACCTGCCCAAGTTAGTGAGAAAAAACTCGTCTATGGCTGTGCCAATTTCTGCTTGAAAGACAGAGTCCAACAGGGAGTATTGGGGAAATCGCCACACCCGCTTGTAGAGAAGGGTATCTGGGAGCTCCATCCTTAAAAGCACTGGGGAGTGGTCAGACAATGTTCGGGCCATGTGGGAACAGGACACAATGGAAGAAAATATAGTAGTAGAGCCAAACCAGTAATCGATCCTTGTGCGAATGTCATGTGCAGCAGAATAGTGAGAATAATCCCTGCCCAAAGGTGATAGGTGACGCCAAACGTCCCGCAACCCCTCGGCCTGAGCTATACCAGTGACAGCCTGCGCAGCGCGCGAAGGATGCCTGGGAGGCCCTCTGGAGCCATCAAGGTCAGGATTCATTGTGCAGTTGAAATCCCCTCCCCAAAGGATAGGCAAGTGAGAGTGTTGTGATATTTTGTGGTGTAGGGTGTGATAGAATTGCGGGTCATCATAATTGGGCCCATAGACCCCCACTAATAAGACATTAAAGTGCTCTTTCCGACATTTGGCCAGTACAAACCTACCACCTGTATCCACCTCTAGCCCCTGGAGCTGAATGCCTGAATTCCTGCGGACCCATATGAGCACCCCCCGGGCATGCGAGGAGAAACCCACAGCTACACAAGCTCCCTTCATACGTCTTTGCAATAATAAGCCAGTCGCTGCTGAGAGATGCGTTTCTTGCAATATAGCCACATCAATATTATGGCGATAGAGGTGTGCTACCACCTTGCGTATTTTCCTGTGGTCATTTAGACCTCTAATATTCCAGGAAAGGAAGCTAATAGAAGCACTGTTATTGTTAGGTTTTGACATAAAAAGGGTTACTCATTTTTGACAACCAATTGCTGACCAATGCTGTGACCTGCATACACACTATGATCATTATGTGTTGAGACCTACAAAAAGACATTAGAACGACAAAAAAAGGAAGACCCCCCCATAGAACCCACCCACACCACATCAAAAAAGATAGACATTGCAAGTACTGTGACCATAACCAGCCCCCCTCCCTCCCATTCCAATTACGGTCCCCAACTGGGACAACATCCCAACAGTTTAAACCCAGCTGGAATACACATAAAGGCTATGGCAGCCCGACCCCCGGTGTTACTGGATGGCCAAATGTCGCCATCTACTAATAAAAACCAACTAGTCAACTGGGCACCAGTATTACTCTTCATTAAACTATGGTGCCGGCAACCTGCATTCATGCATATAGGCAGTCACACATGAGCACATTAGAATTATTTCAGGGCATATGAGTCACAACTCCGGGACACAGATATATACTGTGTACAGGCCTCTAAGATCCCGAGGCACGCGGACCCTGCGTGCTCTCCAATACTGAATCCCTTGCAGCGGCAGAGGCCTCCGAAGATGGTGATCTGGGAGATTTGTTGCCATGACCCGCACAGTACTTTTTGAGATCTTTTTGTAGCAGACTGGGGTCCGCGTAGAGTCTTGGTCGGCCATCAAGAGTGACCCGGAGCCGAGCCGGGTATAACATCGCATAGTCAAGCTGCAGTTCCCTAAGTTTGCGCTTAACCTTAACCAGGCCAAATTTCTTACGAGCCTCCTGCACAAGTGGGGTAAAATCAGGGAACAATGAGAGATCGGAACCTTCGTACCTCAGGGCTTTCAGATCTCTGGCACGCTTTAAGGCTGCGTCCCTGTCCCTATAGTTGAGCAGACGGGCGATCACAGGCCGAGGTGGAGCGCCAGGAGGGGGACGAGGCCCCAGTGATCGGTGGGCCCGTTCGACGACGAAGACGTCAGAGAAGGTGTCTCGACCCAATAAGGTCACCAGCAGCTTTTCGACAAAGATCTCCATATTATCGATAGAGGTAGATTCAGCTAGGCCTAAAATCCGAACGTTGTTGCGCCGAGAGCGCACCTCAATGTCCTCGGCTTTATCTTTCAGAGACGTGAGAAGTTTCTCCATGTGCTTCTGCGCGCTCCCCATATCGGTTTGAACTTCTTCAGCATCAGCTATCCTACGCTCTGCCATATCGATCCGTTCTGCGTGTTTGTCTACTCTCTCCGACATCCTGTCCATGCGTTATACCAGGGCGTCCATTTTGGCATCTATGGACGTCAGACTGCGCTGCATAGCCCCAAGAATTTGGCGAATGTCGCCCTCTGGTGTGGCAGATTCCCCGTGGGGCTCAGAAGCGGTGGAATCACGGTCATCTTCACGGTGCCTGGATGATTTGCGGCCTTCAAAGTGCAATTTCGTCTGGGATTTGTCAGGTTTACCCATCTTACCTACGAAGGCCCCGTGTAGGGCAAGTAACGGCACCTCGGACACTTGTGGAAATGTGGCACAAATAGCTGGGCAGGACCCGGGGAGCAAGGTGCCTCAAAGTCGCAGGAGGAGCGCACCGGAGCAGACGACCAGATCCCCAACTTGCTATGAGTAGAGGTAGTGTAAACAGAGGAACCCTGTGGGTAGGGCCAGTCCCAGAATAATGTCCTTCATGCAGAGCGCAAGTGAGATTGACAGTGCAATGCGAATTCCCAGTCCAAGCAGGCCCAGGCTCACCAGAGCGATGGCTAAAAGCACAATTAGCGGTATATAGGACTCCCACTTTGCGCTTCAATACAGCGTGTAGCTCCCACCTGCCCTCTTACCGCACAGATACGTTCCAGGCGTCACCCAGGCATCAGAGGCACTACAGTCCAGTCAGTGCCCGCTCAGATAAACCACATGTGGAGGGGGCGAGCGCATTAGACAAGCAGTCTTAGGGATTGGCTCACGGGGCCCAGACTCCCTGCAGAGCAATCAGCGTGGTCACGGCCGCGCACTGAACAATGCGGCCTCCGCAATCCCTCGAGGTCAGGCAAGGCAGAGCCTCCCAGCAGGATCAGTCGGGCCGCTCCACGCCCAGCCGCTGTTACTCGCGGAGGCACCTGGGCAAATTCCAGCACTGTCAATGCCGGTCGAGGCCCCAACGTGCCACAATGCAGAGGGGGGCAAACGATCGGGGCAGGGTCGTCACAACATGCGTCACGGCGCACCAAGGATCACCAAATCTGCAACAAGGGCACCTCCGCAAAGTCGGCCCCAGCGAAGCCCAAGCCGTGCGAAACGGCGCACCCGGGCCTAGCGGATCAAGCGCTCCGCCTCGCTGATCCCGCAACCTCCAGCGAGGGAAGCTCTTGCACCGCCACAGTCACTGCTGCCCGGAATCAGACGCAGCGCAACCGGCCAGGGCACAATGCGCTACCGTTTAATGCAGGAGGTCAGCTCTGCTCGGCTCAGTCCAAACCACACAGCCTCGTATCCCGCGAAATGGCCGCTGGAGACTTCAGGGAGGGCATAAGTGCGCATTGACCTGTAGAACTGCCACCAAAGATCGTGGGACCTCCAAACTTCCGTCGAGTGGTCACCACTGCTTCCGATTCCAGCACCCACGATTTCTCGGTGACCAGATGAGCAGAAGGCGCTAATTATTGCTGGATAGTTGAGGCACCGGCCAGAGTCCTCTTAGGCTGCGGCCATCTTAGAGTCAGGCAAGCCACGCCCCCCAAAAAGTGCCGCCTGGTTGTGGGCAGAGCCTCGCATAACCGTGAGGAAGCCCCCGAGCGCCCGAGCCGAGTCGCCGCCGCCGAGCCTGAAGTCCAGGCGGGAGCCTACCACGCGCTGGTGAATGCCTGAGGAAACCGGAGACTTCGCTCCAGGTCCAGCACGGCGCAGAAGGTGGTGCGGCTGCCAGAGGAGACCGGAGGAGTCTACAGAGGCCCCGGTGAGTGAGGGCCGGTCTGGTGCATGGTTGGTGCCGAGTGAAGTGCACCGGGAGGAGCCCAGCGAACGCAGCTCCCTGAGGCACTATTAGTGTCAGTACCGGTTTCTTTTTGGGGGCAATTTCGGTTCCCTAGGTCCCGGAGTGGGACCGGAGAGGCACGGTGGTGCCAGTGCTTGGGTGCTGATTCCTTCACAGCTGACCCGCCCGTTGGAGGGCAGCTGCAACATTGGGCCATTTTGTCTTTAGAGTCCCAATGGGGGCTCAGGAGGCACTGCAGTGCCAAAGGTGATTACCAGCTGCACCGCAAGAGCACGGGCAGCTGCAACGTGGGGCATATTCTTTGCTGATGAGGAAGGGGTGAGTTGTACCCCCCTGCCCCAGTGCGTTACCCTCATTACTGGTGCTGGCCTGGTGGCCTGCACCCGGCTGCAAGTGGCAGCTTAGCACCCTGACATTTTGGACAAAGGGCATTTGAGCCCCACAGAAGGCCAGTTGGCCAGGGGTCAGTGTGGGTAGAGCGTAAGGCCCTACAGAGATTGCATAATGTGGTTATGCCTAATGTCATTGCCTAATGTGGTGATGCCTAATGCAAATGTCATGCTATGATGTTTTTGCCCAAAGTGATTTATGCATAATGTGTTTTATGCCTAATGTGATGCAGACATAATGTGGTTATGTTGCTAGTGCTTATGCTGAGTACAGTATTTTACCAGTAGTTACTGGTTGTGTTATTTTTGCTACTTGTGCTTTGTGATGGTTCTGACAGTGGCCCGATTGGCCCTGTCATGTATATAATCCCCTGTAAATTACTACCTGGTGCCAGTTGGCACAGTGTACATGTGTGGTTATGATCTAATGTGTTTTGGATAATACTAAGGCTATGTTTATATAACCTTGTGTGGAGTTTCTTTTGTAGTGTGCCTAGTGTGTTGCTGCTGTGTGTGTGTGCTGCGCAAACGCTTTACACATTGCCTCTGGGATAAGCATGACTGCTCGTGCCAAGCTACCAACGGGGTGAGCAGAGGTTATTTTTAGCGTGTAACTCCCTTGCCCTGACTAGAGTGGTGGTTTTTGCCTGGCTTAGGCCAAGCCCTAGCCAACCATAAATCCCATTTCTAACATTGGTTGTCAGCGGTGAGGATAGGACTTGCGTTTGCGCAGTACCACAGCGACAATTGGTTGCACTACAAACTCTGCATTTAGATAATCACAGGTTTGGGGATTATTTTTCCTGACTTTTATTTCTCCTGAAAGTGTCATTTTTGAATTGTGTACTCTTGCTTCAGCTCAGACACCTAGGTCTCTTGTGTTGCACTGTGGGTTGTGTATTCTGCCAAGATGGGATTAATCTATAATGAGGATGACCTTTTGGAGTACATCCGGGAGGAGTTAGAGGAATTCTGCAGAAAGAGGGGGATACCAATAGTGGGTAACATCCTCAGAAAGCTGTTCCTTTATGAGGCACTCCTTAGGGGAGAATCCTTAGAACGCCACGGGGACCTGTCTGATTATCCCTCTGCATACCTAAGTGGTGGTTTTGTAATAGGGCCTGGAGAGTCTGAAGAAGAGGAAGAAAATGACAGGGCAGGGACGCCAGTAGGTAGTGAGGACCCCATAGATAGGGAGTCCCTTGCTGGGTCCAGTGCCGGGGGCAGTGCCCCATCCCTTTCCCTGTCCCCAGAGGAGTGGGTGGATAGGAGGGAAGAAAGGGAGCATCAGCTGGCTTTGGAGAAGCTCAAGTTAGAGCATGCCAAGGAGATAGCGCAGCTGGGTGTGGAGGAGAAAAAGGCCTTGTTGGCCCAGGAGTTGAGTCTCAAGGCGTTGGGCCTTGAAGAGAAAAAGCTAGAGACTGAGAGGGTCTTAGCGCAGGAGAGGATGGTGGAGGCAGAGAGGGCCTCTGCCAGAGAAAAGCTAACTCGTGAGGATATGTCCCCTGAGTGTAGTTTTAGTGGTCTGGATTCACCAGTGAGGGTGGGGTCCAGTGATGGCAGCAATATGGAGTCCAGTGCAGGATGTCCCACTTCCAGATCCCAGAGCGTGGTACCTAGTTCCCAGGAAGAGGGTGTCACACCTGAAGGGTATAGGTTGAGGTTCAGGGGCAGTAGGAAACTGTCTCACCAGTCTTGGGGGGAGTTTGTGGATGAATGTTGTGATGCACTGGAAGGTTGGGTGATGGGTAGCACGGCAAATGATTTTGAAGGGCTGTTCAATCTGTTTGTCAGAGAGAACATGTTCAGTAATTCTTTTCCGGGGTTACGCCAACACCTGTTTGCGTGTGAGTTCTCTGATCCCAGGGAGCTTGCACGGGCAGACCTCTGGGTGAGTGCCAGAGGGTCTGAAGAGGCATTGGAGAGTGACCCTAAAAGGAGTGGCTCAGGTATCTTCCAGCCCAGAGTGGTGGGAGAGGTTCAGAGTAGCCCAGCTAGGTCCCGGTGTAGTGGGAGGGGTGTAGGGGCTCACGTCCTATCTCAGCGGAGAAGGAGTGAGAGTGGGCTGTGGCCCAAGGTGCCCGAAACCCAGTCTCAGGGCCTGGAGGGTTCCCTAAGGGAACACCAGGTGGGGAGCCTAGGCTGTACTAGTAGACCATTTGAGGGGGATCTCCTAGTGTCAGGAGAACCTGGAGCATCTGTAAACGGAGCTCCAGCGGTTCTGGTGTCTGGCGGTGCCGCTCCCAAGTGGAGGGTGCAGAAGTCCAGATGGAGGGGTGAGAGGGGGAGTGAGTCCCCAGTGGGTCGGGGGCCAGCCAGAAGGGCTGAGTCTCTTAGGAGTGACCATGGTGACACCACTTCTGTCGTGGGGGGTCTTCGCGCACTGTCAAATGGACAGGGGTCGGGAGATCAGCACCAGGCAGACTGTCACACAACACATGAGGTATGTGTTACCCTCAGGGGGAAGCTGTGTGCGCCCCGGAAGTCCTGGTGTGCCAGGCAAGTGTTCAACCGCAGGGTTTAGTCCCTGGGTTGGGAGGCCAGGTTCAGGTTCTGCCTGACCTGGAGGGAAGGACATCTGTAACCAGTGTCCTGACCGGTTTGTCTTCTAGGGGTACCACTCCAGGTGGGAGGGTGCAGAACTCTGGAAGGGGGTGCAGAGGGAGGGAGTCCTCACCTCTGACCCCGGTTCAACCGCAGGGTTTAGTCCCTGGGGTGGGAGGCCAGGTTCAGGTTCTGCCTGACCTGGAGGGAAGGACATCTGTAATCAGTGTCCCTACCGTTTTGGCTTCTGGGGGTACCACTCCAGGTGGGAGGGTGCAGAACTCTGGAAGGGGGTGCAGAGGGAGGGAGTCCTTGCCTCTGACCCCGGTGCAACCTGAGGGTTTAGATTCTAGGTTGGGAGACCAGTTGCTGGAGAGAGGTCCTGAACTGGTGGGAGAGTTGTGTTCTGAGGGTGCCTCTCCAAGGAGGAGAGTGCGGAACCCCAGAAGGAGAGGTAAGGGGAGGAGAGCCTCGCCCGAGACCTCTGGTCAGCCTGAGGGTGCGGACCCTAGGTTGGAGGATCAGTGGCAGTTTGCAACTGCACTGAGGAGAGGAAGAGTGGAGAATGGTTACTATGTGCCAGGGGTTACCGCCCCCCACTCTGTGGAATGGCAAGGACCAGAGACATCTGGATGGCCTAGGGCCTGGTCCTGGCTGCGGACACCTAGGGAGTGCCAGTGGGGTAGCTTAGTTGGTCCTGGGAGCTTTGAGAGAGGGAACCACATGGGTTCAGAATGGCGTCGAACTGGAGTGTGCCCCTGCAGTTGCGGGCCCGCGTCCATGTTCTATCGCCCAAAGCAGGGAAGTCCATCAAGGTAGTGATTGGTCTGCCCTGCGTTTTGGCTGGAAGGGGGTTGTGTTGGACTTGGCCCTTTTTGCAGGGTCATCCCTGAACTTTTTGCCTTCCTCCTAGCCTTTTTTCTGACATAGTGTTGGTGGTTCTAGGACTCTGGGCACTTTAGCACTGCTGTCCAGTGTAAAGTGTGTGTGCTCTCTGTGGTAAACATGGTAAGATTGGTCTACACCTGTTTGGCATATTTAATTTACCTGTCAGTCCCTTGTAAAGTGGTATCTCAGATACCCAGGGCCAGTAAATTAAATGCTACTGGTGGGCTTGCGGCGCTGATTGCGCCACCCACCAAAGTAGCCTTTCAAACCTGTCTCAGGCCTCTGCCATTGCAGGACCTGTGCGCGCAGTGTTACTGCCACTGTGACGTGGCACCTAAAGTGTGTGCCACGTCTGTGACCCCCCTTTTACTGCATGTCAGTCACCCCTAAGGTAGGCCCTAGCTAGACATATGGGCAGGGTGCATTGTAGGGAAAAGGTAGGACATGTACCTTAAGTGCGTGACATGTCCTGGTAGTGACAAAGAGCCATTTTGGTTTCTCCCTGCTGGGAGGCTGCCCTCTCATAGGAATGCATTGGGTATTCCCTAATAAGTGTTTCAGTGGTAATTCCTGATATGAGAGGAGCAGCGTGGTCAAGTTTGGTATGTTTGGAATAGTAATAATAAATGCTGCGCAATGGTGTGCACAGATTTATTATCACTATTTTAGAAATGCCACTTTTAGAAGTTGGCATTTCTGTGTGCTATGTGTCTGCCTGCCTGATGTGTATTGCATGTCTGGCTCTGGAGGGACAGGGGCTGGTGAGGTGTGTGTGGCTCCAGGGTGGGCAGGGTGAGTCAGCGCTAGGCTGAATAGGGGATCTGCATTTAGAGTAGTGGGAGGAGTAGTCCCCTGACCCTGAATAGGTCTGTGCCTGCCTGAGTGAATGCTGGCTCCGCCCCCCCTGTGGTGGTATAATGACCGAGCCCCCACCTGACAAAGGGAAAGAGGAGCCCTGTAAACAAAGTGCTCCAATACCCCCCAGAACCAGTTGGGACTGGTTCCCCCAGCCCTGTGCCAGGGCAGAACAAAGGAAAATGTGGTATAAGTACTGGGGCTGTGACCCCATATTGGTGTGCATCCTTGTGCTGGGGATAATTGCTGCTGGGCCCCAGGAGGAACCGCCACGAGGGACTGCCTCCCTGCTGGAGGGCCTTGTGAGCTGGCCTGCCTGGGCCCAGCCTTGTGCCTGTGGAGCTTTGGAGTTCCTGGCTCCTAGCGCCTCGTGAGCGCTGCACCGCTCTTCGTGATTCCCCTAGGCCAGGAGAGACTTTGGTGGCCTGCAGCGCTGGGCTGCGACGTCTTCAGGAGGGAATCCCGACGTGGGGATTCCCCCGCATTGCCAGAGAAAACGGGAGCCCACCCCGCATTTGCATGCTGGTGGGTACTTCGGCTGCAGAGCGGGAGCCCACCCCGCACTGCCGCTGCTTATAGGAGCGGGAGCCCACCCCGCGTTGGTGACTAAACTAAAGGCGGGAGCCTACCCCGCTGCCACAACACGATCTGGAAGCCAGGCAAAGTGCCGCCTGGCTGAGGGCAGAGCCTCGCATAACCGTGAGGAAGCCCCAGCGTGCCCAAGTCGAGAGACGCCGCTGCCGAGCCTGAAGTCCAGGTGGGAGCCTACCCCGCGCTGGTGAATGCCTGAGGAAACCGGAGACTTCGCTCCAGGTCCAGCACGGCACAGAAGGTGGTGCGGCTGCCAGAGGAGACCGGAGGAGTCTACAGAGGCCCCGGTGAGTGGGGGCCGGTCGGGTGCATGGTTGGTGCCGAGTGAAGTGCTACGGGAGGAGCCCAGCGAACGGAGCTCCCTGAGGCACTATTAGTGACAGTGCTGGTTTCTTTTTGGGGCAATTTCGGTTCCCTAGGTCCCGGAGTGGGACCGGAGAGGCACGGTGGTGCCAGTGCTTGGGTGCCGATTCCTTCACAACTGACCCGCCCGTTGGAGGGCAGCTGCAACGTTGGGCCATTTTGTCTTTAGAGTCCCAGTGGGGGCTCAGGAGGCACTGCAGTGCCAAAGGTGATTCCCAGCTGCACCGCGAGAGTGCGGGCAGCTGCAACGTGGGGCATATTCTTTGCTGATGAGGAAGGGGTGAGTTGCACCCCCCTGCCCCATTGCGTTACCCTCATTACTGGTGCTGGCCTGGTGGGCCTGCACCCGGCTGCAAGTGGCAGCTTAGCACCCTGACATTTTGGACAAAGGGCATTTGAGCCCCACAGAAGGCCAGTTGGCCAGGGGTCAGTGTGGGTAGAGCGTAAGGCCCTACAGAGATTGCATAATGTGGTTATGCCTAATGTCATTGCCTAATGTGGTGATGCCTAATGCAAATGTCATGCTATGATGTTTTTGCCCAAAGTGATTTATGCATAATGTGTTTTATGCCTAATGTGATGCAGACATAATGTGGTTATGTTGCTAGTGCTTATGCTGAGTACAGTATTTTACCAGTAGTTACTGGTTGTGTTATTTTTACTACTTGTGCTTGTGATGGTTCTGACATTGACCCGATTGGCCCTGTCATGTATATAATCCCCTGTAAATTGCTACCTGGTGCCAGTTGGCACAGTGTACATGTGAGGTTATGATCTAATGTGTTTTGGATAATGCAAAGGCTATTATTATATAACCTTGTGTGGAGTTTCTTTTGTATTGTGCCTAGTGTGTTGCTGCTGTGTGTGTTTTGCGCAAACGCTTTACACATTGCCTCTGGGATAAGCCTGACTGCCCGTGCCAAGCTACCAAGGGGGTGAGCAGGGGTTATCTTCAGTGTGTAACTCCCTTGCCCTGACTAGAGTTGCAGTTTCTGCCTGGCTTAGGCCAAGCCCTAGCCAACCAGAAATCCCATTTCTAACACTTCCCTAGGTGCCTGCAGAGCTAGGGTTCAAAATTCACAGCTAGGCACTTAGCAAAAAAAGGGTTCGTTTTCACTGTGAAAATGTGGTGTATCCACGTTGGGTTTTGGCTTGTTTCCTGTCACGGGCACGAGGCCTACCCACACAAGTGAGGTACCATTTTTATTGGGAGACTTTGGGGAATACGGGGTGGGTAGAATTTTATGGGTCCACGCAGATTCCAGAACTTTCCATCGCAGAAATGTGAGGAAAATGTATTTTTTACAACTTTTGAGTGCCTGATTCCTGGAATATGACAAAAATTGTCTTTTTCTTAAAAAAAGATAAACCAGCAGAGGAATGTGGGTCATATAGACTGATTTCGCTCATTAACACTGATGCAAAGATTTTTGCAAAAATACTGTCTAACCGGCTTGCTCCGGTGATGCCTAGTCTGGTTTCTTTCCAACAACATGGGTTTATTCAAAATAGAGATACAACTACTCATGTAAATACGGCAGTGACAGCGTTCGATGTGGCCAATACTACATCAACCCCACTCGGTATGATTCTATTAGATGCTGAGAAAGCATTCGACCGAGTGGGATGGGAGTTTCTTTGGGCTGTAATCGATGCTTTCGGGATCGGAAGTCGCTTCAAGAAATGGGTACAAGCCCTATATGATAAGCCCAGCGCTAAATTAGGGTACTCAGGTTTATTATCATCTGTTTTCCCGGTGTCTTGTGGCACGCGCCAGGCGTGCCCTCTCTCACCCCTATTATTTGCTCTATATATAGAGCCATTCATCTGTGCTTTACAAAATAATCCCCGAATAAGTGCTTATAGCAATGGAACAATTTCTTTAAAGATCACCGCTTATGCGGATGACTTGGCAGTATTTTCCACAGACCCAGGGCGAGCATTAGGGGAAATAACAGCGGCGGCTGCCGGGTTCGGACAGATATCAGGGTATAAATTAAATATTAATAAGACCCAAATATTAATTAATCATAAACCGCTAGATGTTATACAGGGAGTATGTCCAGTCGTCACTTATCTGGGGGTGCGGATATCAGCACAAATAGAGAAAATTATCTTTCTTAACTATGAGGAGCTGCTGAAGGATACAATTAAATCATTTAAAAATTGGCACAAGCTACCGATAGGCATTATAGGTCGTGTTAATATAATTAAAATGAAAGTCCTGCCTACGTTTTTATATCTTTTTCGTTCTATACCACTACGGGTTTCCAACTCCTTTTTTAAAAGATTAGAAGGGGCAATTGGTGGCTTGATATGGGGATACAAGAAATCTAGGCGAGCGATAGAAAGATTAAAACTACCATTTGGTCAAGGAGGCTTGGAGCTACCGGATTTTAAGATGTATTTCTGGTCAGCTTTCTTCGGCCGCTTCCGTAGTCTGATTAATCCTGCGGGTATTCTATTTTTTCATACATTTATGTTGGGGAAAGAAAGCAAGATGTTCTTGTATAGAATAATGGACCCTAATTATTTTAAAAGGGTTAAATTCAAGACCGCTCGGGACAGCATCTATATCTGGCGGTCGATCTTGCATAAAGGCAATATATCTCCATATCATGATAAATTCCCTCTGTATTCTAACCCTGCCTTACCTAGTATATTTCACGATGGGGTGGGGAAAAATTGGTTCAGATTGGGAGTAGGACGCTTGGGTGATCTTTTCGATTATAATTGTATTATGGCTTTCGAGAGATTACAACTCATATATAAATTACCAAATTATATGCTGTTAAAATATTATCAGATTCGAGACTACTTCCTAAAGCACCTGAAGTTGACTAATATAACTGGGTCTGAGGCTTGGGACTTCATATATGATGAAGTAAGGGAATCTATGATTAGCAAGGTTTATAAATGGCTGAGTAGCAACAGAGCAGATGATTGTGGAAGATTGGCCAATCAATGGAGTAAAATATTGGAGATTCCTGTAGGGGCTAGCACTATAACACAAGCATTGGGCACTATAAAAGAGGTGGTGCATTCTACTAATTTGAGATTGCATCAACATCGGACGATCTGTCTTCTCTATTACACACCTGAGAGGATAGCCAAGTGGGCGGCTAACAATATAATTACAGATAGGATGAAGTGCCCAAGATTGATATATATAAGGCAGATATCAAACATATGTTTGCAACGTGCTCAGAGCTAAAAACATTTTGGCAGGATGTTCAGACTATCATCCATCAGAAATTGGGGTTAGATATACCCCTGACAGTAGGGGAAATTATGCTGGGCTGCAGTAATGTTGGATCTAAAAGCAGCGGTTTATTAACTATTTTGCTAGTCTCGGCAAGGCTGATTATTGCTCGAGAATGGATATCGCCAAAGCTTCCAAATGTGATGGATTGGTGGCTTCTAGTCCGACAGACGTATGATATGGAACAGGCATTGGCCAAGTCAAGAGGCATACGTTCAGTCGCTAAATGTAATAAAATATGGGGGTCTTGGCTTTAGATAATCTCCTGGAAATTCTAGGATACTTAACGTGGTGTAAATAAGTGGGTGAGGTCCTAGAATGTATTTGGGTATTTATTTTTATGTGCTCCTTGCTTAATTACCTTATCTGTGATATTATGCCTTGATATTGGCGGTATGCGGCATAGATATTGTTTTGATGTATTTGATTGTACTATGCACTACCTAATCATTGACAAAAAAAACCAAAAAAACTTTTGAGGTTTGCAAGGGATTCTGGGTAACAGAACCTAGTGAGAGCCACACAAGTCACCCCATCCTGGATTCCCCTTGATGTCTGGTTTTCAAAAATGTACAGGTTTGCTAGGTTTCCCTAGGTGTCGGCAGAGGTAGTGTTCAAAATCCACAACTAGGCACTTAGCAAAAAAAGGGTCAGTTTTCACTGTAAAAATGTGGTGTATCCAAGTTTCGGTTTGGCATATTTCCTGTCCCGGGCACTAGGCCTACCCACACAAGTGAGGTACCATTTTTATCTGAAGACTTTGGGGAATGCGGGTGGGTGGAATTTTGTGGATCCACACAGATTCCAGAACTTTCCATCACAGCAATGTGAGGGAAATGTGTTTTTTTTTTTACAAAGTTTGAGGTCTGCAAGGCATTCTGGGTAGCAGAACCTGGTGAGAGGGGAGCCACACAAGTCACCGATCCTGGATTCCCCTTGATGTCTGTTTTTCACAAATGTATAGGGTTGCTAGGTTTTCCTAGTTGCTGGCAGAGCTAGGGTTCAAAATCCACAGCTAGGCACTTTGCAAAAAAAGGGTCAGTTTTCACTGTAAAAATGTGGTGTGTCCACATTCTGTTTTGACTCGTTTCCTTTCGCGGGCACTAGGCCTACCCAGACAAGTGAGGTACCATTTTTATCAGGAGACTTTGGGGAATGCGGGGTGTGTGGAATTTTGTGGACCCACACAGATTCCAGAAGGTTCCTTCACAGAAATGTGAGGAAAATGTGTTTTTTTACAAAGTGTGAGGTTTGCAAGGGATTATGGGTAACAGAACCTAGAGAAAGCCACACAAGTGTCCCCATCCTGGATTCCCTTGGGTGTCTAGTTTTTAAAAATGTATAGGTTTGCTAGGTTTCCCTAGGTGCCTGCAGAGCTAGGGTTCAAAATCCACAGTTAGGCACGTTGCAAAAAAAGGGTCAGTTTTGAATGTAAAAAATGTTGTCTGTCTACGTTGCGGTTTAGCCCATTTCCTGTCGCGGGCACTAGGCCTATCCACACAAGTGAGGTGCCATTTTTATCGGGAGACTTTGGGGAATGCGGGGAGGGTGACATTTTTTGGATCCACGCCGATTCCAGAACTTTCTATCCAGGGCCGGACTGGGAACCAAAATCGGCCCTGGCAAACCGATCGGCCGGCACACTATGGGGGAGAGGGGGAAGTGCGGCCGAACAGTTTTCTAGGGCCGGTTTCGGCCGATTTTGTTACAGGGGGCTGATATTGCCGCCCCCAGTAACAAAAACAACCCCCAGGGGTCCAAAACCGGTCCCACCCTGGCGGCCCACCGGGGAAACGCCCGGTGCCCGCTATGGCCAGTCCGGCCCTGTTTCTATCACAGAAATGGGAGGAAAGTGTGTTTTTTTGACAAACTTTGAGGTTTGCAAGGGATTCTGGGTAACAGAACCTAGTGAGAGCCACACAAGTCACCCCATCCTGGATTCCCCTAGGTGTCTAGTTTTCAGAAATGTACAGGTTTGCTAGGTTTCCCCCGGTGCTGGCTAAACTAGGGTCCAAAATCCACAGCTAGGCACATTGCAAAAAAGGGTCAGTTTTTACCGTAAAAATGTGGTGTGTCCACATTGAGTTTTGGCTCGTTTCCTTTCGTGGGCACTAGGCCTACCCACACAAGTGAGGTACCATTTTTATTGGGAGACTCTGGAAAATGAGGGTTGGGTGGAAGTTTGTGGATCCACACAGATTCCAGACCTTTCAATAACAGAAATGTGAGGTAAATTTGTTTTGTTTTACAAAGTTTGAGGTTTGCAAGGGATTCTGGGTAACAGAACCTGGCGAGAGCCACACAAGTCACCCCATTCTGGATTCTCCTTGGTGTCTGGTTTTAAAAAATTTATAGGTTTGCTAGGTTTCCCTAGGTGACGGCAGAGCTAGGGTTCAAAATCCACAGCTAGGCACTTCGCAAAAAAAGGGTTAGTTTTCACTGTGAAAATGTGGTGTATCCACGTTGGGTTTTGGCTCGTTTCCTGTCACGGGCACCAGGCCTACCCACACAAGTGAGGTACCATTTTTAATGGGAGACTTTGGGGAATACGGGGTGGGTAGAATTTTATGGGTCCACGCAGATTCCAGAACTTTCCATCACAGCAATGTGAGGGAAATGTGTTTTTTTTTACAATGTTTGAGGTTTGCAAGGCATTCTGGGTAACAGAACCTGGTGAGAGGGGAGCCACACAAGTCACCCATCCTGGATTCCCCTTGATGTCTGTTTTTCAAAAATGTATAGGTTTGCTAGGTTTCCCTAGGTGCTGGCAGAGCTAGGGTTCAAAATCCACAGCTAGGCACTTTGCAAAAAAAGGGTCAGTTTTCACTGTAAAAATGTGGTGTGTCCACATTCTGTTTTGGCTCGTTTCCTTTTGTGGGCACTAGGCCTACCCACACAAGTGAGGTACCATTTTTATCAGGAGACTTTGGGAAATGCGGGGTGTGTGGAATTTTGTGGATCCACACAGATTCCAGAAGGATCCTTCACAGAAAAGTGAGGAAAATGTGTTTTTTTACAAAGTGTGAGGTTTGCAAGGGATTCTGGGTAAGAGAACCTAGAGAAAGCCACACAAGTGTCCCCATCCTGGATTCCCTTGGGTGTCTAGTTTTTAAAAATGTATAGGTTTGCTAGGCTTCCGTAGGTGCCTGCAGAGCTAGGGTTCAAAATCCACAGTTAGGCACGTTGCAAAAAAGGGGTCAGTTTTGAATGTAAAAATGTTGTCTGTCTACGTTGCGTTTTGGCCCATTTCCTGTCGTGGGCACTAGGCCTATCCACACAAGTGAGGTGCCATTTTTATCGGGAGACTTTGGGGAATGCGGGGAGGGTGAAATTTTTTGGATCCACGCCGATTCCAGAACTTTCTATCCAGGGCCGGACTGGGAACCAAAATAGGCCCTGGCAAACTGATCGGCCGGCCCACTATGGGGGAGAGGGGGAAGTGCGGCCGAACAGTTTTCTAGGGCCGGTTTCAGCCGATTTTGTTACAGGGGGCTGATATTGCCGCCCCCGGTAACAAAAACGGCCCCCAGGGGTCCAAAACAGGTCCCACCCGGGCGGCCCACCGGGGAAACGCCCGGTGCCCGCTATGGCCAGTCCGGCCCTGTTTCTATCACAGAAATGTGAGGAAAGTGTGTTTTTTTGACAAACTTAGAGGTTTGCAAGGGATTCTGGGTAACAGAACCTAGTGAGAGCCACACAAGTCACCCCATCCTGGATTCCCCTAGGTGTCTAGTTTTCAGAAATGTACAGGTTTGCTAGGTTTCCTCCAGTGCTGGCTAAACTAGGGTCCAAAATCCACAGATAGGCACATTGCAAAAAGGGTCAGTTTTTACCGTAAAAATGTGGTGTGTCCACATTGAGTTTTGGCTCGTTTCCTTTCGTGGGCACTAGGCCTACCCACACAAGTGAGGTACCATTTTTATTGGGAGACTCTGGAAAATGAGGGTTGGGTGGAAGTTTGTGGATCCACACAGATTCCAGACCTTTCAATCACAGAAATGTGAGGTAAATTTGTTTTGTTTTACAAAGTTTGAGGTTTGGAAGGGATTCTGGGTAACAGAACCTGGCGAGAGCCAAACAAGTCACCCCATTCTGGATTCTCCTTGGTGTCTGGTTTTGAAAAATGTATAGGTTTGCTAGGTTTCCCTAGGTGACGGCAGAGCTAGGGTTCAAAATCCACAGCTAGGCACTTCGCAAAAAAAGGGTTAGTTTTCACTGTGATGTGGTGTATCCACGTTGGGTTTTGGCTCGTTTCCTGTCACGGGCACCAGGCCTACCCACACAAGTGAGGTACCATTTTTATTGGGAGACTTTGGGGAATACGGGGTGGGTAGAATGTTATGGGTCCACGCAGATTCCAGAACTTTCCAACACAGCAATGTGAGGGAAATGTGGTTTTTTACAATGTTTGAGGTTTGCAAGGCATTCTGGGTAACAGAACCTGGTGAGTGGGGAGCCACACAAGTCACCCATCCTGGATTCCCCTTGATGTCTGTTTTTCAAAAATATATAGGTTTGCTAGGTTTCCCTAGGTGCTGGCAGAGCTAGGGTTCAAAATCCACAGTTAGGCACGTTGCAAAAAAAGGGTCAGTTTTGAATGTAAAAATGTGGTCTGTCTATGTTTCGTTTTGTCCCGTTTCCTGTCACGGGCACTAGGCCTATCCACACAAGTGAGGTGCCATTTTTATTGGGAGACTTTGGGGAATGCGGCGTGGGTGAAATTTTTTGGATCCACGCCGATTCCAGAACTTTTTATCACAGAAATGTGAGGAAAGTGTGTTTGTTTGACAAACTTTGAGGTTTGCAAGGGATTCTGGGTAACAAAACCTAGTGAGAGCCACACAAGTCACCCCATCCTGGATTTCCCTGGGTGTCTAGTTTTAAAAAATGTACAGGTTTTATTTTTAAACATACTTTTATTGAGTTTCTACATCGACATTATACATATTTCAATGTGTATATTAGCAGGAAACATAAAGGATCAAAATAATAGTCTTGCCAAAGTAACATCTCAACCAATATCGGAGTACAGACATCTGTACATGTACATATATCGCATAAAATGACTGGCCTGTAAAATGAGCCAAAAGTGATATCAACAATAGTAATGATAAAATTTGGGTGAGTGACATAGGCATCAGTCGTGAAGTGCATACAACAGCAAAAACTCCTGAGTATTTATTTAACTTCTAATTACTATTTTATAACTCAACTAAAAACTCCCTCCCACCCCCCTGGTCGTTGGTCCAGTGTGTACACAATAACTTATGAAGAGAATGTAGTCCCATAAGCAACATGAAATAGTATCAAGCATATGCATCCATATATACATGTATACTGGTACATATTTATAGTTATGTTTCCCTTTGATATTAAAACAGGTGTAGTAATATAATGCTATACAGTTACGGTCGGGTGGATCAGCAAAGGTATAGGAGAAATGGGTAGCTCAGGCCCAGCTTGAGATGTCGGGGGAGTCAAGGACTCCAGGGCTTTAAACGCCTCTAACATTTGATCCCATTCCATTGAAATAGGGATTCTGCGCAGACCCCGGAGTTCTTCTTGTCTAATTATTACACTCTCCGCAGTGCCCCATCTAATCATCTCTGTCTGCCATGTAAGTGGTGTAGGGGGAGGTGGATTTCCACCTCATTGTAATTGCACGTTTAGCTATGAGCATAGCTAGGTCCGCAAATCTGTATTGGACCTTCTGTGTCTTAGGACGCCTGTACAAACCCAGCAAGCAGCTGTCCGGAACTGACCACCCGGCCGTGTTGGTGACCTTCTGCACAATATAGCCAACTGTTTGCCAGACCACTCGGAGACGCGGGCAGCCCCACAGCATATGGAGTAGGTCCGGATCCGCCTCCCGACATCTGGGACAAGCGAGCCGCACATCAGGGTATATGTTGTTAATACAATGGGGTGTGAGATAGGCTCTGTGTAAAATCATGTACTGTATATATTTGAATTTGGCATTGCAGGAAACTTTTTTCGGAAATTCTAAAATCAAGGGCCACTCTTTATCAGTAAGCTCCCTTTCCATCTCCAATGACCACTTAGCTCGAAGTGAAGCTAATTGTATGCCAGCGTGGGCCCGAATACCCTTATATAGCCAACGAATAAAGTGGCGTCCCTCTCCCATTAAATGCATAGCATGGACTAATTCATGTGTGGGGGGGTTCAATCCCATCCGGAGCCCAATGAAGCTTAATGTAATGAGTGAGAGTTGCGAGGAGAAGAAATAACGTCGGGGAAACCCCCTGTGCCCGGAGAAAGTTATCATGATCAGCTAGTGTGCCCTCTACAAACAGTGCCCCAAGGGTTGACACCCCCTCCCGTGTCCATGAGGTTATCATTCTTCTGGAGATTAAGCCAGTTGCTGTAGGGATTCCAAGTAAGGGAATGTTGGGAGAGTACGGGGGTACCCGCCTAGTATATTGTAGGGTTTTCCTCCAATGCAGCAGTGCAGTTCTAAGCAGCGGGGGAACCGCGGGTGGGATCTTAACAGTCGGCAGAAGTAGATTATGTAGGGTGCCATGGTTAAGAAGCTGGGATGTGTAGTCTATTTCCTGGGTATGTCCTCCCGCGAGCCAATAAGACAGCCATTGCAATTGACTGGCCATGCAATAAGCTCGAAAGTCTGGAGCGCCAAGCCCTCCCTCCCCAGGTCTTAGCTGTAGTTTTGCAAGGCTCACCCTCCTCCGCCCCTTACCCCAGATAAGTTCCGTTAGAAGGGTGTTAAGCATGTTGAAAATTTTAGCCGGAATCAAAACAGAGATATTGGTAAAAAAATAGAGGAGTCGGGGGAGCATCACCATTTTAGAGAGGGCAATTCTGCCCATCACAGACAGTGGCAGCGAAGTCCAAAAGGAGACCTGCATATGGAGCGATCTTATGGCCTTCATTAAGTTGCCGTCTATGAGATCTTGAGGGGTTCTATAAATTTGTATACCTAAATATTTAAACGTGTCAGGAGCCGTCTTAATGGTCAGGTCACCGAACAGCACTGGGTCTAGGGTGTCATTGCATCGCATGTAAAAAGCATAGGATTTAGAAGCATTAATAGCCAGGCCCGATATCCGCTTGAATTGTTTAAAAATAGACGGAATCGGTTCAAGATTCGTAGTTAGGTCGCTAAAAAATAGAATAAGGTAATCCGCATAAGCTGACACTATATGCGTTGTGTGGTTGATCACTATACCCAGATCCATAGCCTCCTTTCGTAGTTTAAGAAGTAGGGGCTCTAGCGCCAGAACAAACAACAGTGGTGACAGGGGGCATCCCTGGCGGGTGCCCCTGGTTATGGAATAAGCCGCGGAGATATGTGATCCAGTTCTGGCCCGTGCCGTAGGGGCAGTATACAATAACTTAACCCACTGTAGGTAGCCCTTAGGAATGCCAAATTTCTCCATAGAGGCCAGCATGTAATTCCAGTCCAGGGTGTCAAACGCCTGTTGCATATCAAGAGAGATACACCCGGTTGTACGGGAGAGGGTCGCCGCCATCTCCAAAATGTAATGGAACCGTCTAATGTTTAAGGAGGTATTACGACCCGGTATAAAACCACATTGGTCTATATGGATCAACTTCGGGAGGTAGGGTTGAAGACGTTTGGCTAATATTTTACTGAGTGTTTTATATTCGGTAGACAACAACGAGAGGGGCCGGTAACCTGACATATCACGGGGGTCTCGATTAGGTTTGAGAAGAGAAGTAACAAGCGCCTGCATGGTCGTCAATGGGAGAGTGCGCTTCTCCAGAGCATCCTTGTAAAGGCTCTCCAGACGCGGGGATAATTTCTCTGCGTAAAGCGAGTAGAATTCTGCCGGTAAACCATCGAGGCCTGGGGTCTAGTTTCTAGGCAAATCATGGATGGCTTCTTTAATGTCAGTTTTAGTTATAGGGGCATCTAGTTCAGACTGAGCGTCCGCTGTCAACTTAGGGAATGTGAGGTCACGGAAGAAGGCCGTTATGTGGTCATGTGATGCCGTGTCTGGAGTATTGTACAGGGTTTGATAGTAGGCGCAGAATGCACGGTTAATGTCGGCTTGAGTAGAAACAACAGAACCATCTGGAAGAACTATTTCTGTTATCGGGACAGGGGAGGGAATATCACGTATAAGACGTGCGAACAGGGACCCGGATTTATCTGCATCTATGTGACTATATTGAGTGTAGGCATTGTAATCTATTAGTCGAAGTTGTTCGAGCAATTCAGCATGCTTGATTCGGGCCTCCTGGGGCTGTAATTACTGAGTCGGGTGGGTGATAGCTGCGTTTTCGAGCTTATTAAGAGAAGCCTCCAATAAAGTGAGATTCTTATGTGTTTCTTGACGAGCACCCACAGTAGCCCCGATGGCCTTCCCCGAATAACAGATTTGAAAGCATCCCATTCAATTAAACGGTAGGATGCAGAGTTGTCATTTTCTGTAAAATAATTAGTGATGGCGGTACCCATCGTATCCCGGAAGACCGCGTCTTCCAGGATTTGCGGCCAGAGACGCCAGGTTGGAACCAGGATAGGGACCCTACCCCATTCGAGGAGTACTTCAAGCGGGTTGTGATCGGACAACGTTTTCCCGAGATATGTGGACTCAACAATTTGTGGCACCAGGGATGTTGAGCAAAATATTCTGTCAATCCTAGTGTGCAACTGGTGTGGTGGAGAGTAAAAGGAGTATTCCCAACTATTAGGGAAGTGTGTACGCCACACATCTTGCATCATCCACCCCATGGCCCAAGCCCTCAAGAAGTCTGCATTTTTGGTGGATACCGTATCCCGGAGCGGGGGATGAGAACGGTCTAAGTGGACATCCAGAACAGAGTTAAAGTCTCCACCAATTACCCAGGGGAACATCATCCAATCCTGTAAAACTGTGTTCAAGTTTGTGAGGTAGGAATTCTGCTCATAATTCGGGGCGTAAACACTGCCAATGATAATTGGAATACCATCTAATTTGCCATGTAATAGAACATAACGCCCCTCTGGATCTATTCATTGCTCCAGTAAAACAAAAGGTACCCCACTTCTAACCCAAATCAATGACCCTCTCGCAAAGGTGGAATAAGAAGTGTTAAACAATTGTCCTTTCCATTTTCTACGTAGTTTGGCTATTTCGGACTCAGTTAGGTGAGATTCCTGAATGAGAACTATGTGGGCTCTTCGCCTATTCAATTGGGCATAAATACGATGTCGTTTGTGAACAGACCCCATTCCACGTACATTCCATGTCAGTACCTTATATTTACCTAGAACAGCCATACCGAAACTGATAGTCACAAAGGGGTGTCCAGGGAAAGCACAGGGGACATAATACAGTCAATATCTCAACAAGGACCAAGAACCAAAACCCCTTTCTAGAACCCTAACTCCCACTACTAGGGCCAACAATCGAACTGCGCCGGTCCAAACACACACAAAAATGTACTACTTCCACACGGTTACATACTGCAGTGACTGCAGGGGGGGTAGGCCTCGCACCAGGCACGGCTGAGCATTCAACAATAGAGCCGCACCTCTGGCCGGACCCTGTGAAATATTTAGATTAGGCAGAAACCTGGGGAAAAAAGGGCATGGGTTAAATATACATCCATAATTTCTTGCCTCTTTACATCAAGTGAAGACATGTTCACAATTACGAGGGAGCCACGGAGAACAACCGGACACATTAGCCAAATAAGTCCTTCACAATCTGTGGGGTAATCGAGGGGAACAAAATGTTGTTACTCTGTGTCCGATGGTATCACGCCGTCATCTGATTGTTCCGGGGATGTGACCTGCGTGGATTCACGCATGGAGGCAGCGACCACCAATGCAGATTCCTGACCCAAAAGGGCCTGCGTCGATGTGGGCTTCTTAACGGAACGTGTACAATTAGGTCTGCTGCGGCGGGGCCCAGACCCATCGGGTTGCGACGATGCACGTCGTAGTTGCTGGCCGATATTGAAAGACCGGGGGGGGGGGCAGGGTAGACCCGAGCCAGTCATTTGCCGCTATAGGGCTATCGAAGAAGTAAGTCTTCTGATTGTGCAGAATCTTCAGGCGCGCCGGGAACAATAAGGCATATTTCAGATTAAGGGCCTGGAGCTTCCGCTTTAGTGGCTGATAGGAAGCTCTTTGACTTTGGACTTGAACAGTGTAGTCTGGATAAAGTGATATCCAGGTATATTCGTACTGGATAGGGGCGTTTTCTCGGGCTTTTTGCAATAAAAGGTCACGGTCCCTATAATTAAGGATACGGGCTATAAGTGGCCTAGGCGGCAAGCCTGCTGTTAGTCTCCCCGTAGGTATTCGGTGTGCCCGCTCCACACAGAAAAAGGTAGAGAGACCCTCTGGAGTCACATGTTCCCTGAGCCATTTTTCAACAAACTGGGTCGCGTTGGTACCCTCGGAACGCTCCGGCATACCAATTATGCGAACATTATTGCGCCTGGCCCTCCCCTCGGCATCCTCAACTCTATCAAGCAGGGTGGTTAAGTGCTTTTGCATTTGAGTTGGCTGATCAGAATGCTCTTTCTGCCATGGTACAAGGTCAACTAGCGTCTGTGTATGTTCTTTGACCGTGTCAGAGAGTTTGGTATGATCTGCACGCAGAAGAGTGAGGTTAGTAGTGAGGGTACCAACTTGGTGTTCGATAGCTTGGCGCGAGTCCCTGATCTCTTGTAGTATTAGATCCAACTTATCAGGGGGAGGTGTTAAGGCCGTCGGCGGAACGCAACTTATGGATGACGCCTGGGAGGCCGAGTCAGAGTCCCCCTGAAGCGGTGCCTCCGTGGGGGGCATGTCTGATTGCTTTCCTTTTAAGCGCCCCGTTATAATAATTAGGCCCAATCGCACGAGGAGCAAGTGGAACCTAGAGGTAAGGTCAGGGCGGTGCCGCAAGCCCTATGTAATCCACAGGCCCAAGCAGAGTGATCTCGCCGCCCCGGGAGAATAACAAAGCGCTGGCCAAATACCCTGAGTAGTCCAGACTTATGAAGTTAAGAGGAATGGATCCGAGGTCCAGCAGTCAATCCCATCCCAGTGGCCCACTTCCAAGGGTAGCTCAGCAAAGCAAGTGAGGCACACTCGGTCCACGTAGCAAACAACCAAACAACCCCCACTCAAGGCGCAGATCCAAAGCACGGCATATATACGATAATATAGAGTTTATACCGTGGAACCCGAGGGTACTCTCCAGGAATGAAGGACAGAGCACCCACAGGGTGAGCGCACCAAAACCACCAAATACTCAATGGGATATCGTTCCACAGCAAATGGCACACTCGTTAGAGATTATAACAAGAGGTTGTTTGGGCGTGTGTTGCAATTAATACTTTCAACAAACCACTTTGACAACTAAAGTGGTTGGGTGTATTTATTTCACCATTCCATTTTCAATCAATTTAAGTAATTCATTGATCATTCAAGTCACATCAAAGAAAGAGACAATACATTTTATAGAAACATTCAACACTTCATCAGAAAAATTATGATTACAGCACATAAATTATTCAGCACATAAATGACCAAAAAGAGAACAAAACATACAAAAAAAGATAACAAACAAGGAGGTAGACCAGTCCAAAATTTGAAACAGAAAAATATTCAGGGTCTTCTGTGAAAATCACAGGGACATTCTTTATTTGGAGACCCCATGGGATAGTACCTGCCTTCAAATTTTCTAACAGAAAATAACCGTGTAACTCAGTTCTAATCAGTTTTTTTTGCAAACGAAGTAGTTTTTCTGATTCATTTTGTGTTTTTGTGGTTGAACTTAAGTTGACTGTTGGGAACAGGGACGGAGCTGATATAAGACGTTGGATATGATCCTCAGTGAAAGAAAGAGTATCCTTCTCTGACATGACCCCTATTAGGTGGTGCCTGTGTGGCCACACCGAGAATATGATTTGAAACCCTTCAACTAGTATTTCAAAAATACCCACACGGGCAAAACCCGCTCAAAACTTTTTTTGTTCTAGGGGTTGGGTCTATACTGCCACCCAAACTAGGCCACAATATTGAATTATAACAAGAGGTTGTTTGGGCGTGTGTTGCAATTAATACTTTCAACAAACCACTTTGACAACTAAAGTGGTTGGGTGTATTTATTTCCGGCACAGCTGCAGTTGGTACTCGGCAATGGGCGATGCCAGGCCCCGGATTCCACCGCCCAAGGAAGCGGCTCCCTCTCAGTGCCAGCCGGCCGCTCCCCTCGCATCCAGTCCCCAGCGGCAGTTCGCAGCGATTTCAGGGTCCGTCAGCGTCGCAACGGCAGTCGAGTGATCACCTCTGTATCCCCAGCAGACAGAGGGAGGAGGTAGGCAAAAATGCCCCAGGCTCCGCCGTTAATGGCAGGATTTATCGGGTCCCTGCCAGGAGCTCCGTTAAGGTGCAGCTGCCATGCTCGGCTGCTAGCCACGCCCCCCTTCAAAAATGTACAGGTTTGCTAGGTTTCCCCCAGTGCTGGCTGAACAAGGGTCCAAAATCCACAGCTAGGCACATTGCGTAAAAGGGTCATTTTTTACTGTAAAAATGTGGTGTGTCCACATTGCGTTTTGGCTCGTTTCCTTTCGTGGGCACTAGGCCTACCCACACAAGTGAGGTACCATTTTTATTGGGAGACTCTGGAAAATGTGGGGTGGGTGGAAGTGTGTGGATCCACGCAGATTCCAGACCTTGCAATCACAGAAATGTGAGGTAAATTTGTTTTCTTTTACAAAGTTTGAGGTTTGCAAGAGATTCTGGGTAACAGAACTGGTGAGAGCCACACAAGTCACCCCATTCTGGATTCCCCTTGGTGTCTGGTTTTAAAAAATGTATAGGTTTGCTAGGTTTCCCTAGGTGACGGCAGAGCTAGGGTTCAAAATCCACAGCTAGGCACTTAGCAAAAAAAAGTGTTAGTTTTCACTGTGAAAATGTGGTGTATCCACGTTGGGTTTTGGCTCGTTTCCTTTTGCAGGCACCAGGCCTACCCACACAAGTGAGGTACCATTTTTATAGGGAGACTTTGGGGAATGCGGGGTGTGTGGAATTTTGTGGATCCACACAGATTCCAGAACTTTCCATCACAGCAATGTGAGAGAAATGTGTTTTTTTTTTGCAAAGCTTGAGGTTTGCAAGGCATTCTAGGTAACAGAACCTGGTGAGAGCCACACAAGTCACCCATCCTGGATTCTCCTTGATGTCTGGTTTTCAAAAATGTATAGGTTTTCTAGGTTTTTCTAGGTGCTGGCAGAGCTAGGGTTCAAAATCCACAGCTAGGCACTTTGCAAAAAAAGGGGTCAGTTTTCACTGTAAAAATGTGGTGTGTCCACATTGCGTTTTGGCTCGTTTCCTTTTGCGGGCTCTAGGCCTACCCACACAAGTGAGGTATCATTTTTATCGGGAGACTTTGGGGAATGCGGGGTGTGTGGAATTTTGTGGATCCACACAGATTCCAGAACTTTCCATCACAGCAATGTGAGGGGAAATGTGTTTTTTTACAAAGTTTGAGGTTTGCAAGGCATTCTGGGTAACAGAACATGGTGAGAGAGGAGCCACACAAGTCACCCATCCTGGATTCCCCTTGATGTCTGTTTTTCAAAAATGTATAGGTTTGCTAGGTTTCCCTAGTTGCTGGAAGAGCTAGGGTTCAAACTCCACAGCTAGGCACTTTGCAAAAAAAGGGTCAGTTTTCACTGTAAAAATGTGGTGTGTCCACATTGAATTTTGGCTCATTTCCTTTCGCGGGCAGTAAGCCTACCCACACAAGTGAGGTACCATTTTTATCGGGAGACTTTGGGGAATGCGGGGTGTGTGGAATTTTGTGGATCCACACAGATTCCAGAAGGTTCCTTCACAGAAATGTGAGGAAAATTTGCTTTTTTACAAAGTGTGAGGTTTGCAAGGGATTCTGGGTAACAGAACCTAGAGAAAGCCACACAAGTGTCCCCATCCTGGATTCCCTTGGGTGTCTAGTTTTCAAAAATGTATATGTTTGCTAGGCTTCCGTAGGTGCCTGCAGAGCTAGGGTTCAAAATCCACAGTTAGGCACGTTGCAAAAAAGGGGTCAGTTTTGAATGTAAAAATGTTGTCTGTCTACGTTGCGTTTTGGCCCGTTTCCTGTCGCGGGCACTAGTCCTAACCACACAAGTGAGGTGCCATTTTTATCGGGAGACTTTGGGGAATGCGGGGCGGTTGAAACTTTTTGGATCCACGCCGATTCCAGAACTTTCTATCACAGAACTGTGAGGAAAGTGTTTTTTTTTTACACACTTTGAGGTTTGCAAGGGATTCTGGGTAACAGAACCTAGTGAGAGCCACACAGGTCACCCCATCCTGGATTCCCCTCGGTGTCTAGTTTTCAAAAATGTACAGGTTTGCTAGGTTTCCCCCAGTGCTGGCTGAACTAGGGTCCAAAATCCACAGCTAGGCACATTGCGAAAAAAGGGTCAGTTTTGACTGTAAAAATGTGGTGTGTCCACATTGCGTTTTGGCTCGTTTCCTTTCATGGGCACTAGGCCTACCCACACAAGTGAGGTACCATTTTTATTGGGAGACTCTGGAAAATGTGGGGGGGGTGGAAGTTTGTGGATCCACACATATTCCAGACCTTTCAATCACAGAAATTAAGGTAAATTTGTTTTTTTTTTACAAAGTTTGAGGTTTGCAAGGGATTCTGGGTAACAGAACCTGGTGAGAGCCACACAAGTCACCCCATTCTGGATTCTCCTTGGTGTCTGGTTTTAAAAAATTTATAGGTTTGCTAGGTTTCCCTAGGTGACGGCAGAGCTAGGGTTGAAAATCCACAGCTAGGCACTTAGCAAAAAAAGGGTTAGTTTTCACTGTGAAAATGTGGTGTATCCACGTTGGGTTTCGGCTCGTTTCCTGTCACGGGCACCAGGCCTACCCACACAAGTGAGGTACCATTTTTATCGGGAGACTTTCGGGAATACGGGGTGGGTAGAATTTTGTGGGGCCACGCAGATTCCAGAACTTTCTATCACAGAAATGTGAGGAAAATGTTTTTTTTTTTACAAAGTTTGAGGCTTGCAAGGGATTCTGGGTAACAGAACCTGGTGAGAGCCACACAAGTCACCACCTCCTGGATTCCCCTTGGCTTCTGGTTTCAAAAATGTATAGGTTTGCTAGGTTTCCCTAGGTGCCGGCAGAGCTAGGGTTCAAAATCCACTGCTAGGCACTTTGCAAAAAAAGGGTCAGTTTTCACTGTAAAAATGTGGTGTATCCACATTGCGTTTTGGCAGTTTCCTGTCACGGGCACTAGGCCTACCTACACAAGTGAGGTGCCATTTTTATCGGCAGACTTTGGGAAATATGGGGTTGGTGGAATTATGTGGATCTACGCAGATTCCAGAACTTCCCATCACAGAAATGTGAGGAAAATGTGTTTGTTTACAAAGTTTGAGGTTTGCAAGGCATTCTGGTTAACAGAACCTGGTGAGAGCCACACAAGTCACCCCATCCTGGATTCCCCTTGATGTCTGGTTTTCAAAAATGTATAGGTTTGCTAGATTTCCCTAGGTGCTGGCAGAGCTAGTGTTCAAAATCCACAGCTAGGCACTTTGCAAAATAAGCGTCAGTTTTCACTATAAAAATGTGGTGTATCCGAGTTGCGTTTTGGCCCGTTTCCTTTTGCGGGCAGTAGGCATACCCACACAAGTGAGGTACCATTTTTATCTGAAGACTTTGAGGAATTCAGGTGGGTGGAAATTTGTGGATCCATGCAGATTCCAGAATTTTCCATCAAAGAAATGTGAGAAAAATCTGTTTTTTTTTGCAAAGTTTGAGGTTTGCAAGGCTTTCTAGGTAACAGAACATGGTGAGAGCCACACAAGTCACCCATCCTGGATTCTCCTTGATGTCTGGTTTCAAAAATGTATAGGTTTGCTAGGTTTCCCTATGTGCCGGCAGAGCTAGAGTTCAAAATCCACAGCTAGGCACTTTGCAAAAAAAGGGTCAGTTTTCACTGTAAAAATGTGGTGTATCCACGTTACATTTTGGCCGTTTCCTGTCACGGGCACTCGGCCTACCCACACAAGTGAGGTGCCATTTTTATCGGGAGACTTTGGGAAATGCGGGGTTGGTGGAATTTTGTAGATCCACGCAGATTCCAGAACTTTCCATCACAGAAATGTGAGGAAAATGTGTTTTTTTACAACGTTTGAGGTTTGCAAGGCATTCTGGGTAACAGAACCTGGTGAGAGCCACACGAGTCACCCCATCCTGGTTTCCCCTTGATGTCTGGTTTTCAACAACGTACAGGTTTGCTTGGTTTCCCTAGGTGCCGGCAGAGCTAGTGTTCGAAATCTACAGCTAGGCACTTTGCAAAAAAAGGGTCAATTTTCACAGTAAAAATGTTGTCTGTCTACGTTGCGTTTTGGCCCATTTCCTGTCACGGGCACTAGGCCTATCCACACAAGTGAGGTGCCATTTTTATCGGGAGACTTTGGGGAATGCGGGGCGGGTGAAAGTTTTTGGATCCACGCCGATTCCAGAACTTTTTATCACAGAAATGTGAGGAAAGTGTGTGTTTCTGACAAACTTTGAGGTTTGCAAGGGATTCTGGGCAACAGAACCTAGTGAGAGCCACACAAGTCACCCCATCCTGGATTCCCGTAGGTGTCTAGTTTTCAGAAATGTACAGGTTTGCTAGGTTTCCCCCAGTGCTGGCTGAACTAGGGTCCAAAATCCACAGCTAGGCACATTGCGAAAAAGGGTCAGTTTTCACTAGAAAAATGTGATATGTCCATGTTGCGTTTCGGACCGTTTCCTGTCGCAGGCACTAGACCTACCCACATAAGTGAGGTACCATTTTTATCTGGAGGCTTAGGGAAACACAGAATTGTAGAGCAACTGTTATTACCTATTGACTTTCTATGCATTTCTGCCTTCCAAATGTAAGACAATGTGTAAAAAAGAAGTCACTTTGAAAAATGTCCTATAATTCACATGCTAGTATGGCTACCCACAATTTCAGAGATGTGCAAATAGATACTGCTTCTAAACTCTATATTTTGTTCCCATTTCAGAAATACATAGGTGTCCTTGATACCTATCTTCCACTCTTTATATTTTACCAAATGATTTGCTATATACCCAGTAAACACTGAAAAACCATTGCAAGAAGCAGCTCAGTTATTGGCTCTGGGTTCCTCGGGTTCTTTGTGAATCTACAAGTCCTATATATCCCCACAACTAGAAGGGTCCCCCGTGGTAACGGTATATTGCTTTCAAAAATCTATCATACTTAGAAGAAGTTACAGGTGAAAACTTTGGCACAAATGTCTGTTTATTTCAACTCATTTTCAATTTATCTTATATTCAACTGTTAGTTTCTATTAAAAAAACCTTGAAGGATCTACACAAATGACCCCTTGCTGAATTCAGAACTTTGTCTACTTTTCACAAATGTATAGCGTTCTGGGATCCATTATTGCTTTCACACCCATTTCTACCACTAACTGGAAGGAGGTTGAAAGCACAAAAAGAAGAACAAATAGGCTATGTCCCAGTAAAATGCCAAAACTGTGAAAAAAATGTAGTTTTCTGATAAAAGTCTGCCTGTCCCTGAAAGCTGGAAAGATGGTCATTTCAGCACCACAAATCCTTTGTTGATACCATTTGTAGGGAAAAAAACAGACGCTTTTGTCTGCAGCACCTTTTCCCCATTTAAAAGAAAAAAAGAATTTGCTGTATTTTGGCTAATTTCTGGGTCCCCTCCAGGGGAATCCACAAACCCTGGGTACCTTTAAAATCCCCATGATGTTGGAAGAAAAGGATGCAAATTTGGCGTGGATACCTTATCTGGACAAAAAGTTACAGGGGCCTAATCGCGAACTACCCCAAATAGCCCAAAAAAGACTTAGCACGAGGGGGGGTGAAAGGCCTGGCAGCAAAAGGGTTAAAGTCCTTTTGTTTAAAGGTTTTGTGCCAATAATTTGTCTTTTTGAAAATATAAGTCATTTGTCTGAACTATGTTTTATGTGACTTATTACGAAATGATGCTGATGGTGTGATAATGAAAAAGGCAAAGCGTAATGAAGTTCAATAGGAAGTGGTAACAATGTACACAATGACTGACTAATTTGTGTACTTATAAGAAGCAACTGGTCTGATTTATGGTTAATAGGGGTCTGCACAGTGTTTTGTTTATCTGATCCCTCCCCTGTTTACCCTGAACTGGATCAATCCCTGTTTCATAACTTGTCTATGAGGCACTATTATTTTTATTCCTTTCGTCATGACCAGGGCCACTGGAATTATGCGGCCGCGGCTCGTTTTGCATAACTAAGGATTTGCAGCATTTGACACATAATCCATTATCTGCTGCATAATCTGCAGATTTTAACAAATAAAATTGCTTCTAGCTCAAACAGATCAAAAGTTACTAAAAACGTAGTGATATGTGTTTGCTAGAGTTGGGAGACCCTTTGGCCCGGTTAGCTGGGCATCCTTCAGTTGCTTATTTATGTATTGGGCTGTTAAACTGGTACAAATGAGGTGAATTTTTTTTACCAGACAGTATTACTATGTGTAAAAAATACAAAATGAAGTAATACTATCAAAAAATGTGCCGCATAATTTCCCTTTTCTGGCCACATAATTTAGTCTACACAGCCGCATAATTTGGTGCTCCTCTACCGCATAATTCCAGTGGCCCTGGTCATGACTAAGAACACCTAAACTAGAACCTCAATCTTTAACTTTTGAACACCTTCTTCTGCACCTAACAACTGTCATATTCGTGAATTCGAATCCAAGCTAACATTTGATTGGTGATTGTTTTTGTGCTTAAAACACTTTTGTGCTTTCTTTATTTGTTATTTTTGACAGGTTCGCACCTTGGCTTCTGTAATGTTGCACCTGTATCCCTAATGAAGGATCTCCACACATTAAGGGTGTAAAGGAAGTGTATTTATTTATACAGGAGAGCGCCGGGAAACACGTCCGTACCGCTCCGATCTCGGCGCTCAGTGCGCCCACAAAATGGCGGCCGCGCTCTACGTCATCACGCTCTCGCGTAACGACTAGAGCGCGACACTACATATCTCCCTTCTTTATGGAGCAACAACAAATAGATAAGAGTCTGTGAGTCTCTTAGACAGGAAGTTACTTCACTTCTCCTAAGTCATAGTCTCTGTATTTGGCTGGCCTTACCACTGTTCTCCCTGCCCGTGTACGTCTTACCGGAGTAGAGGTGGAACTCTCCGCACAGTCCTCTGCCATGCTTGCCTGTCTCTTTCCAGTTCCCTTGGGGCTCTCTCTCTCTGGAGTCTTGCCTTTATTCTCCTGATGTTCAACTGCGATGGGATTGTCATCCTCTTCCTGCTCTTCTCCTCTTCTTTCTACCCCTAAGTCCCTCTCTCCTTCGCATGGTGATACATTGTCTGTTGGTGAACTTTGGTTCTCTTGTGTCCTTGATCTTTCCTCTCTGTCCCACTGCAGTACCTTATTGCACTTGGACATGCGATCCTGCGACCAGACGTTTCCGTCACTAAGCAATGCTGCTCTGTTATACACCTGTTCCACTTGCAAGGGCAAGCTGTATTTGCTGTCACCTTTCCTCCTTAATTGGGCGAGTTTGACTCTGACCCACTCTCCTCTTTCCAACGATGTCTCCTTCACATTTCGTCTCTTATTGTACTGTTCTGTGTATATTCTCTGTGCTCTCTACAAGTTGTGGTGAACTACTGCCGGGGACCATTTACTTGTGACAGTCTTTTCCTTCCATGCTAGATTGTCCTTGGTGAAAGGATCTCGTCCCCTTAGGATTTGAAACGGGCTGTATCCGGTGCCAGTGGGTGTAATTCGGTATGCCCACAGCATACTCCTCACTTCCTTCTCCCAGTCCTTCCCTACTCCTATAGCTGATTGTATGGAACCCATTATGACACGGTTAAACCTTTCGGCTAGACCATTGCCCGCCGGGTGGTAGACAGATGTGTGTTTGACTTTGATGCCATTTCGTTCCATGTATTTGTTCCACTTTTCTGATGTGAATTGAGGTCCATTGTCACTCAGAATGGAGCGGGGGATGCCTTCTCTGAGGAAGATAGCCGTTAGAAATCTGAGAACAGTCTCCGTGTCCATCTCCTCCTGTATGTCTAATTCGGGCCACTTTGAATACCGATCCATGAGAACCACTACATATTTCGGGGTTCCCTCTGCGTCCAACACTGGACCGAGAATGTCTATTGACACTTCTTCCCACGGGTTAGCAGGGTTGTCGAACTTCCCCAATGACGGGCGTAGCAATGTTTGTGATTTATCCGCTCTTTGGCACTGGTCACATTCCCGAACATGTCTCTCAATCTGATTGTCCATTGCCGGCCACCAGTACATCTGCTTGGTTCTCCTCTTTGTTTTCACAATGCCCAAGTGTCCTTCATGCAATACGGCTAGTAGGTGTGGTATTACCGACGCTGGAGGAACTACTTTATCCCCTCTGAACAGGAATATTCCTTTGTCTCCTATGGATAGCTCCTCACGCACTTCAAAGAATTTCCTGTGTTCCATTTTCAGGTGCCTTTTCTCTGGCCTTTTCTCTGGCACTGTAAATCCATATTGACCACTGATGCGAGCGAAAAAGGACTAGGGGCAGTCCTAATGCAGGAAAGGAGGACCAGAGAGATGGCAACCATCAGCTTTGCGTCCAGGTCACTGTCACCAACAGAACAGAAATTCAGTGTAATAGAAAAAGAGATGCTAGCTGCGGTGTGGGCCATGGGGAAATTCCACCAATTTATATGGGGCACGAGATTTCAGCTTAAGACGGACTACAAACCTCTGGTCAAAGTACTCACGTCCTGTGGTCACGAGAGCGCTACACCCCGCATCGCCAAAATGACCCTGAAATTATTAGACTGCAGATATGATGTTGAGTACATCCCGGGAGCTAAGAATAAAGTGGCAGATTATCTTAGCCGAGCTTCAGCAATGGAGGACGCCCCGACAGGTGCGGACGAAGATGAAGTCCAGGTGGCATTCATGGAAGATCATGAGAAAGTGATAAGTGGTCAGGAATGGAAACAAGCCTATGATGATGACCCAGAAGTCAAGGAAGTCAAGAACTTCATACTGCAGAGTAATCTCTCCAATCCTCCCATTTCATCAAGGGATCGCCTGGTTTAGGTAAGAATGGGATTGGTGTCGTAAGTGAAGACGCCTGCGCACATATTTCGGCGTGTCCTTCTGGTATCGCGTCTACCCCTCTGGGACCGGTGCACTTGTGCTTCTATGGTGTGTTTGGCCCTGTTGGGGCTCCAAGGCACCCTCTTCTCCGTGCTGGACTTGTTCCGCCAGGGCCCTAGATGTCCTATTGGTGCTTCTAGCGGGGTGACGTTGTGCCTTGCAACACGGTCTTTCCCTCTGCTCCCTTTCTTTACCCCGTTGTGGGTGGTACCTCTCTGTGGGTTGCTTCCCCCTTTCTTGCGCCCTTCTTTGGTTCTTGAGCGTGCTGATTGTTTGGTGTTTATTCCTTGAGGCTCTGATTCTGCCCTCACCATGGGGTTTGGTTGTGTCCCTTCCCCTTTATTATGGTCTGTTTGTGTCCCCAAAGGCTGTGATTACGTTCCCCGTGGGTGCTTGCCTGCTGTGGTGCTGTCCTCTGCCACGCTCTCCTGCTGTGTAACTTCCCCGGCCAATGCTCCTCGTGGCCTCCCTTGCTGTACTCTCCGGTGGGTCCTGGTGTTGCTTTTTTTTTTTTTTTCGAGTCCCAGTCTTGTCGCCACTGTAATGTTGCACCTGTATCCCTAATGAAGGATCTCCACACATTAAGGGTGTAAAGGAAGTGTATTTATTTATACAGGAGAGCGCCGGGAAACACGTCCGTACCGCTCCGATCTTGGCGCTCAGTGCGCTCACAAAATGGCGGCTGCACTCTACGTCATCACGCTCTCGCGTAACGACTAGAGCGCGACACTACAGCTTCCTTGACAGAAACCCAGTGATGCACCGAGTGCTGCCGAGAATCTTAAAGCAAAGGCAGATCTTCCTGCTACAACAAAACTGTTCGCTGCATAAGGCTCTGCTGCTCCCGGGAGCCTGTATGTGATGTAAGAAATACCAAGACAAAAAATGAGCGTGCAACGAGTTATCGCTCCGATGTCCATCTTGCACTAGGGGAAGCGGCCGGATGTGTAATCTTCCGCCTACCCATCCCCCCCTGATTAACGGTCAGAAAGATGTTGTCGGGTCTGAAGTGGGGTCAGCCACCTCTTCTCTGACAGAACACTGCTCGTGGGCATAAAACAAGACAGAAATGCTACGGTGAAAAGAGTTCATGTAGGTGCTGCTGTACGTCACAATTTTGCTACATTACGTTTATTGGTGCATATGGCGAACTCGTACCAAAGTATTCGTTTCGCATAAGGAGCGATATTGTGGGCTATTTATAAATACAGATGGGTTTCATTAATCATCTCCTGCTTACAGGGCTGCTACTTAGCACCCCTGCCAGCCTGCCCAAAACCAGCAGGGGGCGGGCTTCCTGACAACGAGGATCTACGAGCCGGTTTAGAGCCCCCGCCATGCACTGCTTCCACTAATGTTTTTGTCATTAACCACCCTGTCATTAACCACCCCGCAGGGAGGGAACGCTGCGAGGAGGCAGAGAGATCGGAAACCGGAAATGGAGAAACTTACATGCCGGAAGAGCCCGCCAGGCCTCGTTGCAAGACCGGATGGAAACTCACAGCAGGGAGCAAGCATTAAAACACAGCAGAAGCAGAGACGTTTTAAGGCATGGGCAAAGTGGGCTCTGGTCCAGGGCCACAGCCTTTTAGGGGGGCCCCCTGATAGAGTCAGCTCTGTTCTGCAAGGTTTGCCCTGATGATCTTAAATAATTCATCGACAGATTGTTTTAAATACTGTTTCTCTTTAATTTAGTTTTGATGTGAGTGGTGCGTGAAAGTCTATTGCAAAGATTTTGCAGCGAAATGTTGTGTTTGTTTCATGCAACATCCATAAATAAAGTTTCATTTAGATCAAAACAGGACTTCATATATGAGAAGTGGGCGGGTGTCACAAAGATTATTTGCAGTAATGTAAGTGAGCTGCTGCTGTGGTACAATATTATCCATGAACATTAGATGTAACAACTTTAGAATTGGACGAGTGTGCCTGCGCACTGTCAGTGACCTGGCCTAAGAGGGCATGAAAAAGCTGAAACTGGATCATAATTCAAAACTGTTTTGAACAGGGGCCCCCTAAAAACTATCGGCCCCGGGCCCCCAAAATCTTTAAGGTGTCCCTGAGCAGAAGAACCTGACAACTACACTATGGGCTCAGTTAACTGGATTATTCAGCTAGAAAAACACTGTAACATCATAGGTGAAAGCAGGGTTGGATTGGGATGAAAAATCGGCCAGGGCACACCCAAAAAAAAAAAAGTGGCCCACATTTGCGTATTGCCTTTCCGCAAAACACTGCTTCAGCGAAGTTTTATGAAAAGAAAAGGGGTGGGGGGCATGTTTTATTAACTTCACTTAGATAAAAAAAAAAAAATACACAGATTAGTTCACACTGCTGAGCCACACATGAATGCAATTGAGACCACTTCTGCTCAGGCCCCCTGCCCCCGCTCAATCAGCATACATTAATGGGCCGCCCCATCGAGAGAGAGGGAGTGATACCGCCACCCATCTGCCTCTAGAAAGGCTACTCCGGCACCCACTGGGCCGCTGGCGGCATCCTAACAGCACAGACAGCCCCCAGGCTGCCCAAAAAAGCAGCCCACAGCTGGAACTCAGCTACCAGCCCTTCGGTCATTTCCCGAGTGCCCGCGTTACCAATCCGACCCTGGGTGAAAGGCCATCTCTTTGTACGTGTGGGTGGCATTTTTCAACCGACAGTCATCATGTCTCGGTAGCTGCCATTGGGCGCTACCGCAACGTGACGTCATCTGCCAGCCGCGCCGTTGCCGGAATACAATATCCAAGAATTTAACTTCATGACATACTGTGGCAGCATTAAGCAGCAGAGCGCGAGCCCCAAGTCTGAGGGAAATGCAGCGCGGCACGCCACGGCGCGCTGCCACTAACTCCTGAGTTTTATTTTGACTGGTGAGGTGAGCACTAATAAAATGGCTTGTCTTATAGATCTGAGGCACTATGCCTTATGCGTGACAACGCATTTCAGTGTGGTGATGCGGAGCACGACACTGAAATGCGTTAGTCTAACGCCTGATGCGTGGTACTTGGCAGGACTGTGTAGTCTTCTTAAATTGTGAATATTGCGCACATGCCATTAGCAGAGTGACCTGCCACTGGGAAATATCAGATGCCTGAGCTATGTGACCACGAGGTCTATTTTTGGTAATGAGTGCTTGCGCACATTGGCATGGGGGAATCATCCATTGGATATTAGGGGAACCTCTTAATTAGAAGTACAAAACTGAACAAACACTGTGGGTGAGACTGAGCAGGTCAAACAATTGTGTTCAACCAGGGCTTTATTTCTACCGGTGGTTGTAGGTGGAGGGCACCGACACTCATTATTCAAGGCTGGGAAATATTTTTCAGCGTCAGATTTTGACCTACGGCAAGAGAGAGAACAGTAAAAAGAAATAGAATGAAGGGAAAAGAAACAAGTGGTAAAAAAGCGGAAATAGGAGAAATCAAGGATGAAAAAGAGGCTCCAAGAGCTAGATAAAAAGAGAGGAAACATAGGGTGGTGGAAAATAGGCATGAGGAGGATTGAAGATTTGGCAACCTTGGTATTGGGCACCATTGACATTCAAAAGTTCTTGCGGTAGGTTCCTACATAAAACGTTGGCCCGTGTGCTTTTTTTTTTTTTTACAGATTAAGAACTGTCAAGATCACCCAGCAAACATCAGCATGATGTTAGTCAAACAAAAATCAGACCAAAACTTGACCATCAATCAAAAAGCCAAGCACCAAAGACTGAAGTATACATGAGGATCACAAAAACACAAGAAACTCCCAGCAATTACCATACCAAAACAAACACTCACAACACATAAAATACAGAATTCCATTCTCGCCACAGCAAATATGGACACTGACACACACACATGACCACACCCGGTCAGAATGGAAGTCCAACAGAAAACGCACAAAGACACCTTGCACGGTGAATAATACCACCAAAATAAGGTCCCACATGTTGCATTTCCATGGTACGAGCTGCAAGCTCACACGTGTCAACATCCCCTTCCCCGAAAGGACAAGTACAAATATGCAAAGGTAAGAAACAAAATGGCAGTTGCAAGTGAGTCTCAGCCCCCTGACTCACAGTCGACCAGTCACGGTCAAAATAACATTCACACACATTTTTCTTCAGTTAACACACACATTGTCACTCATGTAAAAAGTATGCTAAAAAAATAGATTAAAAAAAAAATGGCACGCCCCCTTTGTACATCAGCTGCAACTTCCAAGGGGCACAAGGGCAGCGCCAGACTCCTCTTGAGCAAACCAGCTGAGAGCCCCTTCCGTCCCTGAACATCTACGCAGGGCAGGGTTGCTTCGGGTGGGGGTGGGGGGGGCTAATTACTTCCAGCAATGTAGAGCCAAATTTCGGGGGTGGGGGGGCTAATACATCCAGCAATGTGTCCTTGTATAATGTAACTGGTGCTCATGCAAAAGTGCCTCAATGCCTTCGGGTGTAGTTCGAGCTGTATAAAACTGCAAGAAAACAAAGCCTAAGGTTACTTTTCAAGAAATGCATTCTCACACTGTGGCAGCAAAAGTAATTTGCAACTTTAAGGAATAAGCAGATTGGAGATGCAGGGGCTCTAGGAATGGGTGAAAAAACAACAAAGCCTCGTTATCAAGTAAATGGTTTTTTAAAGACCTCTGAAATACTCGGGTGCAGATGCGATAAGACGCCAGATCAGCCAGCCCACAGCAGCTCAAAAACTGTCTGTGTGTGTGTGGGGGGAAGCTGTCTTAGCCTGGGCTGACACACACGACGGGTGGGGGAGAACTGGGGGGGGGGTGGGGTTTGAAGCCCTTTGAGCCCTATGGGGGTTGCGCGCCTGACGCAGGGCCCAGTGCTTAATTTATATATTTAAAAAAAACATAAGTGGCAGGGCCCTAGTCAGGAGGCCACTTCTGCCTCACCACCCAGTACCACTATCAGCGCTGCCAGTTACAGTAACAACACACCTGATAAACATCACACGCCTACAAGTGTGACAATTCTGACAATTGCAGGATCAAAAAGCTGAAAGAATGGCTTTGGCAGCAGGCATTAATCACTCAAACGTGTATATTTCATTAATAAACAATTGTTGTGCTTGTCTATAAATGAAACAAACAGCGCCGCCATGTGGCAGACTGCTATAGTGTCAGTAATGACAATTAAGTGCAGGTGCTGAGCACCGGAAACCACCAGCTCAAATTGCGCACTGACGCAAACCAGAGAGTGAATAATACTCCTGTGGTGAAAACAGGGAAAGGAAGAGAGAGAGAGAAACACGGGACTGGATCTCACTCTCTGAATGGATCGTCACCGGCTGGGGACGGCACATGGCCACCTCAATGCTGGAAAATGGTACATCACTGAACCAGAAGTAGGGTAAACAGGAGACCACAGGAAAATATGGTGATTATAGGCTGGTGTGAACTATTACAACATATGAGCAATGCAAGATTACCATTTTTGGAATCGAATATTGCTGTGACGAGCCTCTGGCATACCAGGATACCAAATGGGAACCCCAGGATGCCCATCATAAAGTGAATGACATAATGCACAACCTGTTTCTTAACAAGTTTAACCATTTTTTGTACTCTTTCATAACCACTGTCTGGCGTGCGACCCTTGGTGCGTGCGCTGTCCGAACCACGCCGTTTCATTGTAGATATCAAACTGATTGCCTGATAGGCATAACAGTCCCCAAGGTGCACAGCCCTTTAATGGGCCCATTGCCCAATACGAATCCAACGTTAATGTTCATCCTTAATTTTTTCAAATGTATGATGGTGTCCTAGCAGTATCAACACATGTAGGACACCATCACAAGCTTTACAGCACATACCAGCCAGAGGCAACACCACTCATATATGTGACCTGGCAGTATCAACACATGTAGGACACCATCACAAGCTTTACAGCACATACCAGCCAGAGGCAACACCACTCATATATGTGACCTGGCAGTGTCAACTAATGCAGGACACCATCACAAGCTTCAAAGCATCTGGCAGTCAGAGGCAACATCACTTATACACGTGACCTGGCAGTATCAACTAATGCAGGACACCATCACAAGCTTCAAAGCATTGACCAGTCAGAGGTAACATCACTCATATATGTGTCCTGGAGACATCAACTAATGCAGGACACCATCACAAGCTTTACAGCAGATACCAGCCAGAGGCAACATCACTCATATGTGACCTGGCAGTATCAACTAATGCAGGACACCATCACAAGCTTCAAAGCATCTGCCAGTCAAAGACACCATAGTCCATTTATGTGACCTGGCAGAATCAACGAATGCAGGACACCATCACAAGCTTCACAGTATATACCAGTCAGAGGCAACACCACTCAGACGCGCGACCTGGAGACATCAGCTAATGCACGACACCAACACAAGCTTTACAGCATCTGCCGCCTAGAGACAACACCACTCATATATGTGACATGGAGACATCAACTAATGGAGGACACCATCACAAACTTTATAGCATCTGCCACCTTGAGGCAACAGCACTCATATATGTGACCTGGCAGTATCAACTAATGCAGGACACCATCACAAGCTTCAGAGCATATACCAGTCAGAGGCAACCCACTCAGACGTGCGACCTGGAGACATCAACTAATGCAGGACACCTTCCCAAGCTTTACAGCACATACCAGTCAGAGGCAACGGCACTCATATATGTGATCTGGCAGTATCAACTAATGCAGGACACCATCACAAGCTTTACAGCATCTGCCACCTAGAGGCATTTTCATCCATGTTTATTCAATTCAAACAGCCAAAGCGTTAATATTCACAACTTCCATGTTTTATTGGTGACATGATGTTTCCACTGTATAACAATCCATAGTATCACTTTCTTCACAAATAACAATCCAAATTTCATCCATAGATGTTCAACACCCAATGGATTTCGCAATAAATTCTCTTCGTCAGGGGTAAGTTATCATTTCTCCCAGTAAACCGTCATGGAATCCAGAATCTCACCATCCCCGTGTGACCTTGCCCACAACCATAATAAAACCACAAACCAGACCAGCCAGGAGGTAAGAGGGAGTAGGGTGCCCGAGGGTATTAAGCACAGTCAAATACATATTAGGAGAGAGCAAATGGAGGGAAACCTAGTTCGAGAAAACTGAGATTGAAAAAAACAACAAACGTGAGGTGCGAGTAATTGGATGTGAACTGGTGTGAAGTGGAGAGCCACAACAAATAACAACATGTTACCAGACACAGAATCAAAATGGCCTTAAACAATGGCTCTACCCCTTATGCCCCGGAAGTGTACCAGAAACTAGGAAGTGAGTGTCTAAGTTTAGCAGGTAGTGGTCGATTGTTCACAGTCTCTTTAGTTTCCACTATCTCTTTCTTCACAAGCTCCAACTCTGACCAGTCATACACCTGAATCCCGGTCTTTGCTAAGCCTAAATCCCAACAGGTAGGTGGTACAGGAACCATAGCTACCAATGCATCCAAATGCAAGTTGGAGATGTACCAAGTGATATATTAGGGACAAGCCTAGCACCATCATCCACACAACATGGGTCGTGCCGCAGTTTATGCCATTAACAACAGTAACCAACCTAACAATCTTCACAGTGACCCCTGGACTTAACGGTCACACCCCTAAAACAACTTAAACCTTACATGTTAACACCTGGATGCCCAGCAACATGGCCTTTATAAAGCACCATGCCAAGAGAAGACATTACCTACCACAACCAGCAAGGCGGCACCACCCACGTCATCATAACAACTACTCACAAGGGGCACAGACCATGATCCATTTGAACACAATCACAAAATCACCACTGCAGCACTCTTCCCCAAAGCACTGCTATTCCTACTTACATGCAGCCACGCATTATAACCAGAAGGGCATGCAATGCAAAGAGGGACAAGTACCTTTAGTCACTCAACATCTGCCCCTTCAGAAGCTATGACAAAAATCTCCAGCGGAACTGACATTCAGAGGCAACATCAGTAATACTTGCAACATCACAACATCAACTAATGCAGGACTCCATCACAAGCTTTACAGCACATACCAGCCAGAGGCAACACCACTCATATATGTGACCTGGCAGTATCAACACATGCAGGACACCATCACAAGTTTTACAGCACATACCAGCCAGAGGCAACACCAATCATATATGTGACCTGGAGACATAAACTAATGCAGGACACCATCACAAGCTTCAAAGCATCTGCCAGTCAAAGGCAACATCACTCATACACGTGACCTGGCAGTATCAACTAATGCAGGACACCATCACAAGCTTCAAAGCATCTGGCAGTCAAAGGCAACATCACTCATACACGTGACCTGGCAGTATCAACTAATGCAGGACACCATCACAAGCTTCAAAGCATCTGGCAGTCAAAGGCAACATCACTCATACACGTGACCTGGCAGTATCAACTAATGCAAGACACCATCACAAGCTTCAAAGCATCTGCCAAACAGAGCCAACACCACTCATATATGTGACCTGGCAGTATCAACACATGCAGGACACCATCCCAAGCTTCAGAGCATATACCAGTCAGAGGCAACACCACTCATATATGTGACCTGGCAGTATCAACTAATGTAGGACACCATCACAAGCTTCAGAGCATATACCAGTCAGAGGCAACACCACTCATATATGTGACCTGGCAGTATCAACACATGCAGGACACCATCTCAAGCTTTGCAGCACATACCAGTCAGAGGCAACACCACTCATATATGTGACCTGGCAGTATCAACGAATGCAGAATGTAGGAGAGTAGGATCTGCTTCTTATAGTTACCCCCACTTTTTGCTGATGTTTCACTGTTTTTCGACTTAGCCAGACTGAGGCCCTGCTAATCAGAACCCCAGTCTATCTGCTTTCTACTCTAAATTGATTGTATGTACTTTAGGTACACTCCAGATTGGATTCTGGGGTACCCTTGTGAGTCCCTAGTATATGGTATACTTTGTACCCAGGGCATAGGTACCGCAGAGGCCTACCAGGGGCTGCAGCATGTATTGTGCCACCCCTGGGAAGCCTTTTAAAATGACACAACAGGTCTGCTACAGCAGCCTGTGTAAGGTGGTGTATCCACCCCTTACTGAGATATAGGTTCCCTATATCTCTCCATATCACTGCACATGTAAACCTATCAGTCACCCCTATGGCAGGCCTTAACAATCCTGAAGGCAGGGTGCTGGGTTTCATGTGAGAGGGTGCTCATGCATGAGCAGAGCCCCTCTGCAGCTTTCGGAATCTTCATTCCGGGGTTGTTTGTGATGCAGCCAGACCATATACTCTTAAGTGCATTATAACCTCGCGGTAAATGCTAACTTGAGAATGGCTGCATGGAAACATGTCGTGTTTGGTGTCAAACACCTTGGAATCATACCTCCACCCCAGTAACTGGGGTGGGAGGTATGATTCCGCCCTACTAGAGGGAGAAACATGGCACCACCGGTACACCCGGTACCAGCTTAACAGAACCCTGGCATCACAAAATGGATGCTGCAGCCACAGACACGAGTCTGCCCTCCTGCTGCTGGACGAAACTCCAGCAGGGGAGGCCTGGACAATAGGTTTCCTGTCACAGGGAGGTGTGACCACCTCCCAGACAGGCTTTAGTGTATTGGGGCTGGGTGGGTGCACTCCAAGAGTGCTTTGAAGTCTGCACTGGGGGCACATTTGGTGTCCCTGTGCATAGTCCAGCTCAAACCGGTTGCAGGGGCTGCCAGCCCCTGCTCTGGTGCAAAACTGGACAAAGGAAATGGTTGTAGCCACCCCTCTTTCCTGACCCTCCCATAGGTGGGTCCCCAGAGTTTGTCCCACCCCTTCCTTGGGTATAAAGTAGGAACCCCTGACTACAGGACTTTAGATTACACCTGGACTAAACTCTGACACAGAAACCAAGTACTTCGACGATCTGCACTACGCTGGATGACTGAAGAATCTCCCTTGGAGTAAAGGAGTTACTCCCCTGCAAGGCAGGCACCTTTAACTCAACTGACCAGTTGGCATCTCCGAAGCTCCGACGGACTCAGAAGAATATTGCCATACAGGAGGTGGGTTTTCCGAGGTCTTAGAGGTCGATCTGTGCCCACAGCAAGTCTGAGGCCCTTATCCCTCGTGGTGACCATGCAACCCGAACCCCTGGGCACCGCGTCCATTTGCAGAAGCATCAACTTTGCGGCAACCCCTGAGGCTTAGCTTTGGGTTACTTGTAGCCCTGACCCCGAGCAGTGATCATACTGAAGATTGCTGGCCTACACTCAACGAGTGTTCCGTGGGCCGCCATTTTGTGATTCCTCTTGAGGTCCCTTTGCGATCCCTGGTCCGTTGACCTGTGGGTCCCCAAGAAGGCAACTCTAACTTTAATTGGGCTTCCCTGGTTGCTTCAGATGTGCCCTGACTCTCCATCGCTTGGGGAGTCCCCCGGACCTTGCTGGTCCGCACCAAAGCATCTTTAGTCTTCTTGCTTGGGTTGCTGTTGCCAAGGCTTGTTGTGTTCAATACGAGCACCGACACCCCAGCACTCGACATCCTTTGTGGGACAGCTTGAATCCGGCTCCTGGTTGTCCTTGACATCTCCGGGACCCCGTGGCTGCAGAGTCAAGCTTCACCTCTTCGCACCTGAAGCACCCGACATCGGTGGGCATTCGATTGCTCCGCACCTGGTCACTAGCTAGTGACCCAGACTCTGTCCCCTCTGCTTTCAGGTTCTTCACATCTTCAATCCAGGCTTGGATCACACCAGACACTTTTCTCCTTCACGGCAGCAGCACTTTGCAGCAGATCGCCATTGAAATCAACGACGATTCCCGACACCCTTTGACACCTATGCACCCGGCTTCCCTGGGTGAGGTAACTCGAGTACTACGGTGCTCCCATGGGTGTTGGCCCTAGAACCCCTTAAGTCTAAAGGGGTTTGCTCAAAGTCCTCTCCTAAGTGTTCTTTTGCTTTAAAATTCCAACCGTGACTTTCCTCATAGAATCCTACGGCGCTCGCGGCTGTGTTCTCACACGGCACACGTCCCCCGTGGGTCTCCTGTGTCACTACCTTGGGTGGTTCCTTGGGGTCCCAGCGATTCTACGTGCTCTAGGCACTGTGTCTAGTCAAGTCGTGGTTCTTATACCACTTTCTTAATATATGGTTTGGTCCCCCCTGGGGCCCATTGTATATTGTGCTATTTACTGTCGTTTTAATACTGTGATATTGTGTATCTTGGACTCTAATCTCATAAAGAGATTAGTAGTGAGTGTTTAGAAATAAATACATATATTTTATATATATACCTGGTGTGGTTCTCCTTTCATTTGGTCATTCAAGAGGTTATAATCTGGTAAACCAAGCTGCTTTACATCCTTCAAGACTTAGCCTGAAGGCTGCTCTCCATAGCTACCACTAGGATAGCTTTCAATAAAGGTTGTCTTTAAACCTATCATCAATAAGGGTTGTTTGGACTGGTGCAAGGTGCCCACTATAACTAGTGGACAGCATATGCCAGGCCAACTTCTCACACAGGACACCATCACAAGCTTTACAGCACCTGCCAGCCCGAGGACACACCACTCATATATGTGACCTGGCAGTATCAACACATGCAGGACACCATCACAAGCTTTACAGCACATACCAGCCAGAGGCAACACCACTCATATATGTGACCTAGCAGTATCAACACATGTAGGACACCATCACAAGCTTTACAGCACATACCAGCCAGAGGCAACACCACTCATATATGTGACCTGGCAGTATCAACACATGTAGGACACCATCACAAGCTTTACAGCACATACCAGCCAGAGGCAACACCACTCATATATGTGACCTGGCAGTGTCAACTAATGCAGGACACCATCACAAGCTTCAAAGCATCTGGCAGTCAGAGGCAACATCACTTATACACGTGACCTGGCAGTATCAACTAATGCAGGACACCATCACAAGCTTCAAAGCATTGACCAGTCAGAGGTAACATCACTCATATATGTGTCCTGGAGACATCAACTAATGCAGGACACCATCACAAGCTTTACAGCAGATACCAGCCAGAGGCAACATCACTCATATGTGACCTGGCAGTATCAACTAATGCAGGACACCATCACAAGCTTCAAAGCATCTGCCAGTCAAAGACACCATAGTCCATTTATGTGACCTGGCAGAATCAACGAATGCAGGACACCATCACAAGCTTCACAGTATATACCAGTCAGAGGCAACACCACTCAGACGCGCGACCTGGAGACATCAACTAATGCACGAAACCAACACAAGCTTTACAGCATCTGCCGCCTAGAGACAACACCACTCATATATGTGACATGGACACATCAACTAATGGAGGACACCATCACAAACTTTATAGCATCTGCCACCTTGAGGCAACAGCACTCATATATGTGACCTGGCAGTATCAACTAATGCAGGACACCATCACAAGCTTCAGAGCATATACCAGTCAGAGGCAACCCACTCAGACGTGCGACCTGGAGACATCAACTAATGCAGGACACCTTCCCAAGCTTTACAGCACATACCAGTCAGAGGCAACGGCACTCATATATGTGATATGGCAGTATCAACTAATGCAGGACACCATCACAAGCTTTACAGCATATACCAGTCAGAGGCAACACCACTCAGACGTGCAACCTGGAGACATCAACTAATGCACAACCCCATCACAAGCTTCAAAGCATCTCCCAGCCAGAGGCAACATCACTCATATACGTGACCTGGCAGTATCAACTAATGCAAGACACCACCACAAGCTTCAGAGCATTGACCAGTCAGAGACACCATCGCCCATATATGTAGGGTGACCAGACGTCCCGGTTTTCCCCGGACGGTCCCGGTTTTTGGAGAAGTGTCCCGGTGTCCCGACACTTTTCTCCAAATTAAATAAATGTCCAGTTTTTTGTGCAGTGTCCAGGTTAAACATAGAAATGTTCTGGTTTTTTAATAGTGTTTCGGATGAGCATGCGCACTAGTGTAAAATAGATGTGTGCATGCACTGCTTAAGGCGTGACGTCACTTAGGTGAGCGTTGTAACAGGAAGGGAAATCCCTTGAAGAGAGACATTTTCTCTCGGGATTTCCCTTCTCTTTGTACAACGCAGCGCCACCTACGTCATCATCATGCCAGCCATCGGCACAACAGCTGGTTGGAACCACCTGTGACCAGCACGGCCCTGCTTTCACCACCTGCAGCAAGATCCATCCAGCAACCAGTGTGACCCTGCTCTGCCTTAAAGCGAGCGAGGGACTGCAACAGAATCCAGTGAAACTAACCTTCCTGACGCTTCCCTAGCCCTACCAGCACCGTCGGGACCCTGCCTCCGCATCAGAGCTGCCTCAGCCAGGATCCTTCTGAAGCCACACACAACTTGCCCTCCCAGCCTGCAAGCCCGCAACGCGAGTATTTTAATGGCCGTTTTTTATTTTCCTTCTCCATGTTATTTCCTTTTTGCCTCCCTTTCCCTTCCTTCTTCCTCTTCCCCTTTTCAGCTTCTTGCGTGGGGCGAAGGGGCAACGATTTAGCCTTTTTTGCTGTACACCGCCTTTGAAGTTATTAACCCATTCCAGGCTTTTTAGTTGGCATCATTTTACATTTTGGTGCTTGTAGTCAAGTTTTTTATTGTTTACAAAGGTAAAACTACAAGTACCGACAACAACATGCACAAAAATGGGAGTTGAACGGCCATGACTGACTGTGTACTATATGCCCAAAGGGAGAACACACTGAAATATTAAACCTCTTTCATATTGGCCTACAAAATGGAGTCAGTACAACTGCACGGTTATTACCTTTTTATTAGTTTAGACGCACTGATTTCATGCAAACGCTAATGGGGGTGTATGGATCTTAAGTATTCCCATGTCCGTTTTTTGTGTTTTTTTCCATTGTGTCCTCTCAATAAAGTCCTTGTCTATGGAAATGAAAATGTTCGAGTAGTGTGCCAGGGTGCCAAGACACAGCACTAGTTCTCCTTGTAGGTAGATAAACATGGAATAAAGAATGGGAACAAGTAAAACAGAAGCTTTTTCCTTAAAACCAGCAAACACTCAAGAAAAGCCCTTTAAAGTTAAATCGAGCAAGAAATAGTTCTTTTTGAATGGGGGAAATTTCTTCTGGGTACTGTTTTAGGACTTTTCTAGGCCGGTCTTGTTTGGGCGCGCTGGGAGGGCACAGGCTGCATAAGTGGTTAAAGGGAGTGTGGGGGAAGCGTCGGGTGTCATGTGCGACGAGTGTTCATGTGGTCAAGTTACTGCAGCCTCCAAGCCTGCTCGGGTAGTATTTCTGCTACATCTATATCTATATCTATATATATATATATATATATATATATATATATATATATATATATATATATATATATATATATATCCTGCAAACTCGTCTCAAAGTTCCTGGTCACGGAAAAGACGAAGCGTACCCAAATGATGCAGTGCTCTATAACTTTATTGTGTGCCCAGCACCGCCGCCATTACGCGTTTCGATCCTCATGGGACCTTGATCACATGACACGTTACCAGGTACACTTCCCACATTTAAAGTGACAGTGCATGACTCATTATCATAGACATGGAAAAAACATAATAGTATAATGTGCAAATAACGCTAGTAATGCAAATCAAAGTGTACATATTGTTTAAATACACCATTGACCATGGACATGTTTTCCTAATAAACTGCCCCTTGATCCATTCTCGTTTTGAGAGATGTTATGTATGCATAAGATACTAATCAATAAATTACTCCAATAAATACATAAATAGCGTAAATGAATGTTTAAAAACTGCTTGAAGGTAAGAATTCATAAACATTTTCTTACATCTCAATAGATAAAGCAATTTAAAACCTCTCAGTATCAATGCCAATTATTGCACAATTGCGATACCATGCAAAACCAACATTTTCATAAAGCCCAAGTGGGCAATGATTCTTGTAAACCAAGTCTTAGATTAAAATACTTGTGTAAAAATAGTGTCACATAAAAAGTGATAATAAAACCTGAATGTGCAAAATTAGTGCAAATTAAAACAATCAATTAAAAAAAAATGTATATACATTAGGAAATTACAGCAGCATGGACATATCCAGACCTTCTACTACACAGTTAAAGAAATACAATTTTACAAGTGTGTGTAAAATTCCTCACTAAAATTTAACCCATTAGGTGTCTTTGTGTCCATTTCTAGAATGTATTTTGTTTCCAGCTTTCTCAAAAGGCCTTCCTGATCCCCACCTCTCCTTAACGGTGGAATCGAGTCGACCACAAAGTATCGCAACTCACTAGATTTCTTGGCATGCAATTCATCAAAATGTCTAGCAACTGGGTAGGACAAGTCCCCATTGTTAATTGCCTGTATGTGCTGGAGTATCCTCTTGTGGACCTGCAGCCTCGTGCTTCCCACGTACCGCAGTCCACAAGGACACTCCAGCACATACACTGCATACTCTGTCCTACAGGTAAGTTTTTTGTCAATCTTTATTGGCCTGTTCTTGAACGGTATGGTGTACTCAGTCTTGCTAGTTCCATGTTTGCATGCTTTACAGACTGCACATTTAATAAAGCCTTTACTGACCGTCAACCAAGATGTATTGTATGATATTTCAGGGCTACTGGTGACTAATAAATCGCTCATAGAGCGTGCTTTTCTAAATGTTAGGTTAGGTGATCTGGTTAATCTATCCCCCAACACAGGATCATTTTTTACTAGACACCAGTTTTTGTTGACAATTTTTCGAATTGTCTGATGTTGATTACTGTACGTCAGTATGAGTCTCGAGGACTGTACTGTCTCAGAAGGCTCATCCCTACGTACTTTGCTTATCAAAGCCCTTGATCTGCCCTGCTCGTTGGCTTTGGCCATGGCTGTATCCACTGCACTGTGAACAAACATTGGAATGTTGATGCTCCGGACTTCCCTCAGCCATTAAAAGCCCAGAGCACTCCATTGTTTTCAATGGAGCGCTCAACATTCCAATGTTCTAATTAAGTTTAAACCATTGGACCAATCCAAATGTAAGAAGTTTGCCAATGCCCGCTAATGAGAATGAAATGCATTATGTTGAGTTTGCTGAGTCACTTGAATTACAAAACAAAGTTAGTAAAACTAGTTGCTCCATTTCATGCAAAGTGTTCTGTGTTGGTTGGGTGACACTGCATAGCCTCAATCGGAGTTGGGGGTAGATGTATTTGCTCACTCCCCTCACTCATTCTTTGCAATGGGTGCAGGGATTTTACATCAAATCTGCTTAAAAAACCTCCTAATGAAACAGCTCTGCATGGAAATGCGTGATGCTACATGTGGCACTGCGTATTAGGGTTATTTCCCGTAGCGCGATGCACTAAGGTTTTTGATCCCTAAGTATTGCTTCTCAGGTAGAAGGTGCTGTATGTACTCCCGTGGATGTTCTCACTCTAAAAGCCTATTGGACATTGCAGTTCAGATTTTTCACTGGGACAAGAAACCTCTAGTTTACCTCACAGTACTTTATGTTAACAATGTGGATGCAGATAGAATGAGCAGGATATTTCCAACATTACTGCCTGAATCCAGGGGTTTTCAGGAAATCTGCAAAAGACGGGGGGATGCCAAAGATGGAACTATTTGCCAGTAATGAGAATACTCTAACTCTTCTGTTTGAATGGAGAAAGCTTGAACAGTCAATGCACTGTCTTGTCCTTAGTATCCAAGCCTATTTTTTTTTTTTTTATAGGTCTTTATTGTATGTTTTCATATTAATCAGAACCTATATACAGGTTGTCTTCGTGTAAGGTATCTTGGGCAAACATCACTGCAGGTTACATACAAAGGGGTGATTTACTGAGATTTTGCGCCGTGTTTGTGTCACAAAAGTGATGCAAATCGGTGCAAAATCTTTTTTTCCCAATTTACTTTCCAGCGCTAAACTTGTTAACACTAGAAATAACAGAGAAGTAATCCATTACTTTGCGCCATGGGGGCATACCAAGGGTGGTGCATGGGCGTTCCCATGCAAACACCCAAGGTTTCTCACACTAAACTCAATTTACTAAATAAAGTAGATTGGGTGTAGCGTGAGAAAACTGCGCCCTTTTCAAGTAGGCGCAACGAAGGAGAAATGCTTTCATTTCTCCTTCCTTTTCCGACTTTGCATGTTTGCTGCACTTTACAGCACACATACAAAGTGGGAAAATGGTTTAAATGAGTCTGTGCATAGTATTTTGTACTGGAAGGGTTCCTTCCAGTACAAAACCTATGCTAGACTCATGGAGACACCCTTGCACCAGGCGCAAAAGTGTCTCTGTGGCGCATAGCAGCTGATTTCAGCACCAGCGCTAGTGAGAGGGGAGGAGAGTGCCTTATCTTAGTAAATAGGGCGCCCTCCTCCTCTCTCCTTTTCACATAGCACAGCATTTGCGGCTGCTGCAGTGCGCTACATGAAAAAATAGTAACTCTGCCCCGAAATCTAGTAGCCGTTGTGTGGGACATGGAGGTGTGTGAGACTGAGGGGCCCCTAGTCGGGAATTCCGGTCTGTTTCAGGAGGTTACCAATTTAGGGCGGGCTACGCCGCTTCACTGTGGCCGTGATCGGGTTCGTCATTTAGTGCCAGTAATAGTGCACCCCAGTCTGTGCCTGGGCATCCTGTTCAGCTTGTCGGCGGAGGCACCGCAGGACATCATCCTCTGCCCTTGCCCAACATTTGACATCACTCTTCCATCCCATCCCTGGCTGCGCCTCAGCCGCCTTCCAGTGTATAGCTATCATACGGCGCCAGTGCTAGCGCGAGCTCTATGTGTTTGGTTCCTGCTTTGTCCATCTTGTAACGAGGCATCAGTCACAGAAGACATATCTTGGGTGTATTAAGAGATGCCTCCTACCTGTTATCTGTGTAAGGTGTGCACACAGGTCCATCCAGATAGGGCCCAAAGCCGCACACTGCCACATCATGTGGTAAAAGTCTGCTTGCTCAGTTCCGCACTGGGCCAATGTTGAGACGACCCAGTGAACATCTTGTGCAGGTTAACTGGGGCAAGGTATGCACGGTTCACAGAATTAAACTGCAGTAATTTTAAAAGTGCATTGCTTGATATTCGTGGGATGTGCCCCAGAATTTTGCCCCAATCAGAGCCAGTCAGGTTGATTTGCAGGTCATGACTCCATTTGTCCTTCAGGTCAAGTAACTTCAGTTGCACTGCCTTGCCCATTGCTTTGTACACGTCTTGGGATCCATGTTAGTAATACCTGCAGCCCAGGTTAAGCTTAAGGCTCTTTGTCCGGGTCCCCCCACATCACTGCAATGGATCCTTTGAGAGCAGCATGGCTCAAAAATTGTCCCTCTGGTATGTTATAAGCTTCCTGTAGGTCTTCGAATGAGATTGCCACCCTGTACGCAAACAGCTGACCCAGAGTGAGCACCGAGTCATGCCGCCACTGCCATTGGTGTGCCGTGAGCCCGACCTGAAAGAAAGCAGGCAAACACCTCAGCAGCAGGCCCAATGAGTATGCTGTTCCCGCACGCCGTTGTCGTTGGTAGCGCACTCAGCATTACCGGGCCACCCGGAGCAATAGTGGAGCATGCTTCATATGCTCGAGCACCCTGAACACCACTTTGATGGCATCCTCTCCCGTCCCTTTGGGCCACAGGTAACGTGCCTCTGGTGAGGCTTCTTGTGCCGACCATGTTATTAGCCACTGCAGCTGGCTCGCTAGGTAGTACAACTCGTAATCTGGGGCCCCTAATCCCCCAGCCACCAGAGGCATGCACAGTTTAATGCCACACATTGTCGTTCCAAAGCTCAAACAAACTCTGAGAGCCAGCCCTCCAGCCCCCGGAACACCGCTATCCATACAAGGATTCGAGGCATTCTCTATGTTTTTCACCACTTTCCTCTAATTGCAAGGGATCTGACAAAGCTTAAAAGGGAGAAGGCTTCAGTGATCTCACTGATTGATTGTTCCATCTTGGCACACCCTTCCTTGTTTCCTCTGCTTCATATGATGGTGAGAGAACAACAGTGGGTGTTTCCAAGTCTGCCATCTTGTCTTTACTCTCAAATTCTTCCCCTTTCAGTTTTGACTCATTAATGCTTGTGGGCCTCACGACTGAGAGGGTATGCCTTCAGAATAGGAGTTACTCATTGTAGGAAACTGGACTTTTGTTGCAGTTATCCCCCCACTTTTTGCCTAATTTTTAGCTACTAGATGCTGATTTCTGACTCTGGCAGTGCACTGAGGCCTACTAAGCAGACCTCAGTGCCAGTGATCCTTCCCCAAAACAAGGAGTTCTCTAATTGTGCTACAATTGGCTAAGGACTGTAAGTCCCTTGTAAATGGTACCTCAGGTACCTAGGGCATGGGTGCTAAAGAGGGTCCCAAAGGGCTGCATCATATCTTATGCCACCCTAGGGGCACCCACACACAAAGTCCACACAGACTGTCATTGCAGGCTGCGTGACATGGTGCAAACCATGAGTGAAAACATGACATGACACAATCCTCTGTGTCATACAAAAGTCACTGCATCTAATATATATGTAAGGCACCCCTACCCCAGGCCTTTGGGCCCTAAGGCAGGGTGCATTATATTTTATGGGAGGACATATCTGCATGAGCAGATATACCCCTGTGATGTCTAGTTCTATTACTAGATATTGCAAGTGAGCAGGTAAGCCATCTTAAGGTATGTACCGGGCACTGGTCAAAATTAGTTCCCCAGCTACACAATGTCTTCACTGAAATATATGGTGTTTGTCACCCCGAGTGGGACGGGTATGCCCAGACGTGGGTCCCGTGCTCTCCATGCCACTGGAATCAAGCTATCCTGGCTGAAGAGGGGTGAAACCCCGAAACCGGTCCTAGGATGCTTGTTTCCAGTCCAGGGAGGACCTGGCTTGGCAGTTCGGGCTGGACTGTTCCCATGAGGCACAGGGTCAAGACTGATTTGCATATGGCTGGGTTCAAACTGGAATGGCATGGTGAGCAAAAAACGATGGATTTAGGCCCAGATCTCTGTACTGGGGTGAATGTATGACATTGTTCTGCATTCTGTCCATCAATTGTTGTTTTTGCATTTGTCACCCCGAGTGGGACGGGTATGCCCAGACGTGGGTCCCGTGCTCTCCATGCCACTGGAATCAAGCTATCCTGGCTGAAGAGGGGTGAAACCCCGAAACCGGTCCTAGGATGCTTGTTTCCAGTCCAGGGAGGACCTGGCTTGGCAGTTCGGGCTGGACTGTTCCCATGAGGCACAAGGTCAAGACTGATTTGCATATGGCTGTGTTCAAACTGGAATGGCATGGTGAGCAAAAAACGATGGATTTAGGCCCAGATCTCTGTACTGGGGTGAATGTATGACATTGTTCTGCATTCTGTCCATCAATTGTTGTTTTTGCATTTGTCACCCCGAGTGGGACGGGTATGCCCAGACGTGGGTCCCGTGCTCTCCATGCCACTGGAATCAAGCTATCCTGGCTGAAGAGGGGTGAAACCCCGAAACCGGTCCTAGGATGCTTGTTTCCAGTCCAGGGAGGACCTGGCTTGGCAGTTCGGGCTGGACTGTTCCCATGAGGCACAGGGTCAAGACTGATTTGCATATGGCTGGGTTCAAACTGGAATGGCATGGTGAGCAAAAAACGATGGATTTAGGCCCAGATCTCTGTACTGGGGTGAATGTATGACATTGTTCTGCATTCTGTCCATCAATTGTTGTTTTTGCATTTGTCACCCCGAGTGGGACGGGTATGCCCAGACGTGGGTCCCGTGCTTTCCATGCCACTGGAATCAAGCTATCCTGGCTGAAGAGGGGTGAAACCCGAAACCGGTCCTAGGATGCTTGTTTCCAGTCCAGGAGGACCTGGCTTGGCAGTTCGGGCTGGACTGTTCCCATGAGGCACAGGGTCAAGACTGATTTGCATATGGCTGGGTTCAAACTGGAATGGCATGGTGAGCAATAAAACGATGGATTTAGGCCCAGATCTCTGTACTGGGGTGAATGTATGACATTGTTCTGCATTCTGTCCATCAATTGTTGTTTTTGTATTTGTCACCCCGAGTGGAACTGGTATGCCCAGACGTGGGTCCCGTGGTCTCCATGCCACTGGAATCAAGCTATCCTGGCTGAAGAGGGGTGAAACCCCAAAACCGGTCCTAGGATGCTTGTTTCCAGTCCAGGGAGGACCTGGCTTGGCAGTTCGGGCTGGACTGTTCCCATGAGGCACAGGGTCAAGACTGATTTGCATATGGCTGGGTTCAAACTGGAATGGCATGGTGAGCAAAAAAACGATGGATTTAGGCCCAGATCTCTGTACTGGGGTGAATGTATTACATTGTTCTGCATTCTGTCCATCAATTGTTGTTTTTGCATTTGTCACCCCGAGTGGGACGGGTATGCCCAGACGTGGGTCCCGTGCTCTCCATGCCACTGGAATCAAGCTATCCTGGCTGAAGAGGGGTGAAACCCCGAAACCGGTCCTAGGATGCTTGTTTCCAGTCCAGGGAGGACCTGGCTTGGCAGTTCGGGCTGGACTGTTCCCATGAGGCACAGGGTCAAGACTGATTTGCATATGGCTGGGTTCAAACTGGAATGGCATGGTGAGCAAAAAACTGATGGATTTAGGCCCAGATCTCTGTACTGGGGTGAATGTATGACATTGTTCTGCATTCTGTCCATCAATTGTTGTTTTTGCATTTGTCAGCCCGAGTGGGACGGGTATGCCCAGACGTGGGTCCCGTGCTCTCCATGCCACTGGAATCAAGCTATCCTGGCTGAAGAGGGGTGAAACCCCGAAACCGGTCCTAGGATGCTTGTTTCCAGTCCAGGGAGGACCTGGCTTGGCAGTTCGGGCTGGACTGTTCCCATGAAGCACAGGGTCAAGACTGATTTGCATATGGCTGGGTTCAAACTGGAATGGCATGGTGAGCAAAAAAACGATGGATTTAGGCCCAGATCTCTGTACTGGGGTGAATGTATGACATTGTTCTGCATTCTGTCCATCAATTGTTGTTTTTGCATTTGTCACCCCGAGTGGGACGGGTATGCCCAGACGTGGGTCCCGTGCTCTCCATGCCACTGGAATCAAGCTATCCTGGCTGAAGAGGGTGAAACCCCGAAACCGGTCCTAGGATGCTTGTTTCCAGTCCAGGAGGACCTGGCTTGGCAGTTCGGGCTGGACTGTTCCCATGAGGCACAGGGTCAAGACTGATTTGCATATGGCTGGGTTCAAACTGGAATGGCATGGTGAGCAAAAAAACGATGGATTTAGGCCCAGCTCTCTGTACTGGGGTGAATGTATGACATTGTTCTGCATTCTGTCCATCAATTGTTGTTTTTGTATTTTGTCACCCCAGTGGGACGGGTATGCCCAGACGTGGGTCCCGTGCTCTCCATGCCACTGGAATCAAGCTATCCTGGCTGAAGAGGGGTGAAACCCCGAAACCGGTCCTAGGATGCTTGTTTCCAGTCCAGGGAGGACCTGGCTTGGCAGTTCGGGCTGGACTGTTCCCATGAGGCACAGGGTCAAGACTGATTTGCATATGGCTGGGTTCAAACTGGAATGGCATGGTGAGCAAAAACGATGGATTTAGGCCCAGATCTCTGTACTGGGGTGAATGTATTACATTGTTCTGCATTCTGTCCATCAATTGTTGTTTTTGCATTTGTCACCCTGAGTGGGACGGGTATGCCCAGACGTGGGTCCCGTGCTCTCCATGCCACTGGAATCAAGCTATCCTGGCTGAAGAGGGTGAAACCCCGAAACCGGTCCTAGGATGCTTGTTTCCAGTCCAGGGAGGACCTGGCTTGGCAGTTCGGGCTGGACTGTTCCCATGAGGCACAGGGTCAAGACTGATTTGCATATGGCTGGGTTCAAACTGGAATGGCATGGTGAGCAAAAAAACGATGGATTTAGGCCCAGATCTCTGTACTGGGGTGAATGTATGACATTGTTCTGCATTCTGTCCATCAATTGTTGTTTTTGCATTTGTCACCCCGAGTGGGACGGGTATGCCCAGACGTGGGTCCCGTGCTCTCCATGCCACTGGAATCAAGCTATCCTGGCTGAAGAGGGTGAAACCCCGAAACCGGTCCTAGGATGCTTGTTTCCAGTCCAGGGAGGACCTGGCTTGGCAGTTCAGGCTGGACTGTTCCCATGAGGCACAGGGTCAAGACTGATTTGGCATATGGCTGGGTTCAAACTGGAATGGCATGGTGAGCAAAAAAACGATGGATTTAGGCCCAGATCTCTGTACTGGGGTGAATGTATGACATTGTTCTGCATTCTGTCCATCAATTGTTGTTTTTGCATTTGTCACCCCGAGTGGGACGGGTATGCCCAGACGTGGGTCCCGTGCTTCTCCATGCCTCTGGAATCAAGCTATCCTGGCTGAAGAGGGGTGAAACCCCGAAACCGGTCCTAGGATGCTTGTTTCCAGTCCAGGGAGGACCTGGCTTGGCAGTTCGGGCTGGACTGTTCCCATGAGGCACAGGGTCAAGACTGATTTGCATATGGCTGTGTTCAACCTGGAATGGCATGGTGAGCAAAAAAACGATGGATTTATGCCCAGATCTCTGTACTGGGGTGAATGTATGACATTGTTCTGCATTCTGTCCATCAATTGTTGTTTTTGCATTTGTCACCCCGAGTGGGACGGGTATGCCCAGACGTGGGTCCCGTGCTCTCCATGCCACTGGAATCAAGCTATCCTGGCTGAAGAGGGGTGAAAGCCCGAAACCGGTCCTAGGATGCTTGTTTCCAGTCCAGGGAGGACCTGGCTTGCCAGTTCGGGCTGGACTGTTCCCATGAGGCACAGGGTCAAGACTGATTTGCATATGGCTGGGTTCAAACTGGAATGGAATGGTGAGCAAAAAAACGATGGATTTAGGCCCAGATCTCTGTACTGGGTTGAATGTATGACATTGTTCTGCATTCTGTCCATCAATTGTTGTTTTTGCGTTTGGTATCAAACACCTCGTATTACTAAACCTACACCGATTCCAGTGATGGATTCATTAATACATGTACACAGAGGGTACCTTAGAGGTATGCCCTGAAACCTACCAGCCCTCTAGTGTGCTGGCTGACTGGTCCAGTCCAGTCCAGCCTGCCACCACAGACAAGTTTCTAACCCCCTACGAGATGAGAGCCATGCTCTCAGAGGACAGAAACAATGCCTGCTCTGGGGAGAGGTGTTATCACCTCCTTCCCCAGGAAGGCTGGTAAATCAGCATATCAAGGCAGGAGGCTTCAAAGGCCTCTGCCACCTTTGATATGTGACCCTAGGCTTCCCCAAACAGGGGAGATGCCAACCCCCCTGACAAGGGCCCGTTTGACGCCTGGACAGTTGGGAAAATCAGTAGTCAGAGAGGTGTGTCCACCCTCAGGCTAGTTCCATCCCTAAGGTTGGATACCTGATGTGGAGGTGAAATTTAAAAGTCCGCCATCTTGGTGATGCCAGAATTAGGAACTTTGGGACAGGGTTATGCCCACTTCCCACAGGAAGTGTTCATATAGGGGGTGCAGTGACCCCAGGGGTAAGTAGCCTAATGGCCTACTACCCTACCCTTCTCTAACACCCCTAAATCTAGTATTTAGGGGAGCCGCTGGCACAAGGATATCAAATTCCTGCCAACCTAAGAAGAAGAAGGACACAGAAGAGATGCGAGAAGCAAAGACTGTGGAGAAGGAACTGACTTGTCGCCAACCCTGCCGGCCTGTCTGCTGTCCCAACAAACTTGTGCCAAAGTCATCTCGTCCTGCAGCTGCTGTGCCTCCAAAAGCCTGGGAGGACTGCCTGCCTTCAACAAAGACCCAGGAACTCCTGCGGAGTAGCTGAGGTGCTTTCCTGCATCCTGCAAGGCACTCCAAAAGAATTGTGAGGAATCCGATCGCAACAGACCCGACGCTGGAAAACACCACTTTACCCTTGCCCCCTAGATCAAATTGAAGTTGGCCAATTGTACCAGCGTGGTCCCCCCGACCTCCAGAACAAAGTCCACCTTTGATTTGCCCACAGTGGACTCACCGACACCGCCTGCAGCCTCTTTGTGTAGGCCCCCTCTACCGCGAGTGTCTCCGGTGATCAAAACCCAATGCCTCAAAACACCTCTGCACCCGGCCGCCCTGGCCTGAGAGGAGGAGGACCAAAAGTGTCCCCATGTCCCGAGCATCGTGAAACCAGAGCCCCCTTGTTGGTTCAGCCTAACTGGTCTCCCAGTCCCAGCTTGCAGCCTCTTTGCAAGCAGACCATTTCCCATTAAAGTGAATGGGACACTGACGCCAAAACACACCTCGGCACCCTGATGCTCCAGAGCCTCCCGAGGTGACCTGTTGGTGTGACTTGGACCTCGCTCCATACTCACCTTGGGTCTAGGAGATTGTCCCGTAAGTCACAGTGAAGTGCCCGAATGCAGTACATGTTTCCCCCCACCCCCATAGGAAAACATTGGGCACCTCTGCAACCGGCCGCCCCAGTGCCGCCTGAGGTGACTTGTTGGTGCTGCCTTGGACCATACTTACCTTAAGTCCAGGAGAATGGTACCGTAAGTCACTGTGAAGTACCTGTATGAAGTGTATGTCTTTCCTCCATAGGATAACGATACCTCTTCACATACTGCACTGTGTCCATTTTTAAAAGCTGTAAAAATTCATAACCCGAAAGTACGTACCTGATTCAAATGATCTTGGAATCTAATTTTGTATAAAAGTATGTGTTATTTTTATAAACTGGTGTCGGATTTCTTTGAGTGTGTGTCTCACTTACTGTCTTTGTGTGTGTAATAAATGCTTACCACTACCCTCTGATATGCCTAACTGCTCACCCACACTACCACAAAAGAGAGCATTTGGGGTGTCATTTGTGCCTCTGTAATTCCTTTGGGGTTTGCCTGGACTCTTTACACAGTGTTCCTCTTTTTGGTCCACTATAAATGAGCCAGCTTCCTACACTCATGAATTTAGGAACTTCTGTCCAGGCTTCAAAAAGGCCTTCTGTCCTTCGTTCATATGCAGCTCATTAGCATTCTTTTCATGACTGGTGCAAGGGAAAGGGTGGGCTGCCCATAATAGGGGAAGACGATAATATCTTGCTGTATTTAGAGGAAGGGTTTAGGCCAAAGTGCCCATGGGAGGTGAAAGAAGGAGGATTGTAGTAATGAAGATCACTGGTATGCCTTCTTCTCAATCCCATGTACTTAAGCAAACCCATCCAATGTTGTGAAAGAGTCCAAGAACCCCTATGTAGGGACCTCTCACTCCAACCAACAACGGCACACAGTTTTCTGCACTAGCATTTGTCTGTTCCTCCACCATTGAAAATCATACCTCTGCAGAAAGATAGCGCCCCTAAAGAGGCAAGTAGTCACCTCTAGGAGCTAGCCATTGTCATGTTCACAGATAAGGTTAAAGAAGGATACCGAAGGAGGCTTACAGGCTATAATAAAAGGAAATTTAATCTTACTGCCAAATACCTTAATACACCTCCATTGCAGGAATCTGTTTGCAATGATGCCTCATTCAAAATGGTGGTTGATGTGGACAAGGATGCCACAAAGTGAAAGTGAACCTAAAACAAAATATCGTGAGACTCAGACCTGCCTGAATTTACCAGGGAAAAAACTGTGAACGCATCACTCAACTCTGTATTCTGACCCCTGTGCAAGCCTCTATTTGCACAGGGATTGGAATGTAGCCATGAATATGAAATCAGGGTCTTAATATTGGCTACCCAAGACCAGATTATGAGTGCTCCGGGGAATATCACCCAATAAAATGCATCACATTGGGGTTTGAAATTAATCGAGGAAAGAAATTGCATATATTCTGAATTTTTGGGTAGTAACGTGCTGATCTTGGTAATTACTATGATTTTTTTCCAATGTTAAATTCCTGCAGACTTGAACTGCCAAATTTAATAGAGGGTGAAAACTTTACGGCCTATTCACAAACTGCATTTTTTAGTACATAAAGTAGTGATAGAGTAGTATTACTCATGCACTATAAAATGCTACTTAAAAAAACCAATGTCTGGAAAGCTCCATGTCCCCCTCTTTTATTTTTTATCTGTGCCACGGTGGCAGAGATTTCCACGCACACAGACGTATGTTTCGGTAGTAAATGTGGATGGGAGAAGGGGAAGAGGCTGGAAACTGGGAAACACTTGCTACTAAATGGAAGGGGCTTGGGGAAATTTAATGTGGGGTTTGGGGAGGGATATGTTAATGCAAACACACCCACAAAAGAGTAAGACCATTGCTATTCACAAACTACACTTCTAGGGTTACTACAATACAGTTACTACAGCCCTAAAGGTGTCAAAACAGGCATAAATGTACTCTCCAGTCTAGCCTTGGAGTAAGTCAAGCTCCACCCATGGCCACTCACACATATTGCAATGCGCTCCTATTGAAAACAATGGAGGTAGGAAAATAAAATAATACCCCAAAGGAGGTAATCTTAAATTAATTAAATAATTATGACATTTAAAACACATATATATATATATATATATATATATATATATATATATATATATATATATGAAAAAACACAGTCCCAACTTCACACTTGATGAAGAAACACAGGTACAGACCACAACGTGCTGCTGGTAGATATTTCAGTGCAATTTTATTCCGTGCAAATCGGCATGATGCGTTTCGGCCGTGTTTCCACGACCTTGATCACATGACACGCTAGAAGTAGTTTTTTCTTTAAATAGTCACACAAAGTACCCTCCTCCCTACTTAGCCAATAACCTCACACAGTAGAACTAAACAACATATTATTAAAAATCAGGAAAAAACATATATATTTACAAATGGAATTAAGTAAATATTATGCACATATTATAAATAATTACCGCAATGGTTCATAATACATCCTAAAATTTCCTGATCCTACAAAATATTGTGTTATGGCTGACAGCACTGGAGGCTAAATCCAAATAAACACCATAAAGTTAAAGTGCAAGTGCTTAAAAATTAAAAAATAAAATAATAATAATAATAAACAAAGAAACAGGGTTTAACCCACTTATATCTCGGCCGCTATTCAAATCATAGATAGGCCCATAGGTACAATTACAAATATGTGAAAAAAATAAAAAAGCGAATTAAACTAAATAGACAATACTATTATGCAAATCATATTACAAAGCAGACACCCTCTAGTGGGGAAGATCAAGAACCACCCATTGAAGTTAATGGTGTAAGATAAGATTAATACAATCAAAAAATAGAAATAGAATCCAATAGCACCAGTACACATTGATGTTATGTTACTAAATCCACTGCAACTAACTCAAAGATCAGAACAGTTTCTAAATGCCTATACCACTTCTATTCGTTGCTTAATACGTTTTTTCAGAGATATATCTGTCATCACTCTATTATACATGATGATGTTGCTGATGGATATTAAAGTGCAAGTGCAAAATATCACAACATACATGACACAAATAGATATATATCATTAAAACCAATGTTTGAACCAAATAATGTACCCTGAAGAGTGGTAAAACAGTCCAAGTTCAGCATTATATTTAAATAGTAATTAAATAAAGTGCAAGTGCACTAACACCGATAAGTCTTAGCAGCATATGGACTCATAATATGTACTCATGGATACTATATGTACTACAAATTTAGCTTTATGCGAAAGGGCAGTTTATGAGCAGCACAAAGAGAACAATCCAAACAAAACAAAACTAACAATAATATATGTGCAAAATGGCAAAACTGTGCAAAATAGCAAGAAACTAGCAGCATGAGGGAAACACATCTTACATAACATTTCATTTGCCAACTGTCTCATAACAGTTGAAATATAAGACATAGATTAAAGTCGCAGATGATAGAATAGAATAAAATATTAGTGCCGCATCATAAAAACCGTCTAAAAAACCAGTAAAGAAGCCCCAAAAAAACCTAACAGAACCAAAAGGTTAAAATCAGGTTAAAACTAGAGCATGAACCGGCCCAAAGATCGGCTAAAATAACGCTCACACTAAAATTCATCTGTAAAAGAATAGCCGAATAGTCATGACACGACACAACAGAGAGTGCTCATAAGAAATTGTGCAGGTCCTCTCCTGTATTGAGCCCATGGGGCATCTTGGTATCTAGCAGCAATATATAATGTGATTCCAGTTGCCTTAATCTTTTTTCTCTGTTACCACCTCTTGATCGTTTAGGTACCGCATCAATAACAAAGTATCTTAATTCATTTAGGTTATTGTGGTGGACTAGTTTAAAATGTCGCGCCACAGGGTAACTTGGGTCGGAATTCACAATGGCACGCAGGTGTTGTAAAATGCGAGAGAAAACCTGTAACTTTGTGCTACCTACATATTTCAACTTGCAGGAGCACTCAAGTATGTACACTGCATGGTCCGTTTTACAAGTAAAAAAAACTTTTATTTTCGTGGAATTGGTTTCAAAGGCATTTGTAAACTCAAATGTTGTGGTGCCAAATTTACAGGCCCTACACGTACTGCATTTAAAAAACCCTGTGCGTTTGGACAGCCAAGTATCGATCTTAGTTATCTCAGGACTAGTTCTAACCAAGGCATCCCTCATAGAGGGCGCCCGCCTGAAGGTAACCTGAAGTAGATTAGCTACCAATTGAGACATAGTGAGATCAGTTTGGACAATAGGCCAGTTTTTATAGATAATTTTCCTATATATATATATATATATATATATATATAGAGAGAGAGAGAGAGAGAGAGAGAGAGAGAGAGAGATAGATAGATACACTCACACACATACATATACATATTTAAATATATATATATATATCTGTATATGTGTGTGTGTATGTGTATATATAAATATATTTAGTGTTAAGCAGGCATACATAAATATAAATTACTTGTTAATTTTAAAATTGAATAATACACTTTCCTTAAAAAATGTAAAAATATTTAAGTTAATTCAACACATAACTTTTAAAAAAATGTGCTTCATATTAAATACAAACATGTTAGTAAATGTTAGGTTTTTGTTTTATTATTACTTAAAATTATTGATAAACGTATTGTCCCTATATTTTCCCATAGGGAGACCTCTGCCACTGTGGTGGAGATCTCCACCTACGTTTGCAAAGTTATTAGTGGTATTCTTTATACCACTCCTGTTGTAAGAGGATCCAGCCCCTGACATGAGGGTGGGAGATATACAAGTCTACACCTAGGTGTAAATCTACACTCTGAAATGGTGAATAGCAAAGAAATTAGAGGCTGATTACGAATTTGGCGGTGTGAGAGCAGGGAGGCACACCACCACCCTGCTCCCACACCACCATTTCAACCACCAGCCGGCGCCAGATTAGGAGTTTTCTCCTGGTCTGGTGAGCGGCCCTTTGGCGTTCCCACGACTGTGCCTTTAAAAAAGGCACCGCAATGGGAACGCCAAAGCAAGTACCTGCACGGCATGGACTGTTTAGTCCATGTCGTGTAGGAACTGGGTGTGGATGCACACAGGGGCACACCATGTGCACACCATTTGCCCCCCTACATGCATCCCAGTGTACAGGGGCAATAAGGGGTCCTGTGGGCCCTCTTTATTTCCCCACCGCTAGCCTTTTCATGGCGGGCTCACTGCCATGAAAAGGCTTGTGGTATGAAAACTAAGAATATGCTTGGCAAGCATATTGCTGCCCCAGACCACCGTGCAACTGCCAGGGAACACGGTTCCCCGGCAGTTACGGTGGTCCCAAAACAGTCCAACTGCCATATTTGTAATACCGCGGTCAGACCACTGGTGCGGCGGTCCCCGCCGCCACCACACCTACACCACGGGTTCAGCGGTCCAATGGACCGCCAAACTTGTAATCAGGCCCTTAGACTTCCACCTAGGTGTAGTAGCAAATACAGATAAGTAAATATATACATATATATTTGCCTTTGTGAATAGGACCCTTACCCCTACCCAGTAATTAACATGTGCTATAAATATCGCACAACATACAGTTGTGAGACCGACATAAACCAGTGTTTGAGCATGGATCGCAATTATATGGGGCAATTGTAAACAGAACCCCAGTATATACCCAGCAGAGCAGTTTGTTTTACATAAAGTGAATAATATATGATAGATAAATTATTTAAAGCCATGATTCTTACATGGATGTCCCAAAGCGAAAAACTACACAAAGCATTTTTTGTGGCCTTTGCAAGGATGCAAAATATCACGCACCTCTTATTAAAATGTCTATTCAGTGTGATGTTTCCATGGAAATGTAAGGAATTCAAAGTTACAGTAGGTAACTTGCCATTAATTGGTTATAAATGAGTGTGCAGTACTGATTGCATCCTTCAAATGCCACTCTGAAGTCAGATGGATAACCAGGGATTAATGGATGTAAATACCCCCACCCTATTTCACACAAGTTTGCCAATGCCAATTGGAATTAATTATAACAAGAAAGGTTCATCATGAAGAACACAATCATTGTGTTATGTTATTATGTTATTGTCATTTCACTGCAGCATACTTTTGAACAAGGAAGCTTTTTCTGCTCGTCGTTGTGCAATAAAAACATATCTAAGAGGCATTCAGGATGAACAAATATTTCTTTGAATATCGCTTTTTAAATTAAATCCTCTCAAGGCATGTTCATTTTTTTGCATTTAAGGCATAGGGTGATACAGCAAGTTGCCTAAGATCAAACAGTTTTCGTAAAGTTGCAGAGCTCCTTGTTTTATAGGTTGCACTTTGCACCTTACTTCACACCTCCCACAAGCAAAGGAGTATTGATGAGACACTCATACTTCAGCGACACCAGTAGAGAAACTATTCACTTCTTAACAAAAGGACACTCTGCTGCACCAGTGTAATTTGTAGAGTAAGTAAGCAGTATGCTTCTGCAGAATTTGTGTTATGCAAGATAATCTTGGATAAAAACTCAATTATTAGGTTAGCAATATTTTGCTTCATTTATGTTTTTCATCCTTTAGTTGTGTAATTGGAGACTCATTTGAGCAGAAAATGTCATACAGGAAAACTGTGAAAGTGGATGTGTGTAGCAGCTGCATGTGCTGCGTTCGCAACCTTACAGGGTGGTAAGGGTGTTTTTAGGGTTTAGGGGTGGGTAAGAGAATGGGGTGGTATGGTTACAGACGAGGGGGGTTTGAGGACTGCCCCAAAAATAAAATATTTATTTGTATAATACATTTAAAAAGGAGATGGGGCTGCTGGCTTCCCCCAATTTACAAAAAAGTTTATATATATATTTTGGCACTTGGCTTTCAATTTATCTATAACGGGACTAGCGATCGTTTCTGTGCACCAGTTTCGGTTGGTGGAAGTGACCGGTTTGTTTGCCGAACTATGTTTTGGGGATATATATATATATATAGGTGTGAACAAGGCAGGGGATCCTGCCGAAACGCGTTACAGCCCTGAAAACGTAACAAATAAAGCTTACTTGAATACTGTGGTGGTGTCGGAGTCTGGCTTGATGATCTCGTGTGCCGGAAGTGTTTGGAGATATATATATATATTTATAGATATAGATATATTATATATATATATATATCTATATATCTATATATATATATACATATAGCAGGTGGCCTGGTCGCAGGAAAATAAACCATGGATGGATAATGTAATATCATGGCATCGATATAGCGATGATTTGTTTATAGTTTGGAGTGGGTCCATAGAATTAGCAGTGGAGTTCATTGCGCATCTGAACAACAATAGTGTCAATCTACGATTCACAGGGGAAGTAAGTCCAAGGACAGTTAATTTTCTAGATCTGAAGGTCAGTGCAGCTGAAGGCAGACTTAATATGTCATTGTATCGCAAACCAACAGCAGGTAATTCGACCCTGCACACGAGGAGTAGTCATCCACCCAAACAGATCAGAAGTATTCCCTCTGGTGAATTTTTAAGATTAAAGAGGAATAGCACCAGGGATAGCGACTTCAAATTAGCAGTGAAAGGCAGTTGCGACAGATTTGTGATGCGAGGCTACGACAAAGAACTGTTAGAGACAACACTTAAAAAGGTTGAAAAGATTCCTAGACAACAGCTATTGAAGGATAAAGATAAAAAGAACAAAGATGAGACGACAGTTAAGTTCAGAATGATTACGACATTTTCAGAAGATGCTAATCATCTTAGGAAAATATTGAGAAAGAACTGGCACATCCTTAAACGGATGGGGTCATTGGTCCGGATTTACCAGCAGTTCCCCAAATAACCTTTAAGAAGGCAAGGTCAATAAGAGACCACCTAGTGCAAAGCTATCTAGAAAAGAAGTCAAGTAATAAGGAAACCCTCAAAGAAATGAGGGGATTTTTCCCATGTGGGAAGTGCAAAGCCTGTATTAGCAGCAAGAGAATATTATCGTATGGCATACCAGGTTTAAAAAAACGCAAAACTATAAACAGGTTTCTTACTTGTAACACCGCTTATGCGGTATATTGCTTGACATGTCCATGTGGACTTAGATATATAGGAAGCACTATTCACCCAACTAAAGTTCGGATTTTGGAACATATGCGTGCCATAGCTAAAAGTAATGCCACGTATCCAGTCGCCAGACACTTTGCCGAAAAACATCAGAGTAATAGGGATGTATTACAATATTTTGGCATAGATTTTGTACCGCCGAATGCAAGAGGAGGCGACAGGATTACCAAACTTCAAAGGTTAGAGTCAAGGTACATTATTGACCTGCAGACAAAAACCCCAAAAGGGATGAATAGTGGGGAAGAATTTGCTATACACTTAGGGGATTGAATTTGGGTCTGTGTGGGCAATGAAATGTAAAGTCACAAATTGACAATATGTAAGCCGATATATGGCTGGAGTATAGGTAGGAACTTTTTGAAATAGAAATGAATTGTAAATGTACTTATGTAGATTCTGTTTGAATTAAGGAAGTGATTAAATTTGACATGTATATGGACAGGATGAGTGGTAAGCCGATACAAGGCAGTATTCCATAACTATTTAGTTGTTATTATTGATGAATTTAATAGAAGTATTTGAGGGACTGAATTTTCAAATAAAACCATTTCAATATGGCGGATGTGATCACTAGGTACGCTAGTCCATTGTCGACATTCATATGTGCCAAATGATAAGCCTCTAATAAAATATTGCGAGATGTATGTGACACAGGACAAGCGGCATGCCGATACACGGCAAGATAGCTATCATGAATTTAATTGAAAACATGTTCATGGAGAGTGCAGAGAAAGGGAGTCTATTTGAAGGACTGTATCATGTTACTAATCAGACACCGTTCCAATATGGCGGCTGTGATTACTCTGTACATTAGTCCATCGTTGATACTCATGTCTACCATGTGACAATCTACATTTATAAAAAAAGCATTCTTTTTGGCGTGCATGTTAAACATCGAAAAAGGCACAAGCTGAAACGCGTCTGTTTGCTCTGAATAAACGGATTGTAAATTGCCCCCGTGAGTGCTTTTTCCTTGACGAGAGGAGGAGAAAAAGGAGCGTTTATATATATATATATATATATATATATATATATATATACTTGAAGATGGAGGATCACAAGAAAACAACAGCCAGCCAGGGCAAAAATCTGGATCCCAAAGGATACAATGAGTCACAAAGAAATAAAATATCCAAGAAAGAAGTGACTCAAACAGATAGATTCACCAAAGAACAAAATATATTTCAACTACAACGTTTCAGCTTCCGCCTTCCTCAGGTAGTACAAGATGGTTTGCTCAGTGGCTGCACAGATGACACAGCTGAATTTTCAAAAAGCATCATGAGTGAAGATTCTATTTGGAATGTGGAATCAATGCAGTCCTGAGAGCTCTTGAGATATGCAGTAATCAGGTTGTATTATCAGTAATGTTCAGTCCATCTGGATGCAGTGATTTTAAACGGTACATCCAGAAGTTTTCTCTGGAGTCCAGTAGTTCTTCCTTTGAGACATGTTCCACGGGGAAAATCTTCAAATCTGATAGTAAATGATCCACAAGGTTAAAATGATTGGCTACAGGCTGGTCAATTTTCTTATTAATTATTGCCGATTTGTGGTTCCTGAATCGTGTACGGAGGTCATTCACTGTTTGGCCTACATATTGTTTTTTACAGCTTTGCCGTTGGCACTGAATCACATAAATAATGCATGTTGAGCGACATGTAAGATGCTGTCTTATTCCATAGGTCCTTCTTGTAACAGAACTAGTTACTGATGATGTTTGTAAAAGGTATTCACACGTGATGCACCTTTTAGAGTCACAGCAATGAACCCCTGCATTTGTTACAACTTGCTTGAGTTCAGCTCTCACAATAAGAGATCGTAAATTTGGAGCTCTGCGGTAAGCAATGACTGGCGGTTTTGGAAAAACCTTTTGCAATTTTTCACAAGTAGACAGTAAGGGAAATGTTTTTGCATTATATTTCTGTAGTTGGGAGCTGATGGATGATAGTCAACCACAAATGGAGTTCTGTCACTTTTGTTTCTGCCGTTGGTATTCCAAATAAGTGCTTCTCTGGGTAACTGCAAAGACTTGTCAATTTGTTGCTGTATGATATGCAGAGGATAGCCTCGTCTTTTAAATAATGTAGCAAGCTCCTGTAGATGGTCTTTACAGGTTTCCTCATTGCTGCAGATGCGTCTTATTCTGAGTGCTTGGCTGTAGATGATGCTCAGTTTACAGAACTACTCTACTCTTCCCTAGATTGTTGCTTCAAGAACTGGAGCACGGACCACAATTAGGTGCAGGTAAGATGTTTTTATTTCGCTCTCTCAAACAGCAGCCATGACGCGTTTCGACCCCGGAGGGCCTTGATCACATGACGCGCATCACAGTTAGAGGTTTGCCTTTTAAACCATTTTTTTAAATTTCCTTAAAGTGACATGTGCAACATTTCGTAAGGTAACCTTAAACATAGAAAAGATACTCTCCGTTTACATAAATAGGATATATATATATATATATATATATATATATATATATATATATATATATATATATATATATATGTGGGATGGGATAGTATAGTGATATATATATATATCCAAAACATAGTTCGGCAAATAGTTCGACAAACAAACTGGGCTCTCCCACGAGGTGGAACCGGTGTGCACAGAAACGTGCGCTGATCCCGTTATAAATAAATTGACAGCCAAGTGTCCAAATGCTGGCACAAAGAATCTTGCACTCCACAACTTAAAAGTTTCCGTTTTTTAATTGCAGACGTGTTTCAACCAACAGGTCTTCATCACAGCCTGACAAACATTGTGCTCAACCACCTTATAAAACATACTGCAAATGATAAACATGTGCACCTCATTTGTGGTTTTTCCAAATTACACAGTCATGCTGTAGTCATCGAAATGAAGACAAACTAGATACTAATGTTTTCCATGTTTAAACAAAAATGATTACCAGCAAAAGGGGGGCGGAAATCCGTCATACAGTAATCACTATAAAGTCAATTTTGTCACTCATTCCAAAGCACAACTCAATGCGCTTAAGAAAAATAATATTCTCGTAGCGGGGAGGAAGGGAAGAAAGCAAGTGCACTGATGCAGGTTGATAATGGCATTTGTAACATTGTAACATGGAGGGCATGAAAAGCAGTCAATGGTGTGCATCGGGCTGGTGCCGGCATCTGATACCGCCATTTGTATTGGCTTTTGAAAGAAGAACAGATAAAATGCTGCAAATGCAAGTAGCAAATTATACAGCAAATCCTGAAAAAGAAATACAAATTCAGTAATGTTATTTGTCAGTCAATCAGTTTTGATTTTGACAATACATGTCATAAAAGTAATTTGTTATATGAAATATGGATATATAAAGATAAAAACAGTAAAATATCATACATGCGTAAACACATACGGGTGGAGCATCAACTCAGCATAGTACAACAAAACAAAATACATATCATAAAAACAATGTAGTAAATAAAATATAGATGTATGAAGATAAAAACAGTAAAGTGTCATAGGGGCAAATACACATAAAGGTGAAGCATCAGCCCAGCATAGTTAAACAGGACAGAATCCTCAACATAGCTCCGTCAAACAAGATGGTTCCATTAGGATTCCAGTATCACTTACTTACTGTTTCACTAAGGAGCACAGCGTTTTTGATCTTATAATCCACATCTATTTAAAAAACTTAGCAACGGGAATTGCATAGTGTAGAGAGGGATTTGTGCACAGTATTGTCAAAGCAACACTGCTAACTCTGGTACCTAGATTCTTAGAAGTCTGTTTGAGCCATTTCTTATACGGCCCACATAGGCTGGACAGACAAATAGCACATGGGAGTAAGTTTCAATTTGGTCTACACAGTTGGGGCATTTATTGTCGTCAGAAGAAGACCATTTAGATGTAAAGGATTTTAATGGGAGTGAGCCCACTCGGAATTGAAAATATAATCTCCTATCAAAGGGCTTCGATATTGTGTCCCAGTAGAGCTCAAACCGTGGGCAAGTTTAAATTCTAAAGATCTCCCAGTCAGTGAGGTACTCTCACTTGTTCTAATAATATTTCGGCCAACCATTTCCCAGTAGCATTCTTTCATTTTTTTCTTTAGTGGGAAACTGAGTACTGTGTGGGTTTTTCCATAGATTCTGCATTCCCATATTAGACAGAACACCTTTGATGTCACAAAGCCAGCTGATTTTAAATGAGCAGTCAGCCTCAATGACATCCCTAAGGGCAACAGCATAGTTGGCCAGCTCAGGGGTAGACCATATTCTACGCCAATATAAAATAGGGTTTAGTCTTGCTGTGTCTTTTTTTTTTGTGGTATATTTTTATTGAGAAGTACATGTCAGTTTATAAATAATACATTAAAAAAGGAGTATAAACAAATCAAATTATGGCCACACAATAAATTACTATGAAATGTTAACTTCTCAGATTTCTAAATATAAAAAAGATAATACAGATATCAAAAGATACAATAGCTAAGGTACTCATAAAACCTGGAAAGGAAGGAATAGGAAAGGTGGACTACGGAGGAGATGATATAGATAGTATACAATATGTAGTAAACCATGTATTATAGATAGTTGGAAGATAGTAGCGATAATATCATACAAATATAATATTTCAAGTGAAGATATTCCCACTAACTCAACAATTTCCAATAGGTGAACGGTAAGTCCTAATTCAAAACACAGTGTTACTGGCTAAAGCATCAACAGTCCTAATGATAACATCAACAGCATGAATGTAAGTAATGATGGTAATGAATTAATAAGGAAATGAAAAAGAAGTGATTCCCTTATTGTAGTTCCTAATTAGATGAAAAATCTGAAATATTACCAGATATAGAATTTTTATTAGCTAGAAAGGGGTTCCAAATTTGGATGAAAGTTCCAACATTGTCCTGCAATCTATAAATGAGTTTTTCATATGATGCTATTTTATACATTTCAATAAGCCATTCATCATGTGTTGGGCATTGTGGTGTTCTCCAATGTCTTAATATACAAATTTTTCCTACAGTGAGTGCTATAGCTATCAATCGTCTTGTATGGTTTGTGAGATTTGGGAGATCAGTAACATCATGTAATAGAACTAATTTTTCCGTTCTCTGTGTAGAGAGGCAGTTATGGAAGACCAATATTCCTTCAAAATTGGGCATCGGAATAAAATGTGTAGTATATCGCAGTCCTCCTGTGGGCACCTCCAACAGGTAGATTGGTGTAGTAAACCTGCTGACTTGAGTTTTTGTGGTGACCAGTACCAGTTATGAAGAATTTTGAAAAGAGTAAATTTCATTCTGGCCTCTCTGATTCCCTTATCCATGTTCATAATAACATCCTCCCATTCCTCATCGGAATAAGCGACAGTAATTAACCCTTGCCATTTGACATGAAGTTGTGCTAGTAATGGGTATGAGTGTAATTTATGTACTATGAGATTATAAAATCCAGAGACTGCGCCTTTGAATTTCCCCCAAATTTTTAAGTATTGTAACACTGGGGAATCCTCAACTATCCAAGGAAATGGTCCTAGTCTACGAAATAGGGCTTGTTTTAGTTGTAAGTATTTCCCCTCTTGGGAGGGAGGGAGTTGAAATTCTATCTGAAGCATTTCAAAGGTTTTAAGCTCACCTTCTAAAGTGAGTAAGTGATCCAATGTTAGAATACCTGAGGTCTCCCATATATCCCAGGATATAGTCTGTTTACCTATTCTAATATCAGCGTTATGCCATATGGGGGCCTTTCCATGCAGTCTTGGGTTACTCTTAAGGAGTTTGTGGGCATGTATCCAAATCTTAAGCATAGATTGAATAATAGGGTTGGGAGTTTGTAAAGCAGGTGATTTATGAGTGTAAAACATGTGCAAACCTGAAGTTACCTGTACAGTTTGTCTTTCAATGAGAACCCATAGTGGGGGATCATCCTGTCTGGGCCAAAGATAAACCAATTGAGATAAATGGAGGGCTGTATAGTAATGCTCAATACACGGTAAACTAAGACCCCCATATCACCTGTGAGCAATCAATTTTGAGATTTTAAGTCTAGGTCTCAGGGATCCCCAAATAAAGGTTTTAATACCTTTGTCAATATCTCGCAATATTGATATTTTAACTGTCAAAGGCAACATACCTAAAACATAAGTGAAACGGGGCACTATAATCATTTTCACTGCCTGTACTCTACCCCAAAAAGACAAGTTAAGATGGGACCATTTTTCATACTCTGACTTCGTTTTGGCAATAAGTGGATCCAAGTTATCTTGAATCATACGTTCTAAACCTGTGTTGATGTAAATACCTAAATACTTCAGGCGGTCCACTTTCCATTGAAAATTATAGCCCAAAATAGCTGCTTTCGTTGTACCCCTGGACAATGGTAGAGCTTCACTCTTATTCCAATTGACTTTGTAGCCAGAAATGATTGAGAAGCGAGAAATGGTAGACATGAGTCTAGGGAGTGAAGTAGGCAGATCAGTAAGTGTGAGCAATATGTCATCTGCATAAAGAAGTATTTTTGAGATCCCTGCTGGTGTAGGAATGCCTGCTATTTGTGAACACTGTCTTATTGCCGCAGCCAGCGGTTCAAGTGCAAGAAGGAACAAAAGGGGCGATAAAGGGCAACCTTGGCGGGTTCCTCTTTGCACTAAAAAAGATTTTGAAAGGAAACCCCCACAATTCACTTGTGCGGATGGTGTTTCATATAACCATTTGACCTTAGAGATATATTCATTGCCTAACCCCAGCCTATGTAGTGTACGGAACATATAGCTCCATTCAATACGGTCAAAGGCCTTCTCGGCATCTAAGGATAAGGCTACTCTGTCTTCTCCAGCATCCTTGGAAAGCCAGAGTATGTGAGCCAAAGTGCGTAGATGGTTACAAGAATTTCTGCCTGGCATGAATCCCACTTGAGAATTATGTATGAGCTTAGCGATAACTTGTTTGAGTCTTTTGGCGAGAATGGTGGCTAATATCTTTGAATCTGTATTCAGAAGGGAAATTGGACGATAGTTACTGCAGTATAATGGATCTTTCTCAGGTTTGGGAAGGACCGTTATGATAGCTTTATTTGTGAGAGAGGAGAGGCTACCAGTTTCCTCTGCTTCTTTATAGGCCTCATAAAGGGCGTCTGTTGCTTCTGGTTTTACCCAACGGTAAAATTCCCCAGGAAAACCATCTTCTCCTGGTGCTTTATTGTATGGAAGATTAGAGATTGCTTGGGCAATTTCATCTTTTGTTATTTCGCCTGCCAGTATGAGCCGATCCTGTTCATTGAGGCGGGGGAGTGTTATTTTATCAAAAAATTCCTGATCTTTGTGGTGATCATCATCAACCTCTGAGCTATATAACTTCTCATAATAATCTGCAAATGTATTAGCTATTTCCTGAGTCTCAGTTATTAGCTTACCATCAGAATTATAAATAGCTGGAATAGCTGTCATAGCTTCTCTCTGTTTTAATCGTGCCGCTAGTAAACGGCCAGCTTTTTCTCCTTGTTCGTAATTTCGAGCCTTAAGTCTATATAACATATATTCTGCTTTCGAAGTATATAGTGTATTAAGCTCCATTTTAGCCTTTTCCAATCTACATCTGGAAGCTTCGGTTGGATTGGTAAAATGAGCATGTGTCAGGGTTTTGATATCATTTTCTAAAATAGTCTGTTGTTCTGTTCTACGTTTATTGGCTATGGCAGAATCTCTCATAATTTGCCCCCTAATGGTGGCTTTTGCAGCTGCCCATAAAATTTGTGGAGAAGAAACTGAACCTTTGTTGTCTTTCATATAAGTAGTCAAATGTGATTGTAATTGTGATTTTTCTGTCGGTAGTTTGTATCGGGATATGTTTAAACGCCATGGTTTCCTACAAGGGCGTTTCAGACCCAAATCAAACTGTAGACTGATAGGAGCATGGTCTGAAAGTGCAATTTCTAAAATATCACAATCAAGTATATGTGGTATGATAGAATGTGAAATAAGGAAATAGTCTATTCTAGAATAGGAATCATGTACTGCAGAATGATATGTAAACCCCTTATCTGAAGGATGTAGTAAACGCCAAATGTCAGTCAACCCATGATCTTCACGGATGTCTCCCAGTATCGCTCTATCTCTGCCATGTGTCGTGTCTAGGGGGCCCGTTCTGTCTAAGATCACATCCGGGGCAAGATTCCAGTCACCCCCAGAGCTATTTTGGAAATTCCCATCTCTGTTATAATTCTGTTTAGATGAAGGAAAAAAGGAGCTTTGTTTCCAACGGGGGCATAAATAGACCCCACTCCTAATATGTTATTACCGATTTTAAGCTTGGCTAAAACAAACTGACCATCTTCATCTGACCAGGACTGTAGTATTTGACATTGTATTGATTTCCGTATCAGAATGGCTACACCACATTTTCTAGTAATAGTATGGGATATAGGATCTCCTGACGTGTGAGAAGGAGGTTTGCAGCTGTAAAGAATCTGGCCTACCCAATCTCGTTTTAATTTTTCAGATTCTATACCGGATAGATGTGTCTCTTGAATGAGAGCAATATCTGTATGTTTGGAGGCTAAATAGGAAAGAATTTTCTTCCTTTTAATGTAATTAGTAAAGCCATTGACATTGATGGACACAATGTGCATAGGACTAGTTGTCATGATGCTGATTGGAAATGTTAGAGTATGTTTGTATTGTGTGAGAATGTATCAAAGAGGGTAAAAAGGAAAAGGAAGGTTGATAAATGATGTGGGAATATGGTAATGGAAAATTACTGAAGCGAGAGAGAAATTTTTTTTTTTTTAAATAAGTATAATTAACCTGAAACCAATATGTGCAAATATGATCACAAAATATTGTTAATACTAAACTTCAATTGGTGTAAGTACACCGTTCTACCTGCTAGAAAGGAAAAGAACACTACAGATCAAACAATGTATATCTTTCGTCGGTGAGTCTAAACCTCAATGCGAGACGCAGACTCCGCAGGGGAGAAAACCACATGTGGTAAACAGATTATGAAAAGAACCAAGCCATGGAGTTATAAAGTCCATCTAGGAGATTTGTATATACAAATACAGTATGAGATATACATGGTGTATTGAACAACAATGTAGGAGAAAAGGAAATGAATAATATCCAACAGAGGTAATAACTGGAGTAAAACAGTAATAAAATTATATTAATACATAGCATGCATATATACTCATCTAGCTGGAAGAAGCAACAGTGGAAGGTTTAGCATCAGATACTTTATCAAAAGACGTGGATGACTTCAGAGGTGATCTCGATTTGTCTCTGGTATTTTCCTGTGTGAGTACTTCTACACAGTGGACCACTTGATCTCTGTCAGACTGTTTCTTAAATGTACGGACGTGTAATCTACCAGTACGGTGGGTTTGAGGATCATTCTGTAATTGAAGTTGACTGTTCATAGTTGTTTGGGTCAGGGGTGGCGGTGTTAAGTCCATGTGATGGTCCTCTAAACTGTCCAGGAAGCGTAACCAGATCTTCAGGCTCTGTATAATATCTTGATTTCCCATCCATTGTGATCCACATTGTAGCAGGTTCTAAAAGACCATATTTAATATCCCATTTCCAAAGTCTTGGCCTAAGTTGCAGGAACGCTTTTCGTTTGGCATTGGTTTCAGTGGAAAAGTCCGCAGCAATAAATACTTTATGGCCTTCTAAGTCATAAGGACCATGTTTACGAGCAGCTGTTAGTATTTGACGTACCTGTTCATGACGTAGGAGACACGCAATTATTGGTCTAGGTCTAGATTCAAGGGTTGAAGTTGAAGTTCTTGATCGAATCCTGTGAGCTCTCTGCAACTCAAGGGGATGCTCAAAAGATATGTTCAGTAGCCGCGGTATCAAGGTTAGTAGCAAGCTCTTCACATCATTATTAATTTCCATTTTTTCTGGAATTCCATAAAAGCGAACATTATTTCTTCGGGCCCTGTCTTCCAAATCTATTACTTTTTGTTTTAAATGCCATATATCTGGACCCCAACACTCTGCGTTATCTAATCTTTCTTCCAAAAGGGTGGTTCGTTTATCTAGAGTTTCCACTTTGGTATGAAAAGAGTTTAGGTCCATCCTTATTGACTTCATTTCTGTCGCGAGATCTGAGATTTTGACATCCATAGATCCCAATCGTTGACCCACAGCAGAGATCTCTTTTAAAATAAGGTCCATAGAAGCAGTATCTTGTGGGACAGTAGTAGAAGTGCCCGAAGGTAGAGTATTCCCTACTACTTGTGTAAACAAAGGCTTTCTATTAGGTTTTCCACTGGCCATACTGTTATACTTCAATGTTAGAGAAAACAAGAAATAAGTGCTGCCTAGTAACCAAATATGATATCCAGTCGCCTCACAACGCAGTTGGGTAGTAGCACTACAAGCACAAATACATATTTGGATATGGACAGACTTCTGGGATTCTCAAAAATTATGGCTGCATGTTTTCAAATAAGGGGTGCTCAAAAACAGTCTATTAGAAATGTCACTCGGCTTTCCCTGTTTATCTAAGTTCGCTCTGCACTCTTTGCTGGTAGGACTTTCCTTGTCTTCTTAAATGTGTAGCAGAGGCTAAGCTGTCAAATGAAGAGAAATACCTTAGGTTTGAAAGTTCTCATATGCTTCCCCTGCGCCCTGTGAGAAGTACAAGAGTAATGCAAAAACACACAGCAGCCTTTCCACTTCAAGAAAGGGAATTCCACTTAAGTCTTCAGAATCAGGTTGTGTTTCCTGACCGAATGAGTAATTTTTCACAGACTTCTGGGATTCTAACAAACTATGACTGCATGTCTTTAAAACAGGGGTTGCTGAAAAACAGTCACCGGGCAATCAGAAATGTCACACAGCTTTCCCCTGCTGTGTTTCCTGACAGAATGAGTCGTTTTATCAACAGACTTCTGGGATTCTAAAAAAGTATGGCTTCATGTTTTCAAACAAGGGGTGCTAAAAAACAGGGTATCAGAAATGCCACACAGCTTTCCCCTGCCTAGCCATATTCCCTCTACACTCTCTGCTAATAGGAATCCCCATGTTACGTAGCAGAGACTAAGCTGTCAAATGGAGAGAGATAAATACCTCAGAGTTGAAAGTTCTTATATACTTCTCCTGTGTCCTGAGCAATTCAAAAACAATTCAAAAACAGGCAGCAGTCTTTCCACTTCAAGAAAGGGAATTTCTCTGAACTCTTTAGAATCAGGCTGTTTCCTGACAGAATGAGTCGTTTTTTTCACAGATTTAGGGGATTCTAAAAATTATGGCTGCATGTTTTCAAACAGGGGTTGCTGAAAAACAGAGTATCAGAAATGCCACACAGCTTTCCCCTTTTCAGCCAAATTCCCTCTGCACACTCTGCTGACAGGAATTCCCATGTTACGTAGCAGAGTCTATGCTTCTCCTGTGTCGTGTGAGAAATACATCAGCAATTCAAAAACAATTCAAAAACACACAGCAGTCTTTCCACTTCAAGAAAGGGAATTTCTCTTAACTCTTTAGAATCAAGCTGTTTCCTGACAGAATGAGTCTTTTTCACAGACTCTCTCAGCTACAGAAATGGTGCTCTAATTTTCCCTCCACACTCTCTGCTGACAGGAAAACACCTGCCCTTCCCCTCTGCCAGTGTGAAGAATTCAACCAAAGTTCAAGAGTAATTAAATTCCCCTGGAGTTGCCTCTGTGTTTAAAAGCAAGGAAAGTCACTTATCTCTTGAGCAGCTGACTGTTTCCTGACAGAATGATTTGTGAATCTCAGCTGAAGGAAAGATGGGCTTCAGGATTTCATTGAAGAGCTCGGTTTAACTGAAATTTCTCATGTGAAAAATAACCTCAAAGTTACCGTGCTGTTGTCTTATTCATGTTGCTTTCATTCTGGCTCCAAGGACACCTGTTGACAGCTGAATTGAAGAATTCTCCCCTCCGGAGCCCCGGAGCTCTACACAGAGGCGGCCATTTCAGTCGGTGGCCAGACTCCGCCCCCCCTTGCTGTGTCTTACAGCAATTTTCTTCCTAGATCAATAAGCATAGGTGTCAAAGGAGTGCTTTGTGATAAACTAGTGATCAATCGAAGGAACCTATTCTCTGCTGTGGCAAGTGGTGTCAATTTCTCAAAACCCCATAATTCCGAACCATATAAGACCGAACTCACCACTTTTGTATGGTAAATCTGCAATACCGGACTGACCGGCATTGTCAATGATGTTTTAAATTCTTTAGTTCGTGCACCTGCAATTGATCAAGCATTTCGCTTCTTGTTAATATATTGGCGGATGGTCGTGCTATGATGTTTTAAATTCTTTAGTTCGTGCACCTGCTAACTGACGATGTTTCAATGCCATGGTTTCTATCTGGGGCTTCCAGCTCATTTGTTTTCTAATATAATTCCTAGGTATGTAAATGCATCTACCTGTTGTAAGGGCTCCCTGTCTAGATTAATTGTACCCCTAAATGATCTATGCTAATTAAAAGCCATACATTTTATTTTGGTTGTATTGATTTCTAACCATTGTATGCTGCAGAAATCTTCACATCGGGAGAGTGCACGCTGCAGGCCACTTGGGGTTTTTGAGATTATGAGCGTATAGTCTGCAAACATTTGGATCAGGGTCTTTATACCTGCTAAGACCGGGGCGTCTGATGGTAGCATAGTTAATAACTGAGAGACTCCATTTATAAATAGAGAAAATAGTGTTGGATCCATAACATACCCTTGACGTACCCCCTTTTCAACTGGGAAGAGATCGGTGACATTGCACTGTGTGCCCCATCAAACATGTGCAAAATTGTTCTCATGTAACCTGACAATTAGGGATAACAGGTCAGTGGGCATTCCCAGAACCTGAAGGACCAACCACAGCTTTTTATGTGAGACTAAGTCAAAATCTGACTTAAGGTCTACAAAAGCGTCATAGATGCTGCCCCTTCCTAGCACGACCATCCGCCAATATATTAACAAGAAGCGAAATGCTTGATCAATTGTACTGACGTGTGCTTGGAAGCCCGCCTGAAAAGGGGTTAGGATATCATTGGTAGTGATCCACTCCTGGACCTTTGCCAGGACTAGGCGAGGGACTAGGCGAGCTACCACCTTTTGAATTGAATCTATTAGACTTATAGGCCTATAGTTTCCTGGCAAAGACCTATCACCCTTTTTATAGATCGGTATAATCTTCGCGCCCCTCCAGGAGTCAAGAATAAGGGCACCATGGGCTATAGCATTTGCTAGAAGCATTATGTAACTGGCCCACTGATCCTTGTCCTGCAAAATTACATCAGCCGGAATGCTGTAGAGTCCGGGGGCTCTCCCCCCGCGTTTACGCTAAGGGCAGCTCTCACATCTGCTACTTCAAAGATTAGTTCGACTGTATGCAGAGGTATGACAAAGAGCTCGCTTTCTTGTTCATCTTTATTGGCATATTGTCTTGCAAAGTGTTCGACCTGAGCGTCAGGGGCAACATGATTTTGCAGAGGTAAAGATTGCCCCCTTCCCCATTTTACTAATTGCCAAAAATATTGGAGGTTGTTCCTTGAACATGCCACTTTAAGATCCTGCCATCTATTTTCATCCTAATCCTTTTTTGCGCTATCCTGCGCTGTCTTGTTGAGTTTCCGTGCTTTCTGGATAGTACTTGGGGGCATATTAGCAAGACCGGCGATAAAATCATTGCCGTTTTAGCGGCAGGAAACTGCCGCTAAAACGGCGATAATGGGCTTGCTAATATGCTTTATAGAATTCCAATAGAAGCCCAGGTTAGATGTCCTGCACATCTAACCTGGGCTTCTATTGGAATTCTATAACGCATATTAGCAAGCCCATTATCGCCGTTTTAGCGGCAGTTTCCTGCCGATAAAACGGCGATAATTTTATCACCAGTCTTGCTAATATGCCCCTTGATTTTTTTGATTTTATGGCCTCTACTCGGAGCCTACATGCTTGCTTACATTCTGTATTGAACCAATGATGCTGTGTCATAACAAAGTTAACCTTAGCACTAGGAGGTCTAAGAAAGTAGATTCGTAGTTTAGCAAATAGTTTGTTATGGGCAATTGTCATGGCATCGAATGTCACTGTATTTGGCAGGTGCGCCTCTAATTCCGCTAACGCAAGCTCAACACCTCTATTAATGGTTGGTGGACAATATATCTGGCTTTTCCACTACCTTAGACCATTTGACTCATCTCATATCGTTGGAGGTTAACAAATCTCTAGTAGATGTCAAATTGGAGGGAGTATTTATCTCCCTGGGTTTCACAATTTTGAATATGGAACTCAATAGATTGTGGTCACTCTCGACTCTCTCTAATATAGCCATATTGATGAGCGCAGGCCACAATTTCAGGTCGGTTAGGAGATAATCTGTTCGATTTGCATGATATCCATTATTGTAAGTATTGGCCCCCCTGTCTATCAGATATGGTTCTCCCACCTGCTGCCCTAACACTCCTTTCCAAACAAAAAGCTTTAAGTTGCATAGCTGCTTCTGTCCATCTTTTGTTCGGTGCTAGTTCAAGACCGGGGATGCCCCAAAGTGCATCTTCCTCCCCTGCTAGATCATTATTGTCTCTATCAAGTGGCTCAAAAGTTGAGTTTAAATTCCCAGCTATTACTGTGGAAGATGTGTCTGAAAATTTGTCTAACAGCTCGTCTAGGGCCATCACAGTCGTAGACCTCTGTCCACCTCTAAGACCTCTCGCATACACATTATAGACGTCAATATTTCCGTAAAAGCTGCTCTGCAACCGGATGGCAAGAATATTCAGTAATGTACCAACAGTGAAATAAAATTTAAACTATACAAACTTGACAGTGTTGGACCAAGAGGCATATTAAATATAACTTTATAACTCAGAATTAATTAATTTGGCAGGAGGCATCTTTCATCTCAACAAACCCGAAGTTACTACTAGTCAGTAATAGACCTGTGACTGAAGACCTTTTAATTGCATTACTGACCCATCTTCCCACAACGCCCCCCTTGAAACCTTGTACACCTCGTATCCTTGCACCCTATGACGGCGATGTACACTGTCTGCTGGCAGGAGCAGTATGTTACACTGGGTTCATGTCGTCTCCCTGAATGTTGTTAATGTTTGATTGATGTGCGCTGTGTCACCTTGTGGATGTAGCACCACTAAAATGCATGTATACTGTAATGCAAAACACAATAAAAAAAATGTTTTTTAACAAAAGCAATGCGTGATAAAGGCATTGCGTTGTAATGAATGCATGATAAAGGCATGCGTTGTAAATGCATCTGTGGAAGTGTCATAGAACTGTCCCAAGCAGACATCAACAATGAAACATTCTAGAATGCCTATTGTTGGTGATTGTTAGCAATGTAGAACTGGGTAAAGAGAACTGCCTTTTTTGATTACACTGCATGGCCCCCTTGAAGGCGAGACCTTAACAACTGTAGGGCCAATAGATTGAGATGATGCCATGTGTACATCAATTACATCATTTTCACGCAGTCACCCATGCATAAAATGTGAAAAAACATAATTACACATATAATGCACTAAAAAGGTTACAGTTTCACCCACCCCTATTCAGAAGTTCAATTGCCCACTGGAGAGCTCTGTAAAAAGTGCAGGTCATGAGGCCATATCTAGGGCTGACCTAGCTATGCGTCCTTCTACAGTTTCTATAACTAGAACCAATGATACAGAGAATGCTAACAGCTATTGTGTAAGCGACTATAGACACATCACTGAGTGATGCGAACTGCGAACTTTACAAGTGCTTTTATTATTGGCTAGGAGTGTCATGTTTTTTTTTTAAAAAGCGCTGCATACACGCGGTAGGCACACCAGAGCTCTCCTGAATTAAAGCAGCGGTGTGCAACTAACAAAACAACACAACCAAAAAGTACTTTTTAATTATTCACGCATTCTAAGCGTGAAGAAAACAGTTTTACGGATGGATGCATGTCCACATAGATTGTGCATGTCACATAGATTATGCTGCTCTTTCGCCAGAAGGAGGCGCTAGTGTACTTTCCTTAAAAACATAAACGCTTCAATTGAAAATGAGATCGAGCAGGATTCTTAAGAATAGCTCTCTGGGGTTTGAAGATTCCAAATGTCCCATAATTGCAGAGTCCACGTGCAACGTTTACAAATCTGGAAGATCAAGGGCAAGTAAATCAATTGAAACTGGGTGAACGGGAAACTTTGTGTAAAAAAAGAAAAAGGAATTTGCTTTTTAGTGTACACGAAAGAATAGATTTTCTTGAGCTGTGTGGGTGCTCCCATGTCTGATCCATACAGGCGAGTAAAATATGCATGACAGCGGGTTTTTAGGCGCCTCTTATGAGGTGGGAGGCCGACACTGTCCCCCTTCGATGATTTTAGATAAGTTTGGTGACATCTCCTCCTCCTATCGTGTTGTCATCTTTTGTGGCTTCACTCATTTTTGTTGCTATTTTAATTCGACGTTTAGGCTCTGGGGTAGCGCCAGTCACTCAGCAACTAGTTTTATCAGAGTCCTAAAAAAACACTCATTAGATTTCTCACAGGGGCGTTCTGTAATCCGTTTTATTATTAGGGTCACCAGCCTCACGTTTTAAACAGCGGTCAAAGTGCATTAAAAAACAGTAAGGGAACCTTGATGCTGTGAACAATGGTGGCGGGGTGAGTAAGCGTGGGGGCGGGGTCAAAGGTGTGGCTCAAAAACAAAATATTCTGTAACTTTTTTCGGTCTTTCACCTTCAGGTATGTACAAAAAAATAACACACAGCTTAACAGTAAAATAAATAAATGCACATTAAGTTAATCAGCGAGAAATATACTAATGTACCTTATGATACCTCTATTAGTTACAGTGGCGGCTGCAACCGAACGGGGGTGATGGGCGGGGCGGGAGGTATGGGGAAAGGAATGAAAAAGAATAAAAATCGCTTATCTGGGTACAGTCGCTGCCTCTCCTGTTCTCTTCTGACTCCCAGTCCGAAGCAGGAAGCACACAGGCTCCCCAAGCCAATCACGATGCTGCTGTCACCATGACAGCAGCGTCGTCTTTGCTCTGAGTGTCGTCGTTCTGCACTCAGACAGGGACCAAGCGCCTGTGCATGTTCTCCACCCAGCAGTGGCGGCTCCTTCGCTAAGGCGAAGGAGCGTTGCTTCACTGCTTTTTTGCAGTGAAACACAGAGCAAATAAAATGATAATAACTCGTGTTATTATCATATTATTTTCTCCTACTTCCGCCCACAGCTTTGCGTGAGGGGGCGGGGGCAGGGGAGGAGTGGTAGCACCCTCCTAAAGTGCGCAATGACTGCTTGGACGGCCCTTTCGGGCCGACCAAAACAGTCTTGCACACTTTGCATGTTCTCCATGCAGGCTGCATTTGCAGCCTACGTGGAGAACAGGCCTAGGCTTCCAGTCAGCGTCAACGCTGCTAAGGCAGCGTTGTGATTGGCTGACTGGAAGCCTAGGTGTGCTTCCTGTGGCCGAGCGAGGGACGACTACGGAGGAGAGATGCGGCGAGGAAGCGGCAAAAAGGTAAGTTTTACATGTTTTATTTAATTTTATAGCCACTTCCCCCGTGTCCTCCACCCTCCCGCATCTTTCCCCCTACCTAACGCGTCCTCTCCCTTTCCCGCCCCCCTACCTCTGATCCCTGCCAGCCGCCGCTGCCACCCAGGCTGTGCAATACAGCCGGGCAGAGAACATGCAAAGTACGCATGACTGTTTGGCCGGCCCGGGTTGGCCGGCCAAACCGTCATGCGCACTTAGAGAGTGCCAACCACTCCTCCCCCTGCTCTGCACCTCCCAGCCCCACACCTAGAACAGAGCAAGTACAGAAAATTAAAATGATAATAACATTGTGCTATTATCATTTTATTTTTCCTTTTTTAACTGTTCAGAGAGCAGTTGGGCAGCCCTCCTCTGCCTTAGAGGAGGAGCCGCCACTGATTATTTAATGCACTGCAGAGGTCTGTATCTGTAACCAGCCAGCCAGGGAATAGAATCCTAGTTGGAGCAATGGAAAATAGTTAGGGGCGTAACACAGGCTTTATGCCCCTTTAAAAAACACACACTCTCCAGCTCAGCTGGTAACTTCTTTCCAACACCACTCAAAAAGAATAAATCTGTGTCATCAGGATGTGTCAAGTGATTCCATTAATTAAAGCCAATACCGCTTCCCAGCTCCCTTTACATTTGCAGATTGACCCGTTGTACACATTTTCATTTCTTCAGGTAAGCAGGCCCCCTGGAAGAAGCCTTGTTTAGCTGTCTGCTCGCCTTCGGTTTCACAGCGCAGGAGACTCACTGCCTTACATACAGCTGAAGCATTTCAGCTCTCGGAATTAACCGTCCCGGGACGGTTATCTTTTCACAGAAAGTAAGGGAACTATTTATCTTAAATTAAAAAGGTATGGGCGTGTCATGCCCCTCCGATCCTGCCCACTTCGACCACTGGTTTTAAAAAACAACATAACAACATTTTATATATATACAGATATATAAACATACAGGTGCTTTTGGTCAGCCCTCTCCGTCTATTGGCCAGTGTTTTTGCTTCTGCCACCCACAGCGTACAGCACAGGAAATGGGTCCGTCCACTAAAGCCATTGGCTGTCTTCACTGTGCGTGATGGCATTCTACTTGTCCACATGTGCCCATCCAGCTAAAGAGTAGTCTGCTTTAGTGCCAAGGCTGGTGAACCAATGTCTGCTTTCATTTCTGCTTTCATTTCATGTTTTTAAGATTTACTTTTGTGATGAGTCATTTTTCACTATTTTTTGCAAACATATGCATGCCAACTTTAGACTGTGGCATTTTTACTTTTCATTACTTTAAAATGTTTAATACCTATTGCATATTCGGCAAAAATAAATAAAAACTGCAGGTTTACCAATTCCAAGCCTATTGGCCTTGCAGATGCTTGTATTTCATTGCATAACACATTGCAACAAGAACACATTCTAACCTCTCCTTGCATCCCCTTTCTTACATCAGCTTTCCTGAGTTTTATGAGTGTTTAGTTCATGATGAATAGTCCTTCCCCGTTCTATCAAACACAGAGCAGCTCACAATAAGAACATTATTGTTTTCTAGATTCTGACACATACATTTTCTGCTTCATCCACCAGGCTGATATCTATATTTCCAATCTGTATGTTCTTGTTGGATTTTTGAGTAGGAAGCAACTTGTCAGCAAATGTACAATGAGGAACTCTGAGGCATTGAGGCTGAGCCGGATCCTGTTGGCACGCATGTATAAAAAAAAAAAAAAAACTCATAACTTGTAGGTTGGAGGAAATGTGGCTCATGCATAAGCTGCTGACTTTAGAATCAGGGGCCCTCAGTTCTAATCGTGGCTCCAGTCCTGGATTAAAAATTTGAATTCTTCAAAACTCACATAGGGCCAGATGTACCATGGATTTTGCGATCGCAGACTTTGCTATTCCCAAAATACCAGAGTTTGTGACCACAAAATCCCTTTTTTATATGTACTAACTCCATGTTGTGATTTGAAAAAGTTTTCAGTATTGCAACCTAGGGTTTCCAACCCATATCGAACAGAAGTTTGAAAGGGTAGGTAAGGGGCGCTTCTTCCAAATTGTGAGTTGGAACTTGTTTTTTTCCAACAACCCACAACTGTCCTGTACGGAGGTGCTGCCACTTGCTTGGTCAGATAATGTTGCTATCCAATTTGAACTGACACATCCGGATTCCGTTCATGGTAAGGAAGGAGTTAAAAAAAAGGTAGAAACAAGAGCTTGGAAGAAAATTAAGAGCTCAGCACTAGAAGTGTTCCTTAGGGCCACGGCCCCGCCCTTCCTGTCACAGTAGACGAGGCCACTGCCCGCTACACAGAGTGGGTTGACACAGCATGTCATAACCTAGCCTCTGTAAAACTTTGGGCCCCTAAACGCTCTCAGCCTTCAGCCCCCTGGTTCACTGATGAACTAAGGAAACAAAGGGATGCCTGTAAGCGTTTAGAACGCTGCTGGAGGAAAGGCTACAACGTTGTAGATAAAGAGTTATACAAACAGAGCCTTACTCATTATAAAAAGCTGCTGTTTAACACCAAAAAGACCTTTTTTACAGATCAAATTATACAAGCGGAATCATCCTCTAAAGAACTCTTTAGAACTGTAGCTAAATTGACTACCCCTTGTACCCCAACAACTCAGAGTAGTCCTGAACTTTGCGAGGAAATCGCCACCTTCTTTTTACAAAAGGTGAAAGCTGTCGTCTTTGCATTCAGCCTCCCCCAGACTGGAAACATAGGTGAACCAGCCTCGCTGGCAACTACTACAACCGATTTACGACCAACTTTCGACTTTTTTTCACCTCTGGAGAAGCCTGACACGATGAACCTCCTTGCCTCCATTACATCGGGATCCCGCTATGATCCCTGCCCAGTTTCAGTGATCAAACTTGTTCCTGATATTATTGACCCCCATATTTAACGCTATGTTTGAATCCGGTCAGTTCCCTAAGAGTTGGAAAGCAGCGTCCTATCTCCCGCTGCTGAAAAAATCCAATCTTGACCCTAAGGACCCAAATAATTACTGACCAATTTCTCGTCTGCCCCTGCCAGCAAAACCGGTAGAAAGAACCATGAACACCCAATTCAGCGCATTCCTCCAAGCTAATGACATACTAGACCCCACTCAATATGGATTCAGGGCAGGACACAGTACCGAGTCGGGCCTGGTAAAAGCTACAGAAGAACTAAGAGAAGCATTGGACCAGGGAGGCAAGGCTACTCTAATTATGCTAGATCTCTCAGCGGCCTTCGATACGGATCCCCATGACGTTCTGATGGACTGCCTGTCAACATGTGGGGTCCGAGAGAATGCCTGGAACCTTTTGAAGTCCTTCCTAACAGATAGAATTCAAACAGTGGACCTAGATAAAGCCCGCTCTAAACCTTTCTCCCTACCTTGTGGAGTACCACAGGGGTCATCCCTTAGTCCTACCCTTTTCAATGTTTATGTGGCTCCATTGGCGGCGGTGATTAGATCCTTTGGATTTCAGCTGACATCATACGCTGACGACACCCAAATAGTGGTGTCACTACGCCCCGGACAGGAGGCAGAGAAAGGGAAAAGGTTCCACGATTGTATGAAAGCAATCAAGTCATGGATGATGACCAACTGTTTGAAGTTAAACTTCAGCAAAACAGAGGTCCTCATCTTTGGCAATAATGCCAACTTTTGTACCCCAGACTGGTGGCCGGACGAATTAGGGTCTCTCCCAGAACCAACCATGAAAGCCAAAAATCTGGGTGTCATAGTTGACAATAAACTCACCTTCGGGGACCAGGTAAACGCGGTAACCTCTGCTAGTTTCCATCTCCTTAGAATGATAAGAAAAATAAAATCATTCTTGCCAGAGGAATGTCAAAGGATAGTGATATCAGCTCTAATAATATCACGTGTAGACTACTGCAACAGCCTTTACCTTAATATCCAGAGGCAACACCTAAACAAGCTTCAACTAGTGCAAAACGCAGCAGCTAGACTGCTGACTGGGATACCAAAGTTTGTTTCTGTGAACAAAGAAATGAAAACACTACACTGGCTCCCAGTGAAACAATGGGTACATTTTAAATCCCTCTGTATGATCTTCAAGGCCCTTCACGGAATTGGCCCAGACTACCTGAAACGGCGATTCAAATGGTACATCCCCAGAAGAGTTCTTCGCTCCACCGAAGCTAAGAGGATGGTTATACCTCTAGCAAAAAAAGCTAGCTCGGGCGGTAGAAGTTTTGTCACATGCGCCGCTCGGGCATTGAATGAGCTTCCGTTCCATCTTATGAACGCCATGGAGCTGTTGACTTTCAGGCAGGGGCTGACAACCTGGCTGTTTGCCACATAGGTCTATACACACCCTGTAATCAGAAAGACAGTAGCCAGCGCAAGGACACCCTTGGGTAACCGTGCGCTCTAAAAATGCAATTAACATAACATATATTTATTTATTTTTTGAATTTATATAGCGCAAAACTGTCACCCTACGGGTATCCTGGCGCTGTGACTTGCCCAGATGACATTGTGCATAAAGAAGTCTATACGATATGCTTGTAACACTAATTCTTAGGGAAAAGCCACGTTTTTAGGCTTTTTCTAAATGGAAGCAAAGATTTCAGTTGCCTGATATTCAAAGGAAGGTCATTCCAAAGTCGGGAGGCTGCTACCCCAAAGGCTCTGCCACCTGTCCTAGTCTTCTTAAATCTGGTGGTGGTTACCAAATACATGCCTGATGAGCGTAAATTTCTCCCTGGAGTATACCAGGTAAATCTCTCCTGCATAGATATTGGACCTAAACCATGTAATGCTTTGAACACTATACATAGAGATTTAAAATGAATTCTCTCATTTATGGGCAGCCAATGGAGATCTCTTAGAGCTAGAGATGTACAAGACCTGCGCTGCCTGTTTAACGCCAATTTAGCTGCTATAGACTGAATCCTCTGTAGTTTCCGCAATGCTGATTGTGGTGCTCCCAAATACAGGGAGTTACAGTAATCCAACCTACTCAATATTAGACTCCTCAACACTAAGGGTCTGGAGGTAGCAGGCAGGAGCGGGAGGATCTGGCGCAGTGCTCTTAACACAGAGAAGCAAGTACTGACTGTTTTGTTAATCTGTGATTCCAGTTGGAGATTGTCATCCATTAAAACCCCCAGGTTACGTACTGTACTGGCAGGAATCAGTGGTTTATCCATAGGGGTAAGTCTAAATTCGGCAGGATAAGGCCGAGCTATTTTGGCCACAGAGCAGTATACTATCTCGGTTTTTCTCCATTAAATTGTAAGGAGTTTTTCCTGAGCCAGCTGGAGGTCTTAAGCATGCACTCCTGAAATTTCTCAATAGATACTGCCTGGTTTCCTTCTAGAGAGAACACCAGTTGCGTATCATCTGCATAATTAACTAGATCGATGCCGAAGGACTTAATGATTGGGATTAAAGGGCGCAGATAGATATTAAATAAAATAGGGCTTATTGCTGAGCCCTGTGGCACCCGTGTCGCACGGGGGTCTTAGGAGAGGCAAACGGTGGGATAGTTACCACCTGTTGCCTGTCCGTCAGGATACGATTGCAGCCACTTTAAAGCCTGTCCTTTCACTCCGATGTTCTCTAATCTTCTCAGCAGGATCCTGTGATTTACCGTGTCGAATGCGGCCGACATGTCCAGTAGTACCAATACGGACATATTACCATTGTCGGCTCGCATTCTTAGGTTATCCAGGACCGTTGCTAAAGCTGTTTCCGTTCCGTGCCCTGGTCGGAAGCCGAATTGATCCTTGTCCAATAATTGATTTTCTTCCAGATAGAGGGACAGAGACTTACTGACTACACGTTCCAGAATTTTTACTGGATACGGGAGAAGAGATATTGGTCTAAAGCTCGATGGACACTTAGGGGCCGATTCTGATGCGGGTTGGAAAAGCTTCCCGACCGAATCGGTTGGGAAATGGTGTCCGACCCACTCGGATCGGGAAAGTCCGACCGGCGGAGTAGGATGCATCCGGATGCTTCCAGATACGATTTGGTTGAACTCCCATTGACTTCAATGGGAACATTTGTTCCTAACCGCATCAGAATTGGGCCCTCGGTCGGGAGGACACGTTCCCGATCCGATTTGGAAGGAGCAAATGCCGTTAGGAGGCCTTCCTAACCGCATCAGAATCAGGCCCTCGGTCGGGAAGCTTTTCCAACCCGCATCAGAATCGGGCCCTTAGGGTCGAGTGACGGCTTTTTGAGCAGCGGGGTTACCACTGCCTGCTTCCAACCTTCCGGGACTGTTCCCTTTTCTAGTGACTGACAGCAGATCTGCCATAGCCATGGAAATAGTTCCAGCTGGAACTCTTTCCAAATTGCCCTCGTGGAAGAGGGTCCAGAGGGGACCCGGAAGAAACGCTTTGAGCTAAGCTGTTAAATATATCCACAGTGGGAATTTCAAAGCGCTCTAAAGCATGTGGCGGATAGTCCTTGAGTACCTCTTTCTGTTGCTCTGTTGCTGATCTTATAGGAGGTTCCTCATTAAGGGTACTGTCATTATTGGAATTTAGACCACTGACTATCTTATTGATTTTTTCGTCAAAGTGGGTGGCGATATTGTTGCAAAGTTCTTGTGTCGCAGTTACTTTATTGCCCGTACACGTTGGGTTTGATAGATCTTTTATGATGGTGAAGAGCATTTTTGTGCTATTAGGTGCCTGCAGAATTGTTTTGGCATAATACCCTGCTTTGGCCCTTACAATTGCTTCCTTGTATATGGCCTGTAATGACTTCAGCTTAACTTTGTCTGCTTCCTCATATGCCCTTCTCCACATCCTTTTGGCTTGTTTACGTTTTTCCTCAATAGTTTTAGCTCTTCGTTATACCAAGGAGCTGAGGGTTTTTCCTATTCTTCATCCTTTTTTCTGGGGCAATCTCGTCTAGTGTACCCTTTATGTGGTCACAATAAGTCTGGTAGTTTTCATCTACTGATTTGCTGGGCATAAATAAATTGTGTTCTGGAAATGTTGGATGTTTCCTGTTTTTTAATAACTTAGCCCATTCTCTTCCCTTCCGGAAGGTTACTGGCTGATTTGTATTATTAGCCAGACTGGGCAACCTGATCCTAAAATGGATTAGGGAGTGATCAGTCCAGCATTGAGGCAACACTTCGATTACTTCTGTCTCATTCTGATTAGCAAATAGGAGGTCTAGGATGTGCCCTCCTTGATGGGTTGACTGATGTACTAATTGGTGCAGATTAAGGCTTTCACAGGCTTGCTCCAGATCTCTCAATGAGGGACCAAGGGTCCCATTATCCCAGAGATTGAAATCGCCCAGAATAATCATTCTTGAGTGTGTCAGAGTCATATTGACCAAGGTGTCAATTAGGTCTTGGTATTGGGTGTGTTGTCCGGGGGCCTGTAGCATACTATTCCTGTCAGCACTTTCCCTCTTGCCTCTTGTAGTGAGAAACCTAGAAGTTCAATACCCTCGACATCATCAATGTGTAAAGGGAAAACTCCCATTTATCTTTATAGATCACTCCTACCCCCCGCCTCTCCCCACCAGTCTAGGTTTGTGGAACATTTTATATCCCTCAGGGCATGCGAATCCTAGCTCTACCACAGAGTAGGCGCTGGTCCATGTTTCAGTTAAAAACAACACATCTAGATTAAAACATTCCAACATATTTGCCACCTCCTGATAATGTTTAACTAGGGATTTACTATTTATCAGGCCACAGTTCAAACTGCCTTGAGGCTGGTCAGTTATGACAAAATTGTCTTTATTAGCCGCTTTCTGTGTCCCCTTAGTATCCCTCTCACCTATATATATGAGTTGCTCCCTTGAATAGCATAGTCGGTCATGCCCTGGTGCACAACTGACAGCGTGGCTGGCGCTGAGCGCGGGCGAGGCACGGATGGGCGCAGACGGGCTTGCCTCTGGCGCGCCTCTGGCGCGCCATCGCCGCGCCCGCTGCGCGCGCGCGCTGCGCGCTTGCATCACCCTTCCTAAATAGGGAGACGTGTGGTGATCAGGGAAACAACTAGCGCGCTAACCAAGATGGCGTCGTTTTGGTGGCCCTCTCTTACATGCGGAGCACACCAGCACACCTCGGTTAGTAAAGCGCAAATGCAGATGCCGGTGGAGCGATGGTGCACAGAAGGTAAGTCAACACAGCGTGCCCGGTCCCGTTCCCCTTCTAAAATAACATCCAAGTTCCCAAGTGATTTTAAAATATATGTATCAATGATTTGCTACCACAATTCCAGCTGCCAAGCTGGGGTCGTAACTGATTCACAAAAGAGAAGGGGTACCCTTTGAACCAATTCCCATTGGGCAACTAGGGTGCCATGTTCAGGGGAAGGTGTGGGTAGGGAGTTTTCCATTTTGGAATGCAATCACAGGGATGGTGGTCTTCTGTCTCTTGCCGGACACCATCCCTGCGTTTGTAGCCAATCACAGGGGGTGGGAAAATGTTTACCTGATTATTAAATATTTGTTCCGCAACCCTCTGTGATTCCCTATTTTGCCACTCCAAACTATTAGTACATAGTTTGGTTCTCAAAATCTTATACGACTTGCAAAAAGTCTGTGCGCATTTTGTTACAGTCATTTGGTAATCGAATTTTAGTACATTGGGCCCTTTATCTCCCTGTTTCAAAAATTATGGCTATGTGTGAAATGCAATTATAAATATTTGAAATGTAATGTAATTGTGAAATACAAATGTGTAAATCTCCAAGTGATGTCCACCATGCTCTGGTTAGGTTATGGCTTTGCATAACCAGCCTAACAGCTAGTGCAGTGTTTGTGCATAGTATGTGGCACACATTGGTGCCCGTAACTTTCAGGAAGACACCTACCCAATTGTTAGTTAGATTAGGCATGTAGATACTGACAATGTAGTAGTCACAAAAACATCTGAAACACCTACTCGGTTTAGGGAGTCTGCCCTATATTAGAAGATTCTTCTTTTTTTCATTTCTGTTTGTTTCAATGTATTCTTCAAAGTAAAGTTCCCTTGTTTTCTTTTTGTGCATGCTTAAGTTTTCATGGTGGTAAATGGGAAGAGCGAAGCAGTAGTACACCAATTAATCATTCATTAAAAGTGAATGTGTCAGAGATACAACAAACATAAGGGGTTATTTCCTAAGACTTGTGCAGGTGCTCGTGCGGTGATGCAACCACAGGCGTTTGTAATGGTGAGTAAAGTGACACAATGCTTTGGGTCGCTTTGTGCCATGAGAGCGCCCATCAAAACCTTGGTAAACAACTCTGATATACTCTCAGTGTACCCTCATTGTGATAGCACATTCCTAATGCCCACATTTGTTCATGGATATTCCACCATTTACCACTGCCATTGATGGAATTTTCTCCATAATTTACTCTATGAAGTTGCACCTATCATGCAGGGACAAAAACTATAGCGGAGAAACCTCAGCCTTTGTGAAAGAGATATCAGAATGTGGCAGCATTTCTATTCCCATCGTGGCGAAGAACACAAAACTAACAGATTGAAATTCCCTAGCAAGTCTCTAAACCACACTAAAAATGTCCCCCTGAGGTACCCATCAAGTGAGGATCATGAAGAGGGCCAGAAAGGTTGGCAGAAGTTAACCAGCATTAGGTTGGGAAGCTAAGGAAAATTGCTTTCTTTGGGTATGATAGCACTCAGGGTCTAGCTCTCAGCCCCTCAGTTTTGGAAGAGATGAGAAATTGATCTACTGCAGGCTTTGAGATTATTATAAAAATACCCTTCAGATATTGTGTTGTGAAAGATAATTTCAACTCCGGTTTCATAGTTGCACATATTTCCAAAGGCATCAACTCATAGCAGAGGTTCGCAAAGCCAGAGGCAAACATGAACACTTAGCAGATACTCGAAAGCAACAGCTAGACCCGTCCTGAAGCACTTCTCTCTGGCT